>WFKH01011581.1:34506168-34530287 GCA_016163765.1 Magallana hongkongensis | reverse complement strand
GTCAACTGCGTCTAAACCAATCAGATTTCAGTATTTAACATGAAAGTATAATAAAGTGTATTGTAAACTCTATTATGTGCCCGTATCCGTGAATTCTTTTAAGAAACACAAGACAATTTATAATGATGTAAGTTGTAAGCGATCTTGAAAGGGCACGGTGTCATTCTCATTGACAAAACAAGTTTTAGTGAATATATATCATTTTGAAATCAATATATGGTAAATAACAAGCTACAGCATCTGTATGGGCGGCGGAAAGGGTAAAAAAGATGTTTATGCAAAATGAACAACTTGTATTTAAAAACACACTAAAATACAAAATAGACCAGCTTAAAACAAAACTAACAGCCTCTTTTGCAAAATCAACAGACACCGATGCAAAACAAACAGTCATGCACTGAATAAACGCTAGATGGCGTGCAAAGAGGTATCAGGAGAAAACGTAACCCATAAAATACCCACAAATTAGAGTGCATTTTCACCGAGAGAAAACTACCTTGGAGAAATCGTAGCAAGAATTGAAATACTTATAAAAACTGTTCTAATCCAGTAAATAACTTTTTCAATAAACAATTATATCAGTTTTGCTTGTATCATTGTTTACATATTACCTACATTAAATAATTACACTATACAGGCACGTAGCATCGTTTAAGAAAGTGTGGGGGCGCATTCTAAAAACCTTGACAAGCAGCAAAAAAAAAATTAATTAAGGTGGGGGAAGGGGGAGACAGGAGTATGCGTTTACCTAAAACTTCATTTTCATTTTCACTGTGAATATCATTATTTTCGCTTTTTAGTTTTTACATGCTCCGGAAAAACGCATAACTCATTGATAATTTGGTTTTTTTTATATGTAAATTTAAGAAAAATGTTTGCTGTGAGAAAAAGTGGGAGGGTGCAGCCCCAACCCCGCCCTGCTTCTCCCCCCCCCTTCCGCTACGTGCTTTCAATAATTGTGTTTACACACAAACAAGCGTCGCCTGAGCAGTTAAACTAGTCTGCAATTGTATCAATTGATACAGTATAAGTGAAATATTAAATATATATAATAGTTTTGATTGCATTATAATTGAAGAATTCAAAGATTAATATATTGCTAAGAATAATGTGATGGTTTTGTGTATAATTGATCGTGTGTATTAATTTATTATCCTAATATGTTACATGTATATATATACGAGGGTTGTTAGAAAAGTTCGCGGACAAAGTGATTTAAGGCAAATTTACTGTGTACTTTGTAGGATTGCGTATGTTTTATTAAATGACTACCAATTGAAAATAAGTATGCCAAAAATCCTATGAATTTGAAAGTTTTTTCAAAAGATACAGCGATTTTTACTTTGCATGAATTAGATTTACGAAGCTCCATTTCATATTTCCACGACGTCAGGTGAGGTCAAACAACTGAAAGTAAAACATGTTAATACTCTTTTTCAAAGTACACACCTTTCAGTTCCACACACTTTTCAAGACATTTAACCGATTTATAAAATGTACGTTCATACTATCATTTGTCAAGTTTTTGTATAATGTCTTTTGTGGCATATTGTAGATCATTTTGGTCCAAAAATCTCTGTCCATGCAGTTTCGACTTTAGATAAGGATAAAACACGAAATGTATAGGTGCAAGATCCGGGCTGTACGGGGGGTTGAGGTGCTGCAACAGCTAAGAAGATCAGTTCTTCCATCTTTTAACCTTCATGATTCTACTTGTAAACCTTTGTCCTATAAAATAGCAGCATCTTAGAACCTTTTGGTCTCCATCAGAGATTTTCCTACGTGCACACACAATTAAATGAAGGCCCGGTGCTCCAAGACATCCATTGACGTCAACGTTTTTGACTCATTTTTCAAGCGCTGTTTGCCCAAATTCGATAAAACGGTCAGAAATTCTTTAATTTAATTGAAACTTTCACAAAATGATTTTCATGAGTCAATGGGATGTTATATGAAATATCGTTTATTTTTATGCACTTGGACAGTACATTTCCTTCATAAGACAAAATGCGTACAAAATATAAAAAATTAAAAAGCTGACATGCTCCGTGAAGCCATCTTTGCAAGCCAAGGGATTCGGTCCACTCCGTTCCCTATAAACCCTTGGCAGATTTCATTACGAAAACTCGGTGACAAGCTTCGTTTTATGATTGGCTGAAGCTGCGAGTAGCTGATCCAATCGCAGCGTTGTAAACAAGCGCTTATAAATAAACTTTAAAAGAAACACATGTGATTTTTAATAAACCTTCGGTGCTTTTCACAAGTTGAGGCACAAGTGCTCGAGTACACTACCTCCACAAGGATGGTCTAACCAGATCACTTTAAAAAAAAACCCGATATATTTTACGGGATTGAACATAGATTTACAAACTTGTCAAGCCTCGTGTGATCGTAGTATGGGAAGGAAACATGGCGAATGAAGTTGCCTATCCTATTATAGTATATACGTCCCTGCTTGCTTTCTCTAGGTTATATCTTCATTCCTATTCAATAGCATCGTTAATTATGTTCCTATTCTCGCTAGTCAACGTGTTTTAAAGTTGTATTTATGCCGTAGCGTGTATATTACCCGTTGTTTCATTCGATTAAAATGTAAATATACAAGGGGCACAACTCAAGTTGGTCGCCAGATAGCGCCACCGCATCACCGAGTTTTCGTAATGAGATCTGCCAAGGGTTTATGAGGAGCGAAGTGGACCGAAAACTCTTGGCTAGCGAAGATGCCGTGAAGCAAATCTTATCAAAATAATTAAGCTGTATATTTTTTATGGTGCATTTAAAACAAACAAATCTTTATATATTTCTTAGAAAATACGTCAAGATTAAATCTGAAAAGTTTCGCTGGTGCGCGGGCAGCGCGCTACGTTCCGTTCGTCATCGAAAGCAAGATTTGTTTGTCTTGCCTAGATGGCTGAGTGGTTGGCGCGGTGGCCGCTCACTGCTAGGAGAATGGGTTCCAGAGGTCGTGAGTTCAAGCCTCGGCCGGGGCGGAGGTGGAGCTCCAATAAAAGTGAATTTTCCTGTGCTTTATATATATCTATATCATTCACTATGGGCAGGCATATGTCAATTTGAGAGTTATTGCAATGTTTGTGCTTATTATATATATATATCACTGCAGAAATTTTCAGCCAACACAATTAAAACGTATATTGCATGTATTCCTTACTACATGTACTGTTAATTTCATGGATTCCCAGACAACACGCAAGGTTTTTTACTTGAAGAGTTTTACTGGGCCTGATCCGCAGCAATCCCTAACATAACACTACAAAAACAATTACCTTGCAGATTTTAACCGCCATGGTACAGATTCTCTCAAGCATCTGCCATTCATATTATGAATCTACACTTTTTCACAACTATATTTGTTACAGCATCAGGCGGATAGGGGGGCAGCTTTCAACTTATGTCTACACATAAGCTTGTTTATCCTGTGTCTTTTATCAGGTTATATTTACAGTAGAGGCCGAAGTGTAGGGGGTTCAATGTTTTGTCATATTTCAGGAAGTCCGGTCACTAGAAACCAGGTAGTATCCTTTTTCAATATGCTACTAGAGAAATTATGTTTAGACTCTGGGGTAAACAAAACACATTCATTTCATATTGATGCTGCATCTAGTGCTTGGGCGTCAGGAGCAAGTCAGCAGTCTATTGCAATTGGCTTGCTTAATTATATAATACAGTAGCTCCGCTCAAATACAATCTTAAGGTTTTGAAGGTGACTATCTTATCTCATGTATTTATTTACATGTATTTCAACATTTTGTTAGATCAGACAAGAATCTGGATTTTTGGGGTCATCCATCATTAAGCATGCCTTTTGTCATGCAAGAAAGTCTTGCCACGGCACTGATCTCCAGCTGGATAGACACAAGGCATCCATTTTCTGGCAGAGCAAAGGTGGCATGAGGTGGGGTCAACTTTATTCTAAGATTAAAACATTGCTTAAGGTGGAAGATCCACCTCAGATTTTGGTGGCAATAATATCCCTATGCAAAACGGGGCTAAATCAATTGAGCTGGAGCATATCCTGTAACTAAGTATTTACTTGTTTTAACTTCATCAAACTTGCATGGATGGTGCATCTGGGTATACTTATGGACCTAAAAGAGATGCTGAATCTGGGTCATGAATTTTAGATGTTGGAGATTAAGGTTTTTGGAGCTGGTTAAAGTTTTTGGAGCAGTTGACCTTTGATGGCCATATCCAAGTTACTACTGGTCCTAGCTTCACCAAACTTGCATGGATGGTGCTTCATATGATACTCATGCACTGGACAGGCTTGAATGCTGAGTATGAGCCATAGGTTTCGGATGCTTGATGTGCCATATCCAAGATACTACTGGTCCACACCTCACCAAATTTCCATGGCTGATGCGTCTCATAATACTTTTGCACCTGAAAGGCTTGAAGGCTGAATCTAAGCCATAGGTTTCGGATGATGGATAAGGTTAAGGTTTTTGGAGCTGGTTAAAGTTTTGGAGCAGGTGCCCTTTGATGACTATATCTTACTTACTACTGGTCCAACTTCCCCAAACTTGGATGGATAGTGCTTAGTAGTCTTATGAGACTCATGCACCTGACAGGCTTTAAGGCTGAATCTGAGCCATAGGTTTCGAATGCTGGACGAGGTTTAGGTTTTTGGTGAAAGTTTTTGGAGCAGGTGCCCTTTGATAGACAATTCTTAGTTATTATTGGTTCATATTTTACAAATTGGGATGGATGATGCATCTTGTGATACTGATGCACCCCACAGGGGTGGATGCTGAATCTAAGCCACGGGTTTCAGATGCTAAGGTTAAGTTTTGAGCAGGTCAGGACTAATTTAGACTTGCATGATACGGAGAGTGATCTTGATTATCTAAAGGCTTAGGCAGGTTTAAAGTTTTAGAACAACTCAAATTGTGTTATAAAATGAAATAAATACTGCTCATACCTAGTCAGAATTAAACAGTTCCTATAACTATTGATGTGTAAATAAAGGTAGCTTCAGATAGAGAGCTTAATTTTGATTATCTTGATGCTGGAGTAGTTGTAAGTTTTTAGTTAAATGCAGGTTTAACTATTGGAAAAAAGCCGTCTTTACTATCTCTCATGGATCATGTAACTTTGGATTTGAAACATAAGACTAGCTTCAGATACAGAGCCTGATCTCCATTATCAATGATGCTAAAAAAAACCTTGTCCTACCTTACTATAACTTGCTTGATATATGTGTTTGTTGTTAAATCATATTTCATGATTCCTATGATATTAAACTGTGTTATATGATACAGTATTCTATGTTATGATACAAAATTATTTCATATTATATAATATGACAAAAAATTTATAATACCATATGATATTAATAAAAAATTTCATAATATGATATTGTATCATGCTAAATTGTTATATATATTATTGTATCTTATAATACGATACAATGTTGTATTATGTTGATTGTACCATTATTGTACAGTATGATACAATATAATAAAATATATCATATATGATACAATATCATATCATATAATACAATATCATATGATATTATATGATTTCATATGATATAATATCATATAATATATAATACGATTTCATAGAATATGGTTCAATATCACATGTAACAATGGTTTAATGTATAATGTGATACGATATTGTATAATATAATGTGATACAATAATGTTTCATGTATTACAATTGTATAACACGATACAAATTCAACTAATATGATACACTATCATATATTTATACAGTCATATCATATGATATAATATTATAATGTATCATATGATCTATCTTATGACGCAATATTGTATAGTATCGTATATTGTATAGTATTGTATTGCATGTATAGCATACAATATTGTATTTTAAAGTAGTTTATTGATAAACATTGTATCATACAATAAAGCATGAAATTTACAGATCATTTGATTTACATACAACAATATTTACATTCAGTGTATAATTCTCCTTTCTGACTGAGAGTGTATATAATGGCTTTACAGCGACAATACACATATATTTTATAAAATTAGACATCAATATGAATTTAAATATAAGCATTGAATGCTTTTTTTGGATGTCGTCGGTCCTGTAACACAGCAAGCGGTGCAGACAAATTATCATACCGCGCTAACGCGCGGTATTCAATTTGTCTGCACCGCTTGCTGTGTTACAGGACCGACGACATCCAAAAATAAGCATTCAATGCTTAATTGAATAATATGATCTTAGATATTGTGTCGAACCACACTACGGTATCTAATATTTTATTTAAGGTCATTAACAATAATTTTCATGTAAAGGTGGTCTCATAAAGGTGATGTTTCGTCTCACTGAGCTTTGTAATCTGTGATTACCTAAGTTTATGACATGAATGACCCTAGAGACCTAAATATGCTACTATGGTAATTGTGAAATTTATCTTTATTAATATGAAACAAAATTGAAAGAGTTTTTCTTTTATAAATCAAATTAGTTATAGTTAAAACTATCAACTCAAGCCATAAAAAAACAAATATGGAATGTTTCTTTTATTGTTAACAATAGTTTTGTCACGTGTCCTTCAATATCTCATTGTCATTACTTTAATGGGATAGAGAATAAAAATATGTATTCAAATATGTTTTATCATGTTTTGAAGTCTGTCTACCGTCCATATATGCATGTATAATTCATAGTTCATCATAGGCGGAAAGGTCAACTTTTCCACTTAAAATTTCAAGTCGATCGATAGCTTCCCGTATATCATCTTTGTCTTTAATAAGCTGCTTCTAACAAAAAAAAAATTCAAAATCTTCATAAATAAATAATATAACAAAATTACAAGAGGTCCAAGGGCCAGATCTCTCACCTGAGTAATATTGGCTATAACTTCAATCAAAGCAGCGTACACTTATCAAATCAGCTTTATAAAGTGAAATACAAATATTTAGATAGTTTTGCTTCAGTGTGATTGTGGTGTCAATTAAGAATCAGTATGCTTTAAAACATAATAATATTGCAAATTGTAGCATTGCAGTTATTGCTTAGAACAATTTTGAAAGTTCTAAACCATAAATTCCTGTATTGATTTTTTACCTCTCCTGAGACCGGGCCATTTCAAGTTTTGAGGTCATGGTTTAAACAAATCAAATTCGAAACTATATTAAACTTGTGAATATCTCAGAATTGGTTTAACGTCTACAATTTGAACAATTTCGAGTCTACACTTAATCAGGATGCTTGAATATTTAAATATCTTATTCAACTGTTACAGGAAGAAGTTAAACAATTTTCCATATATATTCTTTTATATTAAATCCACCAAGCATTTCCTCCTCTGTTTCTTAAGAAAACTGATTCATAGCTCTATATGCAGTACACCTAAAAAAGAAAATAGCTGCACGGCCCAAATTAAAGGGCAAGTGCTTTTCAAAAAAGCTCTTGCGCAATTCTTCAATTTATTTGTACCAGATCATCGGATCATCAGTCATTTCGAGCCCAGATTCCCCGAATGAGAAAAAAGTGGTAGAAATAAATTGGAATTATGAAATATAAAAATCACGTTATTCTTCTTTTCTTTTGATTATGCATATCATATTAAATCTGTTTATGATTCAAGATCGCACGGTTTGGCAATTATTCCCAAACTCATTTTCTCAAAACATGTCAGTCTTGGTCAACCCGTGCATGCACGAGTTAATGTCTAACAGCTCATATAATTGACCCTTTTGGAACAAATGAATTTAGCCACACTTGTCTTTGATGTTCTTTTTGACTGTTAAAAATTTATCAAATTATTTCAAAATCAAACAATTATTTTGCATTGTGGGTTGATGGAATACTTATAAAACAGAAAATTTTAGTTGAGCATTAGAAATGCAATACTAAAGAATTGTAAACAATAAAAGTAGAAAAAATAAAACTTGATCACAATTGTGACTATGCCCCTTTAGTTATAAAAAAAAATGACAAACCAACATTTAGATGTAGTCATGTAGTTATATATAATAAAGTTTAAAGTGTTTGCTATTAATTTATTTTAATTTATTACAACCCTCCTTCTCCACAAATGCATTTTGACCCACAGGAGTAAAGACAGTACTTAACATAGGGTTTGGTAAAATAGATTTGGGTATTTTTTAGCAATTATAGCATTTCAAAATAATTATTAAAGTGTTGTTTCTACTTATTTTTACCATAAATTTAAAACCATGCCAGGACCCCATCCTTGTCCCTGAGAGTCGAAGCTGAACAAATTTATATTTACCATATATCAGAAAGCTTATATCAAGTTTGGATATTACATGATATACGGTTCTTGAGAAGATTTTTTAAAAACACCCAAATCTATTATCACTCTTTCCTAATTATCTCCCCTTTGAAGGGGACCTGGTCCTATATTTAATCAAACTTAAAAGTGCCAAGTTTAGATGAAATTTGCCCAATGGCTTTAAAGAAAAAATGAAAATGTAAAATGTTTACAACAGCAACAGCCAACGGATAAAATTTGATCAGAAAAGCTCACTTCAGCCTTTGGTTGTAAAACAAACAGAAGTCACTGTAAACTGAGATAATAACTCGGTTAACTTAGAAAGGGTGCTTGTTTGATTTTAGAAGTAAATAATAAAAATAGAGGCTGCAAGAATCAGGCTCAATGGAAAATTTTCAATTGACTAAAAATTGCAGATATAAAAATGTATAATATTTCATTAAAACCGATAAAGGAAAAAAAAATTCTCATTTAAAGGTTTTTACCTCTCTTTCTTTTAAATAATCCGCTCTTTTTTCTTCTAATTCTTTGATTTTCATTAGTGATTTTCGGAGCTCTTCCATTGGTTGTTTCATATAGTTGTCTACTTTGGGAGCCTCCTCTTGGTATCTGGACCTTTTAATATTAAGCCTTTCATGGCGTTTTAATTTCACATTGTACGCAATTGGACCAGCTATGCTAAATCCCAAATAAAATGACACCTCCTCCTCAGAATCATATCCTTTGTTTGTTCCTCTTATTTTACTTATTCTGATAGGTTCTCCGTACTTATTATCAAAAACAATGATTGTACTAGAACCGTCACTGCTTGTGGTAATTTTCCCATACAAGCGCTTAAGTTTTTCCTCTGTCTTAGTATGATCCCATAAAGAGTTGTCAAATTGAGAGTCAGGATTCTCCCTGACAAAGACAGGCACCTGCCAACGATGGCATAACGATTTTATGCCTTTACCTTTGGCTAGAAAAAACTGCGGTGTCGGTTGAGAGATGTTCTTCTCCTCCCTATAGAAATGCACAGTTTTTTGAACAGACTGCTTATACTTCTGCTGTTTAAAATTTCTTTTCAAATACGACAGGGATTTTTGCAAAAGAGAGTCATTATAGTATTGACTCATGGTATCATTTGGCCATAATAACATGCTGATAAAAAAATATGCCAAATCTACCTTTTCAGTTCCAACAGAGATTATCTGTTGACATGTTTTTATGATACTGCTTTCGGAATCTCTTTTTGAAGATCCCACGATACCAAGTGCAACGTTTACACAAACTTGATTGGCAAGGTCATTCGAGTCCTTTGATTCGATCTGTGTAATGTGATTTTTTATTTCACAAAGTTTGTTTGTAATATCTTTAAGATTAAGACTGTATCCACTATATTTAATGTGATTAAATATATTCATATAAGAATTTCCTTTCAAAGTCCATAACCTTCCTCTGTGATATGAATCCTTTGCTGCTTGAGTTGCACCATCAACTGGTGGATCGGGTTCACCATAAATTTTGGTGAACTTTTCGAGCATTTTCTCATGTCCATAATGGAAACTTCGGTAAAATCTGTGTTCTTTCATTTTTTGAGAGGTGTATCGAAGAACCTCTTCTGGTGCGTAGAACGTAGTATTAAAACATACATTATCTTCTAAAACCTTAAATGCATTGTGTGCTTGTTCACGCATTTGTTTCAGCCTTGCATGAAAACTGCTCCACACAGTACATATCTCGTCAGGAATGTAATCTTTCTCTTTGAGATATCGAATTATATCTTTCTTGTCCATAACATAAATTATATTTTCGGTCAAAAATTTTGTAATTTCATTAATGGTATGAATGGCATCATGAAAAGGATAAAGCAGTTTTTGAGTGTCAGTTTCGTCATCTCGTTCTCTTTGAGCACGCAGAAAAACGTCAAGAGAATCTAGTATCAATTCCAAATATTCATGAACCCTTTCAGGGTAAAATGTATTCTTCGCTGTTAAGTGTCTGAATTTTTCACGCAATACAAGACCGTAGGTATGAAGTATATATGATAATGATGATTTTGATGATAAGTCAACAGCTTCTTTCGCCCATTTAATTGCTTCGTCGTACTGTTTCCATTCTGAATAGAGCCGAGCTAAAGCTTGAGCTAACATATAATCATTAAATTTTTCAAATCCGATTTTTAGTATTTCTGCAGCTTGTCCATAGTTATTTGCTGAATCCCCTTTTATTTCCTCTATCAAAGGACTAAACTTGGTTGTCTTTTCATCGTCGTATTCCTCCTTTTTTCGCCGTTTAAGCATTTCCAAAGTAAAATCTACAAGAAGCTTTTTTCCATACGACATACTTTGCAACAATGAACAACTGAGATATTCTTTCGCAATGTCTGCTAAATGTGCTTTTTCTCTATCCATGATTTCACGTAAGATAACTTTTCCCAGACTTGGATGTGCTATTCGAACTTGTCTCCCGCTAGCCAGTTCTTTTTCTTCGATAATTAACAATACCTTTAACGGGCTTGACAAGTAGTCTTCCCAAAAACTTTGTTTACACCCCATTAACTCATCACAACATTCAAGTGGAACAAATACTTTCACCCCACGCCGTGTAATTGGCGTGTAAGTAGCAAGGAAAGACACATATTTCAGTAGTTTGTACTCATTGGATGTCTGATCAATGGTAGATATAAAATGCTGAATAGTGTTTTTAATATATTCTGGGTTAAATTCAAATCGCATAATCATGAACGAAATTAAGTGTTGTGGTTTATATTCGTCCAAGTCCAGTTCTCTTCCAGTTCGCTCTAACTCGTCAAATTTTTCAGTAAACCATGTCTTCTCCTTTTCACTAAGTTCTTGTTTCAGATAGAATACATTTTGACTTTCGTAACCATAATCACTCAATTTTTCCTCTCTTTGACAAATTATAATCAAACAGTTCATACCATTATTAAATTCATTTTTTCTGAATTCAATATTAAGCTGTCTTGTAAACTCAGATAATGATAGTTGAGTTTGAACAATGTCATCCAACAAAAGCACAATAGGTTTTGGTGGTGATTCACTTCTTTCGTCCTCCTTGTATTTCCACAAAGATAATACATGCATCATGGTCATTTCTGAAAGTTTTTGTATAACACAACATCTATATTTTTGTCGAAAATGCCATAAGAGCTGATGACCAAGAGTTGTAGCCCCTGCTCCTGGTTCATGTGCAATTATTAATGTCACAACTTTACGAGTTTCTTCTTTAGCATGACTGAGATGGGCTTGAGCTTTTTGTTGCAGTGTACCATATCTATTTCTTAAGCAAACATGGTTTTCAAAATAAAAATTCCACCATGTAACGTCTTGGCCTTTATAAAACTGCAGTTCTTGTTCTCTGGCAAATTGTTTGCGAGTTTTGATGTTCTTGAATTCTTTATGCTCGCATTGTGTTGCACTAAGAATACTTAGATCTGCTAAAGTTTCTACGAATCTCTCTTCAGCATGTACAAGTGCACCAGATGAACAGGGTAGAACACAATTTAGTTTTTCGTCATATCCAGTTAATGAAGTTACAGTGCTATTAACATGCTCCCAAGGCATTCCTATTACCGAAACTTTTTCCAGATCTTCTTTGTTACCCTTACCCTCTTTAAGTATGGTTTCTGCAAAATCGTCAAATGTTCGTTTATGTTCAGCAACGATGACCAGAGGGTCCCAACCAAAGTTTCTTGTAATTTCATTGAAAGTATCTATTACTCCGTCGTAGTCATGGGAAAACAAGAGAACTAAAATAACTGCTCTTCCTTTTGGAATAACGAACGTTTGGTTGAAAAACGACACAGCATCACACACGCCAGCTGAATAGCATCCATGCCAGCCAGACCTGCTTAAATGTGGTTTGTCTTCCAAAGAGTCGTGTCGTCCATTTGCAAATATCCATAGTGTCTTATCATCATAAGGAAGGCCTAATTTATTTGCGAGTTCTTGTAAATTTCCAGCGTTTTCGTGAAACAGCCGCTCAGTGTATATAGCTGATCTCTCAGGATTTCTGTGCAAGCAACAAAGACCATTTTTATTTGAAAAGTCATCAAAATCAAACACAGCGGTAAATTGTATTCGTTTGATAAAAGACATACTTTCAGTCCATTTCTCATTCATTTTCTGTTCATCGTTAGGCTTACTGAGAACAAGTAACGGCCAAAGTCGTTTATCAAATTTAAAAGTTCCTCTTGTAAGAAGGCGCTCTAACTTTGTGGCTAAGTCTTCAGTGTGAAAAGTAGATTCGGGTTTCCTTTGGCCATCAAAGTTATTTCTCTCAGTGACAAGCTCTGGCAATTCTGTTTTTATAAAAAGTTGTTCTCTTTCATTCACAAGATGCTCTGTTGAAGCGCCTTTTCGCACATAAAGCATATACTTATTTTCTACTGATTTGATAGTAATATTCTTAATATTTTTAAGATTTATTTTAAAATGGTGGTTCTTGCATCTTATGGATAAAGGTTCTACGTCTACTTCCATCACAAAACGACACATCTTTTCACCTGGTATAGCAACTTTAACAAATATCGGATTCGATATACATTTAAGGGCAATATTAACTGTATCGCTGTAGAAACATCTCGAAATTCCATCTCTGAGAGCATCGGTGTACTTTGTTCTGCTATCGGACTCTATTTCACTTATTTCAAACCCGACAATTTCTCCATGTTTATATGTCTGACCATCAATTTTTTGAACGGAATCTGCTACTCCAAAGTAAATGGTTCCATTTTTTCTTGCATTGAGACAACCACAAGCAAATCGCAAAGTTTCTGTTTGAAATTTAATAAGTCTGTTTTCCTTCGATTTATTGACACATGTGAAAAACGATTTAAACTCAATACACCTTAAGGAAAGTGTTCCATCATTTTCTGGTTGAGAAAATATATTCCCTTCACGGTATATCACATGATCAGATTGTTTTTTAAAATCTCTTGGAATTTGAACATTAATTTCCTTGTTCTCGGTTTTTGGTTCATTTATTGTTGCTATTCCTGTATCTTTATTATTTTGCTCTTTGGCATTTAAAGAAAGTGTTTGACATGAATTTTCTTCCTCAGTTGCATGTGTGTCTACGTCTGGTTCCTTTTTAACAGTATTACTAACTTGAATTAACGGTAATTTTATTTCAGCTGATACATTCGCAAGTTGATTGTTGATTTCTTCTTCATTATAAGTTGTACATACTATTTGTCTTTCAAACCCCTCTGAATAATCCTCTGGGTCAAAAACAAAATATTTCTCTGATGGTTTGAATGAAAAATAAAATAGCTCTGGGGCTTTAGGATTTCTTGATAACTTTGTCACAAAACAATTGTCTCCCCTTTGAAATATATCTTTGCTTATCAAAATAATCGGGACGTCGAATTCTAAGATAGACATGCAGTCCTTATCCATAACAAACGCCAATTTACATTGTTTCGACAGTTGGATATTTTTTCTATTAAATGCATAGACACCACTTTGCCTAGTTTCAGTGAATAAAGCTTTTTTGTCTAGCGGAAGGAGGTCAAGCCATTTATGCATATTGTTGCTTATTTGCTTCCACAGACCATGCTGATATGACTTTTCAGTAAACTCATCATCTCGACACACCAGAAAAAAAACAAACCTTTTCTCTAACTCGTTCTTGTTTGTCCATGACCCATATATAATTTTCAACTGACAAGGCACACAATCAGATTCCTGTGCTTTGTTCAACAACAGCAATGAGCAGAGAACTTCTTTGTATGGGCTTCCATCTGATTTATTTGATTGTGCTTCTTGCACAGGATACCGCACGAAGTCGGATCTACTGTCACTGCTTGAATGTTCCTCTTGAATTGGTTTAAAAGGTAAAGAATGTGCAGGTGTGAGTATATCTTCTGACGCTGAAGAGTCTCTTTGAATTGGAATTTTAAATTCTGCATTCCGCTTTAGAATTACTTTTCTATAATATATTCCCTTAATGTTTAAATCATGAAAGTCACTTTGAAACTCTTTCTCGTCAGTGTAATTGTAAAACACAAAACCATCTATATGTCTTTCGACAATATTTTGACAGAGTCTTTCAATACTTCCATCTCTTGCACAAAGACTTCTTTGAACAAATACAGATATCTGTTCTGGGGTGTATTCAAGAAGAGGGTTAGATAAACCTTCATATGTTTTATCTCTAAATGCTAAAATTTTTCTTGCGATGCCTATAGGGATATCAGTATCGGACTTTAATGCGTCGACGTTATCTCTATTGTAGGAATATAATGTTTCACCATCCAACTCTGATAGAGTACAAAACTTGACAAAGGTTTCTTCCTTCAAGCCAACCTCTCTCTTTAACCACAACTCAACATCCTTCTCTGAACTGCTCCGCGATATACCTATAATTTAGAATTTAAGAAGTACATATAATTCAATATATTTATAACGATTAAAGTAAATCAATTCAAACCTTTTTTACGGGCCATTGTGATGTTAAAAATTCCAAATGTTGGTTGCTCGATAAGCAAATTTTTGAAACACTTTCTTTAAAAAGGATTTTTTTCTACGTGTAACTAAGAGAAAATCATCTATCTATGATGCATAGGTAGAACAAAAGCTGAAGACTTTTTTGATTTACAACAAATATATTTATATATAATAAGCACAAACATTGCAATAACTCTCAAATTGACATATACCTGCCCATAGTGAATGATATAGATATATATAAAGCACATGGAAATTCAGTTTATTGGAGCTCCATCTCCGCCCCGGCCGAGGCTTGAACTCACGACCTCTGGAACCCATTCTCCTAGCAGTGAGCGGCCACATTGCATAGATATATACATATATAATAAGCACAAACATTGCACTCTCAAATTGGCATATACCTGCCCATACAACAAATTTGAGAGTTATTGCAATGTTTGTGCTTATTATATATGTGTAAATCTATGCAATGTGTATTGTTCCGATCCTCTCAAATAGTCGTTTAACTGTATTCCACCTGTATCTCAAACGACCGTGTAGTGCGCGGCCAACGCGCTAGGTTCCGTTCGTCATCGAAAGCCAGATTTTTGTCTTGTCTAGATGACCGAGTGGTTAGCGCGATGGCCGCTCACTGCTAGGAGAATGAGTTCCAGAGGTCGTGAGTTCAAGCCTCGACCGGGGAGGAGGTGGAGCTCCAATAAAGTGAATTTCCCTGTGCTTTTTATATATATATATATATATATATATATACACACACACACACACACACACACAGAGATAGAGAGGTGGATAATAAATATCCATATACGACACCACCCAAAATATTGTTTAAATATTTTCATTAGAGAGAGATTATATCAATGTAGAAGTGGAGGTTTTTGTTTCGAAAACCCCGTTTATATAATTATTCCGATCAGTTGGACGATTCATTAGCCTTGTTGAAAAGCTTAATTCGGTATATCCCTCTAACTATTTTTAGAATCGGTAGGCCTCTAAGCAAAATAGTTTTTTTTACTTGCAGAGTGTATATAGATTTATTGAGACATTTTAAATGAGAATACTTGACACATGTCTGAAAGGAGGATTTGCAATTTTAAAAGCAAGCGTCAAAACTGAATTATCATTTGAAGGAAAAAATTAAAAACATTTTGATGTTTACCCTTTCCAAAACTAAGAAATTCCCTGCCTTTACATTAATTTTCAGAGTTTTCCATACAGACGCATTTTGCCGGAAAACGAATCTGACTTCTCACCTCGAAATTTTAACAAGAGAGAGAGACAATTTTTTGAGCTTTCATTCAAGGGGTCCCTCTTTGCTGAACGAAAGTTAGGACTGGAGCTATGAACCCTAATGTTAATATTACCACCTACGGAAAATGCATTAGTGGACTTAACCCAATCTGTGCATATATAGTTTTAATTATTTCAAAACAATTGAGATTAGGATAAAAATTGTTTGATTCTCGATATACTGTTACAGTCACATCCATAGTGGTTGAGTTTAAACTGGAACCAACACGTCAAAACCTTATAAGGAGACATGCGCAGAGTCAAAAATGTTTTCATGGAAGGAATACAATGCTTATTCACGTATAACAACAATTAACCCATTAAGAACTCTTGAGATTTGTATCATCAAAATAAATGTAGAACATGAACTATATCGCTTAGCCGTAAACTAGCCTTCCATTTTTAACCTTTAATGGTTGCAGCTAACCACTCCTTTTATGGTGATTCCTAATTTGATTAAGAATATTGAGTTTTGCAAGAAACGAACGCGAAAATCAATGTATGGATAATATATTTTAAATGGCTTTGACTTTAAAGATAATGAACACACATGATTGTCTTATATTTTTTTTTATTTTCAGGATACAAATCAATTAAAGATTTTATCCTTAGGTTTAAAAAAAACATAGCATTGTATTACTCGAGAAAAAGATTTTTAAACATTTTACCTATATGTTTCTATGTTGAACTTTGAACCCATCTTGGGGCATGGGCAGACTCTGTTTTGAGAAGCAAAATTGACTGCGAAATTGCGACGGATGAAATGAAACCATTTCATGACTGTTTGCTCGTTATTTAAAATTCCTTTTTGAATAATTAAAATCGGATTCAATTTTTATAATATAAATTTTGATTTGTAAAAACAGAACATTCATATCGTTCTTTCTGTGTTATTTATAACAATCATAACACATAATAAAAAAACATGTCAAAAGATCTGCGTATTTTGATACGAGTAACCGGTAAATCGGTCAAAACGAACTGCGATTAACCGATTAGCAATTCTGCAATCGATTGACATCCCTAATATCTATGAAAAACTTTTAACTCCCTTTGGGGTCCCAGTATTGGTGCAGAGGCCACAAATCTAATAATTTAAAATCTACATTATATGAGATTCTTTGCATAGTAATCTCACCATTTGTAGCATTGTAGTTTTTGAAAGGAAGATTTCTAAACATCTTCTTTATTATATATATAAAATTCTGATGCAGTAGTTCTTTGGAAAATATTTTCTGAGTCACGCACCATATGTTCTCGGCTTCATGGTAATCTCCCTTGTAAAAAGGGATTCGTCCTTTTCGCTTTTTATTTTAACAATTTTTAATCCTCTTCCCATAAAGATGATTTGTACCAAGTTTGGTTATCTCAGTGGTTCTAGATAACGTAAAAAAATGTTAATAGTTTACAGACAGTGGGATGGATGGACAGACTGACTAACAGACACTGTCACAGAAAGACGGGTGGACAGCAGACAACAGATGATTAAGAAATTTCACTTCAATCTCCAGGTCAGCTTAGCTAATAATAAAACTTGACATTACTGAGCATGTTTACTATATATTTATTATATTTATTTATTTATTTACTTAAAGTTTATTTAAAACACAGGCACCTAAGTTGACCTAACGTTAATTTTTTACTCACAAAAAATGTATTTACATACTTTACATTAAAATACAAAAGGTACACATCGCTACCATCTTGGATTTATCTAGGACAGTCAAATCAGCTGGAATTTTCGCTTGGAACCCTAACAGTAAGATTATTTTGGTTTCCCTCCGTTTTCCGATCGGTCCTTCAAACCCCTGAATTTGCATATACTGCATCAGATATGCGATGAATGCCTATGGTAGGGGGAAAGCTAGTTTACATGATTCGCCATACCTTGGGTAATTCCTTCCATAAGGCGTCGATTTTTAATTGGATCAGCAAACAAGTTAAAAATATGGAAATGTATAATACAAACATTCATATATAACTTTTATTACATACAGCTGACATAAACATGTTCAGAAATGCTGTTATAATGAAATATTACCAGATGGTGCAGGAAAATCTCATTTGTATATGGATGTAAAAGGAATTTGACGTCTTCTTGGAGTAGTAACTGCTTATGCATTAAATGCTTATGAACTGTGCTATTTTTTTTTTAACTTTAGCTCGGAGGGAAACTAAATGTTGAATGACCGAACGCAAGACGAAGAGGGTCCAAAATAATTTTATTACTGAGTTTTTGGCGTAAAATCGGGCTGATGTTAAAGTTTTAAATAAATCCAAGATGGAGGCGAGTACCTTGTGCATAATGAGGAATAGAGGGTTGTTCGGAAATTATTGAGACATTTACTCTTACTCCCTTGGGAAAAAAGATAAATCATTGAAATTTCACCAGAAAGTAAACCAGGATATCTTTCATTGAGGTAAAAAGTTTTGAAGTTAATGACATCATTTGTTCATTCCTGGTAAGCTAAAAAAAAACAACTTGCGTATATCCACTGACCCGGGGAGCAACCACAAACTTATCGCAACGTCATATTTTATTAACGTTTCTCCTTGGTCCTATGCTTTAAACACTTCACAAACAAACGGAAAATATGAACTATTCTTCATTTTTTATTTTTCCTTTTATTTTAAAATGGCAACAGTTACACATTCTCTCCATTCTTGATTTTTTGTGAAAAAAAATCGAGCTTTTTCTTCCCAAAAGTCAATTGACTATGAAACTTCTCTGACATTCATTCTGTATATAGAACTGTTAAAATCAGTTTGGGTGTAAAAAGTACTTGATATTTAGTCCCTTTGTTTTAATTCTAGTTAAACAATCAATCATAAAACATCAATTAACTGAAGCTGCTGACCCTTTTCCATCGTATAGTTTTTATTTAAGCAATTGCTTGGCCCAAAAAGGCCTTCTTCTGAGATTCGCACCAATTTTATGTATCTTCGCTGAGCCGCCTTGACGTCAAAATTCAATAATTTAAAACCGTCTCAGTCAGATTTCAATTGTTTGGTAAATATTTTGGTACTTTAATCGTATTTCAACTCGAACACAAGTAAAATTTACACAAAAGTTAGTCACAATAAATAGAAACATGCATACATAATTTGATTTCTTTTATCAATAATTGTTGGTCTACCAACACTTAAAATGTAGATGTTTAAAGTTTTTTAAACTCCGAGTTTGTGCCTGCGCCGGGTATCCCGACCACCGACTTGTTTATGTACCATCGTAAACAAATTAATAATTAGTTTGTAATATCACTTTGCTTAATTATTTGTTTAGGTTTCCTCAATGTTTATGCCAATTTTTACTAAAATCCGTCACCAAGAAAGAGAAATATTAGTGTTGTCTCAAATATTTCCGAACAACCCTCGTAGGGTACTTTTTTATTAAGAGAAAATATATAACGTCATATGCCTGTGATTTTTATCTGTACAATGTTTTGCTCTCGGCCAAAACATATTTTTCATTTTCTCATTTAAAAAAATTCAAGAAAATTCGTATAAAATAATTAAAAGAATATATCTTACTTTTCTTTGAACAACGAAATCATGTTTCAGAAATGAGACTTTAACAATCCGTAAACTGAAATATATTTTATAACCTATAATGTAAACAAAAACATGATTATGTTGACAGAAAAGAATTTTCTGTAATCTATCTCACTAATGAAATCCAAATTGTGCTACCTTTTCGCATTTAAACAAATACTTAACTATCTCCGATCCTCCGCCATGTCCGATAACTCTAAATTACTAAATTATCGGGATATTTTTTATTCGTATCATACATCTGCCTTCTACATAGACAAATTCAATTAGTCTTCTGGTGTTTATACTACAATCATTAATTCAACGAAATGCTTGGCTTAGTGGGTCCATGGAGATCTAGACTAACTACATATAGGTAAAGGGTTCGAGCAACCGATGGACTAATGCAACGGTGAACCTTTGTCTTTAAATTTGATCTCAACTTGTACATGTATATTTATTTCCTGATGATGAGGGTCGGAGAACCTTAAACAATAATCAGTCTAAAACAATGTTTGTGTATAGCATGGAATCATCATTGTTAATTAAGGACTAATGTTTAATGGTCACCCTTAACCACGAATTTACGCACAACAAATGTGTTTTCGTATATTTGCGGCAATGAATATACACCAGAATACCCCTTCACCTACAACAGTTGATTTTAATTTGACATATCTTTTTCATGAATAATTATTTCTTCTTTTTTTGGCATCTGTGTTTTCTATCCAGATGTTAGAATTGAATAGCCTGATTTTATTTACATGTGACCAATCAGTATCAATCAGAGGATAATTACAGCCATGTTGGTAGCTATCATCTATTGCATGCTTGCGTTGCCTTGTATCACTGGTGTTCTGAAAACCTTGTACAAAAGGTGCCAACTAAATAAACAAAGTAATGGATGAAAAATTATCAGACATGTTATCTTTTACCGCATATTCCCTATTAATCATTCAAAAAGATACAAATGGCAGTTTTATAAGATACGTGTAAACCACGAAATTACGTCCCCACGAATTAGTAACACTTACGGTTTAGCTAATCACTAATTGGCCTACTACTTTGTTTACTATGCAGTGTCATATCTTGTAAATTGCAAGTTTACATGTACTACTACGACATTTGATGCATTTACATTGAGTTACAAACATATATCAACTATATAATTATTAAGATTAAGTTTTAATTATGCATTAGGAATTCAAATAAATGATAATATACTTAAAGTTAGAGGATCATTTAAATACTTCAACTTGTTCATTTTGACCTTGATGTAGGGAGAGGGCTAAAATAGGCTGTGCCTGCTGCCTAATCCCATTCAATATACATTGAATAAAATATTGTTTAAATCAAAGTTAGAGGAGGAAAGTCTGCAACTAATTAACGAATACATGTATAAGCCACTTATTAGAAAGATTATCAACCATTGGATTCAAAGAAAACAGAGGGAAATAATTTCATTTAAGGGTTCCTTTTTTTCTCCCTTTATTTTTGGAAGATAGCAAGGTGTTTTTCGTTGGAACAAATTTGACTCTTCTTCACAAATTTGCAATGCATCATTAAGTTGAAATTTTTGAAGTAAACAAGAGGCCTACAGGTCTAACCGGTCACCTGAGTACCATTGCAAGTAGGTGGACAAGCCAGAGAGTCTCAGGTTTGCATTTTAAGCTTCATTTTGAAGTCTAAATCCTGATCCAAGACTCCTTATCTCTGCTTTATTTGATGTTTGTACAACATTTATTCATTAAAAGGGGGTGGGGGCCAAGAGTAGGAGGTATCTCAAATTATCTACATCTCCTAGCTCCAGGGGAAAAAATTGTAAACTTTGGTAAGAACTAAGAGTATGGTCAGGTAACAATTAACAAGATGAAGATAAAAAATGTAAAGTTGGTAACGGATGACAATCGGCAATTACTCTATAAGAATACATGTTCACTATACGGGCATAGTTGACGACCATAGTTGTTACCCAATCTGATAAAATTTAAAACCATCTACCAGAATTGTGAAATTCATGGCCCCTTGACCAGTTATTTTTACTATGGGCCATATAGGTACATGTACTACATATGTACCCAATAGCCCTGACCAATGGGCCATGAATTTCACAATACTGGTAAATGGCTTTATGGACATCATAACCATGCATGTAGTTTTTCTAAAATGTATATGGGAGTAGAGAAGATTGTCTCTGATTTAATACATTTTAACTATATATGTAGCCATATTGACCCCTCTCTATGACCTAAACCCAAGACCCAAGGGCCAAGGGTCATGAACTTCTATTTTTAATGGGCTTTATGGACATCTTAACCATGTGTTTAGCTTTTTACCAACATGTGTGGGAGTGAGGAGAAAGATTTTAAAAATTTGGCCTTTTTTGGTTATTTGGCCACGCCTTTTAGGTCCTGGGGTTGATATGGTAATAAATTTCTCAATTTGTGTTCCTCTTATCATAGAGATTCTTTAAACTAAACAGGAGGCCCATGGGCCACAACGCTCACCTGAGAAACAATAGGTATGATAAATCAGCTTAATGGAGTCATAATACAAACTCTCTGGATAATGTACAATAATACATGTAGATCCTGTATAAATAATATCCATTCCCCCCCCCCCCCCCCCCTGGATATTCTGTTTATAATCATTAGTCCCTTTTCTAACAGGATGATTTTATAGTCATATCACATGTTGAGTATTACAGTTCTCACAAAGATCCTAAACAATTGTTTATATATGGGATATAAACCTACATGAAACTCTGAACCCCTTCTGATGCCTAAGAATCGTCCAGGGGGCAAAGTCTAAACAATTATAAAGAATCACCTGGCTGATTAGTTTCTTAGAAGAAGATTTTTAAAGATTGACTATATATTCCTATGACCACCCCCCCCCAACATTGTGGCCACCACCAACCCCCAAGGTCACCATTTTCCCAACTTTGAATCTACACTACCTGAGGATGCTTCCACACAAGTTTCAGCTTTCCTGGCTGAATGGTTCTTGAGAAGAAGATTTTTTAAAATTTCTCATAAATTTTCAATAATTCCTAATTATCTCCCCTTGAAAAATGACGTGGTCCTTAATTTTCACAATTTTGAATCTCCTTTGCCTGTGGATGCTTTGTGCCAAGTTTGGTTGAAATTGGCCCAGTAGTTCTTGAGAAGATGTTGAAAATGTGAAAAGTTTACGGACAGACAGATGGACAGATGAACAGACAGACGACAGAGAAAATGTGATCAGAAAAGCTCATTTGAGCTTTCAGCTCAGGTGAGCTAAAAATGGTAACGAATAACCTTGTATTTTTCAAGAAGATTAAAAAGTAAAATTGTTAACAAAGACGCACGATGACGGACGAATACCAATTGCAATAGGTCATCTGAATAGTGAGATCAAAAGTGCTATTCTGAAAAATATTTACCGATTTCAGAGCTCTGCATTCCACCTTTTCCTTTAACCAGAACGTGAATAGTATCATACTGCGTAAATCTTAGTGGGTATTTTGGATTCAAATCTTTCCCTTTGTGCAATAACATCTGTAAATCTGTTGGTATTCCTATTTTCGTTTTGATTTTCTTTTTCAATTCAATCAGAGATGTTGAATAGGATTCACACCAAATAACATTCAATTTCTGTTTGAACAACACACAAACAGGAATTACGTGGGAATCAATTGTTGTCTCTTCACTGCATTTTATATGTGGAATTGGTATATTTGTTGAACTGAATTCTTTTTCTGTTAGCTTTTCCTCTCTAGATTGGGATTTGTTTCCAGGTATCAAGTCCTTTAATTGAAACATTTTAGCATACCGGGTATAAGTTTGGAAAACTTTAATAGTTTCAATTATGATATGTAATAAACTTTAATCACAGAACAATATTTTTGTTTTAAAATGTTACATCTTCACAAACTGCTACATATACTATGATATTGTATACATGTACACACCTGTTTTTTATCGGTAATATTCAATCTTCTTATTTCTTTCATAACTACATCAATGTAGCTGTTGAATTCGTCCTTATGATAAAAGCAAAAAAAAAAATGATGATTATGTCAAATTTTCAGGACAAATTAGTCCCTTTGTCAGAAAGCCAAAAAATATAAACTAGATGCTGTCATATAACAGTAATACCCGCACCAAGTATTTGCCTCTAAATAACACTGTTTTGTACTAGTTTTAGTAAAAATGAAGGCAACATGCAATTTCCGGTAATTTTTAAAAATTAAAATTTTCACAAAGGATGAGATCCCATCCCATAAAACACATGAGTGGCCCTTTATGTACAACTTGGGGTTGAACTGTTTTCATGTGAATTTTAAGTTAATCAATAATCTTAACATTTCATGTCATAGAAAGTATATTAATTGGTCTATATAATTATTACAAACAAAATTAAAATTATGCCCCCTCCTCTTGGCGGTTGCCGGCTTTAGATTTGCTTCTAGGTGCCAACATCATCGTGTGCACGGATTTAAAGAAGAGGTGGGAGTGAGGGGTCTAGACCCCCCCCCCTTTTGAAAAATTCATATCTATTATAGTATATTAATAGTAAAATTACCAAAAATACACCTCGGACCCCAACCCCCCCCC
>WFKH01011581.1:34492858-34506068 GCA_016163765.1 Magallana hongkongensis | reverse complement strand
ACACACACACACACACACACACACACACACACACACTCCTCATGGATAAATAAACATCAGGATATTTTGACAACAATGAAAGCCTGTACATGTAGTTGCAACAAAGAAGATTGTAAACAGTGCAAAATAAATGATATAATTATATTGTTCAATGATTTTCAATGCAGAACTGCAAGGACAGAAGATATAATTACTGATTTAAGGTGGTATAAGACACATGTCGATATCTATGTATATAAAAGTGCGTTTTAATCAAAATTCTTTCACGTGACGTTTTAGAATTTAATTTTACAATACATGTATTTGGCAAAAAAAATTAGTTTTTAAAATTTCTGGAAACTTAATTAAGTAAAAAATAGAAAAGCCCCAGCAGCATTTGAACTCTCTGCTTACAGACACGTAGTTAACGCTCTAACCCATTGCGCTTCACTCCTAGATAACATTATTTTGGGGGAAAATATTATATTTATACTTTATTGTTTATTTCAATAGGGAGTACATCACAATATGCAGGTGACCTGTACCACCTTAAAGTTGAAATGTGTGCTTTACATAGTTATTTACTAATAAAATAGTGCAAGGGGTTTTAAAGAATAAAGTCATGAAAATACATGCATGTTATAAGTAAATGATCTTTGTCAGAAGTTACGTACACAACACAGGTCTTCAGGTCGCATTAGCGGGTACTAGTTTTACCCAGGTCTTCGGTTAAATGGGTTTCACATGGTGTACAGTACCGATTAAACCTAACCTAACAGAAAGTAAACCCCAACTAAACCCCGGGTTTACTTTCTGGGTTTACTCTGGGTTTACTCCGGGTTTTGCTAAGTGGATCCAGAGTAAACCCAGAGTAAACCCAAAGTAAACCCAGAGAGGACACAGAGAGTAAACCCGGTCAGAAGTATACCCCTGAAAGCAGACGCTAACTGTGTATTCGGAAAATACAAGGGGCGGGAATTACAGGCGGTAGGATGGTAAGATAAAAGACGGGTCTGCTGCACACTTCAGTGCGAACCCAAAGTAAACCCCGAGTGGACCCAAATTTTCAAAAAGTAAACCCAGAGTAAACCCCAAGTAAACCCCAAAAGTAAACCCGGGGTTTAGTCAGGATTTACTCTGGTGTTAGGTTGGGTCTGATCGGTACTATACATGCCGGTGTGTGTTTTCCACATGCAGAATAGGATTGATTAACATGCATAAACATTTCTGTTGTGGTGATCAGCTAAAGGGATTCATATTGTGCTCTAACTGGATTATCATTATGATGTTGACAAAATACAGGCAAGCATAATGCATGCAGTACCATAGCATAATATTATGAGACACCGGTATACACAAGTATTACTTTCACTTTCTAAATAAGTGATCTTCCTTTGCCAACATACTGTATCATCATCTTTTAATATTTAAAAAAGCTTATCACCGTTACCTATCGTATTGCATTTGTACAGTTTCTGTCGTTTCAATTGCAAAAGTTATTTTTTCATTTGTCAGACTTACACTATTGAGTTGACCCCATATTGACCCTGTGACATTTTATATTAAATTTATGTATTACATGTAAGTAAGTGTAGAGACTTATCATGTTTATATGAGTTATGATAGGAAGGAAGGGGTCTTTTTTTCTTAATGTATTATGATGCATCAAATATAATGTAGGCCATGATCCTATGGGATTGTTCTGACCCCCATGAAACAGGAAAATACCAAATATCTTGAAAACTGTTGAGATTCCCACCACTCAATTATATATATTCTTGTTTCTAATGTCATTATGATGCATCAAATGGTGTAAAGTACATAACCCCCGGGAGTTGTCTTTAAACCACCCCCCCCCGCCCCCTCTGATATAAGAAATTATGATATATTTTGATAACTTTTGAGATCCCCATCCCTAAACCATATTTAATCTTGCTCTTTGTGTCATTGCGCATCAAATGGTACATGTATATAGGTTATGCCCCCTTGGAGACAACCTGACTTTCTAGGACTGGAAATAATAAAGTATTTTATCTTATTCATATGTAGTGTTTGATCCATGTGGGTAATTCATAGCCTAATGATGACCCTGCTTTGTTTAGGAAAATTTACAATTGCCCCGAATACATCTAACATTTTGTTTATCTTAAAAACTTAAAAGCAATTTCCAAAATCTTAATGTGCATCTAGAGAAAAATACCAATCAAGAAATGATTTAAATCGTGTTACTGAACACATGTGTGAGAATGTAAGAAGACTCTGAATCTTTAGAACCAGGTTTGATTTGTGGGGGGGGGGGGGGGTGTGGAGGATAAACATTTAATTTTAATCATTTTTTGTGTTTTAATTTTAACTTGAATATTAGTTTTTGATCCCCGGATAGAAATGAGACTTCTGATCATATCTCAATATTTCATTTTTTTTCATGCTTTCTTTGCACAAGACATACATCTTATGGCATAAGTTGTTACAGATAAATATATATAAATATATATTAAAAAGCAATATTGAAACAATGGTATGGTACATGTACATATGTAAAGTACATTGACAATGTAGATATAATAAATTTTTTACTGGCAGGTGAAAAAAGAGGCCCATGGGGCCACATCGCTCACCTGAGCAACAATGGCGTTACATGTATATGGGCGTTCAAAGGATATTGTGCCTATATATATATATATATATATATATATATATGACCCCTCGGTAGAATAACAAAAAATGAATACGGTAAAGTATCCGAATTTTACACTTATTTTTGCATACACTTAATCTTTGACATATGTACCTTTATGGAATACAATTTTCATCGAAAATAAGAAGATCCTATGCAAAATAAAAAAAACTTCATTTTTGGTAGGGGTACACTGTTAACTTCCAATTCCCTTTATTTAAGTTCTGCCTCCCCCCCCCCCCCCCCACACACTTTTTAAAGCAATCAAAATATATGAGAGCATATAGATACATTTTCTTCTTCAACTACTTACTAGATATTGTATTTTATTCAAATAAATCCTACATGTGAAAGAAGAAAACTGTACCTCAATGCGCTCAATTCCTCAAATTAAAAAAACATTCAAAAATTTAATTAGTCTTCACCATTTTAAACGATTGTTGTTTACCTGGCGTGAACTCGTGTGACGTTTTACAACCTTACTCACTTGATTGATGAATTCATAAGAATGAAAAATGTTGTCAAGTGATATGTTAAAGAGCTATCATAATCAATGTATTGACAGGCATATCACTCTATTTTACTAATGCCCACCCATTATTTTCATCTTTATTAAAAAGCAACAAATGGCTCCAAACCAAGATGATTTCCGCTGTAATATTTTCTAAAGAATAGCGATAATGCATTTATCCCCGTAACAGTAATGTGTCAGAACTATGGAAACTGTTTAAAAGACATCGTTTTTATTAACTCATGTCTGAAAAACAATTAAATTGTTGTAGATTTCATATAATCCATCGTATAAGGAGGGGGCCCCAGAAAGTAGTTACAACATATCATCTCTTAATTTTTTTTTCATACAAGTATTTAACGTTTAGCGAGACGTTTCTAATGATCAACCAAAATTTCAGCGTCAATCGTAGAATTTTAAGTAATAGTTAGATTATATTAAGTAAAATTTACGCGATTAAGAAGGGGGCGGAGGGAGCAAAGCGACCGCTCCCCTACTTAATCACGTAAATTTTACTTAATATGATCTAACTTACTTAGAACACAACCCACTTTTTCATTGCCATTTGGCTGATCAAAAGTTCTGCGCCAATCAGACATTATCTCTCTTTTGTTTACGGCTCTCTCAGCTGTCAATCGAAATGTGACGTCGCTGTGAACTTAGGGAAAGTCTTAACGATTAAAAACATTACTTAATAGAATATTTATCGACTGCTGATTGGAAAAAAAAGTGGATTATGTTCTAAGAAAGATACAGAGCTCACAATTCTGCTAGGTTTGAGTCATTTTTTTTGTTCTCATGAGTTTATTACATTCAACTTAAGATTTTTAAACTTGGTACATGTATTTCCTATTCAGCATTTAAAATGTAAACGCATGGCCTCAGCTCTGTGTGCAAACAAACAATTGTGAGCAAAGCTCTGTATCGTGCTTATAATTCGAAGCTTGATACTAAAATACAGTTATTAAAAAGAAAATTGTAAACAATTAAAACAGAAGAAACATGCACAAACAGAAAGAAAGATCACAATTTATTTTTCAAAATGAATCATTTATATATATACCTACATATTTCCGTCAGCGATATTAAACTCTGTTTAAACTGAATAGACTCGAGAAAATGCTGAGCATCTTAACAAAACACATTGCATTAATCAACCATTACGAATGAATTGTAGTTAAGTAGTTGTAATGCATCGTATTTGCTTATAAACGGTCTGCTGTCTGGTTTACCGAAGTCTATGTTTGATTTGATACGTAAAAATTACAAAAAAAAAATACAGGCAATAGTTCCCAAGGTTACAATGCACAATTAATGAAAATGAAACGAAAATAAAAACAAGCTAACACCACCGTCAAAAGTGAAAACTATCAACGCATTGAAATATTTAACCTAAATTTACTTCACAAAATCGGCACGAATGTATCTTGTATGTTTCAAAGATTCCCTTCGATTCCCTTCCATTCTTTTACACAACAAACAAATTCAGCTTTGTCAGATCGACCCGTTTATCATACGTCCAACATGGCTGCTTTAAACAAAAAACCTTGTTTTCGAGATATGGAATACCGAACCCGAAGTTATAAACTGATTGAACCACCCCCCTTTTCTCTATTATTATTTTCGTAATAACTCAAATTTAGAAAAAAAAATTAGCCCTTAATATTTACAATTCATATTTTCCTTTCCATAAGGATGATTTATGCTAAATTACGTTGAATTTGACTCAGTAGTTCTTGAGAAGAAGATTTTTAAAAATGCACCCCCCCCCCCCTTTTTTTGCATGCAGTTTAGAGGTTTTCTCCGCTTTGAATAAAGATCGGTCTATTATTTCTGCAATTTATATTCACCATATCATAAGGATGCTTTGTGCCAAATTTGGTTGAAATTGGCCAAGTGGTTTTAGAAAAGAAGTTCAAAATGTGAAAAAGCAAAAATAAATACATTTATTTTTTATTTTAAGAAAAAAACCTCATTTTATTAACAGTTAAAGGAGGGATACATGCACGGATCCAGTAATTTTTTTCCAGGGGGAGGGGGAGACAGTCTTTGGAGTTTGAGATCTGGACCCCCCCCTCCCCCCCCCCCCCCCTCTAGATCCGCGCATGAGATAAATGTTAGTTTTCTGCTACTATTTGACTACCAGGATTAAATTTAATTTTTTAAAACCTTATTGCACATCTATCTATAGGACAGTCCCTATCATATCCCAAGATATGATGTGTCTATTCATTAAATCATAAGAGGAGTTCTGGGATCTAGGTTTTTTTTTAAGTGATAAACGTCAATTTTCTGCGGATGGACGGACGGAACAGGGTAACAACAATATACCCCAACGTTCTTTAGAAATTGCGGGTATAATTAAATGGAAATAAACAAAACAAAAAAACTATGACTTGAACGAAAACTATCACAGAAACTATAAAGTGATACATGTAGCTACTAAGTACATATTTAAATTTGTATCAAAATGTTGTTAAAAAAGTTTGCCATGCGGCCAATCACTCTAGTGTTAAAACTCCAACATGTCCTTCACAAAAAAAGAAACTGGGATCAAGTAAAAAGAATTCTTGTTAAAATACCATAACAAATTAAGAACTACATGAACATTATGAAATTAAACAAAATAAAAATTACACCATCTTCGCTAGCCAAGGGTTTTCGGTCCACTCTGCTCCCCATAAACCCTTGGCGGATTTCATTTCGAAAACTCGGTGACAAGCTCCGTTTAATGATTGGCTGCAGCTGCGAGTAGCTGATCCAATCGCAGCGTTGTAAACATTCGCTTATAAATAAACTTTTAAAAGAAACACACGTGTGATCTTTGGTAAAACATTCGGTGCTTTTCACAAGTTGAGGCACAAATGCTCGAGTACAATATCTCTACAAGGATGGTCTAACCAGATCACTTTAAAAAACGATATATTTTACTGGATTCAACAGAGATTTACAAACTTGTCAAGGCTCGTGCGATCGTAGTATGGGAAGTAAACATGGCGAATGAAGAAGTTGCCTATCCCGTTAGTATATACATGTACGTCCCTGCTTATGGTTAGAGTTTCAATTGTTCAATGAGCTGTATTTTATTTATTTCTTTTGTCCACAATAATTACGACAACGATACCTGGTTTTATGGCTTGAATGCATTTATATATAGCGACTTTTTCACTCCCGGTACAGGTCTCTACAAACACTAGGCCTATAAATAAAACATTCCTTGCTTTCTCTATGTTATATCTTCATTCCCATTGAATAGCATCGTTAATTATGTTCCTATTCTTGCTAGTCAACATGTTTTCAAGTTGTATTTATGCCGTAGCGTGTATATTACCCGTTGTTTCATTCGATTAAAATGTAAATATACAAGGGGCGCAACTCAAGTTGCTCGCTAGATAGCGCCACCGCATCACCGAGTTTTCGTAATGAAATCCGCCAAGGGTTTATGGGGAGCAGAGTGGACCGAAAACCCTTGGCTAGCGAAGATGAAATTACACAAGCATTATGAAATAAGATATATAACAAAATAAAAATTACAAGAGTATTATGAAATTGAAAACAAAAAAGAATTATTTGGTTTGCTCACTTTTTACTTTTAAAGTAAAAAGTGTGCAAATCCATGCAAAAACTTATGAAATCTTTTTCTTTTCATTTTCATAATGCTCATGTAATTCTTATTTTGATATGATATCTTAACAAGAATTCTCTTTATTTTATTAACCCCAAACTTATTTCCACGTTTATAAAAAAAAATGGGAAATGAACTGGTTAAATTCACGTGAAATGTATTTTATACCCTGTAAGTAATAAATATACAATAAAACAATTGTTTGTTTTCAACATTAAAGGAAGTGAACATGAAAAAATTATTATGGGCTCAAATTTGTCTGTTTGATGTATATAATGATATCTGAAAACCATTTAGACATAGCTTTCCTCAGTAAGAAGATATATCACTTAGAATAACTAATTCTTGCAATCCATTAAGGCGGCCATATTGTTAAAATCATTACCTCCCTGCTGGGTTATCTCTAAGCATCTAAGAGAGGGCAGCACTGATGCTGACGTCAGTGAGACACATTGCATCTTTAAACACGCTTAGTAACAGAGATAAAATGGCATCATCAAAATGTGAATTGAAACTTGAAATGAATGTAAAGAGTTGTCATTTTGAAACAAGGTTTATGGAGGAAGATTTTAGATCTCAGAATGATGCATTCCCACCAGGCACCAGCACTGCAGTTAATGTGACATTTAACTAGAATGGAATGTCCCTGGATCAGTGTTACTGTGACCTATTTTTCTTGCACTCGGGAATTTCTTAATTTGTTGTTATCAGTTTGAACATTATGTGTGCTACATAAATGAGCACACAAGGTGCATTGCTCAGCATCCTGATTTATAAAATGTGACTTAGTTCTGTTAATCTTCTGACAGCATAAACAGAACCGGCATACGTATCATCAAGATTTAATCTAATTAAAATAAAAACAAATCAGAGAGGAAGGTTTCTAGAGCATTTAAATAAAAAGTAACGGTAAGAAACCCCACAAAGAAAATGAAATTACATTTTTACATTTATTTGAAATCTACAAAGAGCATTTTATTTATGTAAACACTGACTGCCACATCTCCGTACAAACATCTGGAATGCCATGATCTCATATTTCACAAATTATCTATTTTTATTTTTGCACAAATCATGTGTAGTTACCTAAGGTTCAGTTATAGAAATATACTGAATCATTGTCCTCTCATGACAGTACAAAATTTTGCTGCACATCCAGGCATAATTTTTCTTTGTAACTTTTATCAACTCTGCATAAACATTGACCCAGTTTTATCATTGACCCAGTCACCGGCAGCAATGCGGCTTATCTACGTCAGAGAACAGATGCATGCTGGGAAAAAATGGATAACCTCCATAAACCTTTCACTGAGAGTGTTAAATTGATAAAATCTCATGATAGAAATAAACAAAAAGGTTACAGTCCTCATTTCTAAGTTTTAAAAGTCTTTTAAAATTTATTAAGCAACAATTATTTTTTTCATGTTCACTTCCTTTAAGTACCATCAAGTTCTGAATCACAAGAAAGATACAAAGTATTATTTAACCTTTTACAAGCCAGTACCAGTATATTCCCTGGCCATTATGGAGTATCCAACTAATACAATTTACTTGCTATTTTTAAAGTAAAAAAGAAGTAACTTGTCTCACCAGATTAAGGGAACTGTAATAATCTTTGGTCGATTTATGGTCAATTTTTGATGCTTTCTTTTTCCATTTCTGTACCTTCCTGTTATTATTACATCCATTCGCCTTATAGGCTAAGAAAGTTCTTTTTGTAATGTCTACATACTTCATTTTATCTTTTTTATGTTTAATTCTAGCTTCATGATGTGGTATATCAGCCCAAAATGAATTTGCATTTTTTTTATATAATTGATAAGGCGTTTCATTGTTCATTCTTGAATTTGCGATTTGGGCTGATTTAACTTCATTTTTGTCATAAGATCTTTTGTGATTTCTGTCCACAATGCTGTGTTCTGATTTCGTAACATATAGGTCTGACCCATTGATTCTCCATTTCTGTAAATAATTATTTTTACTTAAATATATAATCAAATAATTTGAAATTTATAAACAAAGCTATATAATAACAAAGGAAAAACATTTTCTATAGCCATTCTTTACCTTGTTGAGCACAAAAAAGGTGGATGTCTTGTCATAAAGTTCCACTCGAGCAAGTCCCTGCAAAATATTTTAAATTATTTTACTATTAAGTCAAACTATTCATAATGATAAATTGCATGAATATCAATGTACGTACTGTTTGTTATAGTATGAGAAACTATAGAATGTGGAACTCTCAATCAAAATAATGATATATACGTGGAACATCTTAAGCATCGTTAGCCATTTTTTCAAATATGAATAATCTAAAAACATTAAAATCATTAATGGAAAAATTTAACTAGGATCAAAGCCCAGGGACCACGACACGATTTTAGATGAAAATTTTATTTTTACTTTTTTGTATAAAATAGTTTACTTGTGTATTTTGAATAATTCACCCAAATTTGAATGTTAAAAGTCAGCTTACAAGATATGAGGGCAGAAGTCTTATATTTGTAAAGCAATTACCATTTCTTTGACAAAATAACTTGTAGCAAAAAAATATAGAATGATTAAATGTGTTCATAAATAATTTTATCAACAACAAAGATCAACATTAGTTTGAAATTTATACCAATACAACTCATTTGGAAACAATAACAGGACTCGATCTTTGTTTACAAACATCCATATTGATCATTCAAGATAGTTAAAATAAAAAATAGAAGTTGACAAATTTGAGCTCAAATCGTGTCTAAGTCCCTTTTATAATACTCACTTTATCCTGATTTATCTCAACATGTTTCACTTGGGCAACTTAAATCAGAATTTGAAAATGTATTAATATTCAATAAGCTAACAATTATGTACATTATTATTAAACTGTAACACTGTCATGCACCCACACCTGAATAAATTTGTATTTTGCTGTACGATGTATCACTTTGTATTTGGCGTTACATTATTAACACATATTTACTATCATTAATAAAAACAGAGTCTATTACTGCAACTTTTAAAATAATCTTTAAAAAATATTGAATGAACCCTTTACTCTTTCTACTTATGTCGAATTTATTTTTTTTTTTAATTATAAATTCATTGTCATGTTTTAATACCCGAGTTGAAAATATTCACAATGTCCCGTGGGGTACATGTACTTTTCGGTATGCCATGCACATAAAGTGTCATCTTCAAAATATCTATTACAATGAACTAAAACATCCCATGTCTTCACTTCATGTTTCCTGTGAAAGAAGAAATAAATAAGTTATAAAAATAAACTTTTTTTTATGAAGGCTATTGGCATATTTTCCATAATGATATTTTGATTGCAAGTAAAAGCTCAATATATAAAAACACCAAGTTTCAAATTCAATCATATTTTGTGTTTTGGTTGTCTGTTAAAACTCTTAACAATCGTACACGCTTTCTCAGATAATAAAAAAAAATGTTGACAAATGTGACAGGGAATACATGCTGTTTTGACCTGGCCATTTTTTTTTCATAAAGGAGGAACCTTAAGTGTATTAAATTATGTTTTTAAAGTGAGAAATGCTAAAAGTATTGTACATTTCTTTTATGGATTAACTTTATATTTCCATTTAATCAATAGGCCTATATGACACATTACTTTCCAAGAAAAAAAAACGATTGCAGTTCACGCAAGGCGTGTGCTTGTTTGTATAGAGTAAATACCTTATGATAGTTTTGTGGTATCGGGAACACTTAATCGCAGAAACAAGTGCTTTTATGTGATATACATCTTTTTCTTTCAAAACTAGGAACATACTAACGACCTGAAATACTAATGACATGAAAGACCTGAAAGACCTGAAATTTTATATAAATGATACTTTTCTAAGATTTTGGTGAAATGAAATGACTTTGTTGGTTTTTTAATTATATTTCCAGGTATATGTGTGTTAAAATATATCATACTGATCAGTTATTTACGCAGGAATACAAAAGACCTGAAAATTTGAATTGACCTGAAAATTTCAGCTGACCTGAAATTTTATATAATTGATACATTTCTATGTTATGCGATAATTTTAATATCTATTTGTGAGTTTTTATCATATCTCCAGGTATATACGTGTTAAAATATATCATACTGATCAGTTATTTACGCAGGAATACAAAAGACCTAAACATTTGAATTTACCTGAAAATTTGAACTGGCCTGAAATTTTATATGATTGATACATTTCTATGTTCTGCGTCAATTTTAATGTCTATTTGTAAGTTTTTATCATATTTCCAGGTATATATGTGTTAAAATATATCATTAAATAGGATCATTATCAATTATTTACGCAGAAATGCTAAGACTTTTAAAATTGGAATTGACCTGAAAATTTTAGATGACCTGAATTTTTTATGTAAAAGATACATTGTTCTGAGTCAAATTAGATGACTTTGTCTGACTTTTATCATACTCATTCTATAATACACTATATACAGTCAATTGAATTTACAGTCTTTCATATTCAAAATGCAATATTCCCTATGTAAACCCCATAAAACATAACTTCAATATTTGTGGGTCCAATATTTATTGAATAAGGTGGAAAAATATTAGAAAGTATTTTAGTTAGACTTAGTTTAGACTTTTAAAATTGGAATTGACCTGAAAATTTTAGATAACCTGAAATTTTTATGTAAAAGAAACATTGTTCTGAGTCAAATTAGATGACTATGTCTGGCTTTTATCATACTCCAATGTGAAATGTGTTGAATAAAAAACATGAAATAACACCATTATCAATAGAAATAAGAAACAAATGAACATATATGAGTTGACCTGAAAATTTGAGCTGACATGATATTTGTTAAGATATACTTCATGTTATGAAATAATTTAAATGAATTAAATAATAACAATTTAAAGCTATTTATAATACTTTAGAAAAACAAAACTCATTCAAACAAGATATATGTGTATAAATATGTGTATACACTATACAGGTAAAAATAAATGGGGTGTAATACCCCCCTCCCCTCATTTACAGATTAACCCCTTTGTTTGCCACCTAACGGGACTAGCCAATGTGTGTTCTAAATAAACATGACGAAACTGATATCACGAATAGAGTCAAGAAAGTTGAATCATTAAAGTTTAATGTTATTACCCAAATAATTAGAAAATAATTGTAATTCCATTTAGAATATTTTTAAGATCTTAAAAGATATTTATATATATTTATTCATTCTTTATTAATTTAAGGTTTGCTGCTTATCACAGTGTACAAATATTTGTCTTAAAATCAGAAGAATAACAACAAAAGTCAATCAATTACAAATTATTGGTTCTTTAAAATTTCATACTTAAGTATTTCAGCAGTTTTAACACCGATGGTTTCTCAATAGAAATACTTTCTAATATATTTTCCACCGTATTCAATAAATATTGGACCCACAAATATTGAAGTTATGTTTTATGGGGTTTTTTTTTTTACATAGGGAATATTGCATTTTGAATATGAAAGACGGTAAATTCAATTGACTGTATATTATTACCTATTAGGTTAGTTACTGACTCACTACGGAAATATATTGGTTTAATCAATCTCATAGATGGCGAGGCGAAGCCGAGCCGTCTATGAGATTGATCAACCCAATATATTTCCGTAGTGAGTCAGTCACTAACCTAATAAGTGTTTTGTTCTCCCGAGGACTATCAAGCGACATATTTATTCACAAATAGCAATGATCTACGCAAAGCCATGTACAAGATCCCTTACATCTCGTCCAATTTATCTCATTTAAACTCTTCAAAATTATCAATCTCACCTTTCAAATACTCTAAAAATCTTTGCTTCACCCATGTTTACTTACAAGGTTTTGTTGCTATTCAATTTTAAACGTTTTCTCCCTTTCCTCTGCAGAGATTTGAGCAAATTTCTACGCTGCCATTTTGTTCTGCTCCAGACACAACAATGTGACGTCAATATTCAAAGGGCAACTACTCTTATTTAAAAGAATTTCAAAGGGCAACTACTCCAAATACTTTAAGAACTTACGGCATGCGGTTTCTGTATTAAATATTATGAAATGTCGAAATGAGTAAACGAAGCGTCGGCCAATGACGACCATATTGCCTAATACTAATTCTCACCGAATTCACATAGATATATATGAGGCAATCACGTGCTATGTTTAAACCAATGAAAGTGTGACATTTCAGTCCGAGGGAAAACAAAGTGTATTATAGAATGAGTATGATAAAAGTCAGACATTAGTCATCTAATTTGACTCAGAACGATGTATCTTTCACATAAAAACTTCAGGTCATCTAAAATTTTCAGGTCAATTCCAATTTTAAAAGACTTTCGCACTTCTGCGTAAATAACTGATAATGATGCTATTTAATGATATACTTTAACACATATATACCTGGAAATATGATAAAAACTCACAAATAGAC
>WFKH01011581.1:34457629-34472485 GCA_016163765.1 Magallana hongkongensis | reverse complement strand
TGTGTGTGTGTGTGTGTGTGTGTGTGTGAGAGAGAGAGAGAGAAAGAAAGAGAGAGAGAGAGATTTTAACAGTATAGACATATCCAAGGTTTGATAAAATTGTGATTATTTGAAATGTTTAGGTTTTCGACGACATTTTGAGCACAGTCTCTCAGTCCAAAAGACGTTGGGCCATTGTCGGATGCGACGCCCTGCCATTCACGATTGGGCACCGTGTACTGGAAAACGTCCATAGCTGCCCAAGTTGCCACCACGAATTTTTAACTGAAGCGGAACTCGTAGACCATGCTAACACAAATAAACACGACTGTGACCCTAAACTTTGTCAAAAATACAAACATATTATGCTTGTACCAGGTATTGATTACTATATTTGAACATTTATGTATTTTTTTTTCAAACTTTTATAATTTTCGAATAAATGCATGTTTCTGTATAACACAGGACTGGGACACTATGAAATAAACATGGTAAAAGCTTTGTTTAAACTCCTGTGGGATGTTGGACTAAGCAGGTAAATTATTTATATGTACATTGTACATAATATGAGAAACAGAGAATTTTTTTTTTTTTGGGGGGGGGGGGTGGTTAACACCTAAATATACAAAACTGTATACACTTTTTACAGACTTGCCAAAATGCTTGGGTTTTGTTCTCCAAAAGCCCAGCTGTCCTGCCAAAATGCAACAGGTAATTTCAATTTTAAGATTTCTTAAAACACAAATAAGTAATTTACTACTATTTGTTTTAATTTAAGTTCTTTATAATTATATTGATTTTTTATATTTAGATCATCACAAAAGCTGGCAGATAATACAGATTTTCTTGTTCAGCTTTTCGTTTGAACTTTTGCAGCAATATGTCGATAATGCCCGTATCCAGCAGGAGTTTCCAACAGCCGATGGGTATTTCCAATGGATACCTCATCGGCCTGAAATGCACAGATTTTTATCAGATGCTGTGTTTGGTTACTGTTTGGCATTGCACGTCTTTAGAGCAGGTATTAGGAGGAACAACTCCGATGCAATTAACGTTGCCAAAGCACGTTTTGCACCACTGTTCTTTGGACTGAGCATGCCATTCTATATGGAAACGTTCTTTAGAGATTCAGTATTGCGAACTAAATGTCCGCCAGAATTGCTGAATTTTCTGAAGAAGCACGAATCCTATAGTGTTTCAGGAAACGATTGCAAAGGAGAGGGTGGAGATTTTGTGCTTGAAAGTTTCAATCGAAACGTCAAGCGGCTGTTGCCATCGGGCCTACCAAATGAGCAAGGCTGGATCAGGGCATGCAGGAATGTGGAGAGAATGGCAAAAGTAATAAAAAAGAAATAGCTTTTTTTTACTTTAATTGTATTGTACCTCATGTTTAGACGTTGTACTCAAAAGTGGCATGATGTAAATTATGAATTAACTAGTTAGGAATAAAATTTAAGTTTGAAAAATATATAATGTAATTATACAATCAGCAAAACTTCTAAGTGTTCACCCTGATAAATAGAATAATATGAAAATTACGAAATAAAATGATGTGAAATTTTCACAATGTCGTAACTTTTTTAAAATTAATGGAAATCAGTCACCCCGACGATAAGACAAATAAATGTGCTTATTTCATATCGTTAATACTTTATACTGGGTGAACACTTATATAAGTTTTGTTAAGTGTTTGCATAACAAACATATTCAAAAATATTAAAAAAAAAAAAAACTCAACCTAGTACATTAAAAGTTTACAACATAACAATCTAACCAAAATTTAATTTATTTTATGGCCTCGGACCGATGTGCCGAACAAAACCACTATAGTCTGGAGAGGGCAGCCTGGGTGTTCACCCTAAAACCCAAACAATGACAGTGACACCAGTATTCACAGTCTTTTTTTTTTGGTACCCCCATCACACCCGATCCATCTTACTCGTGTTGTAAGTTCTCCTTCCCCGCATACACGACACATCTTCGAGTTCGTACTAATGTGTTGTGCTTCAGTCTGAGTGGCCACATGAGTTGTTGCCTTTGATTGGCCCTCAGATACAACAAAATCATCCTAAATAAATAAGACGTGTTCAAGTTTTGAAAAATCCTTTAAAAGTCTAATGATATATTTAAAATCCAAATAAACACGGGGGATGGGAAGTTAATTTTAAAGTTGAAAAAAAAGAAAATACTAGTACCTCTCCATACACATACTTCGTCCCTGATGGACCCGTGATGGCCATCTTTACAGTGGCCCTCGTAGTCACTTCTAGGTCTCTTGCCTAATATAAATATTTTCATAATATTTATACATTTTATAGGTGAACGAATATATGGTAAATATACTGGGCATATCTGACTCTACAGACCCAGAGTATTCCTATGTGTACGGAATCAAGAATGAAATTCTACAGTTTAGGTATGTTTCATTTTATTTTTTATTTTTTTTTGGGGGGGGGGGGGGGTGCAATAATGTTATATAACTTTATTATTATTTCTTTATTTCTCAATATCGTTATTTTTATCTTTCAACTTCTGTTTTAAGATCCATCATCAAAGAGAGTAAAATGGTGGATTCTGATTCCACAGAGGGGCTGTGTGGAGAGAAGCTTTCTGCCGAATTTTGCAACTTCCATGAAATGTGCATGAAAAATTTTAAAGACTATGCAGAGGAAGTTTCCAAAACACACTCCCTCCAAAAGAGACTGAAGCCTAAGCCAATTATCATTTCCAAGAAACAAAAAATTATTTCAGAAAATTACTTATCTTTTACAAAAGAAGAATTAAAAACAAAAATTGAGGAACATTCAATGGGGGATACAAAGAAAAAAGAATGGCAGAAGATTAAGAAGGGAAAAAAGAGGGTATCTTAAACTTTCTTAAGGATTTAAAGAAGGAATGACTGTGTGTAGTTAAAACTGATTTTTTATACCTTATGTATACATGTACAATGAAAAATGACAATAACCAACTGTCATCCACCTCAAAAATCCATAGAACAAAATACAAATTCGAAGCAGAGCAAACATGGAGCCCTAGAATGATAGAGATGGGATTGGGTGCCTAGTATGGGTTACTTTAAAAATTACTATGACGAATGATTTATGGAACTTTACCTTAGTGAACATTGTCTCCTTTCTTGCGCTGAACGTTTTGGTGATATTAACGGTCTTTTCTTTTCTTGTTGTCAATGGCAACAAAACTGGTTTTACCAGATTTTGTTGTTTTTTTTTCTATAAAAAATGTGTTGGACTTAATTATGAAGCATATTACCTATTTATAAAAATATATAACAACATTGATTTCAGTATGTGTGCGTGATTTGGTTTTAATATTTTTTTTATTTATAATATTGTTTCATAGAAAAGTAATACAGTTAAATATCGGTATCTCGAACTTGGTGGGACCTCAACAAAACTTCGAGATATCCGGGGGTTCGAGATATCCGAAGTGGCTTTCCAATTCTGATTCCGTGATGTTCTTATATTGATCAACACGTGTATTAGTACCGGTATATACTGAACTTTTCTATTACTCATAAACGAATAATCAACCATTTGATTAAATACTTTTAGTTTGTGTGTTTTTATTTGTGAAATATAATCAATATCTGTAAAAGCAATCAAATTATAAAATCAATATTCCGTAAATAATACGACTTCACATCCTCTTCACTATCGACGTTCCGAACTTGAAGAAGCACTTGCAATGTAAAGTTTGAAATTTATCACATAGGAAACGAAAAATACGGATTTGAAAATTAAAAAAAAACCAACAATAATCAAGAATTAGAATTCACATATTTTTATTTTATTTTTGTTTGTGAATTAACGTATCTTATATTAACTCATTACGCTCACAGCTTTATTACTCATATTGGAAACAACCCGTGTACGATGAACCGGAAGTCACTTTACACCCTGCGTGTTTAATCCATGGACTGGTTCTGTTATATTTAAATAAGTTTTCTTTTAATATTCGTATTCCAATCATGCTTCATTTTTATTGGAGCGTACATGAAAAAAAAATAATAAACTCGATTCTGTAATTAATCGTTTCTATAAAATTGGCAGTTATCAATGCTAGATCGATTCTCCATACACAGTGTGATTTATTAAACACATTATCGGTAATCGTGGCTGTGTTTTGATTTGAATTTTATAAAAAGGTACTAAATGTGAAAACAACCAAGCTACTATCCTAATTAACTTACATCGTGCAGTTTGATAAACCACTAGTTTTGAAAGGTGTGAAAATTGCCGCGGGCAGAAATGTGTGAAGTAATGACACCAATTATGTTCAACTGACCGGAAAAATGGCTCAACTTCGAGATAAACCAGGTAAAATTAGGGCTTCGGCCTTTTCAAACACTTCGACATAAGCGGGGTATTCGAGATTACCGTGCTCGAGATATCAGGAGTTTTTGAAATCATTTATATAGAGAAAACGGCCGGGACCGTCGGAAGACTTCGACATAAGCGGGGTATTCGATATAAAAATATATAACAACATTGATTTCAGTATGTGTGCGTGATTTGGTTTTAATATTTTTTTTATTTATAATATTGTTTCATAGAAAAGTAATACAATGTATGCAAATTTTATATAAATATTTCAAACATTAATGTTAAAAAATACATTACCATGGGTTTATAATGTTTATAAATAATACATGTCGTAATTTACACATCTTATTACAAATTAGAAAAATACGAATAATTTTATGTACGACTTATCAAAAACTAAAAGTATTAAATTTTAACACTTTAAAGCTTCCATAGAAAATGTGCAACCTTGCATGATCTTTTGCGCATTGTGATTGGTCGAAACACAATCTTAAATGAAAGTACATTGAATATGGCTGCCAAAGGACTGATTTTTCTAGTATGATAGTTGGATTTGAAGTTTTTTTGTGAGTAATTATACCATTTTTATGTTGATTTTACCTCGAAAATGTGCACCAAATGTGCCCCCATGGTATTTCAATGCTGTATTTTACGAAAACGCAGCTGTAAATTTAAGTTTTTGGCCATGCAGGTACAATGTATGCATAAATTAATTACCACATGTGTTGACATCTTCCCGCCTATTCTTCGTTACAAGGAAAACACGTATACAAACGGAAGAAGTGTAAAACTTCCGCGTTTATGGGATATATTTTATTACTGTAAAGAGGGATAATCCCGTTTTATCGAGACTATTACCATTTTATGGTATTGTGCCCAACCTGTCCATCGTTGTTACGATTCCATCAGACAGGATCCCTATATGATCGCTCAAGACCTGGTCAACCGTTTGTGACAACGCCACAGCAACAAGCGTTCATACGGCAACGTCATCTTTGCAATATATTTACGGCCGCTGCGACCACGGCGAGAGAAATCATTGGACGTCATGGAAGCCCTATTTATCATAGAACCGTTTTCAGAATTTTGAGCTGCATCACCGACGGTACAGATTGCAATGGGCAATGCAGCATCTGACTCAACGTCAAAATTGGTTACATGGTGTGTTCTCAGATAAGTCCAGATTTAACGTTAGCAATGCAGACGGCAGATGTCGAGTTTACGTCGTTTACATAAACGTTTTGCAGACAATTGTGTCCTCGAGCGCAACAGGTTTGGAGGAGGAGGCGTCAAGATCTGATGTACGATTAACCATAATTTTCGGTCATTACTGGTCGTTTTAAATGGAACCCTCACTGCTAGGAGGTATGTGGACGAAATTCTGCAGCCTGTTTTAGTACCGTTAATGCAGCAGCATAGTCAAGGAATTAAAATAATTTTCTAACAGGACAATGCGCGCACATACGGCAAGATTGACACAAAACGTTTTTCAAACGAACACCAATATATACATGTATGGCTATATACATGATTGTATTAAAAAAGACGTTAGTTGAAATATTTGTCTAATTTTCAGAACAAAGACCACGTTAAACCAAAACTGATTCAATGTAAACATGTACTACAATCGGATTTTTTTGGTTTAGAAAGGTTCAAATAGTCAAACATCGAACTTTTTTATCGTAAACTAACTATTCTCCTAAATATCCCTAACAAAACATGAATATTTTAATGATGGCGTGTAAGATAATTAAGACTCTTTCAGCATGGTAATTGTGTTATTTGCGTTTCTTTGAATGTATTTTAACTAAATATTGTATAATATTGAAAATGTCTGATGTTTGCAAAAATGCTATATTTTAGGCAAAATCGTATATCAAGTGCGCTATACCTCTTTAACTTACTTTTTACAATCAATTTATAAATGTGTTAAATGAAAGATGTAAATTTTATGCAATTATTGCTGTTTTAGGTCAATACAATGATTTAGCTACCCGAGAAGTACAATATTGTACTTCGAGTGTTGCTAAATCATCGGATTGATAAAAAAAACAGCAATAATTTTTTTATTATATGATTCAGCGATGAATTGATACAGTCAGACATATCAAATTGAGCGTTATCAAGCGAAGATTATATTTTGAAGATATAGCCGAACAAATTGAAAAACGCAATATTTCATTGGGCGGTCTATTTTAGTCCAATGTGGAGAAAATCAAGTGTTATATTGACCGCCTAGGTCACGTGCAAGTGAATATAATGTTCTGTTTTCTGGATAGTTGGATATGAGCCAATCAGAGAAAATCATATAAAAACATATATGGTACATGTATCTATGAAAATGAGAAAATGCTATTGACTGATTGGTATGAAAGTTAAAAACTATGTAGCATTCTAGAATTTCTTTTGTATAAAGTGGTTCAAAATCTCAAATATGTATGTTTTCAATGCAAACTCTTCATTTTTCTATGCTCCATAAAAAACCCAAAGATCTTATTGATGTAGTTGAAGATATTTAATACTCTTTAAGAATTAAGAGATATTTTAATTAAAGATAGTATAAAATGTGCTATTAAATTTATATATTTAAATAATATATTTGCATTTAAATTTTATACATAGATGTATTGCATTTTTGGAAGTTATCTCTGTAGGAGTCAATGCCTACTTTATATATTTTATTTTTTACCCAGGTTTGTTCTGCAATTTATTTATTCTGGACCAAGGTTAACTCTCCTAAAAAAGCAATTTGTAAAGTATTTAACAATTTATTATGACAATAAATATACAAAAATATTGAGACTCACATGAAATACCTCATTCAGGTGAAAAAAGGTGTAAAACATTGGCCTTGAGTAGATACATTACTGACGATTTAAGGCTTTGTCATGATTTAAATAGCAAAAGGAATAAAAGAACTGAAAGTGACCAATAAAAACTGTTCATGCTTGACTGATCTTTGACCACCGGTAGCCAGAGTATAACTCTCGATAAAGCTGTATTAAACAGAATACCTTTAATTCCATGGAACGCCAAAAGTAAAATCTATTACACCCCCCCCCCCCAATAAAAAAAAAAATTTAGGAAATGTTTACATTTACTAAAAGAATATCTACTCAAGGTGCACTTATTCATTATAACATGCACATGTATATATATTTTTTTATATCAAAAGTATTTTCAACAATAAATTTTTAACACTGAAAAATTAAATTCAAATTTCAAATTATATCATATATTTATAAATAAATATAATGATTAACAAAAACATAAATATGGACAAAAATATAATATGAAATATGATTATTCACAAAAATGACCCGTAAAGAGCTTCCATCATTAACCTAAAACTAATGAGCCAATACATTGGTGAAAAGACAAATTTGTAGGTATAAAGTTGTATGTAATGAAAAGTTCTTCCTTCTTTGGGTAGTAATTCTTCTTAAAGTGGAGTTGAGCATTACCTCGTTAAACTCGACTACCTCATCTCTCGGATTTGTATTGCATTCTTCCTCCGGAGTTTTGCCTGTTCTCTTCTATTTCTATTTCTCTCTTTATCTTCTCTGCCAATTTTCTCGCTTCCATTGATGTTTTGGGTTGTGCTTTATCCTTGTTCTTCTCATTTTTGTCGTAGTTTTTCCAAAATATTGGCGGAAGGGTATCCCCTGAAGAATGGAAGAGCTTCTTGGGTACTCCTTCGCTGCCATTTCTTTGTTCACAGCCAATTGTAAATGATGGTAGGTCTGTGAGAAAATATAATTTCTCGAAATTTGGGCACAGCGAGGACAAACCAATACGTCGTGGTGCTCCTTGTGGATCTTATGCAAATGACGCATGCATTTGCGCAGAGTTGGATATATGTAGGAATCACAATCCTTAACCTCGCAGGCCATGCCTTGGGAAGGCCAGTGAGTGCATCAATAATTCTGGTGGAATTTGTACAGCTCCTCATCATTCACATAAACATCGCTTAGTTAATGATTCTGAAACATATATCAATAATTATAAGGGTTATTTATTTTCTAACATCAATAAAAACAATATGTGAAATTTTGTGGTACATTAAGTAACATATTAAGCAGTCATAAAATACTCCTACAAATACAAACAATAAATTAAACTTTAAGTCCTGTAAAACCTATTTATTTAAGACTACTGGTATGTACAACGCTTTAAGATGGACTATATACAGCGAGTTCTACGGAGAGAGAAATCAGATGTTGGGTTTTTACATGAGTTATCCCTATCATCTAACGACTATTCAGTCTCTGATTCCGTCTGACAGTAACCAATTTTCAGGGAAATTTTTACCTACCGGGTATATATGGTTTGAGAGGTCAACGTGAACAACTAATGATGGGGATGTTTCATTTTTCTGAATTTCGTATGTTATATCTAAAAAATTTTCAAAACAATATAAGGTCCCGTCCACCCTAAACTAAGTTTTTGTCCTGTACTAGGGGGATAATATCTCAAAACCCAATTTCCAGGATTGAACTGCCTGTTCTTAGCATTCACTCATGATCTAGTTTTTGTCTTTGGAAAGTAGACTGGAGTATATGCAAAATCAATAGCATTTCTCGTTGTATTTTTTAACCATTCTATGTTTTTAACGGGGCATTTGTCATCTGGGGTGTTAGGAGGCAAACCCATCATGATGTCAATAGGAAGGGATACTTTTCGACCCATCATTAAGAGATTTTGGCTGTGCAGTATTGCGCGATAACCCATCATAATATAAGGCAAATGGTCGTCCCAATCATCAAGATTGCTGAGAGCATATTTTGCAAAGTTCTGTTAAATCTCTCGACCATACCATCAGATTGGGGTCGATTTTTACAAAGAGATGTAAAACAAAGGTTTAAATTCCCGGCCTTGATCTGTATGTATTACCCGTGGAACTCCATAATTACACAAAAATTCAGTGCAGAGTTTATCTGCGACTGTATATGCAGTGTGATTTGACAAAGCATAATCCTCTTTCCACTTAGTGAAATAATCACCAACAACCATAATATATGCATTGCCATTTGAGGTTGCTGGAAGGGGACCGAAAATATATTATATCTATAGCAATTCTATCTAATGGACACCCAATTTTGCTAGATTGAAGTTCTGATGTACCTACACCAGGACCAGATTTTTGTCTTGCGCCTTGATCGCATTGTATGCACCATCGTTGGACATCAGCATTCAAACCAACCCGGCAAGCGAAGCGAGCTCTAAAAACCAGTGCGCTCGGGAAAAAGAACGAACATAACCTACAGATTCATCAAGAAAATTTTTTTGGCAACATCCCATAATGCTCTCTAATGCTTTCTCCCGTAGTACTATGCCAAAAATGGTTGACAATTAACTCGTAATTTACGGTTCCTTGAGGTTTGAAGACACGTTTTGAGTATCGCACAAGCTTTGGTGAGACCCAAGAAATATTTTACATGCTTCTATTCCTTCGTATTGAGTCAAGATACGTAAACAAATGAATATAGAATTTAACGTATGACGTCACAGTGATCTTGCGCTATATTTCCCGCGATAAATTTACAGGTTGATCAAACATCTGTAATTCGTGTTCTTGCTATTTCAGTATAAACTGCTATACCTGCCTCAGATTATTAGTTTTTAATTTTTGGGGCTTAGATAGGGCATGAATACATCGTATGTATTTAGCATCCAAAAATAAACAAATAAAAAAACCCCAAAATTTATGAACCGGGAAAAAAGTCAGATAACAACAAGGTACAAAAGAAAAATAATATTTATCGTTTACACATTTGATCAAATTAAACACAAATTACATTTTACAGACTGATCAATTCTCCCTAAAAGTAAAAAACGATTTTAGGGGGAAGCAACTCTATGTTATGTATGCTGTACGGTTTTTTTAAACTTAGAAATATTATCTCTTTCACACACACACACACACACACATTCTTTGATGTTAGTTGATAATTTTCAAAATATCACAAACTGAAAGTTGACAATGATGCAAGATATGTGTAATTCTTGCTGCGCTCGCCCAATTCTTTCAAGTCTTTCAATTCCAAAGTTTCCCACATACTAAAAAGAATTTAATTTCAGGATTTGAACTAAACAGTACAGAACGACTGGGTTTTTCTGCTTATTCTGTTTTCAAGTCAATGATGGGCTTTAAAGATGGGTCATTTGCTTGCAAGTTCTTTATTGCGGCTGTTGATAGCGATTCCATCCATAAACCAAGATTATTTGCTGAACCCTCAGTTTTTTCAGTACTTTGATTTATAGTGATTGGATTTACTCGAGCACTCAAATTTTTTGAACAATCAGGACAATTTTGGCATGGTCATCTGCCTATTAGAATACGCGATAAAGCATCTGCGTCACCATGTTTAACATCCTTTCTATGTTCTTTTTTGAAATCATAAGTCTCAAGTATGCTCAACCATCGTGCAAGGATTCCTACTGGATCTTTGAAATTTTTAATCCAAGTCAAGGACGAATGGTCTGACCTGACAGTAAAATGTCGACTCCATAAATAATGATTAAAATGTTTCACAAAGTATAACGATGGCTAAAAGTTCGCGCTTTGTGGTACCGTAACGCTTTTTCGCATGATTTAGCGTTTTGCTAGCATAGCTTAAATGACAAGTTCTTGGCCATTGGGAACTTGCGATAAAACGACGCCAATACCATTTGCACTCGCATCTGTCTAGTATGAAAAAGAAAAAATGATCTCCAGTAGTTGGAAAAGTCAAAATTGGTGTTTTAATAAGCAAATCTTTTAATTTTCGGAAAGACTCTACGCATTTTGCGGTCCAGTTAAATGTTTTATTTTTCTTAGTCAACTGAGCCATTGGACTCGCTATTACACTAAAATTTGGAATGAAACAGTGATAATATCCCGCTAGACCTAAAAAAAACTTTGAATGTTTTTAACGTTTTGATGTTCTCGCCAATTTTTGACTGGCTTGACATTTTTCATCTAGCACATGTACGCCATCTTTTGTAACTGTATGACCTAAGCATGAAACTTGAGTAACTTAAAATAAAACACATTTTTTAGGTTTAAACTTTACGTTGGACTCTCTCAAACTTTCAAAAACTTGTCTTAAATTTTCCAACGAACTTTCGAATGTTTTCCCAAAAACTTTTACATCATCAAGATAATACAAACATCGATCTATTTTTATGCCACTCAAAACAATATCCATCATTCTAGAAAACGTCGCCGGGGCATTGCAAAGAACAAAGCGCATGACGTTAAATTGGAAAGGCCCTTGTGTGTTATGAATGCTGTTTTTGGTTTGTCTTGTTCAAAAACTTACATCGCAAATAGCCTGATGCTAAGTCTAGGGTACAAAACCACTGCCAGCCTGCTAATAAATCGAGTGTATCATCGATACGAGGCAAAGGAAACGCGTCTTTACGTGTTACTTTATTTTGTTGACGATAGTCAATACAGAAGCGAGTACTCTCATTTTTTTCTTAATTAAGCAAACAGGCGCAGCCCACGGACTCTGGCTTCCCTCGATTATATTTTTTCCTAGCATTTTACCTAATTCAGACTCAACGATTTGTCATTATTCTACGGGGGTCATTATTCTGCTTTACACCGGCGGAATGAGTGAAAAAAGAATTTAATTAATGCAAAACTAACAACTTATTTTTAAAAACATGCTAAAATACAAAATAGACGAGCTTAAACAAAAATTAACAGCCTCTTTTGCAAAATCAAACAGACACCGACGCAAAACAAACGATCACCCATGCAAAACCAACAGTCATGCACTGAATTAACGCTAGATGGCGTACAAAGAGGTATCAGGAGAAATCGTACCCTACAGAAAACGTACTCCTGAATTTCAGGGAACGTTTTCATGCGCGGATCCAGATTTTTTTCAGAGAGAGGGGGAAGTCCGAAGGATATTTAAGCTTGCAATGGATGGGGTGGTGGTGGTGCGGGGGGGGGGGGGGGGCATGTGTTCAGTAATTTTAATATGTAAAGAGGTATTGTGCCTTTTCCCATTATTTCGCCTACACCCGTGTTTGACACAGGTACCTGTCGCAATACCTAGATTTTAAAATGGTGTCTGTAACCATGATTTGTCATTAGTTCAGGAAACCTGCGTCGAGAAATAAATATATGGAACTGCATGCGTGCATAAAGACAGTTGATATTCTGAACTGTGATAACTTTCAGTAAAATAGAATGACTATAAGTATCTGAATATATTGGGTGTGCTCATACTCAGAATTAAACAAGAAATTTCTTTTTTTTTAAAATCCAGCAAGTTAGATACATTTAATTTAAAATCGCTTTTCTTCTCATGCTTAAAGTGAAAAGAAAAAAATATTACTATAGCTACTTGATGGAATCGATCCAGGACCGCAAAATCAAAAAAAAAACCTACATGTACGCTTTACCACTAGGTCGCGCATATAACACTTTAACAGGATGTCTTTTCAATATTTGTGTCAATATATATGGTTGTATTCCAAAAGTCACTAATTGAAATATTTTCTTCTAAATTTCAGCACGAAGACCACGTTAAACCAAAATTCATTCAATGTAAACGTATACTACGATACATGTAGAACATATAAATTTTAATCAAATTTCTTTGGTTTAAAGGGGTTCAAATAGTCAAATATACTACATTTTATTGCATATTATCTATTATCCTGAATATCCCTTTCAAAACCTGAAGATTTTAATGATGTCGTGTAAGATAATTTAGACCCTTTTAACATGGAAATTATGTGATTTGCGTTTCTTTGAACAAATTTTCACTAAATATTATATAATATTGAAAATGTCTGATGTTTGCAAAAGCGCTATATTGTAGGCGAAATAATGGGAAAAGGCGCAATACATCTTTAAGTAATTTGATTTTTCCAGGAGTGGGGGGGGGGGGGGGGGGGGGGGGTCCGGACTTCAGCTTATCTACATAACAAAGACTTTAAAGCTCTGTATTTCGTTTGTAACTTGACTTTTAAAGTTTGGTCAAGCATATATAGCATCAATTTATCATTCCAAACATGAAAATTGGAAAAATAATACTTTAATTTTTTCGGCTCAAATCATGTCCAATTTTCAATCACTTTAAGAAATTGATTCTGAAATTATATTTGCAACGGAATTATTTTCATATATGTTGTTATATACAAAGGTTTTTAAATAGTTATGGTAAATTCTCGAGACATTAGAATACTGGAACCAAAAACCAACAAACAAAACAAAAACGTGCTATCGTCTTCTTATTGCAACGAGACTGTCTAGGGGTTAATTAGTCCCGTAGATAATCCGAGTTTGGAAGGATAAAAAGAATACTTGTATCTTATCACTATATTAATCTTTTAATTCTCCATTTATAATGCAATCAAAACTAGTAGATATTTTTAACGATTCCAGGTATACAGCATCAATCGATTAATTGCCGACTGGTTTTATTAGCTTGTTTGTATGTATACTCAATTATTGCTGGCACGTAGCATCAGGGGGGCCAGGGAGGTCTGCCCCCTCCCACTTTTTTTTTTGCAGTAAACATTTTTTTTTAATTAACACTAAGAAACCGAATTATCAAGGAGTTGGTCCCCACTTTTTTCGGAGCATGCAAAAACTGAAAGCGAAAATAATAAAATTAACAGTGAAATTGAAGTTATAGGTAAACGCATCCCCCTCCCCAACGGATGAGGATTTTCATGATTTGCGGTGGGGGTTTTTTTTTTCGCTTGTCACGGACAGAATTAATGAGATAGTCATTATCCCATTATCAAATCAGTGCTCAAAATTCGCCAGATGCATGTATTTTTCTAAAAATAGATATTATCTATTTCAGAAAAAGGTCTTTCCGATAATGATTACCCAGGAGTAAGCGAAATACAGTGTAATTTGGAAAATTTTTCATGTGATTTATGATCATGTAAGAGATGAAGAGGTGAAGAAAGTCCTTGCCGCTAAACGTCTTTATTTACTCGGATTACAGTCACCCACAGAAAAAAAAATTCTGTAGGCCTTACGAAATTAAATGGCCGATCGTGAGTTGGACTTTTGAATAAGGTAAAGAAAGTTAAACAGGTCATTTTGCTAACCATTATATTTATTACTAATATATGCTGAATTTGTATTTTAATTTGCTTTTTTATATGTACGTTTTATATGGTGTACTGTAGGTATGTGAAACATCGCAAAAATAAAAAAAAACCTATAAATATCGATTGGAAATTCCGCAAGTTTCGACAACGTTAAATCCAGGTCAGAATTTTTAAGCAAACAATAAAGGCTAAATTTATTATTTAGATTAATAATTAATGGTTTTAAGTCTACCATTTAATGGGATTCATGATGCAATTTTGAATTATATAAGTTAGGTCAAGATGTATTTAACATATATTACCAGTGGCGTCGGAAGCAAAATGAAAGTTGGGGGCTAGATTTATCAAAAACCTTGACAAGCAAAAAAAAGAGGGTCTTCGGTTAAGGTTATGTATAAGTTTGCCAAAAAAAGGGGGGGCAAAGCCCTCCTCCCACCTAGCCCCCACCCCCCCCGCTCCA
>WFKH01011581.1:34435181-34449321 GCA_016163765.1 Magallana hongkongensis | reverse complement strand
GACCCCCCATTGTGGCCCCACCCTACCCCCGGGGAACATGATTTGAACAAACTTGAATCTACACTACCTGAGGATGCTTCCACACAAGTTTCAGCTTTTCTGGCCAAATGGTTTTTGAGAAGAAGATTTTTGAAAAATTCCAACAAATTTTCAATGATTTTTTATTATCTCCCCTTGAAAGAGGGCGTGGCCCTTCATTTTAACAAACTTATATCCCCTTTACCTAAGGATGCTTTGTGCCAAGTTTGGTTGAAATTGGCCCAGTGGTTCTTGAGAAGAAGTCGAAAATGTAAAAAGTTTACGGACGGACAGACAGACGGACAGACAGACAGACGGACAGACGGACAGACAGACTGACGCCGGACAAAAAGTGATCAGAAAAGCTCACTTGAGCTTTCAGCTCAGGTGAGCTAAAAATTACATAACCCGCTAACTTTTTACTGCAATGTCGCTAACTTTATATCCCGCATGAATCACCGAAGAAATCATTTTATTGTTCAAATAAAAACTGTTCCTTAGGAATGTAGCATATTTTGGTCCATCAAAATTTAAAAATTAATGTAAATATCCCTTTGATTTATAACATAAGAAATGTCTCTCATGAGGAAGTTATATATGTTAGAAAAATATCCAAGAATCAACATAAAACACACCTGAATGCAAAACATCTTGATTTATTACATATACAGTTGATATAATGACAATGTTTAAACATATAAATAGCACCAGAACATTTATAAGCACATGTCGTTACTGACTGTATATACATTTGGTCATACAATAATTTAAATATATAATTGTACACAAAACTGTTTTTTCAAAGAAATTTCCCAATCTGGTATCTTTGACGAGGCATTAGTTTAAAATATCAAAATGTATATATAAAATATACAACTGTACTATGATATTAAATGTTTGAGCTGTTGTATTTAAAAAAAAAATGTTACTAACAAGAGGCCCATGGGCCACATCGCTCACCTGAACAGCAGTTCCTTGTAACATTCTATTTCGTAGCAAATGTTATTTCTATTTTAAACTTTGAACCCCTTTCTGGGGCCCCAGTATTGGTCCGAGGTTTATGGTTGGCTTTGACTTTGACAATTTAGAATTTACACTATTTAAGGATCTTTGCTTAGTAATCTCACAAACTGTAGCATTATAGTTCTCGAAAAAAACATTTTAAAAACATTTTCCATATATATTTCTATGTTAAACTTTGAACCCCTCTTCGGGCCTCAGTATTAGTCAAGTGGTCACAGCTTTATTAATTTAGAATCTACATTATTTAAGGATGCTTGCATAGTAATCTCACAAGTTGAAGCATTGTAGTTCTCTAGAAAAAGATTTTTAAACATTTTCCCTCTATATTTCTGTTAAACTTTGAACCCCTCTTGGGGCCCTAGTATTAGATCGAGGGTCACGGCTTTTATGATTTTGAATCTACACTATTTGAGGATGCTAACCTAGTTATCTGACAAATCGAAGCATTGTAGTTCTCGAGAAGAAGATTTTAAAACATTTTCCATATATACTTCTACATTAAACTTTTAACCCATCTTGGGTCCCCAGTATTAGTCCAGGGGTCACTATTTTAAAACTATCGAATCTACATTATCCAAGGTTGTATGCATAGTAATCTCACAAATTGTAGCATCGTAGTTCTCGAGAAGAAGATTTTTTAACATGTTACCTATATATTTCTATATTAAACTTTGACCCCTCTTGGGGCCCCAGTATGAGTCCGGGGGTCACGATTTTACCGATTATTATTAAGAATCTACATAAGCCAGGGATGCATGCATAGTAATTTCACAAACTGTAACATTGTAGTTCTCGAGAAGAACATTTTTAAACGTTTCGTATATATTTTTTAAAATGTTAAATTTTGAAGCCCTCTTGGTGCCCCAATATTAGTCCGGGAGTCACGATTTTTGCAAATTAGAATCTACATTATTTAAGGATGTATGCATAGTAATGTCTCAAACTGTTGCATTATAGTTCTTGAGAAGAAGATTTTTAAATATTTTCCTATATATGTTAAATTTGAACCCCACCTTTTTGTCCGGGGCTCACAATTTTTACAATTTAGAATCTTCACTATATATACAACCTTTTGTGTAAATATTGGCATTTCTGGTGCAGTGGTTATTGAGGAAGATTCTAAAACATTTTTCCTATGAATTTCCATGTTAAACTTTGAACCCCTCCTAGGGCCCCAGTTTTGGTCCGAGGGTCACGATTTTTACAATTTAGAATCTTCCCTATACACTGTACATATCAAAGGCCGGAACGGCCACAAAGGCGTCGAGCTGACATTTTCTTTAATACAGTTATCATTGTTTTAAATTTCTGTACCAATAGTCGTATATCAAATAATAGCAGAATAAAAATGTTTTGTGTAACTAATTAAATTCGTACATATGCAACTATATTTTTATTTGCAATTTTAACATCACCATGTGATTGTATACTCAGTATATTTCCTTATAAAATACGCAGTGATGCATTTGTAATACAATGAATCATAACTCATCATGGTTACAAAAGAAATTTCAAAGTTCAAAAATAAATTATCTTCTTTCTGCTTTAAACAGTCTTTGAACAAATTTCACGGATTCATCATTTGTATACGAGGGTAACACATTAACAGTGTTTCGCTAATTATAATAAAACATACTTTTATTTATTTCCATTCCCGTGGGAAACAAGATTACCTATGGTATGGTTGTTTACAAATAAATCCACACCACGTGCTTTGATCTGCCGTATCTATAATGCTCAACCAAACTACACTGTAGCTGCAATATTGCAACAAAATCATTTGATCACAAGATACATTTATCGCTTAAATTCATTTTGGAGACCGTGCCCGTCAACAAATAAATTTACATAATAATTTTTATTTTTATCGGGCACGGTCTCCAAATAAACTGTAAGCGATAAACTAAAATAATTTTTAGTGAATTTTTACACCTTATCGTATTCATCCGTCATTTCTTGATTGAACAAACTTATATATATACTTATGCAATGAGTTGTCAATAATCAGGGAGACACAGTTGGGTTTTTTGGTGCATAATTTAGTTGAATAAACGGAACAAAATTCTTGTAAACATTTTTCCAATGTATTTCTATGTTAAACTTTGAACCCCGCCTGGGGCCCCAGTTTTGGTCCGAGGGTCACGATTTTTACAATTTAGAATCTTCCCTATATATACAAGCTTTTGTGTAAATATTGGCATTTCTGGTGCAGTGGTTCTTGAGAAGAAGATTTTTAAACATTTCTCCTATGTATTTCAATGTTAAACTTTGAACCCCGCCTGGGGCCTTAGTTTTGGTCTGAGGGTCACGATTTTTACAATTTAAAATTTTCACTATATACACAAGCTTTTGTGTAAATATTAGCATTTCTGGTACAGTGGTTCTTGAGAAGATGATTTTAAAAGACACATACCCTATATTCACTGTTTTGCAATTATCTCCCTTTTAAAAAGGGCTGTGCCCTTTATTTTAATAATTTATAATCCCCTTTCCATAAGGATGCTTTGTACCAAATTTGGTTAAATTTGGCCCAGTGGTTTTAGAGAAGAAGTCGAAAATGTGAAAAGTTTACAGACGGACGGACGGACGGACGGACGGACAACGGGTGATCAGAAAAGCTCACTTGAACCTTCGGTTCAGGTGAGCTAAAAAACGATGCTGGTCGGTAAAAAAAAATAGAGAGAAAGAAAAATTCATTTTAAAATGTAATTTGAAAACGCCTTATAAAACTAATTGAGATCAGAAATAAACCAATAAACAGTATGATAAGCTATTTCTGCTGCCCTATACTATTCTTGTAATTAAAAATTCAATATAAAACTCAATAAAAGTCATCGAACACACTGAGATGTAAAAAACCCCAAACCAAATATCATAACGATAAAATTAAAAAATAGTAGAGGTAATCAATGACAAAATTAAAATCTTTTGATAGTAGAAATGTACCTATCATAATAGTAAAACATAACACTGATAGTTTTTCCACATAATTAGTTTGAAGAATTTAGTCATCGGATACAAGCTTTGCTTTCTCAGAGTTGCGATTTTTGTTTATCTCATAATTCCAGCTGTTAGAAAATCCTGGAATGTTGATAGAGGTAATCTTAGTACTAATAGAGAGAAATGATACATTTTTTCCAAAAAAAATTATAACAATAAAAAATGAATATTAACCCAAATCCACTATTTACTATCAACTTGGGCTTGATTAACCACTAATTTACTCGGTGAGCAACACTTGTACTTGTCTGAAATACCAGTTCACTGAAAATTATATTTTCAATTCAAAAATACATGTAAAAATTCCATGTTACCCTGTATTTGATTTGACCATTATGACAATTTCTTTTGCCGCAGCTTTTAGCCTTTTAACAGAGTAGGTAATTGCAGTTCACATATCCACTCTCATAGTCCAGCTATCACGTGTGGTAAAAAATACCAGTTATGGTCATTTCTATTGTTTATATTTGATCGACAAGTGTCATATTTACTTCAATCCAGGTGAATTTGTAGATCATTGATATGCTTTTTAAATTTAGTCTGTGTTTCAGCGGATACAAGTAACTTGCGAAATAGTTTCGGAAAACTTAGATTGATTCCCTTGTTAGTGAATGGATATTTTTTGTCAGTCCAGCTTGTTCACTGTTTTCCCACAGGAACATGTTACCCAACACTTATCACTCGTAATCTCTACTTTCTTTTTACATCTGGTGCATTCATACTTTTTCAGTCTTGCAACATTGTAAGCTTCGTACCCGCCTACAAAAGTGAAAGCCAGAACAAATTCAACACGTTCTCCGGCATAACGACTCCCAACTAACTGCTCATTTGTTTTCACGGGAACGAAAAACAATTTAATTGGAAAGACATTGTCTCCGATATCCATCTGGATATATCCTGTTTGCCTCTTAGTATTGGGTCTGCATATGGTTCCTTTAAAAACAGCTAAGTGAGTGGTAGATGTTTCTCCTGCTTGAACAGCACCACTTTCATGCTTGTGTACTCTGTGTGCAGGAATAATGGCTTTCACACCAGGACCCTTGCCAAACCATTCTTTTGGTTTCCTAGACTTTGATAAAGATTTGCTCAGCTTCTTGATTTTTTCTTGCAATTGCGAAGCCTCTCTTAAAAGTTCTGCATTTGGTGCTACGTTGTCTACACATCCAATTCCGAGAGCGGTTAGAAATATAAATGAATAAAATGTTGAATTAAGGCTTCTCAACAAAGCATGCCACCTGCGTATGCGCATCATAACATCTTCAATTGTGTATATGTCAGAAAAAGCATCGGTACGTATTGCATTCAGCCAATCCTTGTGTTCCAAATCTATTGCTCCTCTTGATAGTGTGATATCTCTACTATCCATTTCCTGAAAATTCAACTCACACAGTCGAACTATCTCACAAATGTCTTGCTTTGATGTGACTGTTTCCAGAGTACCGAGATTTTCATCCTTCCCATACTTCAGTTTTATCAATGCTGTTTTTACTCTTCTTGAATAAATATCCTCAACGACCTCGAGTCTAGCCAGTTCCTTTGCTTTGTCTTTAAACAAGGCGTTGTACCAATGTATATTGCGGAAGAAGTCCTGCGGGAGATCGTCATGATCTACAGAGCCGAGGCATTGCATGAAAAGTTCTAGTATGACGGTTATACTTTCTGTCACAAACGATGACATATCAGAATCTGAGGTTGTCTTCAGGTAATCTGATAATTCTTTATTCGGCATGCATTGGTAAACCATTTCACAAATCCTAAGTCGTGTTGATATTTCTCCCATATATCCATAAGCCTCTTCACATCCTAGTATTGTAAGATCACGCGTCTCTCTGAAAAAATCGCACGCCTGTTTTGCGTAATGCAAAAGAATATTTTTACGCTCTTCAGAAATTGACTTATTTGCCGATGTCGTAGGTTTGTGTCCGTGTGTTCTGCCAGTATATTTCATAATTCGCTGCAGATAGAACATACCATACATATGATATACATGCTTCAATGTGTTTTTTGTTCCTTCGTCAAGTTCCGAACCCAGTTTCCCTTTTGTGCGACTCTTACAAAGATGAACAGCTGTTTCAAAACAAAGCTCTGCCTTATCCTCCTCTTCTGGACGACAAATTGAAATGATTCTTCCCAAATGAGCATGGAAATTTGCGTCCTCGGGAAAAAGCTCAGTTAACTTCTTAATAATATTTACTCTTTCTGTAAATGGTGCTTCACATTCAACATCGCTTAAAAGTTTCGACAGCTTTCGTCGTGTGAATAATTCATTTTCTGCAACATCTAAATTGTCTCTAAATATTACAGTTTTAGCAAGTACATCTGCAATAATGCTGGAAGAAGCGTGGGTTTTCGGTTTTCGTTTTCGGATTTCACCCATAAATATCATAACAAAGTCATACAGATGAGCTTTTGCTAAATGCGACAGTCCAGATGACATTGATATATCACCTTGAGGTTTTCCTCTTGTTAACAACTGTTCCAAAATTTCTTTCGCCACCAGATAATGTGAAATTCTGATACTGTTTTCTCTACTGTCATGTTGACTAGGCACGATAAAATGTCGCACTAAATTTGGAAAATCTTCTATTGATACATTATAATTTTCTTGCCAGCAGAGCAATGAGGCAAAAAATTGACAAGGCATTGATGTCTGGCCATAAAAGTATACCAATGCCAAAATTCCTAGTATTTTTTGAGACGGATTAAATTCATAGGATTCGTTTTTATCTAATTGCAGATATCCTTTTACGAAGGATCGTATCCCCTTGAATTTTTCTTGATATGCTGTCATACCAAATTCGTACATAAGATGGTATCTGGTCCCATTTTTGATATCGCTTACTAATTCATCAATTCGATCTTTTTTATCTGGCGCATCACATCTACTGGAAAATTTTGTACCCAACTTGCTAGCTTCAGAGAAGGACACGTTACCTGGTAGCAAATATTCGGTTTCTCTAAGAATCAATTCGTCCTTGTACTCTCTTGTACTTCTTCTTACATGAAGAAATATGACAACTGATCGATCAGCAAGCTTATAAAGATGAGTGATGCGCTGTTGGTCTTCACCATCAACAAGCAAAACGATCGGTAAATTTGTTTTCTCAAAAAGAGTTTCGATTTTCTGAAGCAAAGATTGGATTGTACACCTTGTATTTGTCTTCACTTGAACACAAGGAGTTACTGTTCTCAACTCCCATAAAATCCGCTGGCCAAGTGTTGTTCCGCCAGAACCTGGTGCGTGATAAAGGATGACCTTGCCTGACTTGAACTGATCGATGAAAGACGATTGGATCTTGGAAACAATCTCTTTTGTTAAATCCCTTTCTGCATCAAAGTGACCCGCACCAGCCTCATAGAATAGAAACCATGGAATGTTTCCCCCTTGAAAGAACAAATCTCCTTCCCTTTCAAGGTCTTCTGCTGTATAGTCTCCTTCTATCCCCTTACGATAGGGGTTTTCTAAATACAAAACCTCCAAATCTTCCCTCAATTCTGCGGCTGAAGGTTCGTCAATGGATGGAAGATTCTTTTCATCCGAGGTAGGAAGCTTATATTTAAAACCGTGGACAGAAAAACGATCTCCGAGTGTATCGATAATACATTTACAGATATCTTTCAGGCAGCAACTTGAAATAAAATTTGGTTTCATAATACTAGCAAAAGAATCTTCTTGTGGGGTTTTCTGCCAAAACGAATCGCAAACTATAATTTGGAGATCTAAAATCTCTTCAATTTTCATTAGTGCTCTATGCATAAATCTAATATCGTTTTCGTTTTCAATGCTAGGCCACAGAAATATCAGTTTCAGATTGGTATAGTCATCACAAAAGTTGGCTATTTCTGTGAGGTGCCTCTCAAAGTTTTGTCGGATGTATTGAATCCATTTCTTTTCTTCGTCTGGAGTTTTGCTGTCGGCTTCTTGTATTGAGCCCTTAATCATACACCACTGAGTGCTGTGCTGAGAGAGAATTGGGGGATCTTTCCAAGTGCACGTATACAGTCGTCTTTGACATTTTATTTTATCCTCGAGCATTGAAAGCAAGCCATCGGTTCTGCTTCTTTCGTCAAAATCAAAAACGCTGATCCACGGCACCATTGCAAGTGCCTCGATATATTTTATCCGTTGTTGTCTTGAAGTGAATAATATGAAGTTCCCCTTTTTGAATTTATGAACGTATTCTAAAAAATCTTCAACTCTATCTGATCTCTCTAAAGGTTTTCTTTTTTCAAAAGCAGAGCTATTATGAGTATTTACGGTTTGCCGTTTTCCACTAGCCACAAATGCGTACGTATCAACAGACGACCCTGCATATAAGGATGTTTGAGAATTTGAGAGATGAAGCCTTCGTTCAGGTTCTGTTCTCAGTTTTTGTTGATGACGTTTATGAGTGACAACAGTCCAACCGCTATCTACACTTCCTACAGACAAATTGTCGACATCCTGTCTGTCAGACGAACAAGCGCTTATGATAGAGCCTGCTTTTCCGTTGGCTTGGGTACAAATTGGCAAAGACGAAGTGTCAAAAACACTTTCGCACCTATCTGTTACATCTATGCACGAAACATAGCATATCCCTTGTCTTTTATCCGTTCTTAAAACAAATTTTCCGGAATTATTTTTCAAAAATGTCTTCATTTTTACGCCAGAAATTTCAAAGAATGTTTTTTTTTCTTTTCTTCTTGTGCCATAAAGTTTAGTGAATGCAGATTCAAGTTTTTGCAAAACCATTTCTTTAGAATCTTCACCATTGTTTGGATTCAAAATGCTCGTTAACATGCCAGCTAAAATGATGTGTTGCTTCGAAATATCGTCTGAAAAAAAGTTGGTATACAAATTCAATATTTATAGGAATATATAGCGTATATTTGCGTGGTCACAATTTGAAAACGTCTTTTATTCATCTACTTTTGTAAAGATTTACTTTCTTGCAAATGATATTTGACTTTAGTCGCGTTATAAAGTAAACGATATCGTGTCAACACATCTTTACATCTGACTCCAAAAACTCAAACTCGTGTTAAGGAGACTGGAAGCTCAACAAAATAATTGTAGGATCTACCTTAAAATTTTAAATATAATTTTATCCAAAAACGTTTTAATTAAGTTAAGAAAAAATCTGTATACTTTAAGTTTAAAAATTGAATATTTTTCTTTATCTTTAAACTTCTTTGTCTAAAGGAAATATGCAAATGTATATAGTCTAAAATGGCCGCCATCATCCAGCCCTCTTACATACTAGTATCTGCCAAAAATTGCTCACGTGACTGTGTTTTTGGTTATCAATAAATATTAAGAAAACATATTGATATATTTAATATACACGATATAATAAATGTACATCGATATATTAGTTGAAAAAAAATATTATAGAAGAAATACTGGAAAAATACGAGATAAATACAAGGCATCGAAATGTAGACACACTAATGTTTTTGATTTTTCCCCGCGCTCATAAACAGTGGTGTTTACATATTCAATGACAAGTTTTATAAAAGGTTAATGTAAGTTTATCTGTTTTCACACTAAGCGATAATTTAATTTTGATTGAACCTTAACTCAAATTCTCAGTCAAATATTCATTGCACAAATATTCAAACTATAAAGATGTGCTTGTAATAATCTTTCAAAACAAATACGTGCATAAATTCACTACTGGTGATTTCTGTTTTCAATAGATGAACGATTTCAAACTGAAGAAAACGTTTAAACATATTTTCTAATGGACGACGGTATAAAGAGTAATTAAATCTTGAAAGAAAGCAACAAACGACAAATGCAATCAATAAAATAAAAGATAATAATCAAATAGAACACTCGGACAATAAAGGAGTTATGGACTGCCTTATAAACTTCTATGAAACATTATATAAAAGCAAAAGTATAAGTGATTACGCTATTGAAACATATCTTTAAAATATAAAATGCGAAAAAATCACAGAAAATGAAAAAAGAGAATGTGATGAACTGCCTACCATGCGCGAATGTGAAACAGCGATTAAATGTATTAGAAAATAATAAATCTCCTGGACAAGATGGACTTACGGCAGAATTTTATAAAATGTTTTGGAATGATTTAAAAGACATATATTACGCATCTCTTCTTAAAAGCATTGAAATAGGAATCCTACCATTTTCTCAGAGAAATGCCGTTTTATCTCTAGTGTTTAAAAAAGGAAATCAAAGTACCGAAGAACTGACGGGAGTTGATTTTATCGATGTTTATTTATTTTATAATCAACGATATGTTATTTTGCATGACAAGTACATGTAATTTCTAATCTGTATTTGAATTACGTACATTTTTATAATATGAATTCTCGGACTTTTTCGACAAGAATTTCAAGGAAACCCCATATGAATCATGTTAAGTATTCAAAATTTAAAGATAGAATTAATTCAATCAAACTATGTATCAGTAATAGAATAATTTCTGGAAAATTGTATGGATCCAAGCAATACTGAACTCTAGTCTCGTTCAACAAGACGTTCGGTTGTCGCCGTTAATCTCCGACAAGCAAGAGAGACTCTGCTTGTCGGAGATGTACGGAGACAGCCGAGCGTCGAACGAGACAGTATTGAACTCTGGCGTAGGAATACATAGTACTACAAAAATATCTAAATTGTTCGTACCATTTAAAATCTGACTATTTCAAGGTATTTATAAATAAATTTCCTTGAAAACCAATGCTTTAGCATACATATCATCGAATTTATCGATTATTTTCAAGAACTTAGTCTTGCCAGCGGCGATGATTTGTGCTTAGGTCCAAACACTGTTTCACTTTCGGTTTGCGAGAGTAACTGCATAGGAGAGTTGATTAAAATCAACTCCCAAAAATCACAATTTAAAAAACTATAGACCCTTAAGCTTAACTAATGTTGACTACAAAATATTTGCACATGTTTTAGCCTTACGATTACAAAATGTAGCTGGTAAAATTATAAATCGTGAACAAAGTGCTTATATTAAAGGCCGATACATAGGCGAAAACGCGCGATTGATTTTAGATGTCTTTGAATATTACGTACATGATGATTTGGACGGAATATTACTATTCCTAGATTTTGAAAAAAGCGTTCGACTCCATAGAATACAATTTTATGTTTAAAACTTTAGAGAAGTTAAACTTTGGCTCTAAATTTATCGGAATAATAAAAACACTTTACAATAAGCCCACATTTAAACTAAAAAATAATGGATGGATGTCAAAACCATGTACAATGCAAAGGGGAATACGTCAAGGATGTCCTTATTCTTGTTCTAGAAATATTAGCTGTTCAGATAAAGTGCGATAATGAAATCAAAGGGCTATCCTTTCAAAAAAATTACGCGTCTGACGATAGCATTAAAATGATTCAACATGCAGATGATTGCACAAGTATGGTAAAAGATATTAAATCCTTGACCAAATTATTAAAAACAATTTCAGAATTCTCTAGAGTTGTTTGACCAAAACTTAATATAGAAAAAACAGAATGTCTATTAACTGGCTCACTTGTAAATGAATACGCGGAAGAAACTTATATAAGAGGTGTAAGAATTACAAAATCGTGCATTAAATCTTTAGGCATCTATATAGGACATGATAAAAGCGAATGTTATGAGAAAAACTGGACAAGTAAACTTGAAAAACTTGAAAGAATTCTAAGTGTTTGGAAAAAAAGAAATCTTACAATATTTGGAAAATGTACACTTATAAATACCTTAGCTATTTCAAAGATATTATACAATGCTAATATTTTACAAAACCAGATTGTTGAATTTTTCATAAATGTTTCGAAATTTATATATAATTTTTTGTGGAAAAAAACGAGACAGAATAAAGAGAAACACGTTAATTGGAAAAATTGAACAGGGTGGTATTGAGATAATCGATGTAGAGAGTAAATTTTACGCTGCTAAAGCATCATGGTTAGATAAGATAGTAAATCCAGAAAGTATTACACATAGAACAGTAAGTGATATATTGCAACAACACAATTTTACAGTGTTTGATATTATTAAAACCAATGAGTGTAATCCAAAGAATTCTGATTTTTTTGAAATGATAAAGCTACCTCAGTTTTACCGAAATGTATTTAATGCCTTTAATAGTTGTAAAATACAAAAGTCGGTTGGTAGTTTAACAAGAGATGAGTTTTTAAGCCAATTTTTATGGAATAACAAACTTTTTCAATACGATTCAAAGCCATTATGTTTTTATAACTGGCTTAGGTGTGGCATATTATATGTTAAAGATATTTTTGATGAAACGGGAGAAATGTATGATATAACATATTTTTTCAAACAAATTAGTTAAAAAGAACAATATCATTTGTGAATATGTTATGTTAAAAAGAGCTGTCAAATCCTTTAGACAAAAATTTGATTGTTCATATGCAAAGTACGTAAATATAAAAAATGATGTACATGTTCTTTTTAAAAATCATGTTACAAAATCTATAAAATCTACAAAAAGCAATTTTTACTACTCAATATTCATTGATAATAAATTTCAAAAATCGATCCAAGAAAATAAATGGAAGCGAATATTCAACATTAAGGAAGGGTATATATGGAAAAATGTATATGTGTCAAAAATAAAGAATATGTATGAGAAAAGAATAGCAGAATTTAATTACAAACTGTTAAATGATATATTAAATAATAATGTATATGTGAGTAAATGGAATAAAGATGTATCACCATTTTGCATCTTTTGTAAGCTTAAAGAAGACATAAAACATTTGTTATATGATTGTGAAATTGTCAAACCTATTTGGGAAAAAACTAGTTTTTTCTTAAGTTTACTGTTGGAAAATTATTGTACTTGGATTTTACAATGAAGTCAACGAAAAAACATTGGTTTTAAACAATTTTATAGCTTTTGTTGCATATACAATATACAAATATAAGATGAAATGTAGATTTGATGATGAAACAATGTCAAAGAAAAACATTCTTTATGTATTAAAAGGTAAATTGAATGTCCAAAACACTGTTTTAAGAAAGATTTATTATATAAGAAATAATATTTATCAAGATTTTTGTGACTATTTGTAAGATTTGAGAGTAGCTATTTTGTTGAAACTTTATGTGATAAATGTTGATGTGTGAAAATATGACATTGATTTAAAAGAAAAAAAAGAAAGAAAAAAAGAGTAATTTTTACCTTTACTTTTTTCCAATTCCTGGCTTGCCTGGGAAGTCGAAATAATATAATTTTTACCAATAGCAACTCCACTACAATTCTTAACAATGATTGACCCTCCTTGGATTTCTGAAAACAATAAGTGAACGAATAGATACATAAATCATGAGAGAGAGAGAGGGAGAGAGAGAGAAAAGAGAAAATAAATGCTCACCTTCTTCATCTGTATCCGAAAAAGAAACTTTATTGAGGTCTTGAATTAAACTTTCCCAAATTTCCTCTTGGTTTGATGCCTCATATTCTGTAAGCAGTAAATTTTTTTCTCAGAGCTGAGGAATATTTGCTTTCTAAGTTTTCTTTTTGGACTGCTTTTAATTTTAAATTTTGTTTTAAAAATAAAAATAGATTTAAAAAAGTAAACTATTTAGAATTGAAATTTATTAAACTTGACGGTTTGGCTCGATCAACTACTATTAAAATTTACAATTTCATGATGAGGGTTAGAAAATTATAATCAGAGTTAGAATACTCTTTTAGATTTCTGATTTACATACAGGTTTTGTTTTTACTTAGAATTATTCTACATTTATATAAATACACAGAATGTGAATTATCATCAATACCTAATTGTCGAGAAATTGAAAATACAAAAGATATGATTTTCGATTGTACACTTGTAGAAAATATTTGGAAAAAAATTTCTGATATATTTAAAGTTAATATTGCTTGGAAACATCTTGTTATAGGTTTTATTTATAATGGAAACCAAAGCAGTGTAGTTTTAAACAATGTAGTATCCTTCATTGCATGTAAAATTTTAAAATATAAAATGAAATGTAAAATGATAGAAGAAAATGTTACAAACGAAGGCCTAATCTTCTTTTTAAGGTCATCGCTTGCAAACTTTTTCCTTGTAAATCAGCAAGCTCAAAATGTCAATTTTAATTATTGTATACTTAAAACA
>WFKH01011581.1:34409454-34425983 GCA_016163765.1 Magallana hongkongensis | reverse complement strand
CGGATGCAGTAAAATTTTCATGATGTTTTTTTCCGTAGATTTTCATATATATAAAAAATTGACCAGCATTATTTCGGATGATCCCGAGCAAAGGCTCAATTGTACGTCCGATACCTTAAATGTTAAACTTTGCTTAGAATTTAATATGTTCATTGTTCATTGAACTGCAACTTCTAATAACAAATAGGATTAATATATCCTTGAAACAGTGATTTTTTTTCTAAATCCTCGAAAACTGATGCCCACGAGTACTCATGAAACCACGTACAGTATATGTGACTCGAGACTTACCTTTGTAGTATCCTCCGCCACTTTGATCTCTTTGTTTTTATCATACAGCAGATCCATCGTAATGTTGGTATACAGAGGTTCGATGGACTTGCTGAGGAGTTTGTAAGTCATGGTCTTAAGACTGTGTAGGCCATCTTGTGGCCATCTTCCTCGCCAGCCCAGGAAACGCTCATATCTGGATGTTCAGAGACAAAGAATGTATTTGTTTCTCATAAGTTTTATAACTTTATAGGTATTTTAATCTGAAATAGTGATGGTGTTTTTGATAACAGCTAGGACACCTTTTAAGGGCAAAAAATAATGCTTTCATTCCTCAAAAAAGATAATCAAAAATAATAATCAATATTTAATACGGCAGACAAGTATTATTTTTATTTTTTTTCAATATTTGTAAAGAAGAATAACTCAATGTTCATAGTATTACTAAAATTTAAATATTGTGTTATTCTCCTTTTCAAAATGGCCAAAAAAATTAATCAACGGGGCAGCATTTGATGCGACAGAGCCTGAGAAACAAAACATTAGTTTTCTGGCCCAATGTTAGATGAAAGAGTATATATTTACATACACATCAACTGTGGTTTAATCATTGATTATTAAATGAGCATTACTTATCAAGGTTTATCGAGTTTAGATGTTGAGTTCTGTAACATGCAAAGAGGACCCTGCTTGTATTATGTGCTATGGCTCATAACTGAGAAAGCTGACTGCTGCAAACAGCATATGTACAAGTGCAAACTTGACCACTACACCTGTAACTATATAGGAACGATGCATTGTACAGGCAGGGAAGTCGGTTTACCTTAAGTTTACAATCTCAACAGGTACAACCTATGTTAACACATGCAAGGATGACCGCACATTTACACCAAATGCATAAACTTAAAGCAAGCAGGGAGAGCCTCACAGTTGCGCCAGAGAAAGAAACACAAGCAGAGATGACCTGGCACTAATTAATGCTCCAACCCCAGAGTAAGCAGGGATGACCACATACTTATTCTGAGGCAACACTAAGAAGAGATGAATAAAAAATGTTATTAAATTCAAGAGCAGAGCTGACACACTCTTTCTGTACCTGATCACATTTTACCCAATTATCTCAAAAAACAATGTACACTAAAACCCAATATAGTTACAGGCCAACATAAAATGTGACAGCACATTTACAGCAAATGCATAAACCCGTTAGTCTACCTCCAAAACAATGTACACTAAAATAAAAATCATCAATTTTCTGTAATTCTTTGTTTTCTTTGTACACATTTACATGTAAAGTTATTTCATATTTTTCCTTTTGATCCCAATGCCCACAATTTAGAAAGATGACACCACAAAGTTAATCTTTTCCCGTCATTATTCCATTTTAGCATAAAACGGCTTGTTTTTAAACAGTTTCTTTTAGAAAACATTGAGCGCATGCTTGAACAAACAACATTTTTTCATCAGAGGTGTACCTATCCAAGACTAATAAGGGACAAAATATTTTCCTTGTTCAAATTGTCGCTGTATATTTCCCATTTGAAAAAAGATAAGAAAAATGTAAAATTTTGATTCAATAATCAAAATTGCGTAACTTCGAACGTCATAAACTGCCAGTGAGTGAGAACAATTTAAATAAAAAGATAAAAAGTATATGTTACATCAACTCTTCTAAAATATAACATAACAATTTAATGTACCCGAAACACTTTAAAAACGACGAATTATGGGGCCAGTTTTTTGAGTTCTTTGAGTATTTTCCTGTATTTTAAAATAGAGGTCTTCTTCAACTTGATGCAATGAAAATCTAATTTGGATTATGTGAATATTTGCTAACGTTGCATCTAAAAGGTCAAATTTAGTTTCCGCAACATTTGACTCAACAAAAGAATTCTAAGAAAACACTTCATCACAATGTATTCAATTTTTATCGTGACAGCAAAAAGGAGACATTTTTAAAATAAATACTGCATTAGGAAAAACACGTTCTGCGCTTTTTTCAATTGGCTATCATCATTGATTTGTGTTACAGCGTCAGTATTATGCTTTAACTGCTGTGCGTTTGATCAATAGACTTCCATGGCAGCGGCAATGTCTTCTGATATCATCCTTATGCATTATATCAATACTTTGAACGTGCTACCCTTATTTGGACATCGACTGCAACATTTTCATCCTCATCAATGGCTTTACGAATCTAATTAATTATTGATGTGCTATTCGCTACCATACTATCATACTGTTTGTGAAGTGAGTATGCGAGTGCATCAAACATTTAACCCTAAATAGATTCTATAAAATATCTGCTGTATTAAATCTTTGCAGCTTATCTTCCAAAGATTTGTTTTTATTAAGACAATCGTTTACAATGAACAACGAAACTCACAAATTATAAAGAATAAATGGATGGCAATGACTTTGCAATATCATAATTAGTTAGCATAACACGCGCAGCATGAAACACCTGAGAAGGCAAATACACAAGTTTAGACAGATCATTTTTTTTTGTATTGATTTTCTAGGTGACTGCCAACAGTTTCAGACAGAGAATATAAAGAAGACGGAATCGGGCGGAATTATAGGCATCTTTGAGGGTAAAGGTAAAATTCATTTTTAATTGAGCTAGGTAATTCTTTGTAGTCATAGATGCTGAAGAGGATAATTCTGATTTTCTTATACGATGATATTCTATTGTAGTTGAACCGATTTTTTTTTCAAATTGCTAAAAATTGCACTTTACCTAGCACTTTCAAATTTTTTTTTTTAACTTTTCAACTATATAGAGCAAGTCTACATTATGTCTCTATTTTTTAGTTTGATTTTCAAGTAACTCAATTGCGCCTTAAAGGAAGTTCTTTAAACTGTTATCATCACCACTCTCATTTTATTTAAACATAATGTACCGTAAAATCGTTCATGCTTAAAACCGGCTTTTCCAAATAATCTCATAAAGTATTTATGCGGATGCAGTAAAATTTTCATGATGTTTTTTTCCGTAGATTTTCATAATATAAAAAATTGACCAGCATTATTTCGGATGATCCCGAGCAAAGGCTCAATTGTACGTCCGATACCTTAAATGTAAAACTTTGCTTAGAATTTAAAGTACTGATAATAATATCGATGCTGTTATGAAACAAAAATTCTTAACAGATCATCGTTAGGCAAAATTATTTTACACAACCGACGAGGCATGAAACAGTAGTCAAATGCACAAGTTAAAAAGGTCAATATTAATTAGTTATCCAGGTTCAATCAAGGGTGTACGGGGATTTACCCCGGGTTATATTCCATACACCCTGAGGCCGCAGACCTGGATAACGAATTTATTTCCTTTGTTATACAAACTTTAAAATTATATTGTTTTACAAGTGCTTTGAACCTTGAAAATCTGGTCGGTCAAAGATCACCCAGAATACAGATAAATAAATCGTATAACATATTTCATTAATTAGTTATTATAAATAATGTATTTTAATTCAATAATAGTTAAATATGAATTTTTTTCACTCATTTTTAAAACAGTTCTTTGTTGTACAAAAGGATTTTTTAAGACTTGTTAATGATGTTTACGGTTCCAATAGAACAATTTTTAAAAAGTATGCTATCGGGGGCAGGTGCAATGCTTGTTAATTGGTTTTGAATTTCAACATATAAAGTAGAAGTTTTGCGGGCTAGTGGTCGTTCTTCAATCATCTCATCAAAGAGATCATTTAAATCCACGTCATGCAAGTTGTCTTCCCCTAAAGTAGTGGCGCTCGGCACAATGTTGACCTCATTTTGAGTCGGAGGAACGGGTAGCACTGGAACAGCTGCTGGTGCTGTTAAACATGGCTGTTTGCGGTCGGTGTTACTGTGTTTTGGATCCCCCTACTCATCGGCAATTTTTTCTGCTCTGTTACTCTGTGGTAGACAGCTTGCGAGTTTACTGATTTGTGGCCTGTTATGGACATTTTTTGTGAATCTGCAAAATTGTTCATGAAGAGGATGCTTGTTCCTGTAACCTTCAGGGAATGATTCGTGTATATTTTGGAAAGTTCGCATTTTTTTTTATTTTTTTTTTTTTTTGCTTAGTTTGGATAAAAAGGAACCTAGGGAGTCTTTCCCAGGGGTTGTTTCGTGTACCACGTTTAGTTTCTGCTTAGAAATGCATCCCGTGGTCGCTGCCAAAGTCGGGGATTTTCCGGATGTAATTTACCTAGGTATTTTAAGAAGGATGTAACTGGACAAAATGGTGAGTCTCGATGTTCGATCATACACCCCCCTCCATATTTTTTTTTCTTTTTCATTAGATCGCCTGTTTTTAATAAGTTCATCTTTTGTTTTCTTGACAAATCCTAGCCCTGTATTTGGATAGTTTGCTACACTAAAAGTTTCTTTCTCATTTCTGTCATGTTTTCCAATCCCAAACAACAAAAATACAGCCGTATGTCCATTTGGACTTTGTTAAGTAATCGACAAGGAGTTTCCGTTGATGAGTGTACCCTTGAGAATAGTTTTTAAGGTCGCAATCTTCAATGCGGTTTTTAAACTGTCATTGCTCTGATGAAATTCTTGATCTTTTATAATGTCGTATGTTTTTTGAAATGGTGGGGATTTCAGATATCGATTTAATCCATACCTTACATTCTCGAGCGATGACGATTTATACATTTCTCCATCAGTTTATCTTAAATCCAGATAAAAATTACACAGTACCTCATTTAATTGATGGGCGTCGAAATTTTCAAAATCCGTGTTTTTGAGGGGGTTTTTTCAGAAGATAATACCGCAGCATTTTTGCACTTTTTTGATTTCCTTTAGTGGTGTTCTTCGTACAACATTTGCCCTCTTTTCTAAAATTTCGGTAGTTGTATGAGAAGCAAATCTTTTTGCCATTTTCTGTGCAGACGTTTTTTGTAAGAATTGTGCCGCTCTGTACTCGAATGAATTGTCTAGGAAAAAAGTTCGATACAAAGAACCAAAAATTAATTAACATGAATTGAAATTGTCCCGAAAATCATTTATTCATACCAATAGAATTTTAATGAAAAGAGGTTTTGACAAAATATTTATTCATTTACTTCATTTAACGTAACATTATTTTGCGCAAAGATCTATAGATGGACTTGTAAATAAGAATTGCATTGTGACGTCACATTTTATTTACACCCGGCTTCAGCAGGGGATACGGAAATTTACATCCGGCTTGTTAACCAATCAAATCTCGTGTTACAAGCGACATAGGAAATAATATCTTTTATCTGCGCAATAGCTAACAACCGCCACAGAGGAAAAATAGAAAGAAGACGGAAACAAACAGAATTGTAAGCTTTTTATAATCATATTACATTTCATTGCTTTGAATTAATGCAAGATTATTTTTTTATCATTAATACTCGAAAAATAAATTTTTATGATAATAATTTTTCGAGAAAATGTTTTTATCAAACTTATGACTTATGGCTTCAATTGCCTTTATCCCTTTTCCTAGCAATTTATTTTTTGGTGTTTATGGCTTTCAAATCATTCTTTTACTAGGGTAAACGTTGAGAAAAAAATAATTCTTTTTCGTTATATTTGAAAATTGATTTTTTAGATATGTTTTTTTTTCTCGTTTATAATTAGTGGTACTGGCAAGTAAAAGTACTCAATTCATTTAAACGTACTGCACGGAACAAATTTAGATTTTTTCATTTATATCTTAAAGTATAGGATTTTTGATTTTGTGTATTAAACATCATGATGACGATTTTAAAGCAAGATATACCGACATAATTTGCAGCGACCCGATTCAAAATTAGCCCGTTGTCATTCTGGTAAAAATATTAGTATAAATCAATAAGAAACAAAGGACAATATGTGCTTTTTTAAAGAATTGCATTACAGATCTAGTTTAAACATTGAGTACTTGTTCAGTTATATTCCGGGCACATGCCTATTAGTTTAATTGCCTAAAAATAACTGCAGAGAAGAAATTATTAACAACATTAAAACTTCAAATAGACCGTCCTAAAAATCTTAATAATTATATATTCTGGAAAGTCCTGATTTTCTTCATGATCTTAAAAAAACAATTTCTGCGTTATTTTCAATTGGCTATCATCATTGATTTGTGTTACAACATCAGTATTGAGCCTTAACTGCTGTGTTTTTGATCAATAAGCTTCCAAGGCAGCGGCAAAATCTGCTGCCATCATATTCATGCATTTTATCAATACTTTTACCGTGTTCCCCTTATATGGACATTAGATGCAACTGTTTCATCATCACCAATAAATTAAATTTACGAATCTATTTAATAATTGATATTAGATCCGCTAGCCTACTCTCTACAGCTTGTGTAATGAGTATGCAAGCGGACCTTAAATCTATTTATTGTTTGACTCAAGAAATGCCCGAGTTTATGAAATCTTCATTGGATATCATCGAAAAATTTATTTCCATTAAGACATTGGCTGACAATGGACAATGCAAATAACAAATGATAATCCCTAAGCAGTTTTATAATTATTTAGTACAACAGGCGCATCCTTTAACACTTGAGAAGATTAAAACAGATCAATCTTTTTTCGTAATGATTTTTTTTTGGATTACTGTCAACCTTAACAGACTGGGAATAGGAAGAGGACGGAATCGACCGAAATTGAAATGCATACATTGTGTCTCTTTTATGTAATCTCATTCGAAGACATAATTATTACAGCATTCAAAGTTGTTTTTTATAACATGCACAATTGAAATGTTACTTAAGATTCCTCCCCTATCATGTCTCCAAGTTGTAGTTCCTATTGTATAATTAATTTTTATGATAATTTAATTAAGGATCATAATTCTGGTACTAGGTCCCAGGGGTCGTATGCATAAAAACTCTTTAGTGTTCAAGCATATTCTTACGTTCAGAATATGTACTTAGCAGATTGAAATTTCGCTTAGCATATAGTATGTTGCATAAAACTCCCCAACTCTTAAGTATAGACTTAGCATATTTCAAAAAAGAGAACGATTTTGAAAAGCGGTGTAGAAGAAAGGATGCTCAAAATGATGTGAATTATATATTTAACAATATGCAAATATCAAAATTTTGTTAATTTGCCCCTAAAATGTTCTTTTCAGATATTTCAAGAACGAAAAAGAATTTCTAAACAATTGTTGAACAAAATGTGTTTAAAATCAAAAGATCTTTCATTTGATATCAAGAAAAAGGGGATGGCCCCTCAAATTAAGGGCCAATAGGAGTCTAAAGTCTTACAACCGTTCTTTTTTATTGACGAATATTTTGTAATATGTTATAGAAAAAAAAATGATCATCTTACAGTTATTTACCCATACAATATAACAACTTTCTCATTTGCTACTTACTTTTGGATTTTAATGGGCAAGAAGTCCATAACGTTGATCACTTATATCTAAAAATGGGGAAATATTTTGAAAAGAACCCTAGAAGATAAAATGTTCATAATGATGTACTTAACAAAAAGCAACTATCAAAATTTCGTAAATGGCCAAGATAAGGAGATATTGGGTTGGCCCCTAAGACGCTCTTTCTTAGATATCTCGAGAACGGTAACGAGTGTCGAAACACTTGTTTGAACATAATGTGTTAAGACCTTTCATTTGATATCAAGAAAAAGGACTGAAACTTAAATAAGGGACCAAGAGAGGTCGAAAGATATTCATTCATAGTTCGTTACTGAGGAATATTGTGTAATATGTTATAAAAGCAAAAATGTTCATCTTACAGTTAATAACCCATAGAGTATAAGAATTGTTCGTGTATTCCGTAAAAAGGGGTTTTAAGGGGCTGGAAGTCTAAAATTGAGATCATTAAGATCATTAAGATCTCAAAAAGGAGAAATATTTTGAAAAGCAATACTGAAGAAAATATTCTTAGAATGATGTATTCAACAATATGCAACCATCAAAATTGAGAATTCGTTAAATGGCCCCAATTAGGAGATAAAGGGTTGGCCCCTGAAACGTTCTTTCCTAGATATTTCAAGAATGAAAAATAATTTCCAAACACTTGTTGAACAAAATGTGTTTAAAATCGAAAACCTTTCTTTTGATATCAAGAAAAAGGGGCTGGTCCTTCAAATCATGGGCCAAAAGGGGTCTTAAATATTTCATTCATAGCTCGTTTCTGAAGAATATTTTGTAATATGTTATTGAAGCAGAATTGGTTATCTTACAGTTACTCACCCATGAGAAAGACTTGCTTATTTGTTACTTAATTTTGGATATTAAGGGGATTCAATTTCAAAATTTTGATCCTTTATATCTCCAACAGGAGAAATATTTTTAAAACGATATAGAACAAAAGATGCTCAGATTGATGTATTTAACAATATACAACCATCAAAATTTCGTCAATAATTTCTTTTATCCATTGCTCTTACACTTGATACAAAACATTGTCAGACTCTTCGAATGAGGACTGCACCCCTATTTACAGATCATGTTTGGCTGTCCAATATCAAAGTCAAGGTCTTATTTCAGATTTAGAAAATCGGACGGAAGACGTTTTCGTTGCTAGCTAAGAGATCATGTCTAGTTATTGTATAAGGTCTACCAATTCCAAAGGAAGACTTTATTGTCTTATTATTAGGGGTTTTCGTCTTCAGCGGAAGACCCTTCTATTATTCTATTGTTTCTTTTTTTCACTTTTCCTATTGTTATTAAGGTCTTCCGTGTCGAACGGAAGACCTTATTTTCATTGCTTTGTTTCTTTTTCCCTTTTATTTTTTTTCTCTTACCCTTTTTTGTTTAAACGATTTCTTGAAAACGACTCGACCGATTTTCGTGAAACTTTTTTATTTTGATGACGTCATCTCCGTTCGTGAGATTTTGACGTTTTAGTGATTTTCAGAGGGTCTGCTTGTCCTGGGATCTCCTCCTAAACGATAAAAGATATTGAGTTCAAATTTTCAGAGATTGTAGACAAAAGATTGTAGATGTGTCTAAGGGCATTTATAATTGTCTGGTTTACAAGGCGTCGAATCTCGCCTGGACCCAAAATTTGAGTTAAAGAAACGTTATTATTTTTATTGGTTTTCTTTGTTTATTTCTTTTCTGGAAAATATTTTGTAAGACATGTAATGCAAAAAAAGTTTATTTTTACCAGAGCTTTCGTTTGATATCAAGAAAAAGGGGTTGGTACCTCAAATTAGAGACCCAGAGGGCTCTAAAGTCTTTTATTTATATCCCATTACTGCGAGATATATTGTAATAAGTTATGAAGCAAAATTGTTTATCTTACAATTATGTACCCAAACAAAATAATAATTTTCTAATTTGTTAGGTAGTTAGGGATTTTTAGGGATCAGAAGTCCAAAACTTTGATCACCTTTACCTCAAAACGGAAAAATAATTTGATATGCAGTATAGAAAAAAGATCGCAGCTATGTTAAGGCTGTCCGAAGCTAAATTTATATTGGAAAATGATGCTATTTTAAATATCGAAAAAATACTTTAACCAGGCGAATTTTTAAAGATTTTTATTACATAAATTAATGGCGATATCCAACACTATATTTGATGCATTTTTGTGACGTCATATGTTCTTCTTAAGCACGTATCCTTCCACAGCAAATGATCTATTTAAATCGCATTGGCGCTAGTGATTAATGACATTAAATCAAAAATATTTTTATGAAAAAAACCCGTCAATAAGTAATGTATTTTGTAGTTCTTGCTGTGGGTTCTACTAGTTATCCAGGTTCAATCAAGGGTGTACGGGGATTTACCCCGGGTTGTATTCCATACACCTTGAGGTCGACTCAATGAAAACGTTGAACGTTGATGAAATAGGCAGATTTATCACATTTATGGAAGAGAAAGAAAAATGCCTCTGTAAACATAATATGAATGAATGGAAATCGTATAATTTTTCTCTTTCTAGATTGGTAGGTTGGACGATTAAAGTATGTTATAGAATTTTATCTTATATTTCATAATACTAAATTATGTGGAACTACTAGAGACAGTTCAAATACTTTACATTGCTCCAATTGAGGAGTTCTTTTAACACAGCCTTATTTTTTTAATTAAATCATTTCTATACAAATAACCTATACTTTACCCCAATACTTGTATTCTTAATTTTGTTAAGTTTGGAAGAACAAAACGTCAATCAACCCTGAGATATCAATATTTAATACATCTGATTTACCAATTCTCTCCCAAGATATTTCGAATATTAGTAGAAAAGTCGTAAAATTAGTAGGTAATGTTAGTTATTGCAGGTTTGAAAAAAAGATGCTCAAGACATTTTTAAAAGTCAGACGATTTAATCATTATAACTGTTGTTTGTTTATTTAGATCAAAGTTTATATATTTATTGCCAATACTAGTATCTTGACTATTGTTTTAGCAGATACCGGTATGTATTTTCAAATCATAAGGTTTATAGTTTGCGAATAGATGTAGTTAAAATGGAAGGTATAATTAATGATTTAGTATTTGCTGTGAAAAAAATTTCGATGATAGATGTAAAGGCAAACAAACGATGAATTTGGTATTTATAAATTAAAATAAAGTCCAAAGTATTTAATTTATGCGTTCGAACAAAAATGTATGAAGAAAATTAAGAAAAAAAGTCTTTACTGTCTTGTCAATATTTAAATGTCATGAATTCAATACACATTGATTAACGATTCCCCTTCTTGCACAGCTTTCAGTATAGTACATTCATGCTGGAGGTCTAGGCAGCAGATGGCAGGGTGACGAACAATGACATATCGGGGATAGTTCGATTTTAAAGGACACGTATTGTAGAGATATTACAAAGAGCAATAAATTTGGAAATCAAGGATTGGCTGAATGCTATACGTACCGATGCTTTTTTCTGGCATATACGCTAATAAAGTTTTATGATGAGCTTATCAAGATGACAATGCTCTGTTGGGAAACCCCGACTGAACATTTATTCGTTTTTTTAACCGCTTTCGGATTTGAATGTATTGACAATGTAGCACCAAATGCAGAATTGTTAAGAGAGGCTTCACAATTGCAAGAAAAATTGAAGCTCAGCAAATCTTTATCAAAGTCTTGTAAACCAAAAGAATTGTTTTGCAAAGACCCTGGTGTGAAAGCAAACATAAAAATGGTTTGACTCTGTCGTTCATAACACCTAATATCGATTCATTTGGTCGTAACTTTTTTTTGAAATACTGTGTTCGATTGTTCATATCGAATTCATAATTTATGATATGACAATATGGCAGCAAAAATAGCTTAAAGAACTTCTTTTATTATTTAGTTATTTATTTATATTACTAATCAAACATATTTTTTGTTTCCTATTTTAGAATCATGTCAAAGGCATCTATTATCATATTACATTTCACATGATTTATTATTGTCTTTTGTTCTTCTTCAGCATCGGCTATTATTTTATTGAACCTTTTTTTAAGCATCAGTTCTTCCTGTTTTTCCTTTAATTTTAGTCAAAGAGGACAAGTGTTTAATATATACAATGATATATTTTAAACCAAAGTATCAAATCATCATATATACCAGATAGGGAAAACATACATCTGAAAAAGTGTTGCATACAGTTAAATTTAAATTAAATGTATTGTATACCATATGTATATATACGATCAGTGTCCATATGAGCTTATAAATTTTCAAGCTATATTTATTTGTTTAAACCTTGTCAATATATATAATAAATTAAGCTGTTTTGCAATAAGGTGTGTTTTATTTTGATTCTTGGAGATTTTTCAGAACATATAAAACTCTTTGTATTAATTATAAATTTCCCTGGGAAACATCTATTTAAAGTATCCAGGGGAAGCTACATGTATACGATTCAAAGTTACATCTATTACATGGGGTATGAATTTATATAAAACTTTGATGGATCAGTATGAATATACTAATATAAGAGTCCTATTGAACACTTATTGTTTTCATATGACCTGTCTATTGTATTGTACAGGACTTTAATATATATGTATCGTCGGTTCGTTAATGATTTTTCACACAAATCGGATAGAACTCACAATACATGTAGGGGTTTTTTTTTCATGAGTGAACATTCACTTTGTTAGTAAATCCCATACATTTCACAGAGTGCCTCCCATAGAATAAAAACTGCAATTCAAGGCGCATAAAAAGGGGGATGCACTTTGATTGATCAAACCTTCAAGACAAACAAAAGTTTTGGACTGATTAACCTTTTTTACACACAAATTCTGTTGGGAAAATTATTACTATTATATAATATTTAACATAATTAACACGGGAAATGCTAATCCAAATAAACAAAGACCGTACCGTGCGACCCGCGAGCAAGAGCGGAGATTTCGCGCCAAGTCAAGGAACTATTAAACAATGACATCAGTGAACAGTCAAACAGCTAATGGTCGGGTCCCACAGGTTCTTGTTCGGAAGAAAAACGGCGATTAAAGATTTGCAGTAGATTACCGAAAGTTAAATTCGGTAACAAAACCAATGAATCTCCGTTACCGCGCAAGAAAGTCGTTATAAATACCCAGGGAGAGAGCAATGGGCAAATTTTCAGCTCTCTTGATGTTATGAGGGTTTTGGCAACTAAATCTAGATCCCAGAATAAAATGTAAAACAGCTTTTGTTTGTCTTAAAGGTTTGTATCAATCAAAGTGCATCCCCCCCCTTTTTTTTTACAAGGAACTCCAAACGCATTTATGTATGTAATGTCAGATGTACTTCGTGGTGTACACTGGAAGTATTCACTAGTTTATATGGACGACATTGTCGTTTTCTCAAAGAATTTGAATAAACATTTATTTCACTTAGTTTGGTTTTTTAAAACTCAACCCTTAAAGAGTCTTTGAGTTTTTAAATCAAACTAAGTTGCCTCAAATCAGCAAAATGCAATTTTGCTATGAAAGAATTATAATATCTCGGTCATGTTATTTCAAAAGACAGAATTTCTGTATATAGCCAAACGTAGAAGCTGTCAAATCTTTCATTGAACTGAGAAATACAACTGACATTAGAGATTTTTGGTGGACTAACGAATTTTTAATGGAAATTCATTCACGGATTTCCAGACACCGCTACACCACCCAGCCTACTTGTAAAGGGAACAAAATTTTGTTGGGACGAAGCGTGTCAAAAGGCATTTGACAAACTCAAACAACTTATTAATGTAGCACCAATACTAGCATTCCCCAATTTCAGTAAAACATTTATTTTGTACACAGATGCTCCACGATTTTCAATTTCTTATATTTTGGGGCGGAAAGATGCTATAGGGCGAAAGATATAGTTGTAGCATACGGCGGACGCGCATTCAGACCGGCCGAGAGAAATTAGTCGATATCTAAACAGGAGTGCCTGGCATTAGTATAGGGAATCAAGCACTATAGAACCTATATAGCAAATAAGAAATTTCAGGTATTTACAGATGATAGTGCGTTTGTCAAGAAATTGAAAGAGGTAGAAACAAACAGCAGATTGTGTAGATGGCGTCATTCCTTCGATCAGGGTTATATCAGTTTAATATCACTCATAAGAAAGGTAGAATACACTCTAATGCAGATGCTCTCAGTAGAAGAGGGTATCAACAGGAACAAAACATTGCAATGATTAAGGGCGAGAACAAGGCTTAAGACGTGCAGATTCAGACAGAAGTCATTTACACAGATTTTGATCCACTGGCTTGTGTAAATAAAATATCAATAATTTCAAAAGAAGAGTTAATAGACATTCAAAGAAATGACTCAGATTTCAAAGACATCATAGCGTATATGACATAAAGAACTACCAAACAGAAGACGTTTTGACAGGAGAGTCATTCTAGAATCTCAAGACTATGTATTAGATGAAGGTGTTTTCTATCATTATTATTATCCTAAAGGTAGAGGAAATTGTGTCGATAGACTAGTCAAACAACTAGCCGTACCGCACCAACTGCGAGAGAACGTGATGAGATCATATCATGACTCCTTGCTCGGAGGTCATCAGGGCAAAGATAGAACATATAAGACAATACAATATAAGTACTGTTGGCCTTCGCTACATGCAGATATTAGCACGTATGTTCAAACATGCATTTGTTGTTGACGTGCAAGGGATGCCAAACATAAACATACAGCTCCCCTCAGAATTTTACCAATACATGATGTGTTTTCAAGAGTTCATCTTGACTTGTTAAAACAAGTCCAGAGGAATATACGCATGTGTGCATTTTCAAAGTGAACAAAGACATTTCCTCTCAATATTTCGGCAATTGCAGTAGCAGATATTTTTTATGAAGTACTGCAGTCCTGACTCGATTCTTACAGATCAAGGGCAACAATTCATGTCAAAAGTCTTGACCGAGATATGCAAAATTATTGAAATTACAAAATTAAAAACATCAAGTTACAGACCTCAAACAAATGCAGCAGTAAAAAGAGCAAATGGATCTGTTAAAACTAAACCGAGAACTTTCACCTACGCAGTAAGGCCCGTACTATATGATGTTTGAAACACATTTAGACACATCATTGAACCCTGCAGAAGTTGTCGGCGAAAATGCCAAGGCGTACATTGATAGTTTACATGCAGAACTTCACAAAGCTAGAGAGTTGGCTGCTCGGACCATTGAGGAAGCTCAGGATAAGTACAAAGCGCAGCATGACATGAGAGCGGTGCCCCCAGAATTTAGACTACGCGATAAGGTACATGTATAGCTAAGGACTAAGAAGAAAACGATTTGCCTGTCTCCTACACTGTATGACAAATGGACTGGTAAGGTCTTTCCACCTTTCAGGTGAAAGACCTTTTGATTTCGTTCTGTTTTTTATTATTATTATTTAGGTCTTTCCACCTTTCAGGTGAAAGACCTTTTGTATTTCTTATGACCCTTTGCTCGATAATCCCAGAACTTACAAAGTTATTGCCCTTGTGTACGAAAAGCTTGTTATCGCTACTTCTCTGAAACCATAAGAGATAGAGACTTGGAACTTTTACCAATGTCTTCAGTAAACTTAGAGGGTTCTTCAATCTATCATACCGAAAGGATCTGAGGCCCCCTTCTAGCAGTTATTGCCCCTGAAAGTTTTTAACAATCAATAAAAACACTTGCAACTTTTTTACCATACCTCGTAGAGACATTGGACCACTTGGAATTGAAGCGTGTACCTTGGCCAATCAAAATGTCATAAAGGTCATATGAAAATATGTGTATTAATGAGTTTTAATATTTCTTTTGTTAATGAAGGTACTGAGAAATTTTTTCATGGATGTTGTAGGACTTCTTAAGACATTTCAAAATAAAACCCTTCAGCCCGGCCCCTACCTTAAAATAATTATAGAGTTATTGCCCCTATTGTACAAAATGCCTGTTATCGCTACTCCTCATAAACCGTTAGAGGTAGAGACTTGAAACTTTTACTAATGTATTCAGTACATTTAGGAGCTCCTTCAATCTATCATACCAAAAGGGCCCGAGGCCCCCTTCTAGCAGTTATCGCCCCTGAAAGTTTCTTAATTTTGTTAAAAACACTTACAACTTTTGAACCTTACATCGTAGGGCTTTAAAACCACTTCAAATTGAAATGTTGACCTTTACCAGTCAATATGACATAAAGGTCAAAGGTCAAAGTAAAAAAAAATATGCATATTTAAGTTTTTGACTTTTTGTTTATAAAGTAACGCAGAGAAAATGTTTTATTAATCATATTGGAACAAAACATAAAAAATAATGAGGTGGAAAGACCTCTTATTGTTCGAGAACAATTAGTCGACTAGTATTTTTTTTTTCTTCTCTTTTTTTCCAGGGACAGCTTTTTTATTTCAAGAGATATTGAAACATTTTTTTCTTTATGTGATTGACCAATAAAAGTTATGGTACCAAATGACCCTTTGCCTGATAACACCCAGAACCTACAAAGTTACCATTTGCGTATGAAGTGATTGTTATCACTTCTCCTCTGAAACCATAAGAGATAGAGACTTGGAACTTTTACTAATGTCTGTAGTTCTCTAAGACGCTCGTTCAATCTATTCATACCGAAAGGGTCCAAGGCCCCCTTCTAGCAGTTATTGCCCCTGAAAGTATTTAAATTTCGATAAAATCCATTCCAACTTTTTTACTATTCGTCATAGAGACTTCGAACCACTTCGGATGGGAGCGTCTACCTTGGCCGATTAAAATGACATAAAGGTCAAAGGTCAAGGTCATTTGAAAATCTGTGTATTCATGAGTTTTCGAATCTCTTTTGTTTACGGTGGTATAGAGAAACTTTATCAAGGATGTAGTATGACTTCTGAAGCCATTTCAAAATGTAGCCCTTCAACCCCCC
>WFKH01011581.1:34348384-34383077 GCA_016163765.1 Magallana hongkongensis | reverse complement strand
TCGACTTTGGGAGTGGTTTAAGCTATCATACCCGCTGTATGGCCTACTCTTACGTAAATATAAAATTATGTGTCATTGAATACCCTGTGTACTTTGTACTTCTATATTAGAAACTAGATTTTGATATCATGAAATTGTAACACAGATAAACTTGTATTTGTTTTATTACAATTCAAAACAAAGAATCTAATGATGTTGCATAATATTTTAAGTCATACGGAATACTAGGACATAAAAGATCGACATTCGATAACTGAAGATCAGCTTAATCTTTCACATGGTATGCCATTTCATATTCGAATCATATCATCCGGGTTTTTTAATATAGGTATCAAAGGTAGACTCATTCTTTATCAAATGCTGAACTTTGCTTGAAATTTAAAAAAAAACTGATAATATTATTGTTGTTATCAAACGAAACCCCATAACAGATTATCACAAGGCAAAAATGATTCAACAAAACCGACGAAGCATAACACAGTCGGCAAATGCGGAATCAAAAACGGATCAATATCGATTTTCTGCGCAGTAGCTGACAACCGCCACAGAGATAAAATAGAAGACTAAAACAAACGGAATTGTTAGCTCTTTATAATTATTTGTTCATTTCATTGCTTTAAATTAATGCCAGATAAGTTTCTATTATCTATTTATACTATAAAAATACATATGATTTTATTTTTTTCGAGAAATTATGTTCAAAATATATGAATGTTTCGCTTGAATTGCCTTTATACCTTTTCTTAGCCTTTATATTTTTGGTGTTTACCTCTTTCAAGGTATATTTCTTTTTCCAAGGTAAATTTTGAGTTGTCTGATAACCATTACAAAAAAATTCTATTTCGCTATATTCAAAGATTGATTATTCGGGTATGAATTTTCTCGCTTAGTGATAATGGCAGCTAAAAGGATACATTCATTTTAAATGTACTGCGCAGAACCAATATATGTTTTCCATTTAAATTTTAAAGTATAGGGTTTCTGATTGTGTGAATAAACCATGAAGGTTTTACAAACGATCCAATCCAAAAAAAAAAAAAAAGCCCGTTGTTAGGCTTGCTAAAAATACGAAGTTCTATTATTATAGATCAATAATAAGCAAAATAAACTTCAGTATGTGTCGTGTTCAGGTATTCTATTACAGACCTAATCTAAAAAATTAGTTCTTGTTAAGCTATTTTTCCGGGTGCATGTATTAATTTGATCCCTTACAAATTACTGCAAAGAAGACATAATCAACACCATAGAAACGTTTAATGGACCGTCCTGACAATTCTTAGTAGCTATATATTCTGGAAAACACTTAAAAATAAACTCGTAAAATCAATTCACATCGAAAAAAGTATTTGTAGAATCCTTAATGTACATGCATTTAGATATTTAGTTTAATAGTTTGTATCAAAAGACAATAAATAAACCATAATTATGGTCAGATAATAGGCATACAGAGAGCAATTAATCAGCTCCTTTAAGAATTTAAATGTTTGGATTTTTTTTAAATTTTCATAATAATATTTTTACCATGTCAAAGTTCTGTTATAACGCCGCAAGCGCACATTTTATTGACGGATACGCCGAACCAAAAATGTATTTGTATGCACCGGTTTCTTGTTATTCTAAGCAATATTTTCAGGACGTGTGAGAGATTCCAAAAGAATAAATAGTAAAAAGATATATGATATATTGTAATAAACGAGGTCCTCTGAAGACGGCACAAAGCCAAATACATCGTGCTGTGACCCTCTACCTGACAACTGAAAGCAAAATTTTTATGAACGCTTTTTTTGTTATTTTGTTTTAAAGCTAGTCTTGTAAACTCTCTCTCTCTCTCTCTCTCTCTTTCTCTCTCTCTCTCTCCTCTCTCTCTCTCCCAAATCTAAAGACAAGATTTATTTGGGATATGCGAATACTTGCTAAAATTGCATCTGAAAGGTTAAAATTATTGCTTCTTTTTATAACATGTCAGTTTCCGCAATATTCGACTTAACAAATTATTCAAAGCAAAAGCAGTATCACCATTCATTGAATTTTACCGTGATATTTTACTGCATAAACAATTTTAATTACACATAATCGTTTCAATGAAAAACAATATTTGTTCTTTGTATGTAATTCAAAAAAAAACACCATACATTAAATTTGGCATCATGCATGTACAACTATTCCAAATGTCTTATATTATGCTTCATCATTCAGAGTACAAAAATCTATTTTCCTATTTAATTTTATGTCTTTATCAAACAGGCTTTAATTACATTTGAACCTATCAAATAGCAACTTTTCATAATTAAATACAGTTCTATAAAATAAAGTTCATATCATATTGCTTTACATATTTCTCTTGTGTAAACTCGAGTATATATATGTCTTTATCTGTGAATTCTTTATAAGAAATATAAGACATGTTAAAATAATGTAAGTTGTAAACGATCTTCCAAGGCCATATAGCCATTCTAACTGACAAAACAAGTTTGGGTGGATATATTAAATTTTGAAATTAACACTTGGTAAATAACAAACTACATCTGTTCTTAATAATGATATTACAGATACAACGGCAAACTTGAGTATTAAATTCACAAGAACATACAATGCACGTATTCCAATTTATAAATGATGTATCAATTTCATTACAAACTAAAAGTCTGGACCAATTTTAACGAAAAGTATATGACCTGTTGCTGTCATTAATAAGCACTGCAATATATGGACCAATAGTTTGTGCTCAACTGATATTTTAAAAATTTATTGTTGAGATACGTTTTGTATAACATATTTCTTTACTCTTGAAACAAAAATATTTTGGGCTTACGGAAAGTCTTTAGTTATTGTTAGAGCTGCAATAATAAATGATCAAGTTATCTCTTGTACATGTCTGTGATTTAAAGGGGTTATCAATCCATCACTACTATTTGCTACAGGTTAGAAATAGAATATATAGTCTAATCTAATTTTCATCGACAATAAAAAGTAATTGAAATAAGTATCGTTTTTGTCATGTCCCTGTACTTTAGAAATGCAGTTCGAGTACTTGTATGCTTTCTTTAAAAGAATTCTTTAAAAGAACAAGAGGCCATTAGGCCTTAACGGTCACCTGAGTACCATAGCCCATACACAAACTTGTCGAGGAGTCTCATATATGCATTTAATTATGTTTCATTCTGGAGTATATAGAAAAATTATAATATTGTAATGACGACCACCTCCCTGCCTGAAATCTTTTAAAAAGGACTATGAAATCTATAATTTTAGCGAAAAACTTAAAGATCATAATAGAGTGCATGACCTGATATTGAAAAGGTGCAAGACTTTGATAGAAAATAATTTTCCCATATTTGTTAACTTTCAAGATAGGTTTTATGTGTATATGTTTTCATAGATGAACTAAAACAAGGTGGCTAGTATACATGTTTTATTTAAAACAACCTCCCATTCCCCATCCCCAGGGGCAGACAGAAACTCTCCCTGTGGGCATTTAAACAAAACAAAACAGCTTTAAAAGCTATAATGTGTTACTCACTTCTCCTGTTCCAGCTTTTGAATATTCAACCTTCATTAACATTTCATCATTATTTGGCATTTATCCCAAAATCATTTTACATGTACTGCTTATCAGTGATTTTAGTTAGCGAATTATTACTTTACTATTAACAAGTCTATTTGTTTTTTTAGAAAGTTATTTAGAAAACTGTTTTTGTTTCAAATGATAAAAATACTTGCATAACTCTTTTGACCATACAACTATTCAATGATTAATTACTACATACGAACAAGCAAAGGAGGATAACTCCATTATGAAGAAGCAAGGGAAGATAACTCCATTAACTGATACAACTCCCATTCGGATCACGCTCGCCCTTTTCCGTAACCGATAAAAAGTTATTTGCGGTGACGGAAATGGCCGAGATGTTACGATTGATACAACCCCCCCCCCACCCCACCCCCCACCCCCCCCACCCCGAACGTTCACAATATCTTAACTTTGATAGACAGCTTCATTCTTTCTCTTTTCTAAATATGTGAATTTACTCATTTTTTTAATTGAAATTCCTGAGCAGAATAAAATAATTAGACACAAATATTTATACCCCCTCCCAGCCATATAACCATTGCCTTACATGTAGGGGACATGAAATATTATTAAAGAAGACGCTTAATGTTTTTTTTCTAAATATGCAGTCAGTTTTATTCTGTGTCAGTAGACGTTTTTTTAAACATATACATTAACATTAAATGAGCATTTTGGCCACACCCTGCATTAAAAACCCTTACCCTATACACTATATGAGTGATTTGGCCCCGCCCTAGATTCAAATTTCTATATTGGGAGACATGAAATTTAAAATGTTGATAGATGGCCTTATTTTCTTTCTTTATATGCTGTCAGTTTTTATTCAGTATCAGCAAGAGTAAAGAAGACGATTTTTTTAAACATTAAATGCATTAACAATACGTGACTATTTTGGCCCCGCCCAAGAGTCAGAACCCCTACCTCGGGGGACATGAAATTTATAATTTTGGTAGAGGGCTTCCTGGTCTACAAAATTATGATTCAGTTTTCCTTACAAGTGTGTGGGAGTAGAGAAGATATTTTTTAACATTATATGCATTAACACTACACATCCATTTTGGCCCCGCCCTAGAGTCAAAACCCATACTCCAGGGGACAGGAAATTTACAATTTTAGTAGAGATTTTCCTGGTTAACATCTTACAGATGTGTGAGAGTAAAGAAAAAGATTTTTAAATATTATATGCATTAACACTATTTGGCCGTACTGACCCCCCCCCCCCCCCCTTCGGTCTGAACCCCTGACCCAGGGGCCATGGATTTCACAATTTAGGTAGAGAAGTTCGTGGACATCATAACCATGCATTCAGTTTTTTCCCACATGTGTGTTAGTAAAGAAGAAAATTTTCTAAGGTTTAATACATTTTTACTATATGGCTATATTGGCATCGCCCTAGGGCCTAAACCCCTGTTCCAGGGGTCATGAATTTCACAGTTTAGATTGAAGACTTTATGGACATCATAACCATGCATTTAGTTTTCCTCAAATATATATTGGAGTGGAGAAGATTTTCTAAGATTTAACACATTTTTACTATATGGCCATATTGGCCCCACCCTAGAGCTGGAACCCCTGACCCAGGGGCCATGAATTTAATAATTTTGGTAGAGGGCTTCTTGCACATCATAACCATGCATTCAGTGTTTTCCTCACATATGTGGGAGTAGAGAAGAAGATTTTTGAAATTTTGGCCTTTTTTTTTGGCATATTTGGTCCCGCCTGTGGCGCCTCGGTGGTGGTAGAGCCATGAATTTCACAATTTAGATTCCTCTTACCATAGAGATGCTTCATACCAAAAATGGTAACCATTGGCTATTACTCAGTTTACTCAGGTGACATAAAAAAAAATTAATATGAGGGAAAAACTAGACTATCATTGTCGTTTTTTTAAGCTAGGGAAATGTTTACGCTATCATACCCGTGTACAGTTCATCCTTAAAGGTCATAGGAGACGGATTTTAACAGTAGTTTTTTCCTAATAAATATCAACTTTGTACCATAGAGTATTCATAAAAAATATTGGACAAAATTATTTTGAGCATTTACTGTAAGAAATAAAAGACCAAAGTTGCCAGCGAAAGAAAATCGCATCGTGATTATCGTTCTTGAATTTCCGAATTTGTGACGTCACAAGAGACCACTTTCAATTTGTGAAACACAGAATCAAAAGAAACGGTAGATAAACGGCGAAAATAAATTGATGTTGGAAGCGTTTTCGGACGAGGGCCCATAATTTGTTGTCCAGGGGTAAAAGTTTGAACCTGTTTTTAATGCAAATGCGATTCAGGCGTGCGAATTTTCATTGGAAGAAGACAGCGTTGAGGAACAGGATCATGAAAATGCACCGGCATAACACTGACTGGTAAACAATCACAATGTCTCCTTTGTTAACATTTTAGGGAATTTCTTTTTCCCATGACGTAAGAACAAAGCATGAAATGTTAATATATACCCAGGCTTAGCCATTATGTCCCATACTCAATATTTTTATACCACAAGGTTAGAATTTCCTCGTCACACATTGGAGAAAATAAAGATGTTAATTCTTTCTTCCGACTCCATATGCATCACGGGATTTTTTCAGTTATACACTACAGATTGGTCAAATTGTAACGACAAAAATTTCTGTTTGTATCATTATATACGTGTGTATGATGACACAAAGTATGTACTACATGCATGGATCTAGACATATAACGTTAGAAAAAAGGGGAGTGGGTCAGGGCCATTCTGGAAATCCACATAATAAAATTTGGCTTCGAACCTCCCCTGGGAGACAAAATTTTCGAACATGAGTGTGCAATAGTACTGTATTTCATAAGAAATATTAACATTCCTTTCTTTTCTGCCAAAACTCCTGTATAAATAAATTTATCTATGAAAAAGATTTTACCTTTATAATCAAATATAATTTTATTTTAATGTGCGCCTTGTTATATTATTCAGGTGTAGCTATAGCTGTGACATTATGGAAATATCCAGAGAGTACAAATGCTGCCTGGGAATACCCGATGTTGCTAGGAAAGTACACCAAGAGTAATTACAGTGCATTACCCAGCATGAAAGTTTTATTGTTAACTGCCTGAATCATCATGTTTTGGAATTGTTTTATTGTGAGTACATTCAAGTCAATGGACCCTTTGAGGATGATGTACCAGTTCATGAGTAAGTTCTTGTAACATGCAAAAAGAAAGTAAATAAACACAAAATAATGAAACAAATTTCTTAGGGAAATAACCACCCTCATCAATAATTTATTTTAACATTGGATTTAAAGTTGTGCATTTTATTATCAGGCTGTATCGACACCTTGCGGTGTGTCAGGTTTATTTGGAGACGTCTTGGACGGCACAACAGGAGGATCCTGCCGGCATGTGTTGTGACGGCCATCAGGAAACAGTTTCCCAGCCAACAGTATTGTGGGTTTCGCTACCCTGGGGAAAACATTGATAAATAACACATTAAAACTAAGTCTAGCTGAAATATGGCATCTTGTTATTATTCAAATTAATAAACCGAGTGATTATGACACATATAGAGAGAGTATTGCGTAATATTCAGAATTTTTTCTTCAGATTACAAATAATTAACACACCTATCAATGTCAATTATCATTGAAATGGGTGATGTGCTTTTGGACGGTCACATGTTTAGGTAGCTTTGTTCCCTGGCTTTCATGTCATTGACAGAATGCAGACTCTCTACAGCATCCCTCAGATCAGAAATGTAATCTGTATTGTAAAGAACATAAATTTTACAATGTATACTTTTACATGTATATATTAAAGAATGTTTCTTAAGATATTTATATACAAAATGAAACTCACTAAAAGTTCCTTTGTGACTGCCTCTCCATGTCGACATTTACGATACAAGACACAATACTGCTTCTCTCCTTCCTTTGTTCTACTTTGTGGCCTGGTAACATGTTCATTAAAATGGAGAGCTGCAAGGTATGTCTTATGAAGAAAAAAGTATTAGTAATCACAATAAATTGGGTCTAAAATGTTATCATAACCTATTGAAACATAATGCTGAATCTTTGTCGAATACAATTTTATGATTGCCGGTAAATAGACAAATGCAATGTGCTATGTGCAATCTAGATTTTTACCTGGCTTGCATCTGATGTAGAACGGGTTGCGTTGACATCATGGTCATTCCAAAGGGCTAGATAGAATTGATTGGCAATTTTTAGGCTATATGAATATCTTTAAGAAGGAGAGCATTGTAAAAAGAAAAAAGGGATACATTCAAAGTTTAAAGTTTAGATGGATTGATTTTTTTTACTACTTAATGATTCTTTATAGCTATAAAAATCATTTGTGAAAATTTAAGGTAGATCAGATGGTTAACTTGTTGACCACGAACTAGTAAACTAAAATGTCGTTGAATACCCATTGTACTTTGTCCTCTTTTTAATTTCTGTTTTTGTGATTTTAAATAGTAGGATATCATAAACAAATAAACATGTTTCTGTTTGTGTTGCATATCAAAACAAACAGTTTTTCTACGTGTTGCAAAATATGTATAGCCAAAACAATAGATGGCGTACGTTTAACAGAATTTTTTTTTTCAATTCTGTGAATAAATATTTTTTTAGCTGTGAATATAAGTATCAATTTAAATGACACGGTCATGTCTTGATAAGCATGTATTTTTTATCCATATCGATAGCTGAGACTATTCGGCTGTGTACAACCAGCACACATAACCTCGGACATCGGGTAAAACCTGCGCCTGGCTGAACCTGTCAATCAAACTCTGTGTATTTGTTTTCATTGTATGGTCACGCGTCTCTTTTTTGTCAACAGCAAAAGAAATTTAATGAGAATCAGTATTTGATGAAGCAAACAATTTAAATGATAGAAAATTTAACAATTAAATGAACAAAAATATCAAAAAAGAGTGACAAATATACTGTTCATTTTTATGAAATGTGAGAAGAAAGACAAATAGCAATATTGAATTGAATTTCATTAGACACAAACGCATTTATAATTCTTATTCAGGCGAGCTTTACTGCCTCCGAAGTTGTCAATGCTCATACAAATTATTCATGCCTAAATCTTTTTGTTATTAATTAAAGAATGCCGATAATAAAGTAAAATATAATTTTCGGTTCGAGTACTCTCAGTTCTTTGATGATTTTCCTTATTGGCTGCTAGCTTCTACGGGCTTAGTGGCTGCTGTTAAAGGCTGCTAGCTTCAGCCTGGTAAGAAAATTCTTTGGAATCCCGATTAAAAAATAATTTTACCTGTAATTATTTTAACTATTTCAAAAGTATTACGGAAAACAACAAGAAGTAATATACACACAAGGATTTGCCTACAATGTACGCATGCAATTAATTATTAAGGGGATCTATATGCATTGTACTTAATTTAAATAGATTGTGATAGATACGCCCTTACACTATTGAGTCTAAAACTTAATTCATTTTTATTTTTTGTTCTTTCCAATACATTGTTGAATTACTTTTATTTTTAAAAAAAATACGAAATAGTGATGAAAACTTTCTTTTTTTTTTCATCGTTTTAACTTTTTCTCTAGTTTTATGTACGGAAAATATTTTTCTACGCGATTGATACGACCTAAGAAAAAAGAAAATAATCGTTTGATTTCATACCATTTTTTCTTAATTATGTGACTTTTAAATAACTGTCAAAAATATCAATGTGAATAAATACATGTTTATTTAATATTAGTATTTTTTAGGGATGTCAACGAGTACTCGAGTACTCGACTATCGCTTGGTCACTCCGATCATCGACTATAATTTTCTTAGTCGATTACTCGTAATAAAATGAATAAAAATCAAAACATTGCATTTATTTTTTCTTAACGCAGCAGTTTTGGAGCTACGAATGAAAATAACAGTTTTCTTTTCTCAGCATGTTTGATCCGTAAATTCACTCTTTTCCATCGGTGTCCCTGGTGTATTTATTTTAGCAGCTAATAATTGATCTCTTTCGATTCACTTAGGAAGACATGTACTTGAAGAGAACAATTAAATTTTGTGTTTCTTCTAATCAGTTATTTATTGGATAAGATATTTGTGTAATCAAAATTTAATCATATCAATAATTATCTGAAGGAGTTTATTGTTATAATCATTAATCTTTGATTGTTGATTAGGCACGGACAATTATTTAACATGGAACAGGTCATACAAATGATTTGCATTAGATGATCGATATAAAGCTCAATTATGTGTAAGCGTCACAAGAAAAAAGGAAAAGCCAGGACATTTGCTAACGGATATTTAGATAAAATACTTTTCAATTTATTTTAAATCAAATACATTCAGTACATATTATCAGGCGTTTTTAAATGTTTTTTTAGTTTAAGATAAGATGCATGATATTAGCATTATTTGATTTGAAAAGGACACGGAGTTTCAAAAAGATGAACGAGTACTCGACTATCGCTCGACTAAAGCTCCCGATTAATCGACTAAGCCAACCGAGTAAAATTGACATTCCTAGAATTTTTACATCATCTTCTCTAAAGCCAATAAAAATATTAATATTAGGAAAAAAAACCCGCCGAATACTCAAAAATCGATTTGAGTTTGTAATCAAACGGATTTTATTATTGATTATTAAGGTTAACTTTTTCCTGGACTTTTTAAAAAATTATTTACGGCACTGATAAAAATCATGGATATTTCTTTTGAGCAATAGATATACATGGCGTACGTTTAACAGCATTTTTTTTTTCAATTCTGTGAATAAATATTTTATTAGCTGTGAATATTAGTATCGATTTAAATAGATATATATTTATTTAATATCAGTATTTCTATTATCTCGTGCTATTTCTAAATTAATTCTTACTTACAGCGTCAGAGGAAAAATCCAATTCTTTACCAAACATGTTAATAAATTATAGAAACATACAAAATTATTTGAAATTTAAATTCCATATATGTAAATATACTATGTGTGAAATTCTTTCATCTTTAAAGGTAAAAAGTATGTGATATGTATTGCAGATTTGCTCATGTTATTTTATGTACAAAATGACTGGCCCCTGTTTTTCATTTTTTTTGTGATAACTCCATCAAAGCATAATGCTAATCAGCTTAATCTCTCATAAAACAAACAGTTTGCCTACGTGTTGCATAATATGTATATTCAAGAAGATAGGGGATGTTATGATACTGAAACTTAGAGATAGTGATATTCGATAACTGTAGATCAACTTAATAGATGATATGCTGCTCTTTACACAAATGCGAACAAATATTTTTTTTTATGTAATAATTAATATAGATACCGATGGTAAAGTCATATTTACTTAATTAAACTGCTAAGTATCTTGTTGTTAACGTTAAGATAATGATATACCTGAACTAAAGAATACAAATATTATTCAGCAAATTTGGCAAAACATAAAACCGAAAGCAATGCACAAGTTTAAGTAGGTCAGTTTCTGATCATATCAATTTTCTACAGTATCGCCACCTGGCGCAGATAGAAGATAAGAAGAATAAATTGACTCAATCGTAAGTTTCTTTAAAAGTACATTTGTAAATTTCATTGCGATGAATAATTACCAAAAGTAGTTGAACATTTTAACGCAACTGAAATTTTCAGGGTCAATCACTATTGATACACCACAACCACTGTGAAAATTTGGTGATGTGGTCATCTCTAGTTTATGAGATATGGGGCCATTAAGAAAATGAACTATTCATTGAAATAGAATTTTAAACATCGGGCTCGGATACATCGAGGGCCTCTACCCTGGGGGCTGAAAATTTCAGGGTCGATTGATAGTAGTAAACCACTACCACTGTGAAAATATAGTGATGTGGTCATCTCTAGTTTATGAGACATGGGGTCTTAAAGAAAATGCACTATTCATTATAATAGGATTTTAAACATCTTTAGTTTATGAGTTTCGGAGTCTTCCTGAAAATACACTTGTACTTTAATTATTAAATACTATAATTCACTATAAACACTAACAGTTTTTAATAATTCGAGTACATGTAATTTCGCTATCGTTAAAGTATTTGACTAAACATAGAAAGTTTTTTGTATGGTTTTTGATATGCCTAACGAAAATCTTGATTTGTGAATAAATGGCATATAAACTTACATTATCGTTTGATATCTAACTCCAATAAGATTTTAAAGACAGATTAGATTATTCATGAGTGATGACTACATAAGTAACTAAAAATCAACCTTTAATATGTTTGGAAGAAAAAAAGTTTAGAGATATAAGACGATATAGGTTAAAATTGTGTTTTAGTATGAATATTGATGATGAATAGCTTAAAACTATTTGACTGTATATGATAATAACTTTTTACGGAGGGATGTTGCATGCGCAGATGAGTCGGTCTTCATAGACGTTAGACCTCTAACCAATAGGTCGCTGGTTCATAGGCCGATGTGGTCACTCGATGTTGTTGGTTTTTTTTACAATTTTAAAAGGAACTTTATCTACAATGTCTCAGTCCATCCAACTGAAATTGGGTACCATCTTACGATCAGAGCTAACCTGTGATAGACTGGTGTCCCATCCATGGGGGGGGGGGGGGGGGAATGAATGTCATCCATTTAGCACAACTGATACTAAGTATACATTGTACATGTGTAAGTACCCGTCTTAGGCGCCTTTATGGAGAGAACTTTAATGGACGGATGTGGTCAATCGGTCTCTAGAACCTTATTTAAAAGAATGCATCCTGTATAATGTAGATCGAAACATCATCAACGAAAATAATTTTACTTCATCATGCAAATATCAAAAACTTATCCTATCTTACACATTTTAATAGATTTCACAGAGTAAACACATTTAAAATTCTATATACGTGTTTATTATAACTCTATTTATTTTTCATTATATAAGAGTAATTCGATATATTTCGCTGATTCCCTGAAAATCGCCTTGAACAGACTGATTCCCTGCAAAACAGACTGATTCCCAGCAAAAAGGTGCGTCAGTTCGATTAACTGATACACACCTATTCAGAACACTTAGTTATTTCTGTTAACCAGAGGAAAAGTTCCGAAATATTCCGAATAAAATCATGAATATTCATAACCATATGATTTAATTCTAGTTGCAAATTCCTTTTTAATTCGCTTATACTTGTATTCATCCTTATCGTATAAAATAACTTGTCTCCGTCACAATACGACGCGCGTGCCGTTTAATTTTATTTATTTTGACGTTATAACTTGTTGGATACACGAAAAATTATATTAATTTGAACTTTTTCTGAATTTTTATTTTGAATTAATTGTTTGTATCGGTATATTAATCAGTTGAAGTATATCAAGTGTATTTCCCTTGGCTTCGCCTCGGGAAATAGACTTGCTCTCGGGGAACTGGAATCTTGCCGACTCCCTCAATGGTATACTTTAATTGTATAATAACGTTTCTAACCTTTATGTGCATTGATTAATTAGCCTAAATCGATAATGACATCACTTATATCAGAAATGATTTGATTGTGTGAAATACATGGATTTTTCAGAGGGAGGAGAATTGAGGGCTGCGTGAAATTAGCCTCAGCATTGATGCTTCCATAAATATATGTCTAATGATTTGCGTTATTGTGAGATAAAATCCCAATTACTTAAGTATCTGACTAAAATCTCTCCTTTGCCAACAACCTTACAAAACCTATTAATTTGTAACATCATCTAATGTTGCACAATACATTGAAACCAAGTAGGGATTTTTACAATTTTTATCTTAAAAAAGTTTTAAAATTTTAAAATTTGCACATAAATAATATTATAAAACAGCAATAATATGATTTTCTATCAACATTGAAATAACAAAATGTCTTATATCACCTAAAGAGTAGTGCATATACTAGTATCACCTGTTCTATGATATCATATTCCTTTTTCTTTTTTTCTTTTTTTTTCTGTTTTTTTTTTGGGGGGGGGTGTTGTTTTTTTTGGTTTTTGAAGTACAAACCATGCTTTAAAGTAATGTTAGACTAACCAAATTGAAATTAAAATCCATTTTAAAGATTAGGAATCGGAGATTATACATGTAGCACTCTTTTGAAAAAATAGAGCATTAGTTCTTCATAAAATAAAATTCAGAAGGACAAGAAACACTATTTTAAACACGAGCTACTAATTTTTTAAACCACAAATTACCATTCTTGCTTAAAATATCTAAATAGAAACCCGGCTTCTAAAATAGCGACATTCAAAGCAAAGAATGCAAAAATATATTCACAGCAAACCCCTTACTGATCTATAATATGTATGTAGGTTAATAAATTTGTCGCATATCTGGTTTATTGGCTTAACTCTTGTATTAAAAAAATATAACAAAATATAACTTCCTCCTTCCATCACTAAATTAGACTCTTTCACACTTTTCCTCTTTTCCTATTCCCTCCCTCTCTTAAGTTTTTTTGTTTTTTGGTGTTTTTTGAGTGATTGGGGATTTTTCCAAAGGGGGAGGGGTGCACAAATGAAACCCCCTCCAACCCTCTGCGTACACCACTCTAAAAACCATTAATATATGATAAAAAACAAAACACCTAACATATTGTTTTCCATCTCATATTAAATATCAGCCACTAAAGAAAGTCAATACCCCCTAAATCCACAAAAACAATCAGTAATTATTTTGCCTTACCATGTTGCCTTAGCCATGTTTTGACGTGAACATTAAAAAAAAATACATGTTGTGAAAACTTTGATGTTTTCAAGGCCGATATTTAAAACCCCCTATAACAATGAAAGGTGTATAAAAATAGGGACCGAATCTCAAAAACTGGAGATGACCACATCACCTTATTTTCACAGTGGAAGTGGTTTACCACTAGTGATGATTCTGAAAATTTCAGCTCCCAGGGTAGAAGGGGCCCGTGATGTTTCCGACCCGATGTTAAAAATCCCAATATAATGAATAGTGTACTATAAGTAGGGGCCCGAATATCAAAAACTACAAAGATGACCACATCGCCATATTTTCATGGCGGTGGTGGTTTAATACTAGTAGATGACCCTGAAAACTTCAGTACCCAGGGTCAGGGCCCTTGATGTTTCTGAGGCTGATGTTTAAAATTCCATTATAATGAATAGTCTACCATAAGTAGGGGCCCGAATCTCTGAGATGACCACATCACCATATTTTAACAGTGGATATGGTTTACCACTAGTAGACGACCCTGAAAATTTCAGGTCCAAAATATGAATAATAAAGTTTGAATTGTGAACTGCAGTTCACTTTTGAATTGCGAACTAAAAAGTATTTGAACTTATTTGTACGCAACTAAATAAGTGTGAATTATTTATACATGTATATTTTGAGGAAAAAATACGTTTAAATCAAGCTTATGACTTTCTGGCTTAATTAGACGTTCAACCTTCATCTAACGCTTTAACGTTTTTCATTTTCCACTCTTTCGATGTGTAGATTCGTTTTAAGGAGGCCGTTTTGAGAGCGGGTGCGTAAAAACTACAATGGCAAAACTTTTTATATTTTAACCATATGTAATTTAAACCAACTCTAGTATATTTGAGAAGTTTCAAGAAAATCTATTCTCAAGTTTTTTTTTAAAGAGCCATCTCAAAATGCAGGTAAATTTACTAGAGGAATTTATAGGAAACTGTCAATTTCTGCACATAGAAGCAGATTTATAAAATACTATAATCGCAATTTTCCTCAAATTGTAATTTGTGATTAGTAATATTATTTTCTACCTTATATGTAAAAAAATACTAAATTCTACCGTCTGGTTTTAAATGGGGGTCATCTGAAAATATAAAAATGCACCAAATTTTGCTATATAGTTGGAGTACTACGAATGTAGATTGGTACTATGGATTCATTTAAAAATTAAGAAAAATAACACGATGATAGCATTATTCTGTGTGAACAGTTTCAAAGGCGTACACTTTTTATTTTTTCTTTGATGCCTACATAAAGCATACAAAGTTTCATTTTTTCATAACGTCATAAAAGCACAATGACAACGTTCGCCTAATGAACAACGAAAAATTCTTTTAAAAATAAATGATCTTTTTAAAAATCTGAACATTTTTATCTGTATTTTGTTTATTAACCCATTCACGGTAACTGCGGTACTGCTCTTTTGCAGGGCAAAATGACATAGTTTTGTGATATATGACGTAACGTCAATTGTTTTATTTACGTCATTTATTTATCTACCTACTAAAATTTCGGCAAAGTAAATCAATTTGCCGGCAGTTATCGTGAAGGGGTCTACTATGTTCAGTTTAATAAATGGTATCGAAAAAATTAATAAAAGATATAAACACAGTGTATTTTACTTAAATGAGCAAAAACATGCGCAATAAAAACTATTATTATAATATCGTATTTTTCCCAAGCACATGATTGGTCGATTGCTGTCACATGACCGTGCTATTAATTCTGTTATAGACCTACTATACTAAAAATAGAAAATTTATAGACCCCACTATACTAAAAATAGATTTTCTTGACAAAAAACTGGTTTTGGCACGTGCGACATTGTGACGTCATGATAGCGAAATCAACACCTATACATTATGATCAAAATATTTTACTATTATACGCTTGAAGAGAACGAAGAGAGTAAGTTTTTGATTTATTATAATTAAACAATTACAGCCTTTTGATATCGGTCAATACATGGTTTTATAGACCTGATGATAGTATATCAACCTCGGACTTCGTCCTCGGTCGATATACTCTCACCAGGTCTATAAAACCATGTATTGACCTCATCAAAAGGCTATAATTGTATAAAGCCGGCCTCCTTAAACGTAAAATTTGGTGAATTTTGACTGATTTTTTTTTAAATGTCAATGTTACATGTAGGCATATCAACATAATAATTCCTATCATAAACTTACCAAAAGTTGCTTGCTTGGCAAGTCCGTTACCATGGATTGACATTCACATTCCTGAAAGGAAATATGGTTATGGTTTTATTCAAAAACACACTTCTTCTGTTTCATTATTCGTTTCAATTAAATTTGTTTGCTGTGATTTATCTTTATCAAAGTATCAAAACATCACATCTTAATTATTGAATGATACATTAAGCAAATGAAAACATTTTTTATTCGTTATTGTATCAAAGGCTTGGTTAACGGCTTTGGAAGAAACCTAAAAATGAGGCATTTTTGCGATAGCCTGTAAATTCTTGCGGACAGCTTGATGCAAACCGACACCAATCCTGAAATGCCTGGGTCTTCTGTTATAAAAAACAATCAAAACATGTTGATAAAATTATGCTAGAATTATTGATTCGATAGAAACAAAAATTAATATTTTTTTCAATTTACTAACATTTAAAACTCTTACCATGATTCACAAATATGTATTAATTATATTTTGGAGAAGAAAATGTTTGATATCTACATATACAACATATTGGGAGTATTTACACTAATTTTTTACAAAATAAATCTGATTAATGATATTGACAACCTTTACCATAGACACATTCGATCAATTTCATTCAATTCTATGTATGTGTTAAGTTTGTGACTTATTTCATTGTGTATATTTAATTTAAAAAAAATAAATATGTTTATTTTTTATTAAACTCATTAAACTGTTTTAGCCAACCTGAGCTTAAAGCGAAATTCTGGCTTTTCAAATCACTTTTTGTCTAGCGTCCGTCTGTCAGTTAACTTTTCACATTTTTTATTTAATTCCCACAGCCACTAGGCTAATTTTAACTAACTTGGCACAAAGCATACCTAGGTGAAGGGGGTTCATATTTGTTAAATAAAGGGCCATATCCTCTCTAAAGGAGAGGATAATTAAGAATTATAGAAATTGTGTTCGCATCTATTTAAAAACCTTCTCATAAACTATTTGAATCAGAGTCGGGACCCTCAAGCCACAATTTTGGGGTTGAATTTTTACACAAGAATAAATAGAAAAAAATCTTTATAACTTTTCTTCTTTAAAACTAATGGGTTTTATGTTCAATATAATAATATGTGATCGAGAAAATCTTAACAATCTTTTTAAACTAGATAAACTCCGACTACCATATTGTATAGATATTATGTACTTGATACCATAAAGCTGATTTGATCACAGTTATGGCTTTTGTTGGTGAGGTGAGCGATTTGGCGCATAGGCCCCTTGTTTCATATACACTTAAAGAGAACAATATTATAGAAAATTTCTTTTTGCTGAAAATGAGGGACCACACATTTAGTTATCATACATAAAGCATATATAAGAAGTCATTGCACCCCATTTTCATTGTTTTCTATGTCGCTATAGAAATACTTCTTGATGTTTGAAGGGATTGATTAATAAAATATGACTTATGCCACGCCTTTTCTATTCGTATGCCTGGAAGTGATATTTTTAAAAATATAACATTTGAGTCGATGCATTATTCTCGCTTATTTTTCACTTAGTGATTTTTACTGGGTGACAATGAATGGCCCCAATAAATTTTCTTTGTTGATATTTAGTCACTTTTTACTATTTGCGTAGTAAGTATGGGTGTGAGTTTTGTTTGTAATGACAGTTATTAATATTCGAAAAACACTAAATGTTATTTGATTTATATGTACAAAATTAGAACACATAATCAAGACGAGAAACTTTCTCCATTTTAAAATGATCAAGACAACTAACAAATTTCAAACATAGCTTTACAGTTAATACTAGACAATATTATATCCTTTTAGCACAACTGGCACAACACAAAATATTTGAGAAGTTAAATCGAATACTGAAAAGCCTGTGTTTTAAATAAGGTAAGATTAATCTCGTTTTGCTCCTTTAACCTTTAAGTTGCTATCGTAGAGGGAAGATATTGAATATAAAGCGTAGATTCAATTGGTTTTCAATTGATTTTTTAACTGTAAAATAATTTTTCCTTGACAATGCCTATAAGGAAAATTAAAAAATCTAACTTCCTTCTTTTCTTGATGTCTTTCCTAATTTTACTATTTTCAATCAGCTTCAAAGGATGATCCACGACTTTTAGTGCAGATGATAAATCGAAGATTTCATTTTTCGAAGTAAGTAAAAGTTGACCACTGATATTAAAGAAATTTAAGCTTATGAAAATGTTTGCACAAAACTCGGTCATTCGGTAATGCAAATTTATTAAACTGAGGGGGAGTTTATGGGCGTGGTGCAATTTATGAGACAGTTTGTAGGAGAAGTAATAAATTTCTGACTGGCACATAGTCTGTAAAAGATGTAGCTAAATCTGGCCTACCTGTGACTGTATCAGGCATGGCAAATGTCTCAAAAATCAGGAAAATAATTGAAAGTGACGGCAGATACACACTTTGTGGTTCTACCAGAGCTGTTGGCATATCGCTATTGCGGATGCATTTCATTTTGAAGCGTATTTTGAAAGTACGAGAGATTTCTGCCAGATGGATTGACAGAAGACCTCAAACGGGTACGAGTACAAACCGCTAAGCAATTGCAAACACTATTTCATAAATGCAAATAGTGTTACTGGTGATGAAACATGGGTTTACTATTTCGAACCAATAAAATAAATTGAAAGCGAAAAATATGTCTAAGTAAACACGGCGGAAGGCCTGCGGTTGCCAAAAGAACTATATGCACAAAGATGATTCTTTATTGCATATTCTTCTCATGTGACGGTATAGCCGTACAAATTCCGAAGCCGAAAGGCAGAAGTGTTACCATTCCGGAATTAACGAGATGTTAATTAAAAAATGCTCAAGAAATAGTTTCAGCACAATTATCCCAACATACAAACGTGCTGGGTTTTATCAAAGTTAATCTAACTGTACTCTTTCAGAATTTAAACTATTCTTGTTCTAATTTTTTAAGACAATGCTTTTTCGATAATAAAGAGATGGTAATGACATGCAAAAAAATAGAAATGTACATATATAGCTGTTGATGAGGTCACGATTTTGGTCAAAATTTATTTTACCGTTTTTTAGCTGGTCCGATTTTGTTTGCTATTACAGTATCAAATAAGTTGCCATAGAAACTAATAACCTAAGAAAGTGATAGACTCCCTCCTATTTACACCAGCAGAGCTCACGGTTTAGTACCTAAACGGTTGCTATCCGTAAAAAAACGACGTTCGCTGTTTCTATTCGAAAATTATACAGTTACTAGCTGAAAAAGATGGCCGAAACAGTAAGTATTTTTCTTTTCAGATTGAACAAAATGCTCATTTTCTCAAAGATTTTAATTAACCTGCAAACTTGACAACCCTTACGGAACGTAACACACATTTCAACACTAAAATATCCAGCTACCTACATACAAGATGAAGAATTGACTTAAAACTTCGTGAATAACTGTCGTTGATTTGGGCACATGTGCAGTCGAATTAAGTTTTTGGACATGATCGCACCAAAATCAAAGGTTTTTTTTTAAATTGAAGCGACAGATTTCTTAATATTTGTACACAGAATAGTTTGATTGCAAGAATTATCAATTTTCATTATTTGTATAAAAACTATGACGATTTTACTCGATAAATAGTATGTTACAGCTACTATTAGACAACGACACCGGTTTCTATTGGAAATATGCACTTTCTAACCTCAATGAAATAGCAACCATGTATATGCATTGAATCATACAGTTATATGTTATTCTATAGTAATCGTTTAAAAATACGTCTTTCGCAACTTCTCCGACCTTTCCAACAGAGCTCGAAACCACCTCGAATGTATCACAGGTGCTTAGGGACGGGACCCCCCCCCCCCCCCCCCTTCACCCCCCCCCAATTCCCCAGTTATTTTTTCATCAATTATTTTTTTAATCATAAGTTGATGTATGCTACACTAAAAAAAATCACAGTTAACGCGAAATAAGCTATGTATAAAAAAAATATATACCACTGGTATAAAAGACTTCTCTTTTTATACTTGTTGGTATTTTTTTTTTATATGTAGCTTGTTTCGCGTTAATTGTGACATTTTTAGTGTAGCATACATCAACATATAATTAAAAAAAAATAAATGATGAAAAAATATTTGGGGAATGTGGGGTGAATATTGTTGTGTGTGTGTGTGTGGGGGGGGGGGGGGGGGGGGGCCCCCAGCCCCGGGGGGAGGGTTTTCAGAGTCGTTCGGGACAACCCTTCACTTTTTTTTTTTTTTTAGAATTTGATATAAATACATTATGTTTTACTATCTGTCGTGATGTGAGCTAGCAGTGCCCGAGAAATTGAGACTGTTTACCTGTATGACCTACCTTTAAATGTAACTACATGTATACAAGTAATACTTACGATTCTATTTACCATCATTGCTACTACAATTACACATTTCATCCTTAATTTTATCAATTTTTTACATTTCATGAAAATAATATCGTTCCGCATGAGGTTAGTTAATTTTTGCGCAGTACTTGTAAAACAATCCATACGTACGTGAATGAAATTTTAATACCTACTTTTTTATAAGTATATTGTTTATGATGGTAGTTATGATACCTGTAAATGTGTATCTTTTCAGACATTTTCATCGGAAATTCATTTTATTGACGATAATATTACGCAAGAGGGAACCCTCTCCATTACGGAAGATGACCAGAGACCTACATGTATGACCGAAGTTTTAGACAATTTAACAGTTGACTCAAACAAGAACAGTTCTAGTACATGTAAATTGTATGCATGCGATCAATGCAGCAAGTCACATACAAATATTACCAGTTATAAAAGACACATGGTTGTACACACTGGTAAAGGGCATCAGTGCTCCAGATGTGTCAACAATTTTTATTCAAAATATGACCTTAGTGACCATTTATTAACCCATGATGATGTTAAGCATTTAGTGCAAGCAATGTGACAAGACTTTTCAAACAAGAGGGGGATTGAATTCTCATAAAAGGATTCACAACGCCGATTTCAAATATGTCTGTGATCACTGCGGTAAAGGATTTATCTACAATAGTAACTTTGAAGGACATAAAGCAAGACACGAAAACTCTTCACCTTTTATTTGTAGCGTTTGTAGCAGACAATTAAGACATAAGAGCAGTCTTGCTAGTTATGTGTGTGGTGCTACGAAAAACTCAAGTTGTGACATATGTGGCCGTACATTCAAAGCTAAGCGGTACTTGATGGATCACCTTCGTGCTCATTCAAACCCTGAACGTTTCCAATGTTCGACTTGTGGAAAATTCTTCAAATATAGAGCATCTTTTTTACCGTCACAAAAAACAATCTGGACACAGCTAGAAATGGATGTGTATATTAATGGTGTTACGCTGGCGAGAACACTATTCGCTATGTATTTACATTTGAAATCGGAGGGGGTTGGGGTGGAGTTTCATGATTTTTTTTAAATTGTTGTAAATGGGTTCACGCTAGAAACTATAGGCTACACCAGGATATTATTTGTGTATTATATGGGAGTGTTGAAGAAATCATTTTTTTATCAATCTGCTAAATGAATTTATTTTCAACGTTTACTTTTTAAAACAATGTTGTTATTTTTTTTTCATTTCCCCTTGTTTACAACTTTAAAGGCTGACTTGTATTGATATCCATGTGTTTTTTGGACACAAGTAGTGTTCATTGTTATAAGTTGAGTTAAAAGAAAAAGAAATTAAAATTGTGAGTTATTTCTGATAGCGAGACGATACAATAAGAGGTATTCTATATCATGTAAAACAGTTATTATTTCAGATTGTCCTGCAGTGGAATCCCCAGACGAGTTGTCGGCAAAATCTTTGATTCGTCACACTTATGATGTTGCCTGACTGGCAGACAGCCTCTACATACTGCACTAGGTTGAGATATATCAGATCGCTTTGATTTCCGCTGTCGTTTTCCGAAAAGTTTAGGGTCATCAAATGCATGGTTTCTACAAAGTGTTATATAATAACATATCATAAAATTTCGACACATTTTATTACTGCATTTAACACGAAAGATTCATACAAAATTATTTCAAAAGACATGAAATTGATAACATTTAATCATTTAATCTTTTCGAGTCAAATATACATGTATATACCTCGGTGATATCATTGTTGCAGAACCTGGGGTGCATAATCCTGGAATTTATTGTATCTCCTTATCCATGGCTATTAGCAATTTATCTTTGGGATAAACAGACTTCCTTGTTGTGCAAATATGGAACACTCTGTAAAATATATTTACTGCATCTCTCATTCTCTCAAAAAGTTTCGTCATGCATTATCAAAAATAAACAGAGAGAGAGAGAGGAGTGAGAGAGAGAGAGGGAGAGATGTGTGAAATAATGAATCAGAGCCAAATATAGCTGTTGGATGGATCACATCGAAAATGTTGCATCTCCGTTACATTAGCCATAAGGCGTGGAATTCTAACAGCCTTTGGACATCCAAGTTTTGTTGGTTCCAACTCACTTAATTCACCAAAGAATGTTTCGTTAACAAGGGACGAAAGTGATCTCTGATTGTAAGATTGCCCCTTCACTATATCGTACAATTGAATGGAAGTGTTTATTCTTTGTATAAAGCCCTCAAACATTACTTTCAGGAAAGGAAAACCATTTTGTTGTGTCAGCATTCTCAATTCTTGTCTTTAGCTTAAATGTTGACTCTTCTCTCCATTCATCGTATTTTGTATCATAGAGCATTGCTGCAACAGTATTATTTAATCGCTCTTTCGGTATTTTGGTCGAACTTCCACGAACAATGGTTGAGGCAATACAATTGAGGGGCATCATTTTTTTTTACTGTTTTTTCCCATGTTTCATCTTCTCTTCCAACAAACATTTTCTTGATTTGTTTTGCCTTTTCTTCTCGTGAGCATGATTTCCTAATCATTTTACTTCCCATGTTATGGAGTGCTTTTGTTGCTACAATTACAACGTTCATTTCATCATGCTGCATTTTCATGAGTAGATGTCTACTAAGGTTTCTTTCATTTCATTCATAGTTTCTGTTTGAGTGAGATTTGAGATTAAGAAGAATTAGTGCAACCGTTTCTTCAGGTATCTTTGGATTTACAGTTCTTGAGTTGTTTGAATCGTCAAGAACTTCTTTAACTTCCTCTGCCTCTGAAGAATTTTGCAGGTTAAACATACTATTAATCTGTGTCGAATTATCTTCATCCAGTAATGTTTCTAAAGCTTCGTCTGGAAGGCATGATGTAGTATCATCTTCTTCATTTGGTGCTACACTTGTTTTTGTTTTCCTCAGTTTGTTTCTCAATGACTGCATAATACGTTTTAAACGTTGGCAAGAAACTGTCAAACCAAAGTTTGTTTTTTTTAATTTGAAGATTACTTTTTTCCACATCAGTAATTGACCCGGATGTCTGTTTTCTCACTATTGCATCCCGTGACATTTTTGAAGCATCACCATAAACATCACGTTGGAACTGCATCTCCGTTAATGGTTTTCCCTTTTTGTCCCTAGTTGCCAGTTTTGCCCATTGTCCATCAAAGCAGCTCGCAACGACTCGCAAATTCTTTTCATAGCACTCTTTTAATACATGCTCGTGCATTTCTCTCATTACCTGTGTTCCGAGACTATACCCCTTCATGGCATACGCAACAGGTAATGCATAAGGAATTCCTTTACTGAATATTCGATCAGTGTCTGCAAACTAAAACATCTGAGGCTTTTTTCCTACACACCTGCAAAGCATCCATAATACAGGATTTAACACTGTTTGATATGACGTCAGTGTTATTGTTGACCTCGTCCGTAGAGTTAATTAAACTGCAAATTGGGTATATGTAATGAGATTCTTCAATGTTATAAAAAGAACCTACTCTGGTGCATTTCACGGAGGATATTTCGCACAGAAATTTGCAATTTTTTTCTCTGTATTTTAACAAATTTTCCTTGAATGTTTTTGATTCTGAAGATAATCTTGTTGGACGTTTTGGTTCATCCGGAAAGAAAACAGCACCAGCTTCCTGTATTATACTTGTCCACATGACTGCATCGAATGTAACTCTGCAATTTATAATTATGATGTTATTAAATATGCATATTAGTAATGAATTATATTTTAAGGAATAAAATTGTGACAAACCTGAACACTGTTGAGCTCTCTTCTGTCCAACATAAATAAAGCAGTTCATTGACATTCATACTGGCCATTTCACTTAAAACTCGGGGTAAATATCTAAAAAAGTACAGAGTATGATTTTGAAACCGTGTACTACTTATTGAAAATCATGTGCATTTCGTGTTAAATAATAACATACATATAAAAATACATGCCTTACTGGTATCCCGTAGTGTACAGGTGTCTTTTATTCGGAAGGGGAGGGACATTTGAATTCACACTCAGTGAGTGGAAGTGGTATACCAGTCCCATTTAGATTGATTGTTCCTAGACTTCCATCGGGTGACACAAGAATGAAAGGTGCTTCGTTCCGTCTTATAACATGTGCCCCCTCTTCCACATATGTCAAATCGGGATGATAGAATGGCAGTATCTTTGCAATTAATGTTGCAATGGCATGCACTTCCGACATCGTACCATGTTCCATACGCTTTGCAACATCTTCTGAAATTGCCTCACTGGTTTCGATTTTTCAGAGAACTTTGTCAAAATGCTTTTGCTGAAGCTTCAATGATTCCAGTCCTAAACCTTCATGTAACGAACTACCTTTCAGTCTAAACTGTTCCCGAACCTTAAACCACTGAGGCGATCTTTGCTATATAAATCGTAATTCTTCTGTCATATTTTGAGGAGATCTGAAAACTCTTTGAGAGTAATGATATTTCTCTGAGAAAATAAGTCAACAGTTAATGCACTTGTGTATTTATCAGAGGCTCCGTTGATTGATGCCCCAATAGATAACAAAGAATTAGTCACACATAGCAGTTTCTTGACGGAACTCTCAGCTGAAACAATTGCGCCTGTATGCTGCTTATAGCATAAACGTACTTCGAGTTGCGCCAGTCTGGACCACCTTCTTTAAGGATCTTTTTCAAAGGAAACTGCTGCTTTAAAACTAAGTGTCGCAAATCTTTGAGGCGACTTGATACAAATGTAACGATGTTTTGTAATTTATCAATTTGTTCATTTTTTCTAGATTTCTCCAGGCGTCCACTGTTTTGTCAATGTAGTTTATTTCATGCTCTAATCTTTCCTTTGTTTCATTTAGGGATTCGATTTCCTCATGTCCAAATAGGTCTTGGTCGCCCCAATTTTCATTTAAGCCTGGTGCGAACTTTTAGCCATCAAAACTTAGTATGTAAGATTTTTTCTAGTGGCTTCATTGCCAGAGATTCACTTATGATGCCCGGTGGAATTTCGTTTGGCAAGTCTACTGCTGTTCCATCAAATCTATACTACTACATTAAAATAATAGACTCAATTTTGGGGCTTTAATACCGAGAAATCAGAGAAGTACTGTCTTTTGTTTTATATTTTTTAAACATCATTGGTACTTGAAGATTACCAATTTGTTTTTATTTTTTCTCAATCAAGCTTCGCTAATTAATAATCAACAAAAATTACTTTAAAAAATCCGGAAATCACCTGATTTTTTTTGGATTTTACAATCTTGCGCATGCGCATTACATTCACGCTTAATCACGGGAGGCTCTTTACTTCATGTTTCCACAATATCACATTTGCATGGATAAACTCAGAAACGATAATACAAATACGTGTAAAGTTTCATTGGATATTTGCTATAATTATATTCTGTTCATTAAAGAAAATACGGAAGATAACTCAAACTCAGTGCATTTAATATGAAAAATCCCGATAGTTCCGAATGTCAACATAGTGTGAAAAAAAAAGTTGGTGAAAAAGTGTTGAATTCTTCATTAATATGAATTAAATTTTCAGATGAAAGGTATTTACAGCCTCAAAATGGTTTGTTATGAATAATTTGACTGTTATTTTCAATGCAGCTTCATAAATTTTCTCCAAAATCGTTTCGGGGCGATTCTGCAATTTTTTGCTACATTACGGGTATATGGGAGGCATTTTAACTTTGGTGAAGGCCTGTCCCGAGACACAGTTAGATTATTCTAACTTAGCAGAGTGTAGTGAAATTATTAATAGCATTATTGTAGGCCTAAAGCTTGGTAATGTAAATGTCAACAATACGGTATGTCGATGTATCTATTTCGTAAATTTCCGATATCATATGCAATTTCAACCCATGCATGCACGGGTCAAAGTCTAGTGTGATAAACGCTTTTGCGAAGGAACAGCAAAGTTGATAGAAGAAAATGCAGGGACATATCCACCACAGTTAGCCGTATTTGATTCGTCGACATCTTCTTTGGACGACTTCATTCCACCCATAAACCGCAATGCTTTTCCATGAAAAAGTCTATACATAACTTTCCAAAATTTTAGACAGTCGATTGAATATTGCATGTTAGCTGTGTTTTCTAAAGAGTACCAACGTACTACGTCGAGAAAAAGAAGTAAAGAAATATTTGTCAATGGTAACTTGTCTAAATGAATAAGTCAAGCAAATTACAAAAATCACTTGATATCCCAGCTTGTCTTTTTAAGAACTGATGGTAAAACTTCTATCATTTCATTGATAATTTTGTCATTTACGTTTTCTTCATATAACTTTTTTTTAATTTTCTTTAACTTGCGCTTGGCTTTTAAGGGTGCATTTCGTAGATTAGCGCTGCATGGTTGAACGCGATTTGCTGGAGTTGAAATCGTTGAACCACTTGATGTCTCACATTCTGTGTCACATACTGTGTGATGTGTTTTAGATTATTTAGGCTTGTGCAGCCATAAGTTTGATTTTCTTTTTCTAGCTGGAAAAGAAATTTAAGTTTCAAATAGTAGCCGGTGCATCGTATTCAGTTTATAGCCGGTGCGAACATATCAGTATTTCAAATAGAAACCGTAACTTTAAAAAATCATTTGTTTTCAAATTATTTCGATCAAAATATACTTTCTTGTTTATTTTGTATTACTTATTGAATCAGAAAAGATAAATGCTTTTTTTCATAATATAGAACAAACAAACTATGATTTGTAGATGAAAATATCAGCTTAAAACTTGGTTGAAACAGCCTTTTAGTTCGTCACCGACCTAGGAAATTTCTCTATTTCTGGTTATTCATAGGACTATTTTCCAAACTACATTTATAACATATTATAATAATACCTTACATGTTCCGTGCAAATGGATTATTCAAACACTTACATGGTTTGGGTACATTTTTCGTCAACTTTGTGGCTTGAACCATGCGTTTCGTGCATGCTTTTTTTAACTAGCAACCGTTCAATTTTCGAATAGAAACACCGAACGCTGTTTTTTAACTGATAGCAGCCGTTTAGGTACTACACCGTGGAATTGGTCTCCTTTCGAAACTAGAAATATTCAATATAAACACAAATAATTTTTAGGGGCATACAAAAACAAACCAACAAAATGCATCAATAGAATGTTAAGAAAAGGGAACCGTTTTGGTTTCGTCCCCCGAATGTTTGGGTTTATTCAACCCGCATGTTGTGCATCGATTGTAAACAAAACAAACATCAGAAATAATAGTACACAGGTTTAGTTTTGATTTGCCAAAACATTATGACGTCTATTGAACGCGATATGAAATTGGTAAAACATATCATGCCCGCTTCCACGTCGGGGGCGAATTTTAATATGAAGCGAAATAACGCGATACACTTGTTATGACGTTTGTTTTGTAAACAAATTTTGTACATTTTTTTTCATTGAAATAGTGATTAATTGACCGGGAAACTTTTGCATTAACTGTTATTATACACATACTTAGCATAATTATCGTTTAAAAGCGTACGCAAAATTTGATGTAAAATTGGACCAAGCAGCTTTAATGTTTACAATGCTGCAGTAAAGCATTTTCAATAGTCAACCAAAACATGAGTGTCATTTGTCAGATACAGCGTTCACAATTCCTTGTTTTGAAAAAAAATATTATGTCATGTTTTTGTTTACAGTTTGAATGTTGAAAAGAAAACTCCAGGTTTAGACAAAAATGAATGTGACAAACGCTAGAAACTGTTTATTTAAATCCAAACGAATAAGCAGATAGAAAAATCAGTTTGAACAAGAACTTTTACCGGTTTATCAAACTAATGTAAACATTTCCATGGCACGAGCCTTGTTATGATTACATATCAAAGACTTTTGAGATGTCTCTTGCTTACATGTAAAACTCTACAAATGACACTCGCATTTTGGTAGAACATTATAGTCTGTCCCGGGTTTTTGCTTCCACCACTTTTCGCTTGATATTTCGATAATAATAAATACCTTTGTGCTCAAACTACGTTCATCCACTAATATGAAACATGTCCAGATTTTCTGTTTTGAAACGCCCCCTCTACCGCTTCAGGTTTCAATACACATCCCAAAATAGAAAGTCTACGAGGAATTTGCATTGCATCAGCCATAAATAAGCCCGGATGATAACGTTGAAAAATTGCGCGAGGTGTCCCGAGAACTTCCGAATGGAAAAAAGATGTAAACATTTCCCATTATAAATCTCCGTAAGAAATTTGTTTTCGTTCCTGTAAACTTTTATGAGTGAAAAAGGATAATTTGTCAATGCAGACATCTTGGATATTTTACATTTCATCGATTTCAACCGTACTTCTTTCACATGTATGTGTACTTTGATTGAAAATCATCAAAAAGTGATGGAAGCAATAATTTGGCACAGACTATAGATTATATACATTACTTAAGAATTGTCAACAATAAAAGCAGAAAAATAAAATTTGACCAAAATCATGACTATCCCCCTTTAAGATTATTTCACACTTTTATTGTCCAGCAATTATTTAAACAATAAAATGCTTCCTTTGGTGATTCATTCGGGATATGAAGGTAGCGATATTGCAGAAAAAATACATAACCCGCGTTCACTCGCGAACGCGGGTTATGTAATTTTTTTTCTGCAATGATCGCTACCTTCATAACCCGCATGAATCATCAAAGAAAGCATTTTATTGTTTATATTAACATCTTTCTTTTAACTTTTTAATAAATTGATTATGAAAAGTAAGTAAAATTCACTAAATTACCGTTAATAAAGTACATTAGCTATAAGAAACAGCCAAATCGTCTCCTGTGAGACTTTGAGTCTGACATCATCATGATTATTTCGTGCAGTCCGTGATTTTTCTTAGGTCGCTGTAGGCTTCGACCAATCGATAAACAGGGCATGTCAATTTCAGTCCTGTCAGTTTCTTATCAGTTTCAGTCGCTGTAGATTTCGACCAATCGATAAACAGGGCGTGTAGATTTCAGTCTGGCTGTTTCTATAGAGCTATGAATTAACTATAAGTTTCCGTAAGAAATAGAGGAAATAATACTTGGTAGATGTAAATATTTTACTATATCTAGCATACAGATAAACACAAATGATATTTTAGTTACTTTTAATTGCTATTTATGATAAGAAATATACACTGGATAAAGCCCTGCCAGTCAATCAACTAAACTATGACATAGCTATTCCATTCAGTAACCTTTTAGAAACATTTCAGACACATTTCAGTTGATTGGTTGATAGGGGTTTATCCTGTGTCATTTAAAAAAATTAAATATAAACAATAAGATAATTTTGTTGATGAACCATGCGGGCTGTGAAGGTAGCAGTCATTGCAAAAAAAATTACATAACCCGCCAAAAGAATATAAAAATGCAAACTGTTCAATACACAAGAGGCGGGGGAGGGAGGCAGAGAAGAGGAGAAAGAAAAAGGCCGCTTCTATTCTTATCGACACTTATCTTGACGTTTGGACTATATGAAGGAAATTTATTGATTCAATTGAATTCAGAAGGGTGATCATAATATCTACATTCGACTCAACTCTTCTATTAAAAAATACAATAACTACTATATATTTCTCTGCGTTGCATAACCAATAAAGAGTACACTGCAGCAAGGTTTTATTCTATCGATTGATGAAAATTGAAAAATATTTACAGTTTTAAATGCAGTACATGATACATTGCCATGGCTTCTTATTTTTCAGAAAAGGTTTTCTGGTTTTTTATTTAAATAGGATAATAGTAAATTGGATCCATATGTTTTAGAACCAGCTATAAAGATTGAGAGATTGAGAGAGTAATATTAATTTTATTTTAGTACATTTTAAGTTATATATGGAAAAAAATCAATCCATTGGGGAGGGGGGGGGGGGAGGGAATGGGTATTGGCTCATGAAAAATTTGATCAATATAATTAGTTTCTAGTAATTTTTAGTAAAAGTTTTCTATACGTTTTCCACCCTCTTAAAGTTGGGGTTCATTTGGTTTTGTTCAAATTTCATTTTTTCTATATGTGTATTTCAAGAAATGTCGCCTTCCATAATAAACTGGCACTGCCTCCCTTGTTGCTACATGTCTTAATAATTGTGAGTTAACAGAAACAAAGTGAAGTTATTTTCTACAGAAGCTTTTTATCAGAGGGACATTCCACCTTAAAAAGGGTTAGTTTTGAATGAAATTGCACATTATTTTTTAGGCCGAACGCCGTTGTTGTGCTCCTACTCGTAACAAAATTTCGTATTGTAAGAGTGTAAAGAGACCATGACCAAATTTCAAGATCTAGCGTAAAGGTCTTAGAAGACTTATATGAAAAATCTTTTTCCGAATCATATACTCTATGCACCCCCCCCCCCTCTTCCAATTTGGCTTATACTATATCAAAAGAGTGCTTTAGAATAAATGGTGTAAATTGACTTGAACCAAGTTCTATGTTAAAGGTCAACGTCTTATATTAAATTTGGCACAGTCTAATACAACAACAGGTCTATCTATATTTTTCAGTTTTACAAACTACCGGGCGAGATGAAAGCTTTCACGTGACCACTAATAATACACCAGTGACACCATAGCTTAGAGTAAGTGCAGTTATCATAATGTCATTACATGTTCAACACTATTATGTCGAACTGAAACATCTCAGACAGTGTAACAAAGCCCTCCGAGTGAACGCAATAATATTTCGAAAAAGTTATTTTCACGTTAGCTAAAATCTTGTTGCATCATCGGTTCACAAATAATTTGATTAATAAATATTTTAGTGAACATATATTTTGTACATTTCATAGCAAAGTTCATGTTCAATTTTAAAGAATATTCATTAAATTCTCTTTCAGATGCTAAAAAATATTACTTTAGAAAATTATGTTCATTTCAAAGACGAGACAGTCATTGAATTTGATGCACCTAATAAACCGGCAGATGGAAATGAACAGCAAAATACCGATGCAAACAATTCGTTGCATATTTTCGTAGGAGCTAATTTCTGTGGGAAAAGTACTATCATAGAATTAATAAGACGGTGCATGACTGACAAGATAAATTTGTCAAAAACAAATCTTTGTCTTGAAGATTCGGTTGCGTATGTATTCTGTAAATTCGATGATGAAGTCATCTCTGGAATCATCGCTGAACCTCACAAAAAAGAAAGTCGTTCGCACACGGAGTATAAATTTTTCATTTATGACAAGGAAAATGAAACCTTTTTTCGTTACAAGACGTCAAAAAACTGTGCTGATATCCATGGTGATGTTGTTCGGAATGACACGGATAGGAAGGTTATAAGGAAACTTTTCGGAAGAAAACCTGATGAAACAAGCCATAAGGAAAAAAATCATAACCATGAAAACATAACTTATCTTCTCAAGATGATTAAAAAGACTAGAACATATTGTTCTGAATTGCATGATAAACCAAGTTGGGAAAATATTGAAAACCAATATATCGCTTCATTTCCTCTTAGAGGAATTGGAATTGTACAGTGGACCAAAAGTGCAAACATCAAAGATAAAAGCAACTACAAGAAAGCTTGTGAACGGGCAGAAGTTATATCAACATTGTTTAGAAAGAATCAATTTGATGAAGAGTATGAGAAAGAAATTTTTGACTTTATAACATACCCCAACGTATATACTTTTATACAAAATAATGGATACATATATGTTCAAAAAGACGGATTGAAATTTCATTTGTTGAAAACATCTGAAGGAATATTAGAAGCCAAATTAACGTCATTGCTCTTGGCGCACAGGGGCATTAAAACTCTTTGTCTTGAAGAGCCTGATCGAGGAATGCACCCTCAAATGATTGAACGGTTAAAGATAGTGTTGTTCAGAGCAGCATATGACAAAACAATTATTGTTGTCACACATAGTCCCTATTTTATTGACAATATAACCATCAACAATACGCACGTTTTTTTTCGTAAGAAGCACTCAAATGTGCCCGGTATTGAATCAAAGCGAAGCTTGTTAAAACCAGAAACAAGTTCTAACACCCGTTCTCTTAAAAAAGTTAGGAGTTTTCCGGATCTCTCAAAAGTGCCCGACATTGAAAAAAGGCGATGTTTGTTGTTAATAAGAGCACAAACAGCAGATTTTAAAACACGTTCTCTTAAAAAAGCAAAGAGTTGTCCGGTGCTCTCAAAAGTGTCCAAGATTGAAACAATGCGAAGTTTGGTGTTAATAAGAAAACCACAAACAGATTCTCATTTATGCACTCTTAAAAAAGCTAAAAGTTCTCCGGAACTCTCAAATGTGCCCAACATTGAAAAAATGCAATGTTTGGGTTTGATAAGAAAACATACAACTAACATTTGTACTAGTAAAAAAGTAAGTCGTCAGCAGCTCTCAAAAGTATCCAACATTGAAACAATTCGAACTTTGTTGTTCGCAACGAAAGTTTTGTTAGTAGAAGGACAAATTGACAAAGAAGTAGTGCAAGGTATATTTGCACAGTACAAAAACAAAAAGCTTACAGAAAGAAAGAGCGAGATAGGAGAATTCAATACGGATATAGCTACTTATCAAGTTATTTCTCTTAACGGTTGTAAAAATGCAAAAAGGGTACAATTATTCTGCAACGACATTCATCTACCATGCTTGTGTTTGTTGGATCTTGACACAATTGTGAAGTGTGAAGATGACAAAAAGTTGTCCATAACTATTTATCTACCATGGGACTATCAGATAAAGTTGACATTAAAAAAAGAGACAAAATTGATTAAAGGATTTTCGAAAATAGGTAATCATGAGTATTTTAGGAAAACATATGTCGGTAAAAGTCTGTCTTCGTTCATTGCTCATGAAGATTCGTTGAAAGCGGCCAAGTCTTTGGAGTCCAAAGAAAACAGTTTTATATGGAGACACGGTGCTGTAGAGGATGCAATTTTAAGTTCGCCAGATCCGGAGCTGAATAAAAAAATTGCCAAGATATTCGGCTGCAAATCATTAACTCCCAACACCCTAAAGACAAAGTTAAAGGAACGACTCGCCGAAGAACAATGGAAATCATTTTATTCTAAATTATTGAAAGTCGATGAAATTGCCAGATTTATTACGTTTATGGAGGAGAAAGAAAAATGTCAACCAGTCGACAAAAAGCATTGTGAGCCAAATATTTGTGAATGGAAGTTTATTTACATTGGCTGTTTTTTGATAGCTATTGTGATTATTTTTATAATTGTGGTTTATTTTTTATTTTAAATCAATAATAGCATGTCATGTGAAAAAGTACTATGAAATGGACAAATTCTGTATACTTTGTTAATGATATTAAGTGATTCATGTAATAATAATTTTAATAAGGGTTTCGTTCATTATAAAGAGATAAAATGATTTTACATGGAATTAAGCAATCTTTAACCCCGAGACTCGAAATTTATATTTTGAATGGTTTGTTTTTTGGTTTTTTTTTTACAAATGCGTTAATCTACTTTCTTTACGTTTTGATATTATGAGGAACAAATATTTAAATGGTTATATTTAAGATTTTATACTTTCGAGTAAAGCAGTTTTTTTATATTTGAATGTGACGCTAAAGGTAGTAATTAAGAAGCAGTTTTTAAAAATATAAAATACATTTAAACTAAAGCAAGATTTAGTGAATGTGCTAGAGCAATAGGACCCCATTTTGTTTCGGCTACCGTAGACTGAGACAATTATTAAAATTTATTGTGAATGCATATAGAATTTGGAAACAAGAGCTTTAAAGATAGACTGATCAGCTGTGGATATTCATCTTCATATAATATATTAATAGTACTGTTTTTCTACATGTATATACATGCAACTCGACTATTGATCAACAAATTTTCAAATCTGTGATGAACTTAAATTGTTAGTATGATCAATGGGAATCTATATGTCAATGGACTGGATGCTTACAATGTTCGCTTAGTAAGGATTTGCATTATACTACACA
>WFKH01011581.1:34312498-34327859 GCA_016163765.1 Magallana hongkongensis | reverse complement strand
TAGCATAGTGACAAGTGCATGTGTAGTATAATGCAAATCCTTACTAAACGAACATTGTAAGCATCCAGTTCATTGACATATAGATTCCTATTGATCATACTAACAATTTATGTTCATTACAGATTTGAAAATTTGTTGATCAATAGTCGAGATGCATGTATATACATGTAGAAAAAAACAGTACTATTAATAGATTATATGAAGATGAATATCCACAGCTGATCAGTCTATCTTTAAAGCTCTTGTTTCCAAATGCTATATGCAATCACAATAAATTTTAATAATTGTCTCGGTCTACGGTAGACGAAACAAAATTGGGTCCTATTGCTCTAGCACATTCACTAAATCTTGCTTTAGTTAAAATGTATTTTATATTTTTAAAAACTGCTTCTTAATTACTACCTTTAGCGTCACATTCAAATATAAAAAAACTGCTTTACTCGAAAGTATAAAATCTTAAATAAAACCATTTAAATGTTTTTTCCTCATAATATCAAAACGTAAAGAAAGAAGATTAAAACATTTGTAAAGAAAAAAAAAAAAAAAAAAAAAAAAAAAAAAAAAACCCTTCAAAATATGAATTTCAAGTTTCGGGGTTAAAGATTGCTTAATTCCATGTAAAATCATTTTATCTCTTTATAATGAACGAAACCCTTATTAAAATTATTATTAAATGAATCACTTAATATCATTAACAAAATATACAGAATTTGTCTGTTTCATAGTACTTTTCACATGATATGTTATTATTGATTTAAAATAAAAAATAAACAACAATTATAAAAAAAAATCACAATAGCTATCAAAATACAGCCAATGTAAATAAACTTCCATTCACAAATATTTGGTTCAGAATATTTTTGTCGACTGGTTGACATTTTTCTTTTTCCTCCATAAATGTAATAAATCTGGCAATTTCATCGACTTTCAATAATTTAGAATAAAATGATTTCCATTGTTCTTCGGTGAGTCGTTCCTTTAAGTTTGTCTTTAGGGTGTTGGGAGTTAATGATTCGCAGCCGAATAGCTTGGCAATTTCTTTATTCAGCTCCTGATCTGGCGAACTTAAAATTGCATCCTCTACAGCACCGTGTCTCCATATAAAAGTGTTTTCTTTGGACTCCAAAGACTTGGCCGCTTTCAACGAATCGTCATGAGCAATGAACGAAGACAGATTTTTACCGACATATGTTTTCCTAAAATACTCATGATAACCTATTTTCGAAAACCCTTTAATCAATTTTGTCCTTTTTTTAAATGTCAAATTTATCTGATAGTCCCATGGTAGATTAATAATTTTAGACGACTTTTTGCCATCTTTACACTTCACAATTGTGTCAAGATCCAACAAACACAAGCATGGTAGATGAATGTCGTTGCAGAATAATTGTACCCTTTTTGCATTTTCACAACCGTTAACAGAAATAACTTGATAAGTAGATATATCCGTATTGAATTCTCCTATCTCGCTCTTTCTTTCTGTAAGCTTTTTGTTTTTGTGCTGTGCAAATATACCTTGCACTACTTCTTTGTCAATTTGTCCTTCTACCAGAGATGATGTCAATTACATTCAAAAGTAATTAATTAAATTACAATTACTTGCCTAAAACCTTCAATTAAATTACCATTACCATTACAAGGATTTTCAAATGTAATTAATTAAATTACAATTACTTTGCAAATGTAATTAATTAAATTACACAATTCATTTGAGAAAAATACATTTATTAAATTAAAGCAGATACGATACATGTATGTACAAATTTTGTCATGAAAATTTACTAATGATTTAGCTACAGCACCTACACATGTTTACAGTTTCATCTAAATTAATGATTATTAATTGTTTAGTATACATGTCCCTTAACCTACACCCATCATGTCTACAAGTCTTTTTTGGGACACCGAAAGTAAACATTTATCTCCACTAAATTCTTCTTTATAAATTGGAAATATACAGGTTGCTAGGTAAATCTGGGGTAGACTATAATTGTTATTAAAACACAATTCATACCTATTGGTCATTAAGGGAACCCACCAAGATTTGGCAACAAAAACTTGAAAACCCTACTGAAGCCATAGCTCTAGGCAAACTAGCAAAAAAAACATGACTTAATAGTTTATACAATTCAAATAACATTGAATTTGTTTGTAAAGTAAACATAATTTTTTTAATCAAACTCAATTAATAATTGGAAACATTATTTTTTCCAATAAAATAATTAAATTTTTAGATAGAAGAGATTGAGCATACCATCAAAAGTATTTGGTCCCTAACAAATTGATAAATATTAGACACATTGATATTCATATCTGACATAAAATTTAGGAAAATCATGATTAGATAAAACTACATGTATATTTGGTAAAAGTTAAATGCATTTAAGTACTCTTCCTAATTTGATCTTGCATTTGTATTGTTTTATATTTTTGTACTATTGGAAGTGTGGGGGCCAATGGATAGTGGACAGCTTTCTTGTTCATATTTACAATCATCAGTGTGTAGTTGAAAGTAATTGAAAAGTAATTTGAATTACATGCCTTTTTTGAAAGTAATTAATTAAATTACCATTACATGTAATTGAAAAATAGGTCAATTACAAATTACTTTCAATTACATCAAAATTTGTAATTAATTACACTCAATTACCATTACAAATTACCATTACCCCATCCCTGCCTTCTACTAACAAAACTTTCGTTGCGAACAACAAAGTTTGAATTGTTTCAATGTCGGATACTTTTGAGAGCTGCTGACGACTTACTTTTTTACTAGTACAATTGTTAGTTGTATGTTTTCTTATCAAACCCAAACTTTGCATTTTTTCAATGTTAGGCACATTTGAGAGTTCCGGAGAACTTTTAGCTTTTTTAAGAGTACATAAATGAGAATTTGTTTGTGGTTTTCTTATTAACACCAAACTTCGCATTGTTTCAATCTTGGACACTTTTGAGAGCACCGGACAACTCCTAGCTTTTTTAAGAGAACATGTTTTAAAATCTGCTGTTTGTGCTCTTATTAACAACAAACATCGCCTTTTTTCAATGTCGGGCACTTTTGAGAGATCCGGAAAACTCCTAACTTTTTTAGGAGAACGGGTGTTAGAACTTGTTTCTGGTTTTAACAAGCACCGCATTGATTCAATACCGGGCACATTTGAGTGCTTCTTACGGAAAAAACCGTGCGTATTGTTGATGGGTATATTGTCAATAAAATAGGGACTATGTGTGACAACAATAATTGTTTTGTCATATGCTGCTCTGAACAACACTGTCTTTAACCGTTCAATCATTTGAGGATGCATTCCTCGATCAGGCTCCTCCAAACAAAGAGTTTCAATGCCCCTGTACGCCAAGAGCAATGACGTCAATTTGGCTTCTAATATTCCTTCAGATGTTTTCAACAAATGGAATTTCAATCCGTCTTTTTGAACATATATATATCCATTATTTTGTGTACAAGTAAATACGTTGGGGTATGTTATAAAGTCAAAAATTTCTTTCTCATAATCTTTAACAAATTGATTCTTCCTAAACAATGTTGATATAACTTCTGCCCGTGTAGTTGCTTTTATCTTTGATATTTGCACTTTCGGTCCACTGAACAATTCCAATTCCTCTCAGAGGAAATGAAGCGAGATATTGGTTTTCAATATTTTCCCAACTTGGTTTATCCTGCAATTCAGAATAATATGTTCTAGTCTTTTTAATGATCTTGAGAAGATAAGTTATGTTTTCATGGTTATGATTTTTTTCAATTTCCCTTGTTTCATCAGGTTTTCTTTCGAAAAAGAGCTAGAGCCACGAAGCATCAAAAATTGCCCTATCATAAAAAATCACCATATTTTGGTGAAATATAGTGTAGAATCTTAGCTTTTCATAACTGTTTTTGTTTTTTCGTTATCTATAATACTTTTTTGTAAACAGAGTTTACAATATGGCACTGTTTTGATGAAAAAAAAATGTAAAACAGACGTCAATTTTGTTAAGTAACGTCATGAAATGAGAAAACTACGCATGACTTGAATTTAATAAAATAAACAAAAACAGAATAAAATTATCTTGTAGACATTATAATTTATTTATGAAAAAAATTTATTGATGAAAATACAATGAAAAGCTAATTTACAATAAAGTTTTAAAAAAATACAGCGACCAGTGCTGAAGGTCAATATAACGGCGGTACATTTGAATATGTCGGTGTCTTCACAGTTCTTTTTCTGCAATTTGATACTGCATAAAGGAATACTGATAATGTGCATTGTATAACTGAGAATTAATTATTTAATTCTACCGATATAATAACAAATTATTAAAAATGAATATATAAATATGACAGAAATACGGTAATTGAATTTAACAGAGATATATGTAATCTCGAATTTTGATGCATTACTGTAACAGTATGTGTACATTATTCTGCATAAATATTTTACTTGTTTCAAGGCTTCGATATTTTCACCCAAACCTGGCGTTTTACAGCAGTTAGATGCCGGTGTTCAGTCACTGAAACATTCTGTTTTCCCATATTCCGTGCGTTCACCGTACACACACAGTGCGTTCACCGTGCGTGCACTTGCGCTCTCCGCTCCGCTCGCGCTCATTGTTCACAAAGCGCCCACCGTGCGTTCACAAGGCGTTCGCCTTGCGCTCAGCGTTCGTTCAGTGTTCACTTATTGTTCAGTCTGATAATATTATATTTAGGCTAATAACAATACGTACATGTAGTTTATTGTTATATTAACAATAACTCCCGGGGCATTTCGAATAAATCGTTCATCTTGCGTCACAAAGAGTTAACATATCGTTCACCGTGCGATCACCGTTCACTTTGCGCTTGCCCTTCGGTTTGCGTTCTGCGTTCGCTCACCGCTCAAAAGCGCTCACCAAATTCCGCTCAGCGTGCGCTCACCATTCGTTTAGAGTGCAATCACCGTACGCTCACCATTCACTAACTGTTCAAGTGGGAAAATAGAACCGTTCAGCGACTGTGTACATATGTAATGGATATATGCCGAAAACAGTTATGTATGAAATAATTTAAAACAGTTTCGAGGCCCGTTAGGGCCGAGAACTGTCTTATATTTTTTCATACAGAAGTGTTTGAGGCATATATGGTACTTAAAACACTGCCGTTGAATTTCATTGTTGATTTACCGGAGACAGACCGATTTTAAAGGATACCAGTATTGTAACCACTGATAACGGTCTGATATTAAGAACCTCAATAATATCGGACTGTCACAAGTAAAATTTTGGACTGCTGGAACAAAGGAATGACATCACAGCAGTGTTTTTTAATGTTCATTAATTAAATGAAAAAAAAAAGATTTCTCAAAAAATATTTTTATGAATTAATTATTCCTTATGAATGCCGTAACATAACGTCTATTTATTACATTTCATTTTTTCTAGTGATATGCATGTCTTTTGAGAATTGTTATAAGTGATAAACCTTCCGTTAATGTCTTGAGAATTCGGAGAGAGAGAGAGAGAGAGAGAGAGAGAGAGAGAGAGAGAGAATGTGGGTTCACTATTTGGAAGCGAAGGTAGGTTACAATGAACATTTTTAAAGCATTTGACTTTTCAAAGCCATGCAGTAGCACATGAATAATGTCGTAAAATTGTCTTGAAAATCCGAATTTATAGCAAGCATGTAGAATTTGTGTTATAATATATAGATTTATAATAAACTCGGCCGGAAATCGATTGATTTTCTTAAGGGGGGGGGGGGGGGGGGGTGAATAGAAACACATACCATTTCAAATCTCTCAGCGCTCATCGTTGTTTTTAAAGGAAAGGGCCTGGTAATCTGAGTCCTTTTTATATGCCATACAAGGCAAACTTTAATTAGATTTAGCACGCATAAAATAATCGAAGAAAACTTCAATCGAGAATTTTATAGGCAAAAGTCACCGATGTACATGTACACACATTTGGGATGATTTTTTATTTTATTGGAATAATCAACAAAGACATCACGATTAAGATTAGACTGTTATATAGTGCACATGTTGATAATATATTCTAAGGTGTGTTTACCAAAAGTCTTCATCGAAACGGACACGATCGATCTTACAATAACTCTTACTGCATGTAACGTTCACCGGAAATAGGCTACATTGACCACGCGACGAATCAACAGGTGGCTAATAACGAAATGGCGAATGCATTGGCAAGATTTTTTATGCAAGGGACGATAGCTTAATATTCAATTACATCTGTACTTGGGAATTAAATAATAAAGTTATTTTGATGAAGTAAGTTAAGTTTATCATACTTGTACATGTACATGTTTACACGTGATATCGACTGTCTCTCTCCCGTGGTATTCAGAAACACTTGTCACAAGTTTTAAAAAATCGCTTGCATCTTTCCTTTCGTTTAATGCATATAGGTGTTTGACAAAAAAACCAAACCCCAACATCTTGCTACTTATAGATGCTATCGCTTATTCTACACAAAGGTAAAGGAATATTTACTTATCTGTCGCCATCATTGTACGTACAATGTCAACTTTGCCATTATTATTTTTTTTTCTGTTTGTTAACAATGTTAATGTATTTCATTATCTACTGCAATTGAACAACACCGTGGTACATAGAAATAATATTTTTAAAAATGCAGACTTTACTGGTAAGTTCTTTTGGCAAAATACTGAAAGCACTCAAGATTCCATGTACAGATTCAACTGACGTCGCAAACGTCAAACTATGACGTCATTGATGATGCACGATGTAAGCATGAATACTCAGTATAAAATTAATAAATAAAACATGTTAAAGTTCAGTTTATATGCATTTCTTCCTCAAATATTAAATAAAATGATGATTTTGTAAATAATCACAAATAATTCTTTATCATTATTAATTAATTCATGCAGTTTCAATAAAAAATATGCTAATAAATACCCTAAAATAGAGTGGTCTGCTTTATATTCTATAACTAAATTTTTCAAAATTTGTAAAATACATATTGGCCACACTTGAGTACCTTTAAGAAATTTTGCAGACAGATGCATTTCTGCAATATCTTTCAGTTTTAAAAGTTTTAAAGAGGTACTCAAGTGTGACCACATTCAAATTCGGGAAATACTGCAGAAAAATCTACAATTTTCAGCTGTTTTTAACGACCATGGTATGTTTGAAGATGCACATGTGCTAAACGGTGGGGCCGAGGTGAAAAAATTACTTATGCATAGAAGCAGAATATTTTGCCCTACATTATAAGCAATCGAATTTGTATTGTTTCAAACTTAAGTTTCATGAAAATTTTAAGGCACATTTTGATGCTTCGTGGCTCTAGTGTTAAATAATTATTTGGTAAACTATCCGAACAAAACTTTAGCAAACAAACTACTATCTGGGTTTTCAGTAGGATTTCGGTTGCATTACTCTGGCCCAAGACTTCATGTAGAAAGTCCTAAATAAATTTAATTTCTGCACGTCAGCATCCTAGGGATGCCAATCTCTAATCTTCGGGTTCACCAATAGGGGTCGTTCCGAAAGGCGACAATGCAGGTTGGCGTCTCATTACACATCTATCATTTGCAACTGGCAATAGCATCAATGAGTTTATCAATCCAGCAGAGTCTACAGTTCATTACTCATCTTTTGATTCAGTGGTCCAAATGTTAGCAAAAGTAGGCAAGGGGGCTTGTATTGGCAAGATGGATATTAAATCAGCTTTCGGACTGTTACCTATTAATCCAGGAGATTTTGACTTACTGGGGATTAAAATTGATGGAAAATATTATATAGACAAGTGTCTCCCCATGGGTTGTTCTATATCATGCAAGGTTTTTGAAGAGTTTGCTACATTTTTGCAATGGGTTGTAGAACAGAAGACAGGTCTTTCCACTATTGACCGTTATTTAGATGACTTTATCTTTGCGGGTAATGACTTTGACACATGCTCAAAGCTGATGGAAGTGTTCAAACAGGTAGCTCAAGAGTTGGGGGTTCCATTGGCAGAAGATAAATCTGTTGGTCCAACAAATAATCTGGTATTCTTAGGCTTAGAAATTGATACTGCTGCTATGATGGTTAGAGTTCCAGTGGATAAGCGTGTTGAGCTAGTTTCATTGCTTCAGAAATTTATAGACAGAAAGTCAATTACACTCAAACAACTACAGTCATTGTTGGGCAAGTTAAATTTTGTTACCAAGGCTATTACACCAGGCAGGGAATTTGTTAGAAGAATGCATAATGCCACCATTGGCATAATCAACCCACACCATTTTATCAGGTTAAAGCAAGAAATGAAGGATGACATGCAGCTATGGCTTAATTTTTTACATGATTTTAATGGCAAAGTGTATTTCAGTGAGGCGGAGTGGTCCTCTAACTTAACCTTAGATCTTTTCACTGATAGTGCAGGGTCTCAGGATCTAGGTTGTGGGGCATACTTCCAAGGTGAATGGTGTTATTTTTCTTGGCCCACAGGTTGGGAAAAAACAAATATTCTCTCAGATATGACTACTTTGGAGTTGATTCCTGTTGTTTTGGCTTTATGCCTGTGGGGTGTTAGACTGGCAAACAAAAAAGTTTTGTTTCATATTGATAACCAGGCACTAGTCACTATCCTTAACAAACAAACCTCCAAATCACAAAGAGTTATGTTCTTGCTTCGTCCTTTTATTATCAATTGCATGTTGTATAATATTTGTTTCAGGGCAGTACATATACCTACAAAAAATAATATAATTGCTGATTCTATCTCTCGTCAACAGTGGCAGCGTTTCAGGCAGGCTGCACCTCAGGCACAGATCAAACCAGTTCCAGTCCCCAACTCCTTTCAACACCTCATTTCCAATATGAGATAGACAGACTTCTTCATGCTGCACTCTCTGAAAATACACATAGAGCATACCAGGCTGGTTTTAATTCATACCATTATTTTTGTACACAATATGGGCATAGTTGTATTTGGCCACCATCTCTAGAGTCTGTGGTTCAGTTTGTAGCCTACCTATCTGCAAAGGGTCTTTCTTATGCAACAATGCGCTCTTACTTAGCAGGTTTATCTTACTTCACAAAACTACAGGGTTTCCAAGACCCAACAGACCAGTTTCTGGTATCAAAGTTATTGCAGGGCCTAAAACGTACCAAACACACTCAGGATAGTCGAATACCAATCACAAAGCATCTCTTACAGAGGATAATAACAATACTTCCTAGTGTATGCAAGGACAATTATGAATCCTTGTTGTTCTCATCAGCCTTTTCTATTGCTTTCTATGGCTTACTGAGAGTAAGTGAATTAACAGTTACTCCCAAACAAAACCATAGGGTCTTATTACGGGAACATCTTCATGTTGATCATATCAATAAACATTTTGCATCTGCTGGTAAAATTTTCCAAAACGGACCAAACCGGGAAAGGGACTACACTGCAAATACAAAGCACTGGTGACCTTACTTACCCTTATGCACTTGTTACAAAATATTTATCATTTCAATCAAACACTAAGGGTCCGCTATTTTGACATCTTGAGGGTTCACCAGTCACTAGATACCAATTTACAGCAGTCTTAACCAAGGCCATATCTGCCCTTAATATTGACTCAACTGCCTTCAAGTCACACTCGTTTAGAATTGGAGCAAGCACTGAATTGGCACTTAAAGGTTACCCATCAGACATTATTCAAATGTCGGGGAGATGGAGATCAAAATGTTACAAAACATACATTCGTATGCCTAAATTTTAATTTACTTTCAGATCAGCAGGTTATTTGGATGTTTGGCTCTTCAATTATAAAGAGGGCATTCGTAGAATCATACCTTCGCCCGGGCGGGTCAGATTTTAATCTAGATAGATTGAACATCACATTGTGGTGGCAAGGTTATGGTGGATTGGAGATAGTCAATGCGATTCAGAAATTGCAAGTCTTAAGGATCCTCGACATCTCGTGACTTCTACTTTTTATGACAGTACGTCAAAACATGGCGATTTTAGCGCATTGTGAAATAGTTTATATCGCCAAAATCTGTTGTCTATCTCTGTGGCGCGATGGATGTTGCTTCGGTCTACCAAAACGCAGGTCCCGAGTTCGAATACAGCAGGGACTTTTATTTTCATGAACAGCCGTAAAATTTAAAAGTTGACTTTTTTCCCCAAAATTGAAAAAAAAATTGGTCATTTTCAAGTCGAACACATGCTAAAAGTCCATATCTTTAAGTAATTTAGAAGAATGGACTTGTATGCAGAACTTGCCCCAGGTGTGTGGAGGACCCTTAAAGCAAGTAGGTCCTCTCCCAAGTGCTATTTTTATTCATTGTGGCGGGAATGACTTGGGCAAAACATCTGTTAGGAAAATAAGGTTAGCAGTCATAAAGATGCTTCAATACTTAGGTTGGGAGTTCCCACGTGTACACATTATATGGTCCCTCATTCTGCCAAGACTTAGGTGGCGTTACTCTGAAAATACAAGGGCCATGGAAAAGGCAAGAAAGCGTATTAATTCTTTCATTACGAATAAGGTTTGTGAGGTAGGGGGTTCAGTAGTGCAATGCCCAGATATATCTGACCACCCACAATTTTTTCAAAGGGATGGGGTACACCTGTCGGACTTGGGGAATCAAATTTTCCTCAACACTATTCAAGGGGGCCTTGAAGAAATTCTTTGTCACAGTGTTTCAGCCTATCCGCAGCCACAATAGCTCTAATTCTCCCTTGGCAGGGCACGGCTAAAGGGATGCCGCTCTAAGCCCCCACCCAATGTCCCCATGGTGGCGGAGACCCCAAGCGCAAGTGCTAGGTGCAAAACACTCACGATTGGGGTCTTGTGGCGTATCGAGCGGCTCTTCTCTTAAATGCCCATTTGTTGTTGTTGAAAACTTTGGCCTTGACCGCTGCACCTCTCTGGGTCAAGGTCATGTATGCCGAAATTATATATGAGTTGAACTTTGACCTTGAGTCTTGCACCTCACAGGAACAAGGTCAAATTAATGTCATTTGTTCAACTTACAGTTGTTGTTGTTGTTTGAAACTTTGGCCTTGACCGCTGCACCTCCCAGGGTCAAGGTCACATTTGCTCACGTTGTATATTGATTTAAAGTTTGAACAAACATTGTATTTACTTCTAAATTGAAAAATATACATATATGTATATATCAGCTGTGCCCATTATCGCCAGTAAATAAGTTACAAAACCTTTTTTGTTTTTCTTGCAATCTCTGAGATAATTTAGAAATAGCACGAGATAAAAGAAATACTGATATTATATATATATAAATCGATAGTAATATTCACAGCTAAAAAGAATATTTATTCACAGAATTGAAAAAAACAATGCTTTTAAACGTACGCCATGTATATCTATTGCTCAAAAGAATTATCCATGATTCTTATCAGTGCCGTAAATAATTATAAAAAAAAATCCAGAAAAAAGTTAACCTTCATAATTAATAATAAAATCCGTATGATTACAAACTCAAATCGATTTTTGATTATTCGGCGGGCTTTTTTCTATCATTAATATTTTTAATTGGCTTGAGACAAGATGATGTAAAAATACTAATATTAAATAAACATGTATTTATTCACATTGATACTTTTGACAGTTATTTAAAAGTGAATTAGTCACATAATTAAGAAAAAATATTCATGCCATAAAATCAAACGATTATTTTCTTTTTTCTTAGGTCGTATCAATCGCGTAGAAAAATATTTTCCGTACATAAAACTAGAGAAAAAATTGAAACGATTGAAAGAAAACTAAAAATGAATTAAGTTTTGGACTCAAAAGTGTAAGGGCGTATCTATCAAAATCTATTTAAATTAAGTACAATGCACATAGTTCCCTTAATAATTAATTGTATGTGTACATTGTAGGCAAATCCTTGTGTGTAAATTACTTCTTGTTGTTTTCCGTAATACGTTTGAAATAGTTAAAATAATTACATGTAAAATTATTTTTTAATCGGGATTCCAAAGAATTTTCTTCTCGCATTTCATAGAAAAGAATTTTCTATCATTTAAATTGTTTTCTTCATCAAATACTGATTCTGACTACCTTAAAGTCATTAAATTTCTATTGGCTGTTGACAAAAAAGAGACGCGTGACCATCCAATGAAAACAAATACACAGAGTTTGATTGACAGGTTCAGCCAGGTGCAGGTTTTACCCGATGTCCGAGGTTATGTGTACTGGTTGTACACAGCCGAATAGTCTCAGTTATCGATATAAATAAAAAATACATGCTTATCAAGACATGGCCGTGTCACTAAGAGTTGATTTAGGTTTGTTTCTATGGGAGTCATGTTTTGTTAACTGTATATAATATTTTTTATGCATGGCGAATTTTAATATTGTACCGGTACAGAAACATCGTAGAAAAATTTTATAAGTAGTGTTCGTTTAATACCTTTCTTTTGTTTGTTGAAAAAAAATACAATTTTGTTAAAAGATAAGTATATCATTTTATCTAGATTTATTTTCATGAGTATACATACACAAGTATTTTGCCAATCACAAACAATTTGGAGGAAATGTAAAACTCGGGTGCCATTTTGAAACAAATTGTGAGAGTTCCGAATGAAATCTAATGAACGTTTTACACGGTTCTCGCACGCTTTGCTCGAACGATTTACACGCTTTGCCCGAAACGCTAAACGGTTTACACGAAACGCTTGACACATTTTAATTCCGTGCAGTACATTTGAAATTAGCTCATTGCTTAAAGCAGTCACTATAACCAAAAAAAGAAGAAAATCCCTATCCGAACATACACTCTTATAGTATTACAACATAGAGTGATTTAAAAAAAAAAAAAAACCTCCATGAACAGAAAGTTCAAAATTTAATATTTAAAAAGAATCTACACTTCGAAGAGTGGAAAACGGAAAATGATAAAGCGCTAGAATTAAGCCAAAAGGTCATGAGCTTGATTTAAACACATTTTCTTCTAAAAAATATATAAATAAATCACACTTATTCAGTTGCGTTAAAATGTTCAACTACTTTTGGTAATTATTCATTGCAATGAAATTTACAAATGTACTTATCATTTTAAAGAAACTTACGACTGAGTCCATTTATTCTTCTTATCTTCTCTCTGCAGCGGCTGGCAATACTGCAGAAAATTGATACGATCAGAAATTGATCTGACTATTTAAACTTGTGTATTGCTTTCGGTTTTATGCTTTGCCAAATTCGATGAATAATATTTGTCTAGCGATATTCTTTAGTTAAGGTATATCATTATCAGAACGTTAACAACAAAACACTTAGCAGTTTAAGTAAACATGAGTAGACCTTTGGTATCTATATTACATAAACAGTTTATATTCTTTCGCATTTGTGTGAAGAGCAGCACATCATGAGAGAGATTAAGGTGTTATGCAGTTATCGATTGTCACTATCTTTATGTTCCAGTATCACAACAGCCCCCTATCTTTTTGAATATACATATCATGCAACACGTAGGCAAACTGTTTGTTTTGTGAGAGATTAAGTTGATCTACAGTTGTCGAATTTCACTATCTTTATGTTCTAGTATCATAACAGCCCCATATCGTTTTGACTATACATATTTTGCTTCACGTAGGCAAACTGTTTGTTTTGATATGTAACAAAAACAGAAACATGTTTATCTGTTTATGATATCATAATATTTAAATTAAAAAAAAACCCAGAAATTAGAAAGAGTACAAAGTACAATTGATGTTCAACGACATTTAATTTACTAAAGGAGACTGGGAAGTCAACACATTAACCATCTGATATACCTTAAATTTTTATAAATGCTTTGTATAGCTATAAACTATCATAAATTAAGTAGTAAAAAAAATCAATATAATATCTAAACTTTAAACTTCGAATGTTTCAATATTTAGAGAATAATACATACCTTTTTCTATGTTACACCAGGAATGTCAGACTACATCCAATTAATGTATTATTATTATTATTATTATTATTATTATTATTATTATTATTATTATTATTATTATTATTATTATTTACATTACTATTTGATTTATTAATTCATAGGGTCTCTCCTCCTTTGAATGTACGAATAATTGTTTTAGAATATTGTATAACGTTAATAGTGACATGTGGGCTTGTGCTTAGATAGAGTGCAGAGTAATATGTTTATAATTATGTACATTATGTTATTTACCATTGCTTATAATTCATTTGAATTTTGGCAAATAAACAATGCAATACAATACACCCTGTATCAGCCCGAGACACCAATTACAAGCCAGAGGGCCGAAGGCCCTCTGCAGCTGGCTGATATTGGTCGAGGGCTAATACAGGGTGTAATATGGAAAAGGGTATGTATTTATTTATTATATTTATCACATACTTATAGTAATAACATGTCGAAGACATTTTAAATGCCTCAATATGTATATATATAATAACGCGTAAACTACGTCAGACGTTGTATTGTGACGTATATGAATCATTGCCTTAAAATTTCTACCTAATTCTTAAGGGGAAAAACCAGAGGATATCAGTAAGAGGTGTGATACGGATCCGTATCAGCCCTACAGAATCCGTATCAGCCTTGCAGGCTGATACCAATACTATAAAGTTAGCTGTATGGCATATGCAAAAACCCTGTATTTATTACTAAGTTCGAATAAGTATTTTTACAAAGTTCTCCTATTTAAGGAGATTCGTATAACCTAAAAATTGCCAATACCATCTAGCCCTCTTAAGGTAAGGATGAACTGTACACGGGTATAATAGAGTAAACATTTCCCAAGCTCAGAAAACGACAATAATTTTATTTAGGATATTTAAATGAATAAGAAGTAATATCTCCACTCATTTTAAAAAGAATTCAGATGAGAAAACGTTAAACACTATTCACTATTCGAATAGCGAATAGAATTCTGTGGTCGGTTCGCTATTCAAATTACCGTAAAACATGCTAATAAACGTACATTCAGAATTCCATATAAACTTCCTTTTTTAATCAAAAGAAACAGTTATACAGTAAAAATTATAATTTGCTGCCCTGACCTCAACATTGACATAATTAGCTAGCCTGGCAAGAAGGTAAGAAAATCATGATCATATTGTGTTGCATTCGGAATATCTTTCAAGAAGCTGGCTAACACCCTGTATCCCATATTTTGGCCTTCATATTTGATGAGGATGGGACCCCGGGAATTTTCAGTCGACCCTCAAAAGGAATTGGGTTTACACGACCATTAACAGGCTTAGCTAGCCTGGCGAAAATGGTAAATTTCGTATAACACAGCTATAATAGGATATCTTTCAAGGGGCTGGCTAACACCCTGTATCCCATATTTGGGCCTTCATATTTGGTGAGGATTGGGCCCCGGAAATTTTAAGTCGACCCTCAAAAGAATTTGGGTTTACACGACCATTAACAGGCTT
>WFKH01011581.1:34274791-34312488 GCA_016163765.1 Magallana hongkongensis | reverse complement strand
TGGGTTTACACGACCATTAACAGGCTTAGCTAGCCTGGCGAAAATAGAAAATTTCGTATAAAACAGTTATAATGGGATATCCTTCAAGGGGCTAGCTAACACTCTGTTTCTTATATTTGGGCCTTCATATTTGGTGAGAATGGTGCTCCGGGAATGTCCAGTCGACCCTCAAAAGGAATTGAGTTTACACGACCATTAACAGGCTTAGCTAGCTTGGCGAAAATAGGAAATTTCGTATAATACAGTTATAATGGGATATCTTTCAAAGGGCTGGCTAACACCCTGTATCCCATGTTTGGGCCTTCATACTTGGTGAGGATAAGGCCCTGGGAAAGCCCAGTCGACCCTCAGAAGGAATTGGGTTTACACGACCATTAACAGGCTTAGCTAGCCTGGCGAAAATGAGAAATTTCGAATACAGTTATAATGGGATATCTTTCAAGGGGCTGGCTAACACCCTGTATCCCATATTTAGACCTTCATACTTGGTGAGGATGCATATGGGGCCCCGGGAAAGCCCTGTCTTTTGTTTTGTAGCGATTAATATGAATTGAAAATAAATTATATACACCTTATTTTACACGTCGCTTTGTTATTTGAAATTCATTTATTTCATATTTATGTCTGATTCTTTCTTCTGTCTTTTCTGAAATACGAGATGTTCATTCATATTTAACTTTAGGTTGAAAAGGAGAGTTTTTTATCTGTGGAGGAAATGTGAAGCAGATACTGGTCGTATTTCTGGGGGGTTTTTCAGTGGACTTTTAAATTTGTTTCAACTGGTTTACAAGTAGGAGAGACATGGTCAGGACTCATTTCAGACATTGCAGAATAAAAATGTACAACTTACGTAAAACATTTATTAGAATAGCCAGGGTCGATCTCAAAAGTTTTTGAAGAATTGTCCCTTATTCACTTTTTCATTTCATATACGTAGGTACCATTATACCCTCCAACCCAGGCGACTCCCATAAACTACGATATGATTTGCAGCTTAATGTTTATCCATGCAAATATTCAACAATTGATTTTAAATCATTCACGTTCCCTTCGAGTGAGATTTCATGTTCTGACCCCCCCCTTCCATTATTAAATCGAAAGTGAAAATTAAGACCACAGTTTCGCATCTAAAGTGTCATATGTCAATGATATAGACATAAGCTCCTCTATCCACAAAATAAATGAAATAAATATTCTAGGAAATTATACCCCTCCAATAACCACCCAAACCTCACATTTACCCCTTTTTGTAAAATTTGACCGGGTCTTTCCTGCGAAACCGTCCCATGCCACCTACCCAAATAAACAAAACAAGAAAGCGTATCAGTTTGTTGACATGAAAGTCAAGGTCGCCTTCAATATTTGGAAAGAAACGCACAAGACACAAAATTGCCTAATCTTGTTTATATTTATTCAACACTATGCATCGGATCAAAATAGTTTATAAGCAGCATTAATGACCCCAACCCCAACCCCACCCCACCCCAATACCTTAAATATGCCTTTTTGCTTCGACCAATTACTCAATGTTTTACAACATTTTATGTAAAGGAGGCGGTGTGTATATGATATTAAGTCAATCGACGTTATATATATTTTTTATAGATACCAAAGAAAAACCCACTGTACCTAGAGTGGGAAACTATATGCGTAGGTCTAAAGGGAGGCGGTCTACCCCCCCCCCCTCCGCAAACAAAATTATTTTTCACCCCCTCCTTTTGGGTGAAATTTTCTTGATCCCGAAGGCATCCTCTCTCTCTCTCTCTCTCTGTTATACCAACACATTAACCATGGATACACAGGTGTGAAATGTCCTCTTAGTTTTCGGGACGATGCCCGGATTCAGAAAATTTCCCTTGGGGGAGGGGTTTCTGAGAGATAATTTTGTTTGGCAGGGGGTGGGGCGACTCTCCCCTCTAAATCCGCGCATGGAGATGCTAGTAGGTTTTTTGTATGGTAACTATATATGATAGGAAATTTCGCGCTACGCCGGCACAAATGTTCCCACTCTTTATCGACATGCAAAATTGTGATAGATTTAGAGAACTGAACCTATGTTCCGGCAGCAAAATGTCAGATATCGTATCAATAGCAATGACTAATACATGTATGCATTTATGTGTATATAACAATTTATTGATTGAAGGAAAAAAGACAATCCAGGAAAGGTGTGGCTTGATTACAGCCCCCCCCCCTCCCTCGTAATCAACATTTTTGGCAGATCAGATAGTCTAAATTACTCTAAATTAGTCTTTAAAAATTGTTTTTATAAACAATTAATTTATTTGTTCGAACATATAGCAAATTAGTCAAAACTTAAAAGATTTATTTATTCATTTGGTTCTAGGCTCTTTCACGCCGCTGTACATACCAAAGCATATTGTGTTTTAAAGAAAAAAAATTGGTGTGCAAATATTTATTTCTTGATTTTAATTGATATTGCACTATTTGTTTAAATCAACTTCGATGTTATAAATCTGTGTCTCTTCTACAACCACTACCACCACCTCACTTGCGAATCCAAAGCATTTGCATGCATTTGAGTCAACACTGGTGCGCTGTCCTAGGTATATTCCTAGTCTGCACGTGTTCTAAATTGTATATATATGTATCAGGCACTAAGCATCTGTTTTGAAACTGAGTGTCAGAATAATCCGATATCTTGATAAGCAAATACTTTTTTATAAGTTATAAAAAGTCTTCAAAGTTGTAACCTATCATAAAAATTCAATAATTCTTTAAAGCTGTTTTCAATTCAAATTCTTTAATGATCATTAAGGGTCCTCAAAGAGGTAACAGGAAGATTGTATAATAAACATTCATAATGTAAAATTAACACATCGAGAAGAGGGAACGATTGTATGATTGAAAGGTTACAGATATAAACATTAGCATCCATGTACATCTATATACTTAATATATGTATGTATATTTATATATAGATGTATTAAACGCCCATATATAGATATGTCAAAATACATACAAAATTTAAATAATTTATCACATGATGAAAAATTTATCATTGACTCAGAAATACAAACTGATCATGAAGCAATGTCCATCAAATACATTCTATGTGAATGGAAAGCTTTAGTCTTGGCAACTACCAGGTTTAATTTCACACTCGTACCAATTCCGTTTTAAGTGTTATTTTTGATAGTTGATTAGTAAATAGTAAGTTTCAACTTGGAAAGAAATATATTAGTTACAGATTTATGATATCTAAAACAAAAGAAAGTTTCTCCCGATTAAGCGGTATTAAAGCACAACAAAAGGTAATTTCATTGTAAAGAGGTGAGCAAGCTTGTTGGAAGTATTTGCTTATTAATAATATTTTCATTCTTTCTTCGACCAATGAGGGTCGTTATTTTATTCCTGGTTTCCGTGGTTCTAATCGGATTAAATTCATAGGCTACCTCTGGATGGGACACCAGTCCATCCCAGATTAACTTCCAGCCTGAGTCGGGACCCAATTTTATCTTTGTGGACTAAGACAAATGTAGATGAAGTGTCTTGTCCAAGGACACAACACACAGCAAGTGGCCGCACCGGGGCTTGAACCGTCGACCTTTTTATATTTTCATATAACACTCACATAATATATAATACATCCTATAGCATATCAATCGTTATGAAATAACTCCGGTATATGTATTGAGAGAAACACAAGTCGAGCAAAGACCCATATTCATTTAACTTTGTTCACGGGATTAAAGAACATATTGCATAACCTATTGTTTCGTTATCGATTTTATACACTATAAAAATAAAAAACTTATGCATATACATACAACTGTTATTACGTGTAATACCTAAAATTATTAACTTCTGCTCACTTTCAGAGAGATAGTGCTGACTTTTAATATCTAATTTAAAAAAGGGTTAAGATGACTGTTGTGATAATTGTATTATATGAATGTCCTTATACATTCACAACAATAACTTCTTCTTAAAAGTCCATTCATTTCACCAAGTACCACATTTTGACAAAAGAAGATATGAATATGTAAGTCACTTCCTATTATAGTTTTCAAATTATGAATGTAACTATTTCCATGAAATTTGTTCTTTCAAATAGCTATCTACATATATGTCTGTTAGTGGTCGTGTAAACCTAATTCCAATTGATGGTCGACTCGACAGCCAGCCCCTTGAATGATATTTCCATTATAACTGTATTATACGAAATTCCTATTTTCCCCAGGCTAGACATTCCTGTTCCTAGTCGTGGGATCCCAATTCCTTTTTAGAGTGGACTGGTCTTTCCCGTGACCCTATCCACACCGAATATGAGGGCCCAAATATGGGAAACAGGGGGCCAGCCAGCCCCTTAAAAGATATTCCCATTATAACTGTGTAATACAAAATGTCCTATTTCTTCCAGGATAGCTAAACCTGGTAATAGTCGTGTAAACCCAATTCCTTTTGAGAGTCGACTTGGCATTCCTGGGGTCCCATTCCCTCCATATTTGAAGGCAAAAATATGGGATACAGGGGGTAAGCCAGCTGCTTGAAAGATCTTCCCATTTTAACTTTTTTTATACGAAATTTCCAATCTACGACAGGCTAGCTAAGCTTGTTAATGGTCGTGTAAACCCAATTCCTTTTAAGAGTCGACTTGGCATTCCTGGGGTCCCATCCCCTCTATATTTGAAGGCCCAAGGGTAAGCCAGCTTCTTGAAAGATATTCTCATTTTAACTGTATTATACGAAATTTCCAATACACGACAGGTTAGCTTAGCCTGTTAATGGCTGTAAAAGCCCCAATTCCTTTTGAGAGTCGTTTGGACTTTCCCGGGGCCCCCACCCCTTCTAAATTTGAAGGCCCAAATGAGGGATACAGAAGGTTAGCTAGCCCCTTGAATAATATTCCCATTATAACTGTATTATACCAAATTTCCTATTTTCACCAGGCTAGCTACGCCAGTTAATGGCCGTTTAAACCCAATTCCTTTTGAGGGTCGACTAGGCTTTCCCGGGGCCCTATCCTCACCAGATATGAAGGCCAAAATATGGGATACAGGGTTGTAGCCAGACCCTTGAAAGCTATTCCAATTATAACTATATTATACGAAATTTCCGATTTTCACAAGGCTAGCTAAGCCTGTTAATGGCCGTGTAAACCCAATTCCTTTTGAGGGTCGACTGGACATTCCTGGGCCCTACCCCCTCTAAATATGAAGGCCCAAATATGGATACAGGGTGTTAGCCAGACCCTTGAAAGCTATTCCCATTATAACTGTATTATACGAAATTTCCGATTTTTACCAGGCTAGCTAAGCCTGTTAATGGCCGTGTAAACTCAATTCATTTTGAGGGTCGTATGACATTCCCGGGACCCTAGCCCCTCCAAATATGAGGCCCAATTAGGGGATACAGGGTGTTATCCAGCCCCTTGAAAGATATCCCAATATATCTGTATTATACGAAATTTCCGATTTTCACCAGGCTAGCTAAGCCTCTTAATGGCCGTGTAAACCCAATTCCTTTTGATTGTCGACTGGACATTCCCGGGGCCTCACCCCCTCCAAACATGAAGTCCCAAATATAGGGATACAGGGTGTTAGCCAGCCCCTTGAAAGCTATTTCCATTATAACTGTATTATACTAAATTTCCGATTTTCACCAGGCTAGCTAAGCCTGTTAATGGCCGTGTAAACACAATTCCATTTGAGGGTCGACTGGACATTCTCGGGGCCCTATCCCCTCCAAATATGAAGCCCCAAATAGGTGATACAGGGTGTTAGCCAGCCCCTAGAAAGACATCCCATTATAACTGAATTACATACGAAATTTCCGATTTTCACCAGGCTAGCTAAGCCTGTTAATGGTCGTGTAAACCCAATTCCTTTTGAGGGTCGACTGGACTTTACTTTCCCGGGGCCCCACCCCCTCCAAATATGAAGGCCCAAAAATGGGATACAGGGGGTTAGCCAGCCCCTTGAAAGCTATTCCCATTGCAACAGAATATGATGAATTTCTTACCTTTTTTAGGCTAGCTAATTATGTCAATGCTCAGGTCATGTCAGCAAGTAATTATTTTTACTATGTCACTGTTTCTTTCGATTGGAAAAGGAAGTTTATGTGGATTTTGAATTTACATTTATTAGCATGTTTACGGTAATGAATAGCGAACCGACCATAGAATTTTATTCGCTATTCGAATAGAGAATAGTGAAAAGCTAATAGAACTCCAACTTCTGAATGCCTTTTATTTATGACCTATTTTACTACACATTGTCCAGATAGTTTGTATATTATTCTATAAAGCTGATTTCTCAATGGCTATTGCTTCTCAGGTGAGCAATGTGACACACAGGCTACTTGATTGTGTAAATTCTGTAATCAAATGAGGTACAAATGTATCTTTTTTATTTTGGTGAAACATTATTGTAAGGAATGAAATACTGCAGTTTAAGATGTTCAGTTTCCTATATTCTGTAATATTCTTTCATCATTTTCATCCAAATTACACAAGAGAACCCTTAAACTGAATAATGATCTTAACTAGTATATGTAATTGAAACTAATTATTTAGCTTGTAAATAAGTATATTTATAATTAATTTGCCTTGCAAGTTTAAAGATTTGCTCTGATTTTTGCTCATTTTACCATTTCATTTTTTTATACATGATATACCAGTATTTCCATTGAACAATAATTATTGTTCACACTTTATTCATTCTACTTAACATTATTTTGGATACATTGTATATTAAACAAGTTGTGACAAATTTGTTGAACATGTACAAAGATATGTTTATACCATAGGCCAGTGCTTATAATTATGTAACCAGTTCTGCTTTCATCAACCTTTTTCATCAGTAGCATCTTAATCCTTTGTTACACCAGAATGTATTTCTAATGTAATCAAGTCAATCATACTTCGTTCAGTGTTCTGTTTATTTTCTTTGAATTTTGAATACTTCTCACAAACGTCCCAAATACATTAATTTTGTATTTTAATTAATTGTGTCACCACCTTGCCTTTTTGATATTTTTTTAAAAATTCTTTTCTGAAGTATTATGTGCATCATACAAATTCCAACTATATAGACAAAACATCTATGTGTAAATAGTCACATTTTCTGTTTAGCATCATTCCAATTATTCCATTCTGAACATATTTTAAATGTTAAGTTAAAAAATGCATACATCCTAGCTGAATTTGCTGATTAGCAAATAAATTTATTCTTCTTTCATTGCTACTCTGCAAAGTTCTTGCAAAAAAGGAATGACTTCATGTATTTATGACATTTTTTCATTTGTTGTCAAAATAAACATTTTGAATACGTCTACATAATGAAAATGTATACCAGTAATTTCAACTTGCATGTCAGTAACAACTGGTTATACAAATGTACTTTTCAAAATAAATATTTTGATGTTTAATTGCTTTTCTCATTTAATCTTTATTTAAGGCATGATCCAGACTTATCTTGTGCAGTTACTGGGTATTTCCACATTTACTATATGTTTCAATTGACATATTAGTACTGTGTTCTTCATGATTTTATTAACTATTACCTCATATTCTTCATTTTAACTGTAATGCCTTTATAAAATATCAAAGTATTAAAGTTCTGTACCATATTTCTTTCTACAATAAAAATTCACAGAACTAATATCTATCCGTTCAATTGTGTCTTAAGGAGAGCAGTTTTTATTATTCATTAACATGTTACCATAACCACCCTTTATCAAACTAATTCTGAAGGAGAAAATAGTCATAATAATAACATTGACAACTTGCAATCATGCTTCCGCCTATCAGTACTTTCAGTACTTTGATTTTATAATATCCAACTTGAGTGTTTGCACAGTATTCTCCCGAGTCTTTTAACAGCTGGGTTGTATTTGGTAACAAACACTGAAGAGGGTCTGTTTGATTTGGTCATGCTGTTTATAAACGGATCATGTCTGTTGATGGATTCTGTCTCTAAAACAATGTTGTCAAATTCAAACTCCTAGTATCCCCTTGATATAAGTCGTTTCTTAAACTGTAAGATTAATTGCCTTGCTTTTTGTGGATCAGAGGTGTTTATCTTGTATCTGATAATACCTTGAAAAATCCTCTGAAGGTAGCATTCGGGTGTGCACTGCTGCGTGTTTACACTAAGCGTTTTTACTCTATGAATGGTAGAGCCTTGTCCTTGCACAAGAACCCTCTGACTATGAGGCACTTTTTACAATATGTGTATTCATCCTTATCATTCATTTAATTTCAAGAATGAATGCATGTTCACCATATGCGCAATAAAACCACTTCTGAAAGCAAACCCCAAACCGGGAACGATTAATTTTAACAATTTATTAGATGCTTTCATGATCATTCTACATTTGTAATTTTGTATTTGATTTGCCTGCTATATGCCAAGAAGTAGAGTTTTTCTGAAAATATCAAACCCTGTTTCATATGTTCAGGCTCAACTTTAACAGTAGAACCTCTTACTATGGGGCCAACATATTTGACACTTTCGGTAGAAACTTCAATGAATTTTAATTATGCATTCTACTTGCTTGTAAGATGCTACGTGTAGAGAAAAAGAGGTAAACACTGCTTTATACACTTATTTTTCGATAGGGTGGGGGTGGGGTGTGGTGGGGAGGGGCTTGGCAAAATGGAGAGGCTTGGCAAAATGGCACAATACAACACAGGTAGATGAGATGCATTGCTTATAATATATTATCATAATGCCTGTTTATTATAATCACGTAAAACCAGTTACAAAAACAGTCTTTTTCTATCCCTTCCTCCTTGTACTTTGTGCATGCAGTTACATAGATATGATGACAACTAAAGATTTTGAAATAAGTTTATTTTCATTGGGCGATCAAATCCTAGCTTAAATAATTATTTTTTAATTCAAATTGGTTATTATCGTATCCATTAAAAATATTCTAACATTTTTTCGTTATCAAACGTCATACCGTACAATGGCTGTTGGGAATGTAATCCTTTTATAGAAACTCGACAGAGTGATAGTGCGATGATACAATGACGATAGCGCGATTGAGAACTAACGATGGCACAATAGAGCATCGCGTCATCGATATCGCGTCATCGCTGTCGCACCATCGCGTTATCGTTATCGTACCATAGTGTCATCGCGCTATTGCTTCATCGTGCCAACGCACCATCGTCATGGCATTGTCGCGTCATCGCATCATCGTCATGGCGCTATCGCACCATCGTTTCATCGTCATCGCACCATCGCACTATCGTCATCGCATCATCGCAGTATCGACGCAAATCTTGATGGTGCGATGTTGTGATAGTGAACTACATGGCCCTATCCGGATTCCATACTGTAGAGATAGCGGTAGAGTGAAATGTGGTGATAACGAACAGTGTTCAAAATCAAAAATCTAAAGGATATAAAATGTCTATAACCAAAAAATAAAACGCATGCATGATAAGAAAGTTGCTGAATTTTATTATAAGTTTTTGAACTGTATACTCAACAATAATTTAAGTGTTAGTAAGTAGAACAAAGATGTATCAGCCGAATGTGAATGTTGTCAAACGATCGAAGACTGGGAACATCTTTTATATAGTTGTAAATTAGTAAAACACATATGGCAAGAGGTGGGAATTTTTTTTAATTTTGGAATATCATGGAAGATATTAGTTTTAGGGTTCCATTATGAAAATAACATCAAAACAAGAAGATTGAATAATATTATGTCATTTATCTGCTTTTCAATTTATAAATACAAAATGTCTTGTAGAATAAATCAAGAAAGAATGTCAAAAGAAAAATTAAAATATTCTGTAAAAAATAACTTAATTGTAGAAAATTGTGTTCTTAAAAAAGCTGGAAGCATTACATGTACTGATAATATGTACTTTAATTTAAGTAATTATATGTAACTTTATGCATACATTATTTTCATTCCACCTTCTGGGGGGTGCAGTCCTCCAGTAACGAGTTGGAAGACAAGGGATTCAATGGACTACGGAGTGTACTATGTATGTAATTCCCTTGTCTGCGTGGAAAAGATTGTATAATATACATTATATCTTGTAAAACTATAGTTTAAGCTATATATATTGTTGTATTGATGTTGAAATTTGTAATAAATTATGGAAAATCCAAAAAAAAAAAAAAAAAATTCAGATGAAAGGTATTTACAGCCTCAAAATGGTTTGTTCTGAATAATTTGACTGTTATTTTCAATGCAGCTTCATTAATTTTCTCCAAAATCGTTCCGGAGCGATTCTGCAATTTTTTGCTACATTACGGGTATATGGGAGGCATTTTAATTGTGGTGAAGGCCTGTCCCGAGACACAGTTAGATTATTCTAACTAAGCAAAGTGTAGTGAAATTATTAATAGCATTATTGTAGGCCTAAAGCTTGGTTATGTAAATGTCAATAATACGATATGTCGATGTATCTATTTCGTAAATTTCCGATATCATATGCAATTTCAACCCGTGCACGCACGGGTCAAAGTCTAGTAATATCTAAATATGATATGAAACAGATGACTCAGACTCTGTGGTATCTTTTGTTTTAAGTTCATTGGAATATATCGAGTCGACGTTAGAATGGAAGTAACAATTGTAAATTGATCATACGTCGTCGATATACCTAAATGTCGAGTTGAAGGCCACAGCGAGTGATTTCTTTTTTTTCATGTACAAGTCTTTGAATAAATAAACAGTCTTTCAATAGAATGTTCAAAATGACCATGTAATTTGCATGTAATTTCCTTGCACGGGAAAATAATTTTAAAACTGTCGGTATATCTTATACCCCTTTCAGACATGGCCAAACAATGGAGACTTGTAAAATTCGGAGATTTCAAGAATGCAGTATCCATATTTCTAGCATTATCATATACAATAGCAACGACTTTCCCATCTAATTGAAATTGGGAAATAACATCTTTGATGCGACTGGAAATATTTTAGCGGTATGCCTTTCCGGCATTTCTCTTGTGACCAGTACATGGAAGAGCATTGTACAATAATTGTCAATATGATGTTCCGTTGCAGCCAAATAGCTTTCAGAGGTGTTGGATATCCACGTATCTGTTGTCAAACTTAAAGCTGAAACATTGCTCAATTACCAATGATCTGTTCTCTTTCTTCCGAGTACATCTTATCAATTCTAGCTAGATTTCATGCCATTCGTGGAAAGTACTTTCAAATCACGGGCTACTAGTCCTATCAACGTTTAAAATCACTCATAATTTTTTTTAATGAAAAATACATCACTTCCTTATTAAAGAACCCCTTACCTATCCCCATTATTTTAACGGAATTAAATATTTACCTTCAATTATCGGAAGGGGAAGAAAGTCTTTCATTATCATATCCATACTTACCTGCATCAACTATTTGCAATGTGCCCGGGCTCCTACGATTATGCTCAAACATTAAAATCAATAGAGTTATCTCCCTCTTACTGGAACTCTTCACTACTTCCACTCAGTAAGTCAGTTTATGTTCGGGCACCGCCATGTTAGAAGGTTTTTTGTAGCGTGGTGATAAGAATAAAGTTTTCTTTTTTCTAGCGTAAAACCTACGATCGTGTAAATGGATACCTATAAGAAATGTGCACAGTGTATGAAAGAGATGAACGTTTTAGACGATCATCCAGATTGTTTTCGACATAGATTATGCACTGAGGATTTTACTTGCAATATCTGTAAGGCTTGGACTCCGGGGCGATGAATCGCCAACAAAAAATGGTAGACAAGGCTTTTGCGAAAGCTACCAAGCCCGTGGAAGCTTCTGCGTCAACCGAGACGAAAGAAAGAATTAATACGGGGATAGATGAAGGTAATGTTCACACCTTGATGTCCTCGCCGTCTCCGAGCGGTATGGGGGACAGAACTCGGCCTACACCGCCTCCGAGCGGTCAAGTAAGGGCATCACAAGACCAATTCTTGTCTCCGAGCGGACAGTGGAACCCACACACAGCTTTTGTGTCCATTAATCCTGCATAAATGCCGTCTCTGAGCGGTCAAACGCAGATCCATCTCTTTCCGGTCGCACCTCCGATTGGACAACCGAAAATTATGAATTGGTCGGAACAAGCCTTCATTGCTTTCATTGACAGTAGAATAAGGCTCGTGACTCCACCGAATAGTTCAACCACAGTTACCTCTTCTAGTTCTAAGACCCCAGGTCAGTCTGTTAATGCAGATGCAAATAAACAAGCAAGTAACAGACGGTTTAATAGATTTGAAAGAGAAACGAGGTCTTTCAGCCCTGACAACCTTGACCTAGCAGATGCTGGAGACAATGAATTTGTTGAGGACGATAATCAGTCCTTGGATGATTCACTATCATATTTGCCATGGCTTTGTGTACCATCTCATAATGGGAACCGGAAGGTCGCCAGGCTCTTGGAGATACAAACGTTTTAATGGATGGCGTTTTTTTTTTTTGGGGGGGGGGGTGTTTAAACCGTTTTGCTAGGATGACTAACTTTTAAATGTGCCATTATTTTCGAAGTACCACCGGTGTAGGTGAGTTCCATTGAGCTAAGTGTGCAATGTAAGATTGTGCCATTTAGTTCTCTCTTGAAAAATCGCCATGTTTGAGATGTCGTTGCGGGCGGCATGTTCAGTGACACTGGAATCCAAGATTGACAAAACGGCGATATAAAGATTGTAAATGCATGTAGTACTCAATTGCGATTTCATTATCATTCACGCACGATTACAGAAACGGTGGACAGTTAAACGTGTTTAAACAGTAAATATTACCTGTAACTCTTTAATTAAGACGTTTGGTAAAGACAGAGAAGAAATAATATCTTAGATAATGGTTATTTAAAGGATGTAGATATTTAGCCTCCAAGCCTGACAATGTAATCGGTGTCACAAGATGCAACATCCATGTAAGATTGATGAAGAGAGTAACAGTAGTAACTTTTGTATGGTTATCAAAGGGCACCTGCTCTATAACTCTTACATGTACCTATTGTCTTTTATTTCGTCTCTATTGTCATGTTGTAAATTTTGTATTTACACCCACCCAGTAAATTCAAAACTTTTAAAGCTACTTACATACAATTTTCACTGTTCATTTTTATATCAAGTATTGTATTTTAAACATTTTATTAGTATTAGTATTATATATCAATATTATAATCATTTTCTAGCAATTAGTATACCTGTTATTTTATAGAACTTGAGCTCGGTATAAAATGATGTTTATTTTCTTTAGTACATTCTTACATGTAGGATATCTCTTGCATAATAAATGTGGTTAAATTAACTAGTAAATCTAATAGAAAAACACCTTATTTGGCATGTCCCTTTTTCGGTACTGTGTAAATTTAGTTTTTTTTCATTTATCGGAAAAGAATTTCTCACTTTCCCCGTTAACAAAAGATGACACTAATTGAGTAATCCCACATGTCCATTTCATAACCTTTGATCTCCAAATTTTGCCTCGTATATGTTTATTTGTGGGATTATCAAGGTGATAGCTTGTTAGACGTTATAGCCGTAAGCCATTTAGTATTCCTTTTCGAAACCCCTGATTATGCAATTTTACTTACCATTTCGGACAAAGACATCGAATTGAGATAAGGTCACATGTTAATAATTCCTGAATTTGATTGGTCGTTTAATTAAGCAGTCGGAATTAGAATTAGTGCTTGGGACCGCATCTTTCATTCCATTGCGGGTTTCCCAAATATACGTATCGACAACTCTAATTCCGACTTGCGTTCTTCTATTATTCAGGTATGTTTAAGTTTTATTTTATTAGGTTTTTAAACAGTTTCTTTTTACTTTATTAGAACTAGAGTTTTAACAAGACCTTATCTATTTTCTTAGGTTCAATATAATTCCTTTTCATATATTTCAATTTTGCTCTTGATAGAAAAGTTGATAACCGTTTAGTCGGTTTTTTTAATAGAAGTGATATTTTTAGTATTTGCGGTCATGTTTAGTGTTAAACGTTGTAGTTTATTAGTTGTAGATTAGTTTAAGATTTGTGTGTATTTTCCTTTGATTTCTAATTGATCCGTAATGTAATTCCCATTATTTAGTCTAACTCTTCAACTCCGGAAGTTAATAAAGTTAATTTGTTTACTTTCGCATTTGCTTAGTTTTAAAAACGTGGATAGATATTAATTTCACAATGGATACGGATCAGTTAGGAATCCCTTTTCAATACGGACTGGCTCATAGTATATGTGTCTATGTCCGGAAACGGGTAGTTTTAGATTTATTTGTTTTTTCTTTAATCATTTTACGTTTAGATATTTTTATTAGCTGTATTGGGCACTCGATGAAATGATATTCCATTTATACATATAACGATCTTAATTGAAAACCATAACGATTATTGATGGTAGTTATTTTTCATATATTTTGAGACACTAAAACAGTATTGTTATTCATTCATATGATATGTCTCATGTTTAAGTTTGTTATATATATGTTACGTAATTGTTCATAACATTGTATTCATTCCATTGCGGGTTTCCCAAATATACGTATCGACAACTCTAATTCCGACTTGCGTTCTTCTATTATTCAGTGCACCAAGACTTCCAGTCCCTTGCACCTTGTTGCTAATTCCCCACTTAGCAACTTTAAGTTACAACAAAAGCTATTTCCCTCAAAGTTTCAAAAACTTACTGGTGGAGAGTCTACAATGAAAAGATTTTATCCATAGGTTTCAAAAATATGAACAAAAGAGAGATGTTCTAATTTTTTTTTATTTTTAAGAAGTTTATTGAAACCCTTTTACAATTTTACATATAGATGGTACAAATAAAAGAATAGATAACATAATATTTTGTAAAAGAGTTATATAAAAGAGACAGATAGAAAAGCAGAAAAAGACAGACAGGCAATCACATCATGTACATCATACATAAAACAGCTATGTAGATTTTACTTTTCATTGTAATTGTAATCGATATTGGGTTCATAGTCACTATAATAGCTAATGTATCTGCTACAGTAATTCACAAATTGTTTTCCAATCTCTTTCATATTCTGAATATTTGCAATTTTTTAACAACATAAATTTCTGAATAAGGAATCTGTCGGCAATTATTTTACTTAAACTTAAAAAGTCAAGTTTTTGGACTGATTTGAATTTACATGAAAAAATGTATTGTTTTACAATAAGTATCAACAGGTTCTAAACCCTGTATAATTTTTTATTGTTATATTTACCAAAAAGTATGCTACTTTTATCAAAAACCATAGAAACATTGTATTCTGTTAAAGCTGAACACCGTTCGTAAATAGGCACTGTCACGCAGGCCAGGCACCGGTATATAAACCCTTCGATTTCATTATACCGGATTGCACACCTGAAGCTCGTGGCCGACGTGTAGTATTCCTTTCGTGGTCTTTGGATTTTATGCATTTATTTCTTATTCTGTGAGCATATTCTGTTTGTAAATAATGCATTGATCAATTTATTTGATGTTTGTATTTTCCTGGCTTGAAAAAAGTGCGTAAAAATTGATAATTTCATCGCGACCGAGTAACACGGCGAGGCAAGATGTACGTCCACACAGGTGAGACCTCTACAGCAAAGTACTTTGAAATGTCTGTTTAGAGGTCTTCGTCTTATGATGAAAGAGAAATATGGCGGACAGTGCCTATTTACGAAGGTTGTTCAGCTTTAATAAAACGAAATGTCGTTTCGATCAGAGGTCAGCAATTTTGTGATGATATGTTATTCCACCTTAAACTGCTAAGAGGTCTGCAGCTTATATAGGGGTCTGCAGCTTATATAGGGGTTGTAGGATAGCGGTGAAAAAGAGAAATATGGCGGACAGTGCCTATTTACGAGCGGTGTTCAGCTTTAAGAACAGCTCTTTAATTCTATACCATATATCCTTAACTTCAGGACATTCTGTAAATAAATGTTCTATTGTTTCTATGTTTAATTTACAAAAGTAACAAAGAGGAGAGTCTTTAAGCTTAATTTTATAAAGATAATTATTTGTAGGAACTATTCTATGCAATATTTGATATTGCATCCATTGGAGTTTAGATTCAAGGGTAACCTTAAATTGGAGTTCAAAAATAATTCCCCATTCAAATTCATTCATATCATATCCTTTTTCTCTCCACTTTATTATAGAAGTAATTTCCTTTTTCTTTTTTTTATTAAGTATATTGTACATATCTTTACAGCCTTTTTTATTTTTGTAAAACACTTTTAGTGGCATTGGTATATATGGCTGGATCTTTTGTCTTACTTGTGTCATATCATATATCCCTATATGTTCAAAAATTGCTTCTCTCAGACCTACATATTCTACATAATTAGTTTGTACATTTGAATTAATTATCGATTCGTAAGTTACAAAATTACCTTTCCAATCAAAAAGGTCAATGATACAGATCATACCGTTATTAAAATATTGTTTTAAAAATACAGATGCCTTGTTTATTCTAATTTTTGTATTATACCATATATGCTCAAACGGAATTAATTCTTTAATAGCTATCTGGCGATCAGTTTTTTTGGTCCAGCTCAGGAGAACTTCTTTCCAAAAACTATAATGTATTAATTTACATATTTTGAGAGTATATTCACTCCCTCTTGACCATAAGCTGCTCACACTTGTATTCATTCCAGCTTCCTAAATATGTATACATTTAGGTGAGGAATGAAGAAGTCTTCTTATCCAGGTTGATTTTATTGCTAACATAAATTCTTTGTAATCTATCATTTTTAGTCCTCCCTGACTGTAGTCTTGAATGATTGTATTTTTCTTAATTTGTGTATATCCGAACCCCAGAGGAAATTGAATAATACTTTATCAAATTTTTGTAAAAATTCAAGGTCAGGGTTTGATAAAGTTAAAATCAAATGGTTCATTTTTGGTATAATTAAAGTTTTTAGTACAACTATTCTCCCAATTGGAGTTAATTTTCTTGATTACCACAGTTTAATTGTTTCTTCAATTTCCCAAAGTTTACTTTTAAATTGAGTTCTGGCATTTCATGCAAGTTAACTGAAAATTTAATTCCTAACAAATCCAAAGTTATATTGTCCCAGGTCAGTTTCCATCTCGAGTGATGAAAAACATCTTTTGAAAATTTTTTACTGCCTATCCAGACCATTTTTGTTTTGTTGAAGTTAATTCTATGACCTGAATTATTCGCAAAGTTATCTAATTCTATAAGAATCCCATTTAAAGATTTTGGTGATCCATTTGTGACAAGGGATGTATCGTCTGCATATTGAAAGATTTTATATTCTTCTCCATCTATTGTTATTCCTTTATTATCTTTATTATTTCTTATTAACATTCCTAATATTTCGGCACATAATCAAAACAAATAGAGAAATGACTTCTTCTTAATGCCATCTATGTTCCAAGTTCAAAGTCTTAATGTAAAGGGTATTTATGTTGCGGCCCGGACAAAACTTGGATGAACAAGAAGCAATATGCCTCCCTTGAAAGGGGAGAGATAATTTTACTTATGTTTTCTTTCCAAAAATTGTAAACTAACAAGGTAGCGGAATGTATTAGATACTTAACTACGAATCTGTAAATCATGAGTTCGAATCCCGCTGGGGCTTTTAAAATCCGTGCCTTTCCAAAAATGTTTGAAGTAATTTTTTTGGTCAAATAATGTAAAATTTGAAAATTCTAAACTGGCAAAAATATTTTGACTATTATGTACTTTTATTTACTCTCCGGTTCTCCGAACCTCAGCCTCAAAGTATTTTTTTTCGTCATAAAAATATTATTTATCCTTCAAACTTTATAAATAGAATGAAATAAAAAGACTGTTGGTATCCATGCATTTCACGAAGTTATTGCAATTTTACGATGGATATAATGGAATAAATATACAAGTTGAGATAAAATTAGAGAGAAAAAAAATGTACCGGTGCATCGGAGGGTTGAACCCCTTTCCCACTATGTTATAGTTCTCCGTGAAACCACTAAGCTAAGCAGTTCGTTGAATAACTGAATGTAATATTAACACTACAAAACTAATTACATGTAGATGTTTCTATATAAAAGGCAGATTTATGGTACGAATAAAAAAAATTCCGAATTATTTAGAGTTATCGAACATTGCTGAGGATCGGAGATCGTTAATATCGACAGGTGTCCCATACCATCTGAATTCGTCCAGTCTCGGGTACCCAGCTTTCACATGCACTCTTGGTCAAATACATGTATGTCTATTTGACATACAGTTATGTTTTATGTTAAGATTATGTTAACAAGAGTTATGTTTATGGCTAAATCCTGGTAAATTTGTAGATCATTGAAATGCTTTCTAACTTGATTCTCTGATTCAGCAGTTTACAAGCGAAATAATTTTGGAAGACTTAAATTAATGTCCTTGCTAGCGAATTCGTTCTTTCTCCAGCCTATTTACTGTTTCCCCACATTATATGCCTTAAATACGCATTGATGTCATTGCAATTATATTTTGAGGTATATCAGGTTACATTTGAATACTATTCTTTTTCGCTACTATCGATAGAACATGTTTGATTGCGATAAGTTTACTGGTATATTCATTTTTGGTTTTTAATTTTGATTCAAATAGCTTTACTTTTTGTATTATCAATATTAGCTCGGAACACATTGCACCTTTTGATTGACAAACCTATTAATTTAACTTTTTGAAACCATAGTACCTGTATATAGTAAAATAGACCGTTACCTCCTTTCTCTCATACTCCGCTAACACACACAGAGATCTTCTGTAATAGCTATTCATTTGACAATATACATTACATGCTTATTTAATGTTACACAATTAATACAACATTGAAAATCAGTCAATCAGATATCTATCAAATACTTATCATACATTAATACCTATCTATTACGTCTATAAAAAAATAATAAATGTACAAAGTAATTAACAGTGTATATTCACAAATCGTCTAATATTCCCGTCGCTTTCATCAAACTTTAATATGGGGGTACAATTCGGCTGACGTGTCAATTACAGCATCTCTCCAGAGGATGGAGAAGACTTCATGAAGTAATCTCATAAATATTCATGAAACAAGATGTGGTAATAACGTTCTGTGTTACACTAAGCATTAAATTTTTGTACTCATTAACAAAGTGTATTAAAAGTATTTGATAATAATATAGATTCCCTTTAGGAAAATCCTAGGGACTTAATTTTCATAAAAAAACACAAACAAAACAACCCTGCTAGGTCCACATGGATGCTACTATAATCGAGAGACTTACCATTTGAAACAAATATAATATCATTGGTCAGCTCTGTTAATGTAATACAAAAGCATTACGCTACTTGCAATACTACTTTAAACACCACATGATAAATAAGAAATACAGCACCGTTTTGTTGATTTCCGAAATAGCAAGGCATGAATAAGCTTTACTTTTAGAAAACGAATTATACTTCCGATTAATATTCTTACGCATATGTGAAGAAAAACGTGATTTGAATCATTATGTATGTAACAGTATAAACGCTTTACTTGCAAGGCAAACGGATAAGAGTAACGTTTTTAGTAATCAACGTGTAATTAAAGATTTAATGAGATTGTCATTGCAAAGTATATAAAATAGTGCAGGGAGCAATGCGTGCGCAAATAGTAAAATTTACCGGATGCCTCATATGGACACAACTGTGATCGGCCGAAGCTAATCCAAAATAAAATGAATAATATGATTTCAATTCACTCATATTAAGTTCACAGTAGCTATCGTTTAAATGTTTGATATTCTTTTTTCTCCATAAATTTGATAAATCTGTCTATTTCCTTGACGTCTAATAACTGAGCATAAAATTTTTTGCCCTGGTCTACGGTGAGTCGTTCCGTTAATTTATCCTTAAGATTGTTGGTATTTAATTTTTTGTCCTTCAGCCCAAGTGTACCTCCAATTTTTTCATTCAGATCTGGGGAACTTAGAATGGCATTCTCCAGAGCCCCATGTCTCCATATAAAAGTGTTTTCTTTGAACTCCAACGACTCTGCCGCTTTCAACGAATCAGCATGATCAATGAACGAAGGCAGACTTTTTCCGCAGTAATTATTCCAATAATCTTTATTATCTTTATCAAGTATTTTCGAAAACCCTGTAATCACTTTTCTTTTTTTCTTTGATTTACTTTTGACCGTTTTATCTTTTTCACTATGGACAATTGTGTCAAGATCCATTAAACACAAGCATGGTAGATGAATATACTCGCAGAATTTCCGTACCCTTTCGACATTTTGACAACCATTAACAGAAACAACTTGATAGGTAGTTATGTCCTTATGGAATTCTCCTATTTTTTTCTCTGTCTTTTTAGGCTGTTTTCTTTTGTACTCGGTAAAAATACCTTGCACTACTTCTCTGTCGGTTGGTCCTTCTACCAATAAAACTTTGGTTGCGAACAACACACTTCGGATTATTTCAATGTCGGACACTTTTGAAAGCTCCGAACTTCCGACTTTTAAAAGAGAACAACTGTTATCAATTCTTTTTTCTCTTCGCATATTTTCAATGTCGGACAACAAACTTTGCATTTTTTCCATGTGCACTATTGAGAGCTCTGAACAACTCCAAACTCTTTCAACAGAGCAAGTGTAAAAATCTGTTATTTGTTTTCTTTTAAACAACAAACTTCGGTTCCATGTATCAATGCCAGATACTTTTGAAAGATCTGGGCAACTCCTTACTTTTTCTGGAGAACAAACGTTAGAATCGGTTATTCTTTTCTGTCGAAAAAAAACGTGCGTATTGTTGAAGGTAACATTGTCAATTAAAATTGGACTATGTGTCACAACAATAATTGTTTTGTTACGTGCTCTGCACAACACTGTCCTTAACCGTTCAATCATTTGAGGGTGCATTCCTCGATCAGGCTCCTCCAGACAGAGAGTTTTGATGCCCCAGTGCGCCAGGAGCAAACACGTCAGTTTGGCTTCTAATATTCCTTCAGATGTCTTTAACAAATGAAATCTTAATTCGTCTTTTTGAACATATATATGTCCATTGTTTTGTGTAAAGGTAAATACGTCGGGATATGTTATGAATTTAAAAATTTCTTTCTCATACTCTTCATCAAATTGCTTTGTCCTTAACAATGTTGATATAACTTCTGCCCGTTCACAAGCCTTCCTATAGTTGCTTTCATCTTTGATATTTTCACTTTTGGTCCACTGTACAATTCCAATTCCTCTCAGAGGAAAAGTAGCAATATATTGGTTTTCAATATATTTCCAGCTTGGTTTATTTTGCAATTCAGGAAATGGTGTACATTCTCTTGTCTTTATCATATTGAGAAGATAAGTTATGTTTTCATCAGTTTGGCTTGCTTCAACTGTTTCTCTTCCTAAAAGTTTCTCAATTACCTTCTTATCCGTGTCTTCCTGAACATAATCACTATTGACATTAGCACTGTTGTTGGACGACTTGAAACGAAAAAAGGTTTCATTTTCCTTGTCACAAAGGAAAAATTTATGCACCGTTGGCGAATGATAATGCATTGGGTGGGGTTCAGCGATGATTCCAGAGATAATTTCATCATCGAATTTACAGAATGCATATGCAACTGAATCTTCAAGACAAAGATTTGTTTTTGTCAAATTTATCTCGTCAGTCATGCACCGTCTTATTAATTCTAATATGGTACTTTTCCCACAGAAATTAGCTCCTACGAAAATATGTAGAGAATTACAGGCATCTGTCTCTTCTGTGTTTCCATCAAAATTAATGACAGTCTCGTCTTTGAAATGGACAAAATTTTTTAAAGTAATTGTTTTTAGCATCTGAAAAAATAAATGAATGAACATTTTTTAAAAATGAACATTAGTTTTGCAACGAAATGTACTATTCATCAAATTATTTGTGAACAAACGATGTCACAAGATTAAAGCTAACGTAAAAATAACTTGTTCAAGACAAATGGATCGTCATTGTATTGGAAGTTGTCTTTGCCACACCTAATGTAAGATTTACTGTATTCACATAGAGAAACCCCTATTTAATTCGTAGGAAATAACACATAAAATGCACAATATTCATCACATTTGATTTTTATTTGGGTAAAATATATGGAAATTAAGATTTTAAATAGACATCTCAAAAGGTCTTGCTTCAATTGAGAACAATAGAATGAAAATCATTTAAAAGACAGTGTTCTGATCTTAACTTTTGAAATAGATTTTAAATTCAAGATCAATGCACAATCATTCTTTATCCAACAAGCACTGTATGGGTGTAGTTAAAGACAGTTTAAGCAAAGGGGGATACAGAACCAGGAGAAGGATACTACACAGAGGTTTTTTTTTTATCCTAACATTTACCAAAGAATTATAATAATGATTCAAGGCCACTGAAAACCCATTACCTACAGGCAGTCTATAGGTAAAGTCTGAACAAGATTTTGCCATGGGAAGAGAAGTCTTGGATTTCAAATAGATCTGCTATGACCTTTATAACATAAAAAAATTGTTCAAGGTCACGGAACATTCTTTCCTCACAAGTTCTATTTTTGTGAAGTATAAACAAGATATAGGACAAAGGAACGGAAATATATTGTTCGGACAAAAATCTGAGATAATCTTGACCTTTCACATAGAAATGGTGTAAGGTCACTACATACCATTTATTCAATAACACTCTTTTGGTGAAGTATGAGCGAGATTGGGGAAAGGACATAGAATATATGGTCCAGACCAAGTTTTTTTTCTTTTGGAAGTGTTCTAAGACCTTTTCCCTAGACCTTGAAATTTGGTTCAAGGTCACATCCTTTACCCAAAGGCACTATTTTGGTGAAGCATTAGCCACATTAGGACATGGGGAGAGAATTTATACTCAGACAAGGAATGTCGGACATAAAGACAGACTATATAGACTCAAAATAGGGGATAATATAGACTCATAATAGGGGACCCGCAGTGTGGGTCCCTAAATGCCTTATTTTAGAGTAATCTTATGATCAGAACACTTGATGTTATTGTTAATTCATGACCAATAATGTCATACATTGAATAATACTGTGTTGATTATGTGCAATGTATAGAGAGTCCAAAATAACATTGGCATATAATATGAACTAACAGCTACTACTGTTTTTGTTCAAATGGTTACATTTCTTTTAGAAAGCGAGGGATAGTTTTGGATAAAGAAATCAATGTCCTTTTTGTGAAATTAAGATTTGGCTGTATTTGATGGTTTGTGCGAGTTGCTAAACCTCAAAAAAATGAGTTAATGATAACCATTAGTTAGAATGATGAATACTATTTAATTTGGTAAACATTATATAAGGCATAAGGCACGTGAAAATCAAATTTACGGCTATTTCTATGGGACTGGTTTTGGCTTTTTGTCACCTTGTCATTACCTCCTAAACAATGAATCCTTTAAAAGTCAAATACCCCCCCCCCCCTTTAATATATAAATACATGTTGAGACGTAGCTTTGGATTAATTATAATAATTCAAACCCAGTTAGTGTCTAGCATTGATTTCTAGTCTTTGGGGTTTTGTTTTGCTAACGTATCTGTATGAAAAAATATCTATCTTACTGTTTAGATAACGTTACTAAAACAAATTGAACACTGCTCTGCGTACAGTCCAAGACAGTGTCAGTGTAATTTTAATCATGAATTTGAAAAAGCCCTTTAATAGAACAATTCAATACGTTACGGTAATAAACTGGCAAAAGTATAAAAGTTGTATATATTCTTTATGCAATATGATTTTCAAGTGAACATTTTGATAATCAATATCCAGGGTCATACTTCAAGATTAAAATCATTTTATGTACAAAATACAATCATTGCAACTGAGTTGAGGACATGTAAAGGTAGATATATATCTCAAGAGAAAAACCTGGCCTTGCTCCTGATGCTATTGCAAATAAAGTAGAAAAAATCACCAGAATATCACGGGCTGTGAATATTTCATACTGTACGCGTATCGCAAAAGTATTTGAATTTTACTGTACGGGTAGTTTTGTTAAACGGGCATGGTGACGATTTTGGTCAAATCTTATTTTTCTATTTTTATTGTTTACAATGCCTTAGAAATGCATTTCTCATGATCACCGAAAATTTTAGTATCAGTCGTAGAGTTATAAGCAAGCAACAGAGTTCACAATTCTTTTTCATGTAAACAAGGCTCGATCGTGCCCTGTTTTTGTGTTTACATTGGCTCAATAAACCGGGAAAAGTTCTTTTTCAAGCTGATTTTTCTCTCTTCTAATTCGTTTTAAGCATGAATAAATAGTTTCTAGCGTTTATCACATTCATTTTAGGTCGAAAACTGGAATTTTTACTTCAAATTTCTAAAGGTAAACGAAAGCTTTGTTTACATGACAGGGAATTGTAAGCTCTGTATCTCGCTTATAACACGACGGATGACTCTCAAATTTTAGTTGACTAATAGAAATGCCATACTAAAGCATTGTAACCATTAAAAACGGAAATATAATTTTTGACCAAAACCGTGACCATGCCCCTTTAAAAGCATTGTGAAGTTTGTTTTGGAGAAGTTTGGTTTCAGATGGTAAGTTAACTCATGTGCATGGGAGTTTACGTTATTGGTTATTGTTATACGGTATTTTAGATAATGGATAATAAAGAAATATAAACTACATGTATTTTCAATGTTTAGAAAAGCAAGTTATTAATGGAATAATATTCATTATACAATAACCCTTTGAAAGGGGAAGGAATTCTTCGTGAAAGTATGTAAAACTAGTTTGTTGTCACAGCTAGATACGTTGCATTGTTTTCAAAGATGGGAGGGGGGTGCAGACAGGAATTGCAAGAACTCCAAAAGCAATTTTTTTCAAAAATGAATATAAGAAAGAACTTTCACATGCTGAATCGTTTTATGTGTGTAATGTTGTTAAGGTAAGTGAAATGACCTTCGAGTATGACCCACAAACATCAGGGTCTCTGTGAATTAAATATTATATCATTAACATCAACTTTCTTTCAAGTTTTTGTGACACAACAAAATGTCTACTCTGCGACTTCCACGCAAACAAGTGTTTATTGCAGAAAAACTGCTGAAATGTACAGAATCGTGCTCCAGACAAAATATTCTAGGCACATAGCACAGCCACCTGACGTTATATATTTTTCTCATAATAAAAATTAAAAACCGTCTAACTAATATTACACAAGGTACAATCGCCGCCATCTTTTATTTATTTAAATCTGTCGCATCAGCTGAAAGTTTTACTTAAAGCACATCGGTAAAATTATTTTGCGATCCTCTCCGTCTCCCGATTGGTCCATCAACATCTAAGCTTACAACCGAATCAACCAATACGGCGCATTACACCTGTCATTAATAAAAATCATCCTTTGATCTGCATCATGCGCCTGTGGCATATATACAAATCAAAATGCAAACTTCATTGATCATCAATGCAATCGTTGTCTTAATCGTAGAGTAATCGTATCAAATCTCAAAGGATCTTGAGGTCTGTCGTGGCAATCGGGACTGTTGAGATTTGTTAATATGATCATTCGGGCTATATACATGTAGATATGGCCGTCGGGGTCCAATCGTAGTTCAAATCGTGGTCATCTTCCATCTTGATCGTGAAAAGAATCGCTATTATTATCATGCCCCATCGCAACAGAGGAAATCGGTTCGTAATGAGCGTATCGTAATATACACGAACTTATATGCATGTACACAAATCGGAGACTCGTGCTCTTATGTTCGGATCAGATCGAGGTCACATCGGAAATTATATGTGGGCAATTTTATTGGAGCGTATTTCATCGTATCTAAACGGGCAATGAGATCGGGACAGATTGCATTACCTGAAATATGTCTTCTTGGACCTTACTGTTTCAAAGCTAAAAAAATCGCATAAGGATGTATCGACTCGCATCACCTCGTACCTAAGACTAAATTATACAGAAGTTCCACGATTAGTTAGTTATCGTACGACAGTGGGAATCTAGAATAGTTCATTGTAATGTTCGGAGCTACCCGTACAGTTGTTTAACTGCGAATCAGAGCTACCCATACAGACAAATAAGAGCTACGCGTACAGTAAACAATATCGAGGTATGGTCAGAAAAACTTCAGTTTCGAAGAATTTATTGCTTTCTTCATACATGTAACTTTTTTGTCTCAAAGTTAACATATTAGGAAAATATTTTTACAACATGAAACGTTATTTTTTTGTCAAGGAAAATGAGAAACACTTCTCTAGATATTGTGATTCAATTTCTTATTGAATTTTTGTACTGTTTTGATCCAATACGATTTTTTCCCAAGAGAAATTTTATGATTGACGAGTATAAACTTATTCTTATTTACTACCGTATAAAAATCGAGACACTGTCCGTCCAGATATTAGTTATTTACGTATTTTCAATCTACATTGTACGATGAAAATACTGTACGCAGCGCTATTTGTTCTCTCTCTTCGACGAACAGCGCTACCCAAAACTGTACACTTCCGTTCCTACACTGTGGAAGTGTTAACAGAAAATTAAACATATAAGTGATTGGGGAATTGTTTAGCCATTATTTTGATTTTTCATAAAGAATAGTCCTAGTTATTCTTTGTTTATAAAAAGGTACAAAGCCAAGCCTGATATTAATTCAAAAAAGTAAAATTTAACTTTTATTTTGAATTTTTGAGTACTGTGGAATCATTTTTATTCGTGGGGGTCAATGTTTGTGGGTAGCCAAAATTTTCCTGGTTCGTGGGGACGTAATTTCATTGGTAGTGTCATCGGGATAATTTTAATAAATATTGAACAAATGATTGTGTATAGGCTCGTGGGGATGTAAATTCGTGGGCAAGGGTTACCCACGAAAGCCACGAACAATGATGATTCCACAGTATTCTAGAAATTGCTATGATCAAAGATTCACCCGTCGAAACTTGAACAATTACCTTCGGTTTTACGCCAGTTGTACTGAATCATCTTGATCATCCTGGTGATAATCTTAGTTATGATATTTCATTCTAACATTTGTGAAATCTATATCATTCCAACAAGCCATTCAGTAGATATAAGTAAATATTTACATTTTCCAGTGTCTTTGTCTGTGTTAACACTACGAATCGATTTTGTAATGTATAGTCCAATACATTACATTAATGACTATTTTAATATTTAATCATACAACTGCTGAAAATTATATAAATATAAGTATTAAGGAATAATTCTTTGAATATTATGAGGTGATCAAACACGGTCAGGCATGATCAAATCTATCATAAAGCCCTTCAGGATTTATTGGATTTGATCACCCCCAACCGTATTTGATCACCTCATAATACTCAAAGAATGATTCATTTTCCTTAAATATGAGAACACCAATGGTATCCCCTTTGTAATACATTTTCATAGTATAGTCGGTATTCAATGACATCTTGGTTTATTCAAGATTGGACTGTATGTTGGGTATACGGTAGCGTAAAAAATCTTTATAACGATGATAGAACGAAAAAATAAATTTCAGGACATTTAAAAGGAGGCCATACTTTTTCATTTCATTTTAAAAGACCCTAGATTGTATTCTGTCGAACTTCTTGAAAGTAAAAAATGTTTATCATTACTAAAAACCAATTAATGTTACTAGAATATCTGATCATAATTGCGATAAGGTTCCTCATTTTTAAAACAACTCTTCTTCATTTTAAGTTTCGTCCTGTCTTCTGCTGCCTAAATAGTTCCAAATTGGTTCCGAGTAAAGGTGTTTCAATTTCATTTTTTGAAATGTATCTCTTGCAATTTAAACCAAAAGCGTACAAATCAGTTTATCGAAGAAATTATTTATCATTGAATAATACCAAGACATTATAAAAAGAGTTTTTTAAGTTTAAAAAACTAGAGATGCAGATATTTTAAACATTTAAACTTCGGGCAATGGTATCTGTTTATTAAAATAAAATATTTTTAGCTTAAGATTTTAGTTTCTAGTACACTGCAAAATAATTGAAACAAAAAGAAATAACGTGGACAGTATGAATACAAATATGGCGGTTACAAAAACACTGATAGTGACATTGGTTTTGTTTAGTTTATTATTTTTATATAATCATGTTGGCGCTTGGTAACCCACCACCATAAAAAAGGTTTGAATGATAACATTAGTTAGAGTTATGGATACTTTTAGTACACATAATGAAAGGCATAATTATGAAAATCAGAGGTAAAACGCAAAACTTGTGCACTTGTATTTTTTATACCCAGTTAATGCTCTATTATAGAGCAATGTTTACATAATTGTGACGGTATTGTCTTCCTTCAATTTTTTCCCGCCGTATTAGCATTCGGAGCTCTCGGAAAAGTTTTTGAAACCTAAGGAATTTAGTTACCTTCCGCGTTGTATAGGAAAGTGTTGTGATTGGCAATGGACAACTTGTACGATAAAACATTAGTTATCTTTTTACATAAATGCAATACGTACAATGTTTCCATTATAGGTAAGGAAGTTTTTTTTATCTAATGGGTTGGCTTTTTTCTTGTTTTGTGTTTCGCAAAATCATCATAGCCGAAATTAACGTATATTCCATACAGTCCCTGAAACGTCCTACTTTCCCATTTTTTCGTGTTTTGTGCGTTCACCGTGCGCTCACCGTGCGTTCACTTGCGCTCTCCGCTCCGCTCCGTTCGCGCTCACTGTGCGTTCACAAAACGTTCACCGTTCGTTCAGCGTACACTTATCGTTCAGTCCGTTTTCATTCATTTTCATTCGGAACTCCAAAATGAAAGGATCGGTCTTTGCGAGTCACAGCAAAACGAGAAAAGAACCCGTGCGTAAAGGTGGAAGGAAACTTATATTACACATAAAACATCATTTAAATATGAATTTAATCCGTAGAATCTAAAGTACACATTCTTAAGCAGGCCCCTTTTGGGTTTTTTTTTTTATGACTTCATACAGCGATTACCACACAAAAAATATTCATTGATAGATTCATTTAAAGACTTCAGTCGTTTAAAAACAGAAGAATTCCATCAACAAACGATTAGACACATATATAACTAGACGAAATTATAAATAAGAAACGGGCGTAGTATTTTTGTACTTTTCACGATTCATATAATTCCTTCGATGTCCGATAACAAACGTATCCATGCTCGACAATTAACTGAACAAATCAACTTAGGAAATGTAAGCTAACTATGAATGCGTGTAAATTTATAGATTAACAATAAATACAAACGATTTATCCATAAACAGTCTAGTCAGGACTCCGAAAACGGAGTTAACTCCGAAAACGGAGTCTTTGGCTCCATCATGCATTGCGGTAAAATGGCGTTTCTAATGTAAACAACGTGCGAGTTATGCCCCTTAGTTCTAAATAAATCTCTAAAACTGGCAAAAACACGCCAAAAATTAATTCTAAACTTCCAAAAAACATTTCTGAACGTTTATGTGTCATATTTATGTCATATGTTCATAACTGTTTACTTGTATTAGGTAAGATTAATTTTTAAAATGAAAAATTCACCCATGACTTCGATCGCGCACAACTATAAATGTTTTGAAATAAATTAAACGCTTGGATATGTTTATTTATCATTGTTTGTAAAATGTATAGTCTCATTTTAATCATTTTCAGGCTAAATCATTCAATTATCTTGGATAATTATGTATTTAACATGGTTTCCTAACATCTTAAACGCCGAAGGGATTAAAATTGTTTTGATGATAATTATCTGTTCAATTTAAAGAGTTATTGTATCTAGATTGACAATTTGTTTAATTTTCTAGGCTTTTAAACAATCAATCCTATTTTTTAAAAACAAATAAGACGTTTTTAATCATCGCGTGAACAGCCAGTTTTTGTTAGTAATCGGAGCTCTTTTCGTTTACACACGTATCAATTTGTATGTTTGGTGATTTTAAATTGTAACACAATACAAAAAAGTAAAATTTAATGCAATTTACCTTTTAGTTACGATAAAATTCCATGAAAAACACAAAAATATCATTTTTAAGGATCGTCCAAACATCCAACTTCGGAGATAAATAACTTTCTTAAGTGCAAATAAACCCCTTTTTCGTGCAAATACGATCGATAGTAACTTATATTCTGGGTCTTTTAAAACATGTTAGAAGTCTGCCAACACATGCAGCGCTTTGCAAGATGATTTCTTGTGGACCCCATGTTTTCATCGAAAAATCGCCATATTTTGTACAAGTGCGCATGCGTAGACTCCCAAAACGGAGTCCAAAATGCTTGCAGAAATTCACTTCTGTTGACTCCGTTTTGGGAGTCCGACTAGACTGATAAATGCGATGCTTTTAAAATGATTTATAAAGTAATTATAATTTCTCAAATTGTCTTTACATATTTCGCCTAACGAATCAGCCGATTACCGTCAAACTCATTTAATCACTGTATGATTAGGACAAAAAAATTGATGTAAATGTTTGCTTAGACGATAAATAAAAGTTTTTTATCTGCTTTATTTGTTACGATACACATATCATATGAAAACAAAAATGTAATCGCTTATTTGTTTATTTACGTAATTGTGTACACTCCGCGTACGATTTAATATTTCCGATGCACAGGTATTTTTGTTACCTCGTTCTAAAAATTTTCGGTTTTATGTATTAATTAGACAGTTTTATTATTACATTACTAGATTATTCGTTGATAAAATCATTATTGTCTTAAATTTGGTTTTATTTAAATGTTATTCCTAAACATAACTGGTATGGTATAAGATAGAATACGATAAATTTTATTTGCAGGATATTGGATAGGATAGGATTGTTTTGTCAACTTTTACAATAGCAGCACTGTAAATTTAGTTAATAAGCTATTTTTTTCCCTGATTACCGACGAAATACAATGTAAGGATAACCCCCGAGGCACTCCGAATAAATCGTTCATCTTGCGTTCACATATCGTTCACCGTGCGTTCACCGTTCACTTTGCGCTCCGTTTGCGCTCTGCGTTCGCTCATCGTTCACCGTTCATTAGCGTTCACCAAATTCCGTTCAGCGTGCGCTCACCGTACGCTCAGAGTGCGCTCACCGTTCACGTGGGAAAATAGAACGTTTCAGGGACTGTATTACATGTAAAAGTAGTTAGTTTATAAGATATCTTTAAAGACATCGTTACTTTACATTTAATATTAATTTATATTAAATTTTTATAACGCCTACCCTTTTGAAAGATTACTTTTCAATGCTGATTATTAACGTATCATTAGCGGATTGACATTAAATTACACGCTTTCCTGCCTATCAACGACACTTTGTCACTTTGTCTTGTTTATTTAGCACCCAGACAAAAACCAGGGTAGATGAAAGTCCTGTTGAGTAAACGCAATTAACTTTAACATAAAAATGAATACAATATGCATTTAAGTTTAAAGAAAATTTTAAACAATGGACCACATAGCTGTCAATGTGACCTTGATATGAGGATATGAGGTTTAAAACGTATTATCGCTAAACGTAGCCTTTTATTTCTTAGGAGAAGATTTTTAAACATTTTTCCTATATATTTCTATTTTGAACATTGATTTATAGGGTCACAGTATTAGTCCGGGGGTCAGGGTATGACCAATTTAAAATATACACTATCTGGCTTGCATAGTAATCTCACAAATTGTAGCATTGTAGTTTTATACATTTCCCCCTTTTTTTTCAATGTTGAACTTTGAACCCCTCTTTGGACCCAAGTATTTGTCTGGGGTCATTTGAACAATTTAGAATCTACACTATCTGAGAAAGCTTGTATAGTAATATCAAAACTTGTAGCATTGCATTTCTTTTATAAATTTTTTTTAGCATTTTCCCTACATATTGCTTTGTTATACTTTGAATTCCTCTTGGCGCCCCAGTATTGGTCTGGGGGTCAGGGTTTTAACAATTTAAAATCTACACTTTCTGACGCATTGATGCTTGCATAGTAATATTACAAATTGTAACACCGTACATGTAGTTCTTGAGAACATTTTTTTTTAAAAATTTTGTCTCTATATATTTCTATGTTTAGTGATAACTCACCTTTTAAAAGGGGTCTTCCCCTTCATTTTAACATTTAAGATTACCGTTTCCTTCAGGGTGCTTTGTACCAAGTTTTGTTGAATTTGGACTAGGTGTTTAAAAAAGTCAAAAATGTGAAAAGTTTACAGACAGACGCACGGACGGACAACAAGTGATCAAATAAGCTCACTTAAACCCTTGGTTCGGATGAGCTAAAATTGTTATCTTGTAAGCGGACGACGGACAAACCATCGGACTGAGTAACTCGTATGTTCTAAGACATGCTTCTTCTTGGCTTTGCATCGACAATTTCATAACTTTTCAATGTCTTTTGATCTGTGAAATGAGAGTTAAGAAATTACACTATTGGTAATATTTATATTCCAACACGCTGGAAAAATTAAATTATATGGAATCTCGTAACAGTATATAACATTTGTGTACAACATATTACATTCAGGACTGTATTGTTTCGAAGGTTCAGTCATTTATACAAGTCCATTTTCAATAATAAAAAAATGATGCTTGTTCATACAAGATGTGTTTGCGAAATCCTCAGACAAATATTCGATTAATTAAGGATCGTATGAACTTTGTCAGCTTCTATATGAATTATAATCGAATGTCTTAAAAGGAATAGAAAAAGAGTGAAAATACTTAATGAATGTAAATATTTTTGATGACTTTGCTAAAAACTATGTATAATGCCTTTTAAGTTACTCGTAATGCCAAATTTTGGCTGATTAATTATGATGACATATCATTCAGATGACGTTGCAAAGACAGGAATAAAACCACTGCAGTCACCTTACACTATCCACAGTAAATGATTGTATAAAGAAAATTCTACGTAATATGTTTGATTGAATGTATATAGCACTTGTATTTGCAAAGAACCTTTTATTGAAATCAAATGATTTGTGTGTGGTTTTTAAAACAAACAAAAAATTAAATTATTTGAAAAAATCAATTGTTGTAAATAATGTCCTCTTTGCAGTGGAGTATAAGTCTTCATACTTGAAAAAATGGCAATAACAAACAGAAAAATATATTACTAAATTCTTAAATAAGATATGTGATATGACACCTAAAACAACACATGTTACAGTTTGTTATTTTCTGTCTATCGATTTATGCCGATATAACTCGATTCATCAATCAGATAGGCAACACGCTGTTTTTGGATCAGATTGGATGCAATTTATGTCCCAATTCCTTTCTTAAAAAGTCTTAGATAAGTGCACACATTCGAGCAAACAATACCTCAAAATTCAAACTAAAAACCTATATCTATTCCGTGCAGTACATTTAAACCGAACGTATTGCTTTGAGTTCTTATTTTCACAAAAAGAAATATTTTCTATCCGACTTTTTATTCTTCGAACATTACGAGACAGAGTGATTTTTAAATAATTCTTAAAATGAAGCTCTAATTAAAGAGCATATTAATGCTTTGAAATAGTTGAAATTAAAAACTAACCCATATGAAGTGACAGAGAAAATAAAAGGATATTTGAAACAAAAGGTCATGATTTTGATATTAACATCATTAGCAGTCCAACTATTTTTAGAGCATTGACTGATACAAAAAAACTGTCTGGTACTAATTCAATGAAGTGAAACTTACTGATAATTTAAAAGAAGCTTACAATCCATATGAAATGACAGGGAAAAGTAAAAAGGATATTTGAACCAAAAGGTCATGATTTTGATATTATCATTTTTCGAAATAAAAAATAGTCCAGCTAATTTTTAAAGCATTGATTAGTACAAAAAATGTCTTGTACTAATTCAATGAAGTGACATTTACTGATTATTTAGAAGAAGCTTACGATTCTTCCTGTTTCCGTCTTCTCTCTGCGGGGGTTGGCAGTAGTCCAGAAAATCTACAGAATCAGTAATTGATCCGTCGAATTAATGCATTTAAATTCGGTTTTATATGTTCGCTAGTTGTGCTGACTCATTATTGCCTAGTAATAATTGTTGTTAAGGTCTGTTTCCAACACATTTATGAAAACTAAATATTTCCAACAAAACATTTAGAATATAAAAGCAAATATGAGTCGTTTTGCAATTGTATAAAGAGGGGTACATATGTGAGGAATTAAGCTGATCTGTAGTTATTGAATGCCACAGTCTATATGTTTAAGTGTAATAATAGAATACTAGAACCTTTTCATAATGATTTACAATTATGTTTTGATGTGCCATAAAACAAATATTGCATCTCTATCTACATACAATTTCATGATATTTAAATCTATTAATCTGGAAAGTTCTAGTTCCTAATAGAAGTATAAATTACAGAGGGTACTTAAAACATATTGGTTTACTTAAGAGTGGACTGTACACCAGGTATAATAGCGTAAGAAATCTTTCTAAAGATGATAAAATGAAAATAAAGTTTTTAGAATATTTAAAAGAAGGTAATCTATCCACTCAAAGATTCTAGATTGAATTTTATCTCTTTAAGAAGTGAAAAATGCTCATTCTTGTCATTTTGAGCTAAACAAAATGTTGAACATAACAGTGATGAAAATTATGGCACTGTAACAACCGCTAATGGTAACACGATTTTCAGACAATTGCTGAGGTTCTGTAACAAAACAACCTAGTTGATACTGTCCTTTACAAAAATTTAGATTATCGGGAATCAAAATTTCTACATGACAAATATTTGTACATGACAAATTGTCATGTACAAATTTTGATTCCCGATAATCTAAATTTTTGTAAAGGACAATACCGTATAACTGGTTTTAAATGCGGGTGCAAACTGCTCTATGCACCATAAAGATAAACATCATATTGATTTTTTTAAATTGACACATGGATTATGGAACCCTGTTTGCTGTCACAACGACAGCTTTCTCTTGATTTCTTCTTATTCCTCTATAGAACAAAAATCAAATAAAAAATCCATCTAGTACAAATGACCTCAAATTTGGCACATCAGAAGCGTAAAACTACTCAAACGGCATTTCCAAAGTACAGAAAAATCTATGAGAATTATAGTTATAATTATTATAATTATTTCTGACCTGTAGCAAAACCTTTTACATTCACAATAGTTGTGATGGATGGTTGACCCACTTAAATCACGTATAACAGCTCAAGGACATATACAAGGGGTACCTTGATCGTTTATTATTGCAGCTCTAATAATAAGACTTTCTTTATACCCAGAAATATTACCGGAAGAAATAATTTATGGCCAAAAATTTCCCAACAATAAATTTTAAGGTAGTAAAAAACAGATAGCGTAAATTTTCCCCATAATTCATTTTTTTAAACAATTGCACCAAATGTTAATCATATTGAACTGTATACATATACAAAGTTTTAAAAAAATTCCACCATTAGTTTTCTCGTAATCTAGGTCACAACTATGGCTTCCGACACCCTGTAAGAAAAGGGCTAGGCTCATCAGAATACATGATTTTAAAAAAAGAATAAATTTGTCAAAATAATTTTTTGGCAAATATCTTTTAATAAAGAGACTAAGACACGATAAACACATTAAACAAATAACAATTATTGACTTTGATAAATTTTTGTACCAATAAAATCAGTCCAAAGTATATGCAAGAAGGCCCTATTATGAAGCTATTCACCATACTAAATACCGTTTTTATTTAAATTCCTATAATTCAAATTCCATGAAAAACTATCATTTAAATTGTTGGAATATGTAAATATTAATATATAAATATAGTTCAGATTGCTAGTTTATACGATGTAAGAGCAGTTTGCATTTGAGAAAGTAAAACGTGACAGACGGACGGACGGACGGAACAGGACAACAACAATATACCCGAACTTCCTTTAGAAAGTGCGGGTATAACAATTAAGAAAAAATATAGTTCCATATTAGCTTACTTAAGGATGAACTGTACATGGGTATGATAGCGTAAACATTCCCCTAGCTGACAAAAGGAGAAGAACAGTTTACTATATAAGGATATATAACACTGAATGCCAAAAAGCTTATAAATCTATAAATGAATCTTATCAGAATTTCTAATCATGTAAGCTCATTTAAGTAACTTATTGTACAAACAACTCTTCTGTAATATATTCGTAGGGTCGCCTTAGTCATGATTATGATAAAGATGTTTCCTCTTCTTCACAAATTGCTGTTCAAGAATCAATGCATACATAAAACATTTAATTTTGATAAGGCAACATAACTTTCTTATATTTCTTTTTTCAAAGAATCCTTGAACAGAGACACAAGGTTGAAATACAAAGTATATCAATCAGGTTATTCTTTAATCCGTTTGATCAGAATCGTTCTACAAATATAACACTGCATCATCAGCTTTCTTTCTAGCATCTACCATTTTATCACCCTTTGTCAATTCGAAGTCTGTTTGATTTACTTCTGTCGTTCAAATAAATGTTTGGTCTGTCACCATTTTCCTGTTTCAGCTTTTGAACATCATTTAAATCAAATTTAGAAATATTTAAAATAGTTATCGCAATTCTATAATTCTACAAACTTTGTAATAGAAACATATGTGTAAAAATTAAATAAGCAAAGGCATAACATTTTCACAAATTGTAATTTTTACATTATAGTTCTCGTGTTAAGAATCATATATGGATATATCAAGATTACAGTTACTGTAATGTAAATAACACAACAGTTGCGTTTAGACACTCTGAGCTCAGGATACTCCTGCGCGACATGTGGGTCTCCCAAGTCAGTATATCGGACAAAAAAACTTTAGTCAGGATTAAAAATGATACGGATAATTTATCACGTATCAATGTTGACGCAATAAATATTTATCATAATGTTTATCTCGAAAGTCTGTGAGTGTTTTATTATTAGATAAAATAAATGCTTACTTTAATACAAATATCAGGAAATTAATAAAGGTCTGAAGCCAAAAAACGTAGTTGATACATTTTTTTAATAATCCAATCTTTGCGGGAGTCCAGATCAAAATTCCTCCTAATAAATCGTATCAATTAAATATAATTTCTAAAACTTATATGAATCAACTAATAAAAACACAATACACAAACTTATCCTAATTTACACTCGGGAATGTAATTTAAGTAATTTAAGTAAGTAGTTTGTGATCTTGCGTTGTCATGGCAGATTTGCAGAGCAGCAGAACCAAACTGATTGTGCAGATAGCTGATTGCTAGTCATTGACATCGGGATCGATTGTGGTGACCTTATATCAACATGCAAACAAATAGTCGCCATCGTAGGAACAAATCCAATGAACAAATGAGAATTAAATCGCGCGTATACATTTGCAAGTACTGTAACAACGATTTGAGATGTACCATTCGTAATACATAGTTATCATTGTATTTTGTGATTAAAACATTAAACAATAGTAAATAATGTCGTACATAAGAACTGATCGCCAATATCTCAATTAAATTTGGGAGGAAAATTCATCGATATGATCGACAATGATTTGGTAATGGTAAACAATACATGGATGTCATATTTTAAACATTGTGAATTTACACCATGCAAAAAGCAAATAGAAAATGGTTTATTTGACTTATTGCACCAGGGAATGTTATTTGATCAAATACTACAATCTTTTTTGCTTCTTATTTCTTGATAGAACAGAAGCAAACTGGCGCGCAAATGACTTCAAATTTGGCGCATCAGAAACATACAAATACTCGAATTGCATTTCAAAGCATAGAAAAACCAATCTTTAGACACGACAAAAACGATACGTATTTCAGTTACTTTTTCCTGTCTATGAAAATTAGACTACATTATATATTCCGGTGATCTAACGAGATCACCCAAACCG
>WFKH01011581.1:34249917-34269112 GCA_016163765.1 Magallana hongkongensis | reverse complement strand
ATTTGCAATTGCGGAGTTTTTCATACACGGAACTTTGAAACCCGGTCGGACCAATGCTCCGAATCAATACTCCCCTCTGTCAGACAAGATGAGCTACGACAGAGAATCCTCACTGTCAACGAGAGGTTCTCTGTGCCAAACCTTGGTCCAAAACCACAAAAATACCCGGTATTCTAGAACGATACCTAAACACACTTCTATCGTCGGTTGTTTATCGAATCGTATACCTGGAACTGCGGTTTTGCGCTAAACAGCCCCTAAAACAAACACCCCCCCCCCCCCCCCCCCCCCCCCAAAAAAAATAAATAATGAAAAGTATCAATACTGAATTGATTCTGCATTATCTTAATCTATATTTATTTCGTATCTTTGATTGAATTTTGTTTCCTTGCATTTAATTAAACTTGAGGAGACGTTAGATGCTCTAGATCCAGTAAGTTTGTACATGTTAATCTTTAAGTCGTTCAGAACTGTCGTTTTTTTATTGGCATATGCATGTTTCATGTCTGTCTGCCTGCACCTATACAATAAGACACAACAAAATCGCCATTTGAATATCAAAATTTATATATTGTTTTAAATTATAAGAATAGGAAATACTCGTTCCTTATAATTATGGACAAATGTAACTAAAAAATGCTAAATCGCACATTTGCACCCGAAACCAGAGGTGTTTATCTGCCATATTGAAAGAGCTAGATGGTCAACTATTTTTAAGCTATATTTACCTCCTTTGAATAAGAGCTCCGTATAAAAATATAGGAAAATGTTCAAATTTTAAAGCTAAAATATTTGGATATTTCTATTTTAAACTAGAGGTATTGTGAGCAAGCTCAAAAATGATACCCCCGCTAAGAATTTATTATAACTCAAGTATTTCTCTATTGGAAAGTAATGGATGGCGGCATTTGTCTTACAGTGACTTTGAACTTGCACAAATGACCTTGGGTCAGAATCGTGACACACCCTCAGGTCATAAGAAATCTTTGTGTGAAGAAGGAACTTCTAATGTTTCTCCATAAGAAAGACATAGACCGGACACGAATTATGCACTTTTCCTTCCAGTGACCTTAAATTTGTCCAAATGACCTTGGGTCAAAATCATGACACACCCTTAGGTAATAAGCAATCTTTGTGTTAAGTAGACAATTACAATGTTTCTCCATAGGAAAGATAAAGACCGGATACGATTGCACAAATCGACAGACGGACTCACGGACAAGGTGATTCCTATTTTACCCCCCCCCCACCCCCACTCCCCGCCCTAAACTTTGTTTGCGGGGGTATAGTTATAGTTCATGATCCAAATCATCATGTTTAAAAGTTTAAGAAGATTTGATGATAAATTTGTTGACCATCCATCCTCCTTAATGCTAGTAAAAATAATGGTTCACTTTGCATATGATGACAGTAGAAGTCATTCTGTACAATTTAGAAAAAATGACAAATAAAGACTAGTAAAAACCATGGCATATTTTGCAAACAATGACAATGCAATGTAGAAAACTTTAAAGACGTACGTTTACAAACCAGTCAAATTTTGTAGAAGTTAAGTGTAAGAGTACAAATATACGTATGTTTATGAACACGATTTATAGCATATTTTATTTTGTCTGAACAATCTTTAAAAAAATAAAAAAAAGCTTAAACTGAAGAACGTATTTATTTAAAACACATGAAACATTTTTTGTCTTTTATTGCAATACTAAATTGATATTTTATTCCTGGATTTCTTTTTGATTATATATAAATCCATGCAAAATTCACTTAAATTATGAGTTCTGTGATCAAAGTAATGTTAGACTTCTCTTAAATCCTTTTTCATTTTATCGGAAATCTGATAAAGATATAAAAAGATAATATAATTTCTAAACGTTACTAGAATTTCGACAAAACAATATCAGAAATTGATTTCAATTTTTCTCACAACTTCATTAGATAATGTTTACTAGTGAGCTGCTTCCTTTTGGATCATTCTAGGGTTATCGGTAAATCAAGAGGGGGTATAAATGTCTTCATCTTTCATCGTTTGACATCAAAACAAATTAAAGTAATGCACAATTTAGACGGAAAACTTACATGGAATTAGACCACGATCTCTTTAGTTCTTTGATTGCTGATTGCTTTGAAATAAATACTCTTGTGTAGCTCGTTTATAAGAAATTCTCTCTCTCTCTCTCTCTCTCTCTCTCTCTCTCTCTCTCTCTCTCTCTCTCTCTCTCTCTCTCTCTGAAGCTTATCAGTATTTTAAGTTTGTTCACACACTTGAGCTGTAGAAGATTCTGTCACACAAGAGCATATATCTCTACAAGTGAGATATTTTTAGTAAATGATAATTGACGTTGCATCCTATCATTTTGCAGTGTGAAAATTGAAAATGTGGTTGTATAATATTTCACAATGACAAGAGCCCATATTTAAACCATTTTTGTGATTCCCAACACCATGAACAGGCTATCAAACATAAACAAGGCATGTTACGTTCAGCTTCTCCTGTTACGTGTTACATGCAAGACAATGCAGTTAAAACCTTGAAAAAAAATATACCGTATAATCTTGATTCAACAAGAGGGGAAACGATTATAAAACGATTCACGAGCGAAAGCGATCAAGATTAAGGGGAAAAACAGTACAATATATACACAGATCCATGCACACGTCTGCTATTTGCATGTACATTGTTTATAAAGCTGCTCTGTCACGTAATGCGTCCACCTACTAAATACTAATAGAAAGAATACGTAACGGAGAAAAGGATGCTGAAGAGTTATAATTTAAAAGAATTTCAAAGAACAGCTAAATGAACATAATATACACCCCCCCCCCCCCCAAAAAAAAAACAGCTCGATGCAGTCATACTGACCTTCAGACATAATTACAGTCATAATGAATATTTTTATTGTTAACACTAAAATATGTCAGAAGTACCATTAAAATGGGAACTCAAATCCAAAGTTACGGTAAACGACAGAAAGAGATTTCAAATTTTCTCTTGAACGGACATCGTTTTGAATATAATCGGGGAGATGAAAGCATCCTGCCATTAATTCCCAAATCTGTCAATAGGGGCAATTTAATGTAGTTTATCATTATGTTCATGCATGGAATTACCAGATACACATAACCAATATCGGGAGAAAATCAATAATTCAGAGAATTTGTAAACTTTATGTCAGTTTTACGTTCTATAATGCCTATAATAAACCAGATTATGATTCGCCAGACCCGAAGAATAGATAGGCATTTCTGACAATAAAGCAGATTTACATAATTTATAATGCAAGATGCCATTTTCGATATCCATCTTAAAAATGCATATACTCATTAATTCTATTTTTTAAATGCGGCTTTGAGATCGTTGCGAATTCAATTAATGTACACAATCGAGAGAAATGAATGCATTCTTCGGTCTTTTAAAGCTATCAAATTTTATTGCTGCTTAGCTTTGAAATTCCTTTGTACCTACAAACCTACTAGTTATCTCATTTTGCAAGTATTTGAATAATATAGATTCCGTGTGGTCTACTTTTGTCCCTGAAGAACATTTCAACTTAGAGCTAACAACTAATAGAGTAGTTTTCCTTCGTACCTCTAAGTACATGTACTTACATCTATCACAGATAGCCCGCTTGTATCCTTGAAAAACAATTCTGATAGATAGGAAACTTGACATTCTTCAAATCCACTCTTTTCAAACTTGAGCGATCCAAAAGTGGTTCCATCATGTTCAACAGAGTTTTTATTCAAAGCTACAACATGAAGGTTTCTGTATTTTGCCAAATGAAGCTAACTTTATAGATTGTAAAAAGTTCTGAACCTCAAAAACATTTGTTTAATAGGAGTTGGGGTATAAAATTGAAATAATTTTTAAAGCAATCTTTATCACTGCTTTATTTTCTTGAAAAGGAAGGCAGTAATTTGCTTTATAGAAAAGTTGATTTTTTTTAAAATTTAAACTTACATGAGTTTAACATAATTATTCGAAAGAACCACCTCAGAGCCTACTAGCCGTTTGAAGTTCATCTGAATTGTGTTTGGGATAAAACTAGTTATTGTAGTTAAAAAACCCACAAACAATTAGACTACATGTATATCTAAAATGATAAACAATCACAGGAATAGCAATTATAATGCTTTTCTGCTGGGCCAGACAACTTTTCCCTCTCACAACAAAAGGTTCTACCATCGATGGACCGACAAAAATTAAATATACGAATTTGAACTGAAACGAACTGATACTTTTCCAAGCTTTGAATTAAAACGCCTTATGTGAGGGAAATTATGTTTTATAGCATGAACTGGCTATTTCCAAAGCATAAATGAGATTTCGAACTTTACTAACGGGCAGAGTATATCAGCGGGACATCCTTAAACTATAACTATAAATCATCACATACAGTGTAAGGAAATAGAATCGTACTAGAATGTTTAGAAGAAGACACTAAGCATTGGACTCAATTGCAAACGTCTCGAATCGCGGGACAGTATTTTTTTTTTTATTTAGTATGTTTAAGGAAGGAAAAAGAGAGGCGCAGAGAATATTCACGACAACATTTTGTTTCTGTCATTTATCATAGCAAACATTTATTATACAGATTTAAGGTTCTCTTTCTGTTTAGTGGTTTGTCTTATTTCAGACTCCATCTGTCGCATTCTTGGCAACCATTTTTCCTCTCATGGTCGCCGGAAACATATGTGTCCTGACACTAATATTCCGGAAAAGGGGATCTAAAACGCGCATGGACATACTGTTTGCAAACACTGCGTGCGCAGGTAAGAAATAAAACTAAGACCAAAACGTACAAGTAAAGTCAACAATTACATATACACAAGAATTAAAATTTGCAAATTGTCGTTATGTATATAACTGGTGATTAAATATTGATTGCTGGGCATTTTTTCAGCCACGTAAAGGGCAATGGTGGTGTTTTAGAAGATATCATTCTTAACACAGTAAATTCATGTTAGGTTTATATTTTCATTTACAATGAATTAATATCCGAATGCTTTGAAAATCACAATAAGTTTTATCATGATAGGTTTACCCTTAAACTTCCTAAACGTCAGAAGATTTATTAAAGAACAAAGTTACTTGCTTTTGTCTAATCTATAAGAATTTTAAAATTTAAATACACCAGTTTGCGTTGGCAATGAGAACAAAGATTTCTTTGGAGTATAATCTCCCATCTATTGCTATGGGGTCTATGTAACATGCAATACGTTCAAAGGCGTAATCTGCGCGCCCTCTAGAGAATTGGTTTGGCAGCTCAGAACACTTCAGGATCTCTGCGACCCAGCAATAAAATTGGTATTTACAGCTTTTTCACGGATGTTTTCATTTACATACATCAAGAAGATCGTGCGTCAGAAAATAGAAAATCAACTGACGACCCGATTCGTCTAATCTGACCTGAAAAAAATCTGAATGACAAGAATGGCCGTGTGAAGAAATTGATTACCATAGAATTCTTGCATGTAAAAAAATCGGAAATCATTTATTATCAATAGAAAGAAACCTTCACATATACCTCTTTTAAACGTGCTTAGTTCATCAGTACAATCAATACATTAATCCTTCTAATGTTCCGGTTTTATAGAGATTCCACAACTATCACAATGGAAAGAAACACTCGTTGAAAATAAATATTAATTTTAAACTTTGTTTAATCTTTAAAATGTTTGTTACTTGACTTGCAAACGGATGTAAATATTTTAAATGTCTTTTAATTTACAAGACATCTAATCACTACTCATATACTATGGACTATATTAGTATATGGAACACTGTACAAGTGGCTATGACTATAACAGCTAGCTGTGTGAGACCCTAGCTTATACTAGTACATTCGTCTTCAAGCTCCAAGCTGTATCGTTTCATAGTGGTTAGTTTATGAATGATGAAACTGTTGTCGAAAGAAAGAGATGCAAGACAGGACGCTCTTTAAAAATATAAAAAAAAACCGGTTAGGAAGCGTTCTTTCGCCAAGCGCTTATAGATAACGAGGTAAAAGTTGATTGTTTTTAGGATGAAATCGTAACAAGAGTTACACCTTCGGGACACTCACACATCCATATACTCTCTGTACAATGTCCATGTCAATTAAATTCTTCCCTTTACGATATGACCAACTTTTGCACCTAAAATCCAGCTGGGTTGTCTGTAATTTGCCTAAAAGGTTTCAAATCCAGGCATGTTCAAGCTAACGTGGCCTTGAAAATACGCTATAAAAAGACACCTTCTCTTGCCATAGGCAACATGAGTAACAAGTATTACCATTCAACTTTTGCATCTTGCCTACAATATTGAAGACAAGATAATATTGATGCAAAGCATCAAATCATCCGCAAACTTTTCAAAACCATTTCAAAAATATTAGCATTTCAATAAATGGAAAACACGCGACTTTCCGCAGAATTAATCTATTTCATATTGTTTGTCTTATTATGTTATCGGCCATCCGGAAACTTATAATCATGACGAATAGGGATCATTAATTGTAGCCAAACAAAATGACTACTGTAACAATGTTTTATAAAATTGAAAAAAATATAAATATTTCCAAACATCATATTGATTTGACATTGACAATTTTAAGATATTTAATTCATGAGTCCTACAATAATATTGTTATAAACAAAAACACAAAAAAACATTCTCCCGAAACATGAAAACTAACGTCTCATTTCCCCATGTGTACTTTCTAACACCACCACAAATAGATCGGCTGCTCCTGCGGCCGATAACAAAAAAAAGTCATGTAATGACCTTAGCCCTTGACCACTGGGCCTAAAATAATAATTTTTCCTTTGTCTGCATCTTGCTTGAAAGACTGTACAAACAGGCGTATGCACGCCATTATAGTAAATAACTGTTGTGTTTTGTTTCATAGCAAGATAGTATTATTGCAGTCTATGCATTTGCTCTTTCATGATAAGATTCTGTGTCTTCTCATAATATACTTTGGTAATTTGGTAATTTCACAGCAAGAAAATATTTTTGCAGTATATGCATTTTAGTTCTTCATTTGTTTGCTTTTGCATTATATGCTGCGGTTCCTTTATTATAAGCTGGTTGTTTCGCATAATATCCTGTTTATTATCCTATTGATGATTTTATGCCTATTTCATAATATTATATACTAGGTTTTTTATTATGCAGAGAAATATTATTATAGTAATCACTCGTAACCCAACTTTAACGGGGTAAAAAGAACTTGACTTTCTAATATAAATAAAATTTGGCACTTAACTCATTTTGGTCCCAGTCGCGAATTAAAGGACAGTTCACCCTTAATTTTACAACTTATAGTTTCTGTTACGATGTTTTGTCATGATGACAAAAATACAAAATCATGATACAATAATACATGTAGATCTATTAGTTATATACAATGTGACACAAGTTCTTTTATGACTACACAATATTTTTGACTACACATCAAGTATGCCTTAAGCATAACATTTTTCTGTGTGTACATTTAATATGTAAGACAAAGCATTTGGATCTGAAGAATTAATATCAACGTCATGAAAAACATGAGATCTGCTAATTTCGTATGTATCACATTTAAGAATAATTCTTAAATTATGTTTATGAATATGTTTATCTGATAAAGTTTTTAATAACCTAATAATTACGTCGGAACCCAAGCATATAAATAATACAAAAGCATCGTATCACAATGAAGGAACCACTATTTATACTATTAGATGTAATAATATCATAAAATGATACAGGAAATAAAAATGCAAAAGCATAACGCTATCATGAAATAACCACAGACCACAATGTTACATGTATTTTATCATCTTAACTTGAACCGAATCACATCAGAAAGCTTTTGCGTTCCATTCACCGTAAGGTAAGACTGAATAGAATGGAAATATGATGGCAGGTTCCAACCGACAATATTTTTTCATTATATAGAATATTAAAATTGTACTTTTAAAAAAGAGAAGCAACCCTTTTGAAAATATTTCTTTAAAAGATTAGTCCAATATCTTTAAATTGTTAAGTCTTTGAAATATATTCTAGAAAAGCGACATTGAATGCATAGTTAGGATGAAAGACCGATTACTACATGAAAACCTTATCTTTTGTTGTAGATGGATACTCAATTGTGAGTGAATATGCATTGTGTATGCGATTAGATACATGAAAGGGATCATTCTTGCTTACGGAAGCTCGGTGGTCATATTTTTTAACATGATTTGTTTAGCTATAAACTATCATTTAATTAAAAAACCATTCATTTATTTTCACTTCAAAATTTGAATGTGTTTCGATATCTTTATATAGAGCTCTTCTTTTTAAGGAGATTTATATAGTCTAAAAATGGCCACGACCATCCAGCCCTTTTAGTTACGTGTACCTGTATTTACAAAAAAATACTACATTCCTAGGCTTCTTTATTTTACACTTATTAAATTATTTTATATATCAATTTCTTTTTAGATCTCTCTGTTGCATTCTTCCTGGTTCTCAGTGATTTGTTTTGGCATCAAGCAGGACACTGGTATGCCGGTAATGCCATGTGCAAGATTGTTCGGTATTTTGCAATGGTTGCCACTTACAGTTCTAATTATGCCATTGTCGTTCTGAGTTTAGACAGATGCCACAGTGTTGCGCGACCGATGCAATCTTTTTCAAGAGGTAGTTATGAGTGCACGTATATTTGTGGTGTACGCATTATTTTACGATCTAACTGCAAATTTTCAATTTTTATTTTAAATTTTTCTATTTTAATGTTACGAATGCTAAATTTAGGTATTTTAATTAAAGTAAAAAAATGAGTGTCAGTCGTCTACTTTAAAGCGATACATGTAAACTATACTGAGCTTAATTTGTTTTGTAAATAAAGCCATATTTTTATTTATATATTGAATGTTGATTGAAAAACAAGATAAACACTAGAAACTGTTCATTTGTAACGAACTAGCAAGGAGAAACGAACTTTTAATTGTGTAATTAACAATTGTGAACAAAAACATGGCACAGACCTAGTTTACATAACACAGAATACAGTCTAGTAGTTGGATGTGCATCGTTCATAAAACTCAAGAACTGACGTTAAAATCTTGATTCACTTAAAATACGTAGTAAAGCAATTTAAACATTAAAGTTAGAAAAATAAAATTTAAGAAAGAAAAATTTTACTTTCCCTTTGAAACATTAACTTTCATGTATAATAATGATCTTACATGTATGTACCTTAACTCACTATTGAGTTGTAGACTTAGCTTTTACGTTATTAAAAGAAATTTTGAACTACCCTTAAATCTACTTACCCCACCAAACCAAATGGAGATGATGTTTTGTCCTATGTTCAGAGAAGGAATATCAATGTAGTATTTTCAATACTTTTCATCACAATGCAGGCTACTAGTGATATATTACCATTAAAGTTACTCATACGTGATCGTGATACTATTTTTTCATCCCATTAAAAAGCCCTTATTAGTACAAATAAAAAAAAATCTTTGTCTGAAGTATGTTAATGGTCAGAATAGAAAAATTCTAACCGAAAACTTTTTCTAACACATTGAAATATTATCAGTAATTAAAATTAAGTTTTCGGTTTTTTAAATTTTGGCCAATCACATTAATATTCTCCATCGATTTGACTCGTTGTTAAATAAAGGTCAATTAAGACCCTATTAAGAGAGATAACTCATACTTTGATTAACGAATTATGCGATTTCTGTCAAATTCTCCACTTCACCCTTGGTTTGCCGAAACCGTGTTAATTTCTACTTTATATGTTTTGGGTTTTTTAATCGTCAAGGAACAACATATTATAGTTCTACCCAGATAATTATATAAACCTCATTCCATTCACTTTTGTCATCTAACACAGGTTTGAAAGGCTGCAGATGGTATATTGGAACGTCGTGGGGCCTGTCTTTTCTATTTTCCATATCGAGTTTAGTCCTATTACGAGTGAACAATGACGGAGATGGTCAACCACAGTGTGGATACGTCGACATGAACGAAATACAATGGCAGGTAAAGCCTGTTTCCCTTTAAGACTAACCCCCCCCCCCTCTCTCTCATACAAATGTAGATTTCAGTAATTCAAAGAGATGGTTGGCAAACGCTTTCTTCGTTAGTCATTCAATCGGGAACAGGTCCAATGTTTCAAAACAATCCAAATTCCTTAATGTCGTACATGTCATGATCAGGTAGTTGTTGCTAGGTTTTGATTAATCTGTTGTTCCTTTGAGATGCCACTGAAGTAAAAATAAAATGCAATCCTGAATGTGATACACAGAATTATACCCATGTCATAAAACGCGTTGCATGTAAACCGATATTTCAGATGTTCTATTTGAAAAACTCTTCACATTGACGTCAGAAAATGTCTGGTGTAATTGTAATGACAATTCTGTTCATGCGTAGGCATCTGAAAAAGAAAAGAATTTTAAACTCAGCATTTGATTTTAAAAAAATTTATTTAACAACCCAAACGTGTCACATTCATTAACTAACACTTTGCCAGATAGTTATGTCATGCAGTGCCAGTGTGATATTTTTGCACCCGTCTGTAAAGCTGTTTCCAAAACACGCATATGTGTCAATTGATAAACCAATGCCTAAAGAGTATATAAAAATCTTTTGTTTACAGTGTACAGTGTGTCTCATGATCATCGGACAGTTGAGAAGTCTACCTTTAAAGCTTTATATTTAAGAAAACTATAAATTCTAAGGGGGATTTTTCCCTACTGGACATTTTGAAAATTCTGAAGGGTTTTCTTAATTATAAATTCCCATAGGAGTTCTATTTCCTGTATCATAATAGTAATTCCAATCGAAACTTAATTTGGACAGGTAGTTTTCGAATGGGAAATTTTCTGACCGGATTTTTAAATCCTAACTGAGTTTAAATTGCATTAGGAAACTAATATTTTCCATAGGAATGTTTTGTTTATCCCGTAGAAAGGGTCTCTGCCATTGGAATTATTGTTTTCCTATAGGATTTTAATTGCAAAAGCCAAATAACTCACCTGCCAGGTTAGATACACTGAAATCATATGTGGATAGGCAATGGTCTATCACATGGCATATATGACTTTGTTGAATACTGCAACTTTGACGGGTGCAAAAATACCACCTTAGCACTTGCATATTTGTCCTTTTTAAAACTTTCGTAAATTTTTTTTTATTAATTACATGTATTATTGACATGCAAAACTGGTTTTTATATACTTTGAATCATTGCTGATTGTCACAATTTAATTTCAGATCTACTTTACACTTGGTGCTATTTTGATGTTAGTTATACCTGCTATAATAATCACCATCTGCTACACAATCATCGTCGTTGTAGTGTGGAAAAATTCTGCGTTTACTCCATCAGACACAGGCAAGTGATTTTTTCTTGCTTTCTTGTAGATTTTTAAATGCCGGTCGTTTGGCTGGTAAATCATGTGCTGTCCAACTGATATCGTTTTCTGGTTCTCGAATCGATTCCTCAGAAAAAAGAATAAGGATTCAAAACTCCCCATTTTATTCTTCCTTTCGCAGCATGTCTTCACGAATATGGTGAACTTATTTAAGGTTTTCTTACGAATTGTTAAAACTATCATAAATAAAGTGAACATGATAATTATATGTATTTCATGTTGGTTGACGCATGTGATCCATGTTTTATAAACTTAAGTTGAAAAGACGGAGGAGACCATACTAATATCAAGTACTAGTATTAGGCAAGTTGAGGGAAAATTCACTTGGTAATAACGCCACATAAACCAAATGGATTATTTTTTGTTTAAGTTTAGAGTGGATTTTAACAAAGCACTTTTTAAAACATCATTATATAATTTGTTTTTGTTATGTTATTCTAAAACAGGATTAAAATTAGGACCACATTTTAGCCAAGATTAAAATTAAATTTACATATTTGTAAAAATTTTATAATGTTAGACCCCACCCCCACTCCCCAAGACTCACGTATCCTTTTAAAATTTGTAGGTTGGTTAAGAAAATGAAAATGTATATTATATGTGGTTGTCAATATTATAACAGAGTTTACCTCAGAAACTCCTAAAGTTTAAAGAATTTCGACCATTATAGTAAATTAAAGAAATATTTTAGTTCCTTCTGAAATTTATGAATCGGTTTTATTAAGACTATCGCAAACATTCTCGTGAAAGTATCCTGAAAAACAACTCGGTATTATCTACCTATATTGTACAGAATACTGTATATTTCAATGCCATGCCATTTTCTGACGATTTATTTTCTATGTTATACCCTTACAGACTTCAAATCGAATTCCAATGCAACGACACTTGTCAAAGACACGACCACGTTGCCAAACGGGCGAAAAACTTTTTCTCGGGCCAAAATAAAATCAATCAAGATTACTTTTGGTATAGTTATTGGTAAGTACTGATCAACTTAATTAATGTTGCTATAGATAGTGAAGCAGCTGTTAAATTTTTTGAAAATAAATATAAGAGAAATAAAATAGAAGAATAGACAAAAACAGTATAATTCCAATATTCTTTTGTTGGAGGTATTGCGTTAATGATGCATGTAATAATGGAAATTCTCAGAACTATTCCTTACCGAAATGTCGATTGCAAGTGTACAAATCTTCTTTATTCCAACAGTCATTGGGGAATGGAACTCCCTACCTCTGCATATTAGAGAGGTTAATTCACTATCAACCTTCATCAATTCAATTACTTCAGATAAAGATATTTTAAATATAAATAAATCTCCGCCATCATACTTCTCTTTTGGAGATAGGTTCTATAATAATCCATACTAAACTACGTCATAATTGCATACTTAATTGTGACTTATTTCGATATAATATCATTGATAGCCCTTCATGTACATGTGGAAAAGTTGAAGACACTTATCATTATTTTTTCTCTTGAACTAAGTATGCACGCGCCAGGGATGAGCTTTTAATAATGTTTTTAAGATTCGAAATTTGAATATAGTCATCACACATGTTTTGCTCTGGGGCGATGTTACATTTAGTGATAGTGTTAATGAAACTTTGTTCTCTATGGTTCACCTTTTCATAAAAAAATCTGAACGTTTTTCATAATGTACTACACTTTATATATTTATATCTATTTTATAGTGACATAAGCAACTTTAGTAATGTATGTGATATATTTTGCACCTGTCTTAAATATGTGACCTTTTACTATGCTTTATACTATGTTTGTTAATAATTTTGTAGGGAGAGGGCTTAATAAGTTATAGAACTTGTGCCCAATCCCATTGTGTAAATATACAATAAAATATGTTCAAATCAATAATGGTAATGGATACCTTTAAAATACGAAGCCCATTGACTTTTCTTCATTTTTTTCTTTCTTTATTAACCAAAGTTAAGACTTGTGTGTATGAAGTATTTTTGGTGTTACTTACACTCTTAAATTTCCTATATATGTTTTCTTTCAGCATTTATTCTGAGTTGGAGTCCTTATTTTATATTTAACTTTTTGGTTGTCTACCGTCACATCAAAATTGATAGCAACAGGATGTACCAAATTTCTGTGATGTTTCAAATTCTGGCGCCAATAAACTCTTTAGCGAATCCAATAATATTCCTGATATTTAATGGCAAGAAGTACTTACAATTGTGCAAGAATACGGATCATGTTAACTTTTATACTGATACCCATGCTCCTGGTGCAACAGTGTAAAAGTCTAAATGCAGTACCAGTTAAAGTAATCGAAGGAAGGAGTTGCGATGATCATCATATGACCGATTTTTTTTTTAAACATTTAAAGACTGATCGGTATGGACCTTTCATGCAAAGCATCAATGGAAATGTAGAGAGGATAAAATAATTTTATTTATTTATTCATTTTAAAGGATTGCCATCCTCATGTTTAGTGATAGAATAAAAACGTTCCAACATGAAGACACTTTTCAACACGAGGAAAAAACTAATTTTCGTGAACAAACATCGGCGATAGTTTGGTCGATGAATTGAAGACTTCACAGAGATGTGGAGGAGACAAATATTTGACCTCTTTATTAAATAGACCGAACGTGTCATTGTTTAAAATTTTGAATATCGGAAAAAAATACTTTACTTACGGAATAAATTATAAATCAAATATTTTGTTTTTAATCAAAAGTAATAAAACATGCTATTTTAAAAGTTTTTTCGTTTTTTTTCTTTTTAAAAATTAAAAAAATTAGTAGAACTCTTGATCCGTGTTTTTAAAAGGTTCAATCCACGTCCGCGATTATTAAAGGAGGTAAAGGATTTATCAATTTTGTGACATTCTGAGTATTGTCTTCCGACATTATCAGCAAACTGTCCTTCAAGAATTGCTGTGTTTAACATAGTTGCTAATTTGTTAAATGATCACTCATATGTCTAGAAGTCACCTGCACGAGAACTACAAGTTTTACCATTGCATGAAATTTCAAAATCCATTTAATGGTCAAAGTTGTACAATTTGAAAATCTTATATTTTGAATAAATTATGATATTCAATGGAATAATTAAAATTTGTGGTGTCTCAATTTTCTTTTGATTTCGTGGATACCCCTGATTCACTTGTTATATCGCAGTCTTCCATGCCATCTTTAATTTATCGTTAATACTAAAGTTTGTTTGGGCACTTATATATATATATATATATATATATATACCAACTAATCTATACTGCATTGCTACAAAATGAGAGAAATTGTTACTGTAGTTTAAGAGGCCGATTGATCAACAAATTACCTATAGATCTACTATTAATTTTTAGATGTGATATTTCAAGCTATAAACTGTATACACGGGTTTAAAAAAGTAAACAAAAAAAAGTAATTTTAATAAGAAAAATTAAAGAGTTTTCTTGTTTCAGAAAATAATGTTCGAATTCTGTTGCATGGTTTAGGGGAAATACAAGTATTTAAATCTATTAGTAAGCTTTGAGTATATATACAATGTTTCGTTTTGTTTTGGATGGCAAAGGAGAAAAAAACCCAAGTAAGCTACAGGGAATAAGAGAGAAAGTAGGATTTATTTCTAAAGATATGAATGTGTTCATTGCAATTATTTTCTTAAGTACCATTTTAAATCTTTTTTGAAACGAATTTGTAGGTTTACGGTAAATTGATTGAAGGTTTGTTTTAATCAGGTTTTGTGTCACAGAAGGAGCTAGCACAAAAAAGAAACCCTCTCTGAGCAATTGCCTTTTGCGCGGAGGATAGATCAATATCTAATGCCTTCATCGGCATCTGGTGGCAACTCGATTGACTGACAGAATTCCGATGGGACGTTTAACAACAATCAATTAATCAATAATGATAGAAACTGTTTCTTAAAAATATGAAGACAAACAATAATGCAAGAAGCCAGACGAGTTTGCATGTTGATGCTCAAGTTTGTTGGACAAGAAACGATCGGTCATAAATGGAAATATGCGTTCAATGTTTGGAACAAGACCATTAAATAAATGACAAATTATCTCTTTAATCTTTTTTAATCTGTCCTATAATCTCTCAATTTATCTGTTTTGCAATCCAAACACTCCTGAATTGATGAATCTTTGCTGTCTTTATCAAATAATGGCTTCCCTTTGTATTTTAACAGTCAATACATTCATTACTGACGTCACCAATGCAATTTTCAAATTATGGTGTTAAATTTATTTAAGTAGAACAATCTTTATTTCTATTATTGTAGAAAAATAACCCGCTAAACATTTTGCAACATAAGTACATGTACTTACATTGAAGTTGGATATTGAGTTCACGTCATATCAAACAGGATATTAAAAACTGTTTATTCTGTTTTGTAAAATACTATAGTCACATTCACTATTGTTACATTTTTCTGACGGGCTAGCAGATACTTATTAAATATTTTTAGGTCACCTAGCTGAGTCACTCAGGTGACCTACATGTATTGCAAATGGTCTTCGTCCGTCGTCGTGCGTAGTTCATGGTGCGTCGTAAATTAACGATTTTACATTAACTTCTTAAAATATTATCATTTTAGGTTTGAAGCATCTCTAGGATAAGAAAAATTTATATAAATTGTGAAATTTATGACCATACCACCCCAGGGCCTCATTTGTTGGGCCAAATAAGCAAAATGGGCCAAATTTTCAAAAATCATCTTCTCTACTCCCACACATGTTGGAAAAAAACTAAATGCATGATTATGATGCCCATGAAGCCAAAATAGTGAAATTCATGGTCCCTGGATCAGGGGTTCAGGCCCCAGGGCGGGGCCAACATGGACATGTACCAGTAGTGAAATTGTATTAAAGCTTAGAAAATATTTTTCTTCACTCCCATTCCAGTATACATCTACATGTGAGGAAAACAAAATGCATGATTGGCGCGGCCAGTACGGCCATATACTGTAAAAGTGGTTATTTACGCGTGGAGGAATTTTACACTTAGTCTAGTTACGCGATAAGCTTAAACCGCATAAAATACCCCCGCGCGTATGACTGAAATAATACAAGTTTAGAGTGGAAAATAACGCAAACGCGTATTTAATACCCACGCGTATTGTCTGACCATAGAAAACGTGTACTTAACCACCAGCGTAAATAACCACTTTTAAAGAAGTTAAAATGTATTTAATTTTTGAAAATCTCCGTCACTACTTTTATATAAATTTGAGCTAAACTAAATGCATGGTTATGATATTCATGAAGCCTTCTATGTAAATTATAAAATTCATGGCCCCTGTGTCGGGGGTTCAGGCCCTATGGCTTGGCCAATATGGCCATTAAGTGAAAATGTATCAAATCTTAGAAAATCTTCGTCTCTCTATCCACAGGAGGGCGAGATAAACTGAATGCACGAATCTGATGTTCATGAAGCCCTCTACAAAAATTGTGAAATTCATGGCCCCTGTTTCGGGGGTTCAGGCCCTAGGGCGGTGCAAATATAACCATATAGTGAAAATTCATTTAATCTTAGAAAATCTTCTTCTCTTCATCCACAGCAGGGGGAGAATGCGTGATTATGATATTCATGAAACCCTCTACCTCAATTGTGGAATTCATGACCATAGGTTAGGGGTTTAGGACTATTTGGAAGGGCCAATATGGCTTCATAGTGAAAATGTATTGAATTTTATATTTTTCTCTGTACTTTCACAGTCGTGGGAGGTAAACTAAATGCATTGTTATTATGTATGTACATAGTGTACTGTTGTACTGTTCTTAAAATTCATGTGAAATTCATTGGGCAGGGGTTGTGGCTTTTTATGGGGGGGGGGGGGGGGGACAAATATGGCCGTTTAGTGAGCATGTAATTTTGTTTAGGTTATTTAAGTCGTTACCGCAATATTTTTGGAAATCTACTTTAATAACAAAGGCAACTCAGAAAAATACGACAAAATTTGTATCGTACTGTATGCTATAGATTAGTGAACTGAGCTTGAAATAATCGACCAATTTGCATCATCTGGGGCTCTAATGAGTAATGTTTTGATCATAAACAATGCAAACACGAATGAATTAGTACGTTACGGAGAATTCTTTAATTAAAGGATTTACTAGATTTTTGAATCAATCAGGAAGTTGTCTGTCTGAAAAAACCCCCCAGGTTTACTGTATTAATGCTTCTTATTCATGGATAATTTAGATGTGATTTTCTTATTAACAAATGCATCATGGGTCTTTCATCCCTTACATTAATCTTACTTAAAAGTTTAAAGTCACAGCAGGATGTCCCCCTTTTCTCGCCTGATTTACGCCATCGTATGTCAGAATTCCAGACCGTTTTTACATAAGCGTATAATACATTCTAGACTGCAATACGGCTCTGAACACAATACACAATCAACTCTAAATTGAGCAAACAACAAAAAGATGTTTGCAGAATAAAAAAAAAGTGTTTACCATGCCTTACTTTTTTGTAATTCTTGGTATTGATAAGATGAAACTATTTATTTGTATTTAAGTAAGAAAGTGGGTTTTTTTAACCATATGTTATACATGTATAGAATGAAAAATACACATGAAGTACTGACAAATCTCTTCATCATATAAAAGAGTCAAAGCAAGATATTAAAATAGTTTTCACAAATAAAAATTTCAGTAGGAACTCAAAATATGTGTTCGAGTGGCAGAATCACAAGTCAATTAAAATATGTATAATATATTAATTATGAATTAAAAATGAAGCCATTTTATGCAATTTACTAGTATACATAAGATGTGACAATAATATGAGATAATATTTATTTGAATTAACTATACCATTGACAACTTACCAGGGAAAATGTTGACGGGAAAATGTACTTAAAGAGTCAAATGAATACTTTGGAAAAACGAGGAAACTTTGAAATTTAAAGTGCATAAATAATTCTTATCATTTTAATGTTTCGAAATGCGCCTCCAATTTTTTTTTCATCTTTTGATATTAAATCAAAAGTAGATTTTCTTGATTATTAGAGTAAAGTTTGTTGGCATTAGTTTTATTACTACGTTTAATATATATTCTGTTAAGTTTTAACAAGAATTGTTTTCTGGAGTGTATTTTCATTAAATACAATTAATAAAACAATAAGAGCAACATATATAAAATATCGAATTCGCATTCAAGACATTAAATAGTACAGAACTACATATGATATGAGTCAAATTTGGCCCCCATAATAAGTAATTTTTTAAACTGTTTCAGGTAAAAGATAAATTATGTTATCTTTAGAATATTTGATATATGTTATTCGCCTATTTATTTGATTTATTTGCACTCACTGGCAGTATATGACGCCAGAAGTGACGCTCTATTTCTGTAATTCAATCAAAATCAGTCAAAAATTGGCATTTTCTTATCTTTTTTTTGAATGGGAAATATAGAGCGACGCTTTGAACAAGAACAAACTTTTTGTCACTAATAAGTCTTGGATAGATACATCTTTGATGAAAATATTTTGTTTGTTCAAGCAATCGCTTAATGTTTTCTGAAAGAAAAACTGCTCGAAAACAAGCCGTTTTATGCTAAAAATGCGAAAATGGTGGGAAAAGGTTATCTTTTTGATGTCATATATCAAAATTGCGGGCATTTGGATCAAAATGAAAATTATAAAAAAAAACTTTACAGGTATATCTACGGCGGCGTGGAAAGGCCAGATGAAAAAATAAATAATTCTTATTTGTTCGGACGAATTAGTTATTTGTTCGGACGAATAACGATTTGTTCGGACGAATTAGGATTAGTTCGGACGAATAAGTTATTTGTTCAGACGA
>WFKH01011581.1:34231055-34249517 GCA_016163765.1 Magallana hongkongensis | reverse complement strand
AGTGGGATATATATATATATATATATATATATATATATATATATATACACCTCTTTCTGGGGTGTTTTGACAATTAACATTGCATGAATTAGATAGGTTTGACATTAAAGAAATATAGTTCTCCAGCTTTGATGATCAATAACAAGTTGTAAGTTAGAAACAACTAATATTATTTAATTTATGACCTATATATAATATATAAAATGTCAGCACAGGATTCACGGAAATCCATTTAAGGATTTTTGAACGTTTTTGATGTGCAACAGAGACTAATAATCAAATTTACGTGGACATAATTGGTGCTTATACATGCACATGCGCGGATTCAGAAAAAAAAATCCGGGGGGGGGGGGGGGGGGTCCAAGTATCAATGTTTGCCGGGGGACTCCGATGCCTAATTTTGGTACATTATAACTTTACTATGTAAATACCATGATGTCTATACCATGATACACATAAACTTCTCTGATATAAATGTGAGTTGCGTTATCTTGATACACATTTTATGTCGTCAAAGGTAAGAAAACAAAGATAAAGTGCAACTTTGCTTTGTTTCTTATAAAGTGCCATCAAATAAGCGACAATATAATTTATTAAATTCAAGAATAACTTGACAGGTGGTTCCATGGGCCGTTTTTCTGCGGGATAGAACAAATATCACGACGACAATCCTTATTAGAACAGCTGCAATGGAAACGACTACATATATGTAGGCCGTGTTAAGTTGATCCGTTTCCTTTCCAGTGCTTCCATCATTTTAGAATATCAACTTAAATCCGGTCTGCCCCCCCCCCCCCCCCCCCCCACACACACATTTATCGATCAAATTCGCCGCCCCAATATGAAATACCCTCTGACGCCCCTGTATTTATACAATATCTGACATATTTTGCTGCCAGAATATAAGCTCAGTTTCACAAAATCTGTCACAATTTTGCCGGTCGGTAAAGGGTGGGAGTTATATTATTTGTTCTGGCATAGCGCGAAATTTTTATTTTTAATAGTTACAAAAGAAAAAACCTGCGTTGCCTAGAGTAGGCATCTCCATCCAGAGGGGGTCGGGGGACCACCCACCCACCTATTTACATCTGCGTATCCATGACTATGACCTCTCTCTCTCTCTCTCCTAAAAATAAACTCGTCCGAACAAATATCTTATTCGTCCAAACAAATAGCTAATTCGTCCGAACAAATCGTAATTCGTCTGAACACATGATAACTTATTCGTCCGAACAAATCCTTATTCGTCCGAACAAATCGTAATTCGTCCGAACAAATAACTTATTTGTCCGAACAAATAGCTAATTCGTCCAAACAAATCGTAATTTGTCCGAACAAATTACTTATTTGTCCGAACAAATCCTAATTCGCCCGAAAAATAACTAATTTGTCCGAACAAATAGCCAATTCGTCCGAACAAGTCCTAGTTCGTCTGAACAAATAACGTATTCGTCCGAACAAATAAGATTTATTTATTTTTTCATCTGGCGCTTCCACGCCGCCGTATATAATCCGTACAAAGGAAGCAAAGAATTGCAGTAAATTAATGATGTTCATTTTAGGGGCCATATTAGGCCCATGTCATATATAGTCCTAACAATAGTAGCAAGTTTCAAACTTAAATGACATTGATGATTCCGTTACATTTTATGCAATCAGTGTTCTGCATTTCCGTTCGAAAGGATTTTGAGTGCATTTCATGTGCGTCAATGGAACAACAATCAAAAGCTGCATTGTACATTAAGTAAAGAATGATGCTTTCTTAGCATATCTGATCCTTACAGCGGATTGATTTATTTTAATTAAAGACGCCTTTTTTAAAATTGACTATTAACGTCTTGTATATTTTATGTTGCCATCATGAAAGATATCATAAAGACTTCAACTTTTACTCCCCTCCCCTCAACTCATGCTCAATCTGTCTCACAACTATTTTTGTGTGCAGTAACTTCGCGTTGTGATGTAAATAACACGTTAAGGTCATACAGTTACCTGAAGATTAAATGAATAATTATATATATTTCATAAAAGTAAAACAAATACAGGACTATAGTCTACTCAGAGGTTTTCAAGACCATTTTAACAGAAAAATCTAAAAATCAATAATTTTTATTAATAATCAAGAAAAGGATTTTGAAAATTTGATTGTTTCCAGTTGTTCGTTTACAACGAAGTTGAACGGGATTTTATACCCCCGCAAACGAACGAAGTTTGGGTTGTATACTGTCATTCCTGTCCTTCCTTCCGTAGTCATAATTTTGTCCACACATGAACTTGGAAACTACCTTATGGAATATTTTGAAATTTTTGACATATGTTTAATCCCATCTGGAGATGTGCACATGCAATTTTCATTTTCAGACAAAATTTAATGATTTCATAAGAGTTCTCTTTTTCCATTTATCTATATATTGTACACAAGACTTAGTGTTAAACAGTGAAGAAGGTAATCCTTATAAATTTTGTTAAACCAATTAACAGTAAACACCCCAAAATATAGTTTACTACATCCACACATTTGTTTGTTCTAACTTCTTATTTCATAATATATGTTTTATTAGTATTCATTCATCTCAAAAAACAATGTTACTGTTTAATAATAAATTCTAAGGAGTTAATCAGAACTTTAAAGACAAGTGTAGCCGAATTCATTTGTCCCAAGGTGGACATTATCCATGTTATATGTAAATGAGGCATGTTAAGGGAAAATTGATAATATTTTTATAATGAACAGTGGTTTGTGGGTTTTAATGTTTTATTAATACTGAAATTAACCAAAAGTTATATATCATTATTAAGAAATGAATATTTTTGCAAAATGATATTTAAAAGCTGTACAATTTAAAAGATAGTAGTAAAAAAATGGTCAATTAATTGACCCTTTGCATTTATTATTTACAATTATTTATGCTAGTATATGATTCCAATTTTTGCATAGAGGAAATAAAGAATGTCTGTCTGTCTGATAATGTTTTGTAAATTACTCCAAGTAAACAACTGAGTAAAGCTCATCAAAGAAAATCATGGTCCTATGGGATAATTTATCTGAATCATTGAGTAACATTATTGGGAAATTTGAGGAAAATTTTGAAAAGACTAATAGAATTTGTCAAGACTCAGATTAGAAACGTATTCAAGGTTTTATCTGCAGAAGAGCTTTGCGTGGCTATTTTCATTAATTGAAGCGGAAGGGGACGAGTTATAAAATTTTACTTTCAACGTTAACGCAAGTTTAAATGTATGTTGCTTGTCAAGACATTGCATGTTTCAAAGATAAAGAAAAGGGAATTTCTTCACTAAGTCCTAGTTACTGAATTCTCAACTACAACAATGCATCGACGTACACTGCCTCCTGGGAACGGAAAATTTTTTCCTTTCTCCACAAAACCTTGATCTCGCTCCGTGTGATCTTGCACTTTTTCCGCATGTAAAAAAATCAGCTCCGAAAGGGACCCATTTTGACCACTTAGAGACATGTTTATATCACTACTCATAGGATAATATGTAGATGTGTTCCAAAAGTGGATAATCGACACCTGCGTTGCATAGATCTTTAGGGAAGCGTAAAGTCTCAAATGTAGCATTCGGCGTGTTGCAGCGTGGCAACTAACCTAACCTGGCAATTTATAGTATTTGATATAATAAGAAGTATTATGATTAAATAATTAAAATTTTTAATTCATTGAAAATACCTATATTTTTTCTTCATGTCTGATTTTCTTGTTTAACACTGACTGTTAAATGTATTTATTTTTCACAATGGTAACATTACTTTTGGATCACCCTTGTATTGATTGTCGGCAAGACATATTACTTTTGGATCAACCCTTTTATGAATTGTCGGCAAGTAATCACTCACTCAGACAATTGCTGAAACTTAAGTTAACCAAGCACTGGATAGAGCTATATTCTCATCAATTACAGTCAAAAACTTTGACGCCAAGGATGAAGTCAACCTGTCAGTTATACTGTAGTTGCGTCATCACGTTGATTAGATGCTTGTTATAGGAAGATGGAGCATCCTGTGGCCTTAATCAAGACAACCACAAACCACTAGAGAGCATATTCAGTACACATTATATGTAAGTTCCAAATGACTACAAGGTTCATCTGCATGACATTATTCTGAAATAAAAGTAGGCAAGGAACTTTATATTACTGATGCATAATAAAAATCTACAGGACTTGAAGAAGTTGATCGGAATAAGCAAATTGAAGTTCATATGGATAGATACACTGTTCCAAAGAAAAAATTACACATAATGAGTTTTAGAGTAAATTTATTTCTAAAATGAAAGATAGGTCAACATAAGTGGAAAATGTACAAACACGATAGAAATTATAAAAAAATTACACCTAAGTAGACTCTAGAAATTTAATAAGCATGACAGGGAGCTTATTTGTAAAGGGGGCCGCTGATATCTGATTATCACATCAGAGCAACTTGGTTAAATCAGCACCGCAGTCATCTGAGACAAAAGAGATGTTCTAAATTAACACTATTTGGATTGACACTTCCACACAGTGAAAGGACTTGATGTTTCAACCGCTGCATGAAAGGTCAACAAAATGAGCCAATGATACTTCAGAGTTCAGATCGTTTGTGGCAGAAAGTTGCAGTTGATATTATGTTTCTTAGAAATGAACGGTACATGTATATTAGACAGTCGCAAAGATACACAGTAAGTAAAGGTATAGTCTAAAATGTTTACAAAGGCTCAGCATGACAACAAGGATCCCTGTATACAGGTGCCTTCATGAAGTTAAGGAACTCTAAAAACAGCTTTTGCTCGTACGAACCACAAGAACTCGAATACTATCTATGAAATCCATCTTAAGCTCAATGGGGTTTAATCACATGTTCGTGGGGAACTTAAGAACATGAAATACAAACTACAGCTAAATTTCGAAATTACACAGAAGAAGTAACAATTTTTATAATGTATTAACGAACGGTTACTCTTCCAGTTTTGATATTATACATTGAAACATTAATACATAGAGTTTTCGTTCTTTGTCATCTTACCTTCATTGTAAATATGCTACAAATTATCTTCTACAACATTTAAAGCTTCATATACTTGTTCTTTTAGCCTCTCATGGAAACGTATTAAATTTATAACATATCTTTTTAGGAATATCAGTATTTAGATATCAATTATTACAATGTATTTTAAATGAGATATTACGTCAAACATATTGTTCTTCTTTGAAAGTGTAGAACAGAAGCAAATTGATCATTTTCTTCTTTTAACAATAAAAATGACTAAACACTGATTTGAAACAAGATTGATTTACACAGATAGGTTTTTCAAGCAACTGGTTATTTGCATTACATGGATACATGTAAATCTTATCACAGACACACTGACAAAGTGACGTCCGCCTAATATCTACCTAGTATAAAGATGTTCTAACTTGTGGGCCGTATACTCTGACTGAAAAAAAAATATTCGAATTATTCGTTTTCCAAAAAGAGTTGACAAATATTCACAAATACAATAGACGTCTTATTTAATTTTTAAACCCGATAAAGGGTTGTAGAAACCAAAATCCTCAAGAAAAAAAGCTGACTAAATTTAGTTCTGGTTGATACTGTGTATAACGTGTGTATGTTGTGAAATAAATCAAGTTATATCCTTTGCTAAATTGAGTATATAGCAATATTCCTTGTTTAAAGCTGCTTGGTCCGATTTTATATCAAATTTTGTGGACGCTTTTAAACGATGGTTATGCTAAGTATCAGGGTTGGGGTCAATTACTTTCAAATACGTACATCAATAATTTTGTCAAATACCTGCAGTTACAATTACATTTATTTTTTCAAATGTAATTAATTACTCTCAATAACTTTGAAGAATGTAATTAAATACATTTAAATTACTTTGCGTTATTCTTTTAAATCTTGAGATAAGATACATGTATGAACAGCATTGAAATATACAGGGCTTTATGTATGGTAATGTTTTAAAAGGTTTGGGTTTACTTTAATCATCATTTATAGATTTTGCTTTAAAATTCAAATTTTAAGATTTCTAGAAACATTTTTATTCATCCAGTATCATTGAGTTCATTTTTGGTTTTGAACAATTTTTTTTCTAGTGATTTTTTATTCAATATCTTTGTTCTTGGGTATGTAAGTAAGTAAGTAGGAATTCACGCCTGAACAAATTTAGACCTTTACCTATTGTCCTGGGCAGTGTGTCATGCTGTCTAATCATATTAAACATTATGATACATTTAATTATTGTATAAACACAAGCCCACTCCAAACAGGTAAACACACTTTACATCAGTATTAGACTACTGTCACATTCTCCTGTTAACCCTACATGTATATATACCTGTACATGTATATACATATAATTGTTTATATTTACTTGTACTGATAAGCCGTACAGCTTACATTTAAGAAAGAACGGAACTGAATATGACACCTTTTTAAACTTTTAACTTGAAAAAAAAAAGTAATTGAAATGTAATTGAAAAGTAATTGAAAAAACATGATATTTTTAGGAATGTATTTAAATACATTCAATTACTTGAAATTGAAAGCAGGCTTAATTACAAATTACTTCCAATTACTTTGAAAAATGTAATTAATTACGCTAAATTATTACAAATTCTTTTTTCAATTACCCCATCCCTGCTAAGTATGTGTATAAAAAAGACATTGCAGTAGTTTTCCCGGTCAATTAAGCCACATTTCAATGAAAAAAATGATGTACAAAACTTGTTTTTTAAACAAACGACACATAAGGGTACATCGTTATTTCGCCTCATATTAAAATTTGCCCCTGGCCTCGAGGCGGCTATGATTGTATTACGACTTTGACATCGCTATAAATAAAGGTCATAATGTTATAACGAATCAAAAATAAACCTGTGTACATTTTGCTCACTATTATTTCTGAACTTTGCTTTGTTTACAATCGATGCATAACACACGGGTTGAATAAACCTAATCATTCGGGGGGACAAAACCAAACGGTTCCCTTTTCTAAACATTCCCATGATGCAGTTTGGTTTGGGTTTTTTGTTTGCCCATAAAGAAATTATTCTATTTACTTTGAATATTTCTAACTTTGAAAGGAGACCGATTCTGCTGGTGTAAATAGGCAAAGTCTATAACTTATAAATAATTTGATACTGTAATAGCCAAAAAATCGGACCACGCAGCTTTAAAATGAGTCGAGTAAAACAAGATCTACAGAATAGACCGTCTCTTGTGGCCTGAATTACATGTACCATATCCTTTTGAAAAAAGTCGATTAGAGGTAACATATTGTCATTTAGTTTTTGAAATTTCAATACCGCTGCAGCTTTACCATAGTTCGTCGAATCCCATTTATCGCCTTATTTAGTGGACTTAACATTGTTGCCTTTTTACCATATATTTCTCGTTTATCCGTCGTTTTAAGTCTTCAAATGTAAAATGTACACGAACATTTTCCCATATCGGATCAGAAACTTCACTAAACTGAAAACTATTCCTTAGCAATGTTGGCCAAGCATTCTAATTTACTCCTTTATACATGTACATGATAATTTTTATTAGGTTCGGATCAGCTATTGTCTTCTCTATATAGTGACATACTGAGTAGTTCATGGATCTCACAAATTATCTCTCCAAAGCATCGTTTGCTCTAATTTGATATTCACAATATTCAAGAGGAATATATTTTTTTATAAGCGTCGGATTAAAGGACACGTAACAACACATATTCTGGTATCCATCAGCTAGACTCATAAATGGTTGTCTAATTAATGATCGTTGAATCTTTGTGTCACCAAGCCATGCGACAATTACCCACGTCTATTCATCACTAAATTATTGTTTAAGAAAGTATAATCACTTGAGATTTTAAACTTTTCTCTTTGAAAAATTATGAATTAACAGCTCACATTAAATTAGTTTCAATGTCATAAAGTTTTCGGATGACGGAAAATAAGTTTGAATAGTGTCACCAAATGAAATAAAAATGGGGTTAACTTTGGAACACGACTCCCGTATTTTGTCCTGCATGTTTGTCGTCAACTCTTAAGTTTTTTAACAATATATATATATATATATATATATATATATATATATATATATATTATGCTCAAGACTAAGCTTGTGTGTGATTAAGTTGCATTAATCATATCCACACATGGCATACCGACCTGAAAAAAATACTGGTCATAGGTCCTTTTGGCAAACGAAGAAAGATAACTACCAAACTACAATATCAATCGCAACTTTCGGGCCTTTCCGGCAGGCTCGGAAAAACACCTCGAATTTATTACATAGGCGTCCATGACAACCCCCCCCCCCCCCCCCCCTCTACAAAACTTGATATAAACACGACACATTTTACGATCTGTTGAGATGTGAACTATACTTCATTAAAATCAATGATATACCCTAAAATATACCACAGAAGAGACATGCAAGGCTGTCTAGCCGATACTTAAACTGATGGGAAGCGACTCCATTTTGTATAAAATTCTAACATTCGGTGTTATCGGTAATGTTAATACATTCCAGGTGGTTTTCCGAGCCTGCCGGAAAGGCCCGAGAGGTTGCGATTGACTACAATATATGATAAAAGAATAGCTGCCATTTTTTCTGTAGATAGATCAACTAAACTGGTGTACGTATTGTCATTTCTGAAATTAAATTTGCAAAATAATAAGTTTAAAACACCCAAATGTTTGAAAATGACAATGAAGTGTTATTTAATTCATTTCAAGCGAGCTCTTTATATTTTTCAAACACACAATACATTACTATGTATTTGATAACACTTTTGAGGTTTGTTGTCAATTAAGATCACAACCTTTCTATCAAACAATTGAACAGAATATATAATTGTATTGAATGCGTTGGGTTTGGTTTTTTTAAATTTGCGAGCGCTTTCCTTACTTACATAACTTGTCTGACAAAATAAGAGCGCATGATTTGGAGCTTAATATTTTTTAATTTACTTTTATATTGCTGTTCATTCTATTCGATGAAAATGTTCTGTTTAAATGCTGCGGGTGCCTATCGTACAAGTTAAATAAGTGCAAAAGATACGTTAAATCCTTCTTTTACTGACGGATTCCCCAAACAAAAAGCATTTGTATATACCGTCTCTTGTTTTACTTATTATTCTCAAGACGTTGGAGCTCTTCCAAAAAACGTATAGTAAAATATATATATATAGAGCACAATAAACAAGCTCCTCTCAAAGCGGCAGACAGCCAAACCTATCATGCTGAGAGGTTCTTCTTGACTGCAGCAGAAGATGATAGCAAAAATTCCTATGAACGCTTCTTAGTGTAAATCTCTCTCTCTTTCTCTCTATCTATCTCTCTCTCTCCTCTCTCTCTCTCTCTCCACACACACAACCTGTTCCGTATTTAGCCAGTACATCTGCATTTTACATGTATCATATTTAATAATTCTTTACTGTTTTAATCATTTTCTTTTTATTGTAACTCTATGGGTCTTTGATTGAAAATTAACAAGTGCCTGTTGTAATTAAAAAAACCACCCATCTTTAAATAATGTTACCTCTTTGACGAATATATGGACGACGTATCACACATACAACTGAAGCATCGACTCCGAGAGAGGAAAAGAGAGAGGGAGAGAAATATCGTACATAATGAGAGAGAGAGAGAGAGAGAGAGAGAGAGAGAGAGAGAATGAGAGAGAACCTTCGTACCCAATAAAAGACGAGAGAGAGAGAGAGAGAGAGAGAAACTTCGTACAGAACGAAAGACTTAGGAGAGAGTATATTTAGTACATTCATTTCTTAGCTACATATATTTGGCTTATCAATTTGAAAGGCTAAGTTAATATATCTTAATGTCAAACATTTTATTTATTTATTCCGTTTGCCACTTCTTCTTTATTAAAACAGATGGATTGAAAATAAGATTTGATCCACTAAACGTGAAAACGATTTCTATAGTAAACAAATTCAACTTCTAATTATTATTAGGGAAAACACGTTCTGCAATCTTCATTGATTTGTGTTACAGCGTCAGTATGGAACGTTAACTGCTGTGCGATTGATCAATAGACTTCCAAGGCAGCAACATCATCCTAATGCATTTCATCAATACTATTAACGTCATCCCCTTATTTGCACATGGAATGCAACATCGCATCTTCATCAATGGCTTTACGAATCTAACTAATAATTGATGAGTGATCCTCTAGCATACTCTGTGTAGCGAGTATGCGCGCGGATCCAACATCTAACCCTTAAAATATTGCAGAAATTTCTGCGTTATTAGATCTTTAGTGCTTATCTTCCAAAGATGTGTATTTCATAAGACATTGATTTATAATGAACAACGGAACCAACAAATAAATGGCAATTACTAAAGTGATATAATAAGATAGTAACCATAGCATCAGCATCAAATACACACAAGTTTAGGCAGATCAATCTTTTTTTCATATTGATTTTCTGGGTGACTGCCAACAGTTGCAGACAGAGAATAGAAAGAAGACGGAATCGTGCGGAATTATAAGCATCTTAGAAGATACATGTAAAGGTAAATTTTATTTCATTCAGCTTTTATTAAGTAACTGTTTGTATCCAGTGATGCTCAAGAGAATTAAGTCTGATTTTCTTATGTTATAGGATACTGTAGTTAAAACGATGATTTTTTTTCAATTTAAAAACAATAGCACTTAAACAAGCACTGTTCATGTTTTTTTCTTAACTTTTTAGCTAGAAAGCAAGTCTATCAAATGCCTCTATTTCAAAGATTTGATTTTTCAAAAAGTCAAGTAACCCAATTGCGCTCTATAGGAATTTGTTTGACTGTTATCCTTAACACATTCTAATTTGATTTAAGTAGTTTGTACCGTGTACTTGATTAGGTGTACCTGTTCATGAAAATGTGATGAATAAGAATTGAATTAATTTTGATATATAAAAGAAACAATCGAGCTTTTAGCGACAAAATGTGTTACAAGGTAACTATATACCTGTAAACTACTGAATCAATACAAAGCTAACCAAAAATGTGCTACATCTGTTGTTTAATTAGGTACATATATGATATTACGGAGACAATCCAATACTAGTACTAAAGTTACATGTACATGTTCCTGAATACTTCTTATTCTATTCCTGAATATTTCCAAAAGCTGAAACTTACAAAAGTAAGAAACTTGTTGTTTCTGGTTAGCATTAAAAGAGAAAAATAGTTTCTGCAGTCGTTTTATTAGTCATCAGACAGGAAAAATATCGATTCTATACAATCTATACGCTCTATAGCTTATCAGCTAGAACATTTACAGATCTAAGCAAAAATACATGTAATATTAGAATGTCCACTTTGGAATCAACAAACATGGAGACATATCAAAATTGATTCCGTATCATTGAATCATATGAAAAAAAAATGTTAAGTTTTATACAGATGGTGCCATGTCTCTGACAATAATCAGATTCGACGAGAGAATTTTTTTAAACCCCTGAACAGATTTCTCATAACATGCTAAAATCAAAATTTTGTGATTTCTCCCCTTTTTTTGTCGCTAAAATTTAGTTATTATTTCAAGTGTCAACCTAGTACATATATAATTATTTTTATAACCAAACTTCGGTCTAACAGAATATTCCAATTGACGTCAATGCATATATTAAATTCAGTTATAAAATCTCCAATGTAATAGTATTTTTAAATTTGAGTACGTAGTTTATAAGGATAGACACTACAATCACCAAAATTACTTAATATACCCCCTCTCTCTCTCTCTCTCTCTCTCTCTCTCTCTGATAAACAAATCGAGGCTTTATCATTCCTGATATTTTTGTTGAAAAACGCCCTTAAAACTAAAAAATATGGTAAAACATTAATATTTTTCTTAAATTTCTTTTTCAGATGCTAAAATCAATAACTCTGGAGAATTTTGTGCATTTCAAAGAAAGAACTGTTATTGATTTTGATACAACTCCAAGGGTGAAACAGAGTAAAGAAAGTTTGCATAAAGAGGCAACTTCTTCAAATGCAAGTGCAAATAAAAAACAAAGGCGTAATGCTGAAAAAGAAGTGACTGCGGATTGGAACACTTTAAATATTTTTGTAGGTGCTAATTTCTGTGGAAAAAGTACCGTTTTAGAATTAATACGACGTTGTATGACAGATGAAATAAATGTATCAGTAACAAATTCTTTTGATAAAAACTCATTTGCATATGTATTCTGTAAATTCAATTTGTCTCCATATGATGAAGTTATTTCTGGAATTATAAAAGAACCTGGGAATGATGTGATGTACAAAGTTTTCATTTATACAGCCAAAAATGACACTTTTCTTCGCTCGAAATCGTCAGAAAGTATTGCAACCTACAACGGTTTGGTTCACGAAGCAGATGATATGCAGACAATACATTCAATTGTAGAAAAGGGGAGTGTTAATATTATCCATCTTCTTCATATGATAAAATCTTCAAAACCTCGAGAAGATTGTTTACCAGTGGAACCAAGCTGGAAAACTATTGAAAACAAATATGTGTCTACACTACCTCTAAGAGGCATTGGAATGGTACAGTGGACAAGAAGTGAGAAAATCAAGAAGGAGCACAAGGAAAGCAACTACAAGATGGCATGTGAACGAGCAGAAGTTATATCGACATTGTTGTTTGGGGACCGTAAAGATGATATTGATGAAGTGCTTGAGGAAAAAATTTTTCAATTTATTACATATCCAGAAATATTTAAATTTATAAAAAAAGATGGACTATTGTATGTTCAACATAACACATCAGAATTCCCATTGCTGAAGACATCTGAAGGAATTTTAGAGGCAAAATTAACATCTTTGCTCTTAGCGCACAAACACATTCAGACTCTTTGTTTAGAAGATCCTGATCGAGGAATGCACCCTCAAATGATTGAACGGTTAAAGACAATGATGTATATGCACGTAACATCATATAAGAAGACAATTATTGTGGTGACGCATAGTCCGTATTTTATTGACACCATTACCATCGACAAAACGCATGTTTTCTTTCGAAGGAAAACAGCCTCCAACAGTTACGAATGTTCTGTGAAAAACGCGGGGAAAAATAAGGAACTCTCCAAAGTGTCTGACATTGAAACACTGAGAACGTTGTTGTTTTCAACCAAAGTTTTATTAGTGGAAGGACCAACTGACAGGGAGGTTGTGCAAGGTATTTTTACCCAATACAAATGCAATTTGTTCGAAAGGGGAGTGATCGGAATGAATGAGCTTTATGAGGATATAACCACATATCAAATTATTCCTGTCGGCGGCTGTGAAAATACAAAGAAAGTACAATCATTTTGCTATTTTATCAATCTTCCGTGCTTGTGTTTATGGGATCTAGACAAAGTTGTGAAGTTTGATAAAGAAACATGTCAAATACAAGACTTTTCTGAGATAGGTAAGGTTAATATAGATAGGTTAAAAGCAAAATACGTTGATAAACAACTTTCATCTCTCATTGATTGTGATGAAGATTTCGAAACAATTAAAACATCCTTAGAGGAACGAAAGAGATTTATATGGAGATATGGTGCTGTGGAGGATGCAATTTTAAGCTCCAGGAATCGTTATGAAGAAATTTGCTCGTCCAACAACTGCCTCTCATTGACTAATAAGAGCCTAAAGAAAAAACTGAAAGAACGACTTGGTGAAGAAGAAAGGAAAGCATTTTATACACAGCTCATGGAAGTCGCTGAAATACAACGATTTATCAGATTTATGGAAAAGGAAGAGAACAAGAGGTTAAATAACTACTAACTGTGTGCATGTTGTGTTTTCTGCTTTAACATTTGAAATCCAAACCTTTTCGACGGATTTTACGAACGCTTACATTGCAATATAAGTGAAAATATGTTGATAAAAAATCAGTAAGAAATTTAATATACTTCATCCAATTTATAAAATGGAATAATGTTCAAGAAATATATTGCACGCACCAAAAAACTTCTAATTTTACATCACAATTGATTATTTGAATACAAAGAGATTAAGAAGTAAACAAAATTTATTAGATTAATTTCTGATTGGTACTACTCTAACTTAAGGCAATGGATTACAATTTTGTATTTTGAAAGTATATTTAAAATTATTAAAGCCGTTTTTTCATTGTAACAAAGTAACGAAGCATTTTCAATTTCTAGTTTAAACATTTTTATTCTTATACATGTAAGTAGTTAGATTCTTATTCCATTAGATTTTGTGTCTTGAACTATCTCCGTAGCATCCATAGCTATTCGAGCAGATACGAACTCTTCAAAACGACTTGGGCATTGAACCTTTACACTTGAGCTGACTTGGTTTACCTATTTCCTAATGAATGCAATCAAAGAAAATATCATGTAAAAGTGAAACACAGGTTAAACCGAAATTTCATTGACCTTATCAACAATTGGTTCTCAATGGGAAAACAGGTTACAGCCCAACCAGAGTTAAAGTGAAACGGTGCCATTCTGTACAGCATACCGGCAAAAACTTGAAAGTCATCGGCTGGGAATGAGGTGTAGAGCAATATCTACAAACGAATTAGGTCTTTTATTTAATGGGTCATTGCCAATGTTGAATAGGGGAAATAGCTTTATGTCCTGACCACCTGTTTCCAATATGTGAGGTCGCGTACGTTATTTTAAATTTTTACTAACGACCACTTCTGTTCACGTTGAGGTTGATACATTAAATTGTTTCATTTGACAATAGAGTTCATAACTGTCAATAACTGAAACCAGATATCTCGTCCGGTAATTGTGTTCCAGGGCGGGATTATGTCATCTTACTCTTAACCTAATTCACTTGGCATCTGATGAGAAATAGATAATACACTCTCCTCTTTCATTCTGGAAAAATTATTAAGTCACACTGTAAGATTGAACATTTTTCTTTCCTGTGTATGAATTTGTTGGAATCATCTTTTCAGTATATTTTTATTCTTACATTCTCACAATAAAACTTGTGTAAATTCTAATTATCTTGAATGTAATAATAAATACAATGAAAATTTTCATGCAGTCATTCTACTTCACAATATTATCTTTTAGGTGGGTACAGCTCTGGACAATATCCCGCATTTTGCTATATGTAAAGCCCTTAGGCCCGAATTCTCTCTTCCCATCTTTGAAATGACGGCTGCACAGCCTGTCATTATTGTGTACTCTCTGTCTGCTCGTCTGAAAATTATAACAAGCTCAATATTATTTTTTAATATCAATAAAATTATATTTGACTTAAATACTGAAGGCATATGATATTTAAAAAAAAATAAAACTGGTTTTGTTTGAGGGGAACGTAAAACAGGCCCTGCAGAACATCGGCCTACTGTATGGGTGTGAAAATGGCCAAGAGCACTTGATATTGTGAGAAGGCTTTTTGATTTCAACATTGTCAGATGAAAGCATACAAATTCAATGCTAAGTCTATAACAAGAGGCCCATGGGCCACATCGCTCACCTGAACAGCAGTTCCTTGTAACATTCTATTTCGTAGCATATGCTATTTCTATTTTAAATTTGAACCCCTTTCTGGGGCCCCAGGATTGGTCCGAGGTTTATGGTTGGCTTTACTAATTTAGAATTTACACTATTTGAGGATCCTTGCATAGTAATCTCACAAACTGTAGCATTATAGTTCTCGAGAAAAACTTTTTAAAAACATTTTCCATATATATTTCTATGTTAAACTTTGAACCCCTCTTGGGGCCCCAGTATTAGTCCAGGGGTCACAGCTTTATTAATTTAGAATCTAAATTATTTAAGGATGCTTGCCTAGTAATCTTACAAGTTGAAGCATTCTAGTTCTCTAGAAAAAGATTTTTAAACATTTTCCCTCTATATTTCCCCAGTATTAGATCGAGGGTCACAGCTTTTATAATTTCGAATCTACACTATTTGAGGATGCTTACGTAGTTATCTGACAAATTGAAGCATTGTAGTTCTCGAGAAGAAGATTTTTTAACATTTTCCATATATACTCCTACATTAAACTTTTAACCCATCTTGGGTCCCCAGTATTAGTCCAGGGGTCACTATTTTAAAACTATCGAATCTACATTATCCAAGGTTGTATGCATAGTAATCTCACAAATTGTAGCATTGTATGTCTCGAGAAGAAGATTTTTTAACATCATACCTATATATTTCTATATTAAACTTTGACCCCTCTTGGGGCCCCAGTATTAGTCCGGGGGTCTCGATTTTACCAATTAATAATCTACATAAGCCAGGGATGCATGCATAGTAATTCCACAAACTGTAACATTGTAGTTCTCGAGAAGAACATTTTTAAACGTTTCCTATATATTTTTTAAAATGTTAAATTTTGAACTCCTCTTGGTGCCCCAGTATTAGTCCGGTAGTCATGATTTTTACAAATTAGAATCTAAATTATTTAAGGATGTATGCACAGTAATATCCCAAACTGTTGCATTATAGTTCTTGAGAAGAAGATTTTTTTTCATTTTCCTATATATGTTAAACTTTGAACCCCGCCCGGGGCCCCACTTTTTGTCCGGGGGTCACAATTTTTACAATTTAGAATCTTCACTATATATACAACCTTTTGTGTAAATATTGGCATTTCTGGTGCAGTGGTTCTTGAGAAGATTTTAAAACATCTTTCCTATGTATTTCTATGTTTAACTTTGAACCCCGCCTGGGGTACCAGTTTTGGTCCGAGGGTCATGATTTTTACAATTTAGAATCTTCACTATACATATCAAAGGCCGGAAGGATATAGATATCATTAATTTAAATTTCTGTACCAATATTCGTATATCAAAGAATATCAGAATAAAAATGTTTTGTGAATATGCAACTATATTTTTATTTGCAATTTTAACATCACCATGTGATTGTTTACTCAGTATATTTCCTTATAAAATACGTAGTGATGCATTTGTAATACAATGAATCATAACTCATCATGGTTACAAAAATCGAAGAAATTTCAAAGTTCAAAAATAAATTGTCTTCTTTCTGCTTTAAACAGTCTTTGAACAAATTTCACGGGTTCATCATTTGTATGCGAGGGTAACACATTAACAGTGTTTCCCTAATTATAATAAAACATACTTTTATTTATTTCAATTCCCGTGTGAAACAAGATTACCTATGGTATGGTTGTTTAGTGTTAACAAATAAATCCACACCACGTGCGTTGATCTGCCGTATCTATAATGCTCAACCAACCAACTAGCAACAAAATCACAATATACATTTATCGCTTACATTCATTTTGGAAACCGTGCCCGATAACAAATAAATTTACATATCAATTTTTTTTTTATCGGGCACGGTCTCCAACTAAACTGTAAGCGATAAACTAAAATAATATTTAGTGAATTTTTACACCTTATCGTATTCATCCGTCATTTCTTGATTAAACAAACTTATATACTTATACAATGAGTTGTCAATAATCAGGGAGACACAGTTGGGTTTCTTGGTGCACAATTTAGTTGAATAAATCAAACAAAAATCTGGTAAACAATTTTCTATGTATTTCTATATTAAACTTTGAACCCCGCCTAGGGCCCCAGTTTTGATCCGGGGGTCACAATTTTTGCAATTTAGAATCTTCACTATATATACAAGCTTTTGTGTATATATTGGCATTTCTGGTGCAGTGGTTCTTGATAAGAAGATTTTTAAACATTTTTCCCACGTATTTCTATGTTAAACTTTGAACCCCGCCTGGGGCCCCAGTTTTGATCCGGGGGTCACGATTTTTTACAATTTAGAATCTTCACTATATAAACTTGCTTTTTTATAAATATTGGCATTTCTGGTGCAGTGGTTCTTGAGAAGAAGATTTTTAAAGACACACACCCTATACTCACTGTTTCGCAATTATCTCCCCTTTAAAAAGGGTTTAGCTCTTTATTTTAACAATTTAAAATCCCCTTCCATTAAGGATGCTCTGTACCAAGTTTGGTTAAATTTGGCCCAGTGGTTTTAGAGAAGAAGTCAAAAATGTGAAAAGTTTACAGACGGACAGACGGACGGACGACGGACAAAAAGAGATCAGAAAAGCTCACTTGAACCTTCGGTTCAGGTGAGCTAAAAACGATTGGCCCCAACATATTCGTCTTTAAATTTTTTTTTTATATACACACGCGATTTGACGAAGTTTGTTTTTAATGCATCTTTTCTCTTGACCTCTAAATAACACTAAATAACGACAATGATGCGTTCTTGTATTTTTTTATGACTTTCCTGCATCAATCTATCCATTTCTTCCTTTCCCTAACATCAGTTGGGAATCGGAACAAACTGCACGTCTATTTTCCGCCAGTACGATGCGTATATCGATTGCAAAACAGTACACCATTTCACAAGAATGTTACTACAAACGCTGATGTACCCGGATGATTCTTAATTTTTTTATTATTCTAATTATTGGTTAATTTTTCAACATATCAAAAATAATATCACTGTGCTTCTTAAATGTGTAAACGCCTCGCTTTTA
>WFKH01011581.1:34176216-34220236 GCA_016163765.1 Magallana hongkongensis | reverse complement strand
AAGAGTTCCTGACGGGGCCTATTGTAGACTTGTTTAAGGGGGCTGTGTCTCCTAGGAAGTGCCAAATTCAAGCCTGTTTTCTTTGTCAATTGTACATAATATCTAATAGGAATAGAGTTTAATTCATAAGATCACATACGAATGGTGAAAAATTATTTTTCTGATTTTAATGTTTACAATTCTTCAGTAAGGCATTTTTAATGGGCAACCAAAATTTGAGTGTCATTTGTTGAGTTACAAGCGAGTTACAGAGCTTACAATAGTACAATTCTTTGCAATGTAAACAAAGCTTTTGTTTACATTTTGAATGTTGAAGTGAAAATTCCAGTTTTATACCAAAAGTAAATGTCTTGAACGTTTGGGACTGTTTATTTATGCTAAAAATGAATAAGAAGATAGACAAATCAGCTTGAAAAAGATTTTTTAACAGGTGTATTGAACCTTTGTAAACAAAAACAAGGCTCGAGCCTTGTTTACATGACAAAGAAATGTGAGCCCTGTATCTTGCTTATGACTCTACCACTGACTCAAATTTCATTTGATCATTAGAAATGCATTCCTAAAGCATTGTGGATAATAAAAATAGAATTTGACCCAAATCGTGACAATGCCCCTTTAAGGGTCCTCCACACACCTGTGAAATGTTCTGCATACACGCTCGTTCTTCTAAGTTGCACTTGTTCGACTTGAAAATGACAGAAAAAATTTCAATTTTGGGGGAAAAATGAACTTTTAAAATTTTACCACTATTCATGAAAGTAAAAGTCCCTGCAGTATTCGAACTCGGGACCTGCGGGTCGGTAGGTCGAAGCTAGACCCATTGCACCACAGAGATTGACACCAAATATTGGCGACATAAGCTGTTTCACAATGCATTAAAATCGCCATGTTGTGTTGTACTGCGTAAAAAGTAGAAGTCACGGGGTGTCGAGGATCCTTGAACTTTTTTAGTTGAATCTTAACTGATCAAATTACAATTAAACTATGTGTTACAAGAGGTCAAAATGAATATTACTTTATTAGATGGTTCACTATAGAAAACAACATTAGAGAACCCTCTACCCCAAATTAAATTTCTTTTAAAATTTTATTACATACTTTTGCTGTAAAAATTCAGTCTTAGTTTCTCACTCGCTAAGATACTTCATAACAAAAAATTCAAATATCAACTCTCTAAACCATACCATAGACCAAATAACAAATGGAGTTTGGGGCATATAATTATAATAACATATTCCCCTATACCCCCCCCCCCCCCCCCTACAAACAAAGGTTAATGTTACTTAGTTATTTGAACTAAAATTATCATATTTTTTAATTAAAGGGGCATGGTCACGATTTTGGTCAAAAATTATTTTTCCAATTTTAAATTTTACAATGCTTCAGTAAGGCATTTTTAATAGGCAACCAAAATTTGAGTGTCATTCTTTGAGAAATAAGCGAGTTACAGAGCTTACAATTCTTTTCAATGTAAACAAAGTTTTTGTTTACATTTTGAATGTTGAAGTGAAAATTCCAGTTTTAGAAAAAAATAAATGTCTTGAACGTTTGGGACTGTTTATTTATGCTTAAAATGAATAAGAAGATAGACAAATCAGCTTGAAAAATATTTTTTACAGGTATATTGAACCTATGTAAAGAAAAACAGGGCTCGAGCCTTGCTTACATGACAAATAGTTATGATCCCTGTATCTTGCTTATAACTCTACGACAGACTCTCAAATTTCATTTGATCATTAGAAATGCATTCTTAAAGCATTGTGAATAATAAAATTAGAAAAATAGAATTTGACCAAATCATGACCATGCCCCTTTAAACACATTATAATTAAGTTAAGAAAAACAATTTTAAAAATCTAACAAAACGTAATCCATGAAAAATTATGAAATGCGAACAAATGCGCGGTTTTTTTTTATAATCACTGGCATGAAACGAAATTATTATTAACAACTGTAAATACATCTTTATAACCAGAAATAAAAAGCACACATACTCATTGAAATGATTATAATTCTTTTTTGTATAAAATTAGTTATGCTCCTCGTTTATAACTGTTTCTAATATAACAAGATATAAAAACTGATATCAAGATTAATCTACCATGTAAAACACAAATTGAAAGTAGAAAATTCGAACGGTTTCTCTTATTAATTGAGTTGTAATGTATGTTTATGTTTTTAAATTTGTTTCACGAATATATTCATAAACATTTGGTATATCATAAAGGCAAAGTCCATTAATAATTAAGTTACACAAATCAAACTTACTAACACTCTCTACGATCACAACATCCGAGTGTATGCCGATCTCGATGTTAAATTAAGCCAACGTTTTATCAATTTTATTTGGGGTTTTTTGCGTGTTCTTTTTATAGATTCTTAACTCATTCATAAAAATATTTATTTTTAACAATCTGTTATGGCTATCACTAGTACAGTAGTTCATTCAAATGCATTGGTGTCTTATTATGCATATGCAAGGGTCGAATTGCATGGCTACCGTTTTCTAATTCTATCTTTGGAGCGACCATATTCACTTGCGACAGTATTCCCTGGTACACCGGGCAGCTGCATTTATTTTTCTATAATCGCAACTGCTCTGTCTGTATCCGCATATTAGAGAGGTTAAGCATTTGAACGTGTACCTCTACGGGTACATGTAGAGCTACAAGTATGTTTACACGTACACGTACCAAAATTTGGATTATATGAAATAAACTGTACGTGTAAGTGAAAGTGTAAAATAATTAGATTTAACATTTTCAACATGTTCAGTTTAGTCTCACTACTTATGAAATAGTTCTATGAGTTTGATGAAACCAAAAGCACAGTCGTCCTCAACTTATCGTCTGCTTTACATAAAACAACGTTTGATAAACACAAAGTCTGTATTTCTTTTGAAAAATGCTACAAGTATTCACCTCCGTGTACTTTTGATTCTACACGTTTTGTACAACTTGTAGAATTACGCGGTATGCAGAAATTATGACGTAATACACATAAAATTAGGGGATTTCCCTTGTTACACGTACTCATACACGTACACGTTCAAATGCTTAACCTCTCTATTGCCTCACAGACTTTCAGATAGCGAATTCTCAACAATTAGATTATGATTTTTACTTGTATATATAGTGAATTTTTTAATAACAAAATTATGCAGTATTCATATAAATTATCTAAAGTTCAAAATACAATACAAGGTATTTTAGTTTTATTCATATCTTTTTTAATGACTTTTATATTTATTTGTACAATATTCGATGTACAAGGAAAGATAACTCCTCCTAACTGGAAAGATACCATGATTAATGTACATCACTTTTTCCGTACTATGACATCATAAAGATGTGACGTCATAGACTTTTCCATGACGTTCTAGATCATGTCAGAACACTATACGATACAGATGTGTTTTCTCTCCAATTCCCTAAAATTGGTGCATTTAAAACATGTCTTATATTAACATTATAAAGGAATTACTGTTATACCGTATCACATATTCTGTTAACAAATATAATCTTGACAATCTATGTGAGTTAAAAAAAAATACATTACAGTCTGATGTGAAGGTTTATTTTTGATGCAATATCTAAATGTCAAGGTCTAATCTAGGGAATCTGCAAGGGGTAAAATGCAAGTATAAGTAATAAACAACGATTATTTAGTGAACATGGCGTTATGAATAGCAATTGCTCTGCTGGCATATTTTCCACGATACGCTAGAGCACATCATGGAATATGCCAGCAGAGCAATTGCTATTCATAATGCCATGTTCACTAAATAACGTTGTTTATTTCTTATTTGGTTTCAACTGCAGATATTCAGCGAAATTTGTCGAAAGTAGGTCGTTTGAGGCGTAAATATATTGATTTTATATTGTAGAATAAACATAACTGTCTGAAAGTATAAGCTGTATTTGGGCTCTGATCGAAAACGTGAAGAGGGTTCAGCAAGCCTAGCTCTCTGTCACGTTTTCTTACCCCGCCTAAATATAGCTTAATACATGTATTTCAAGACAGTAACCACGTATTTTACATTTATGACCCTTAATATGTGATTTATTACTTAAATATGTCTGAATGTTTTATTAATACTATAAAGATCACTATTTCCGCCTTTGTTAAAAAAACAGCCATTATCTGACAAATCTGGGAAATTGGGCATACCAAAAAAATCATAAGACCCCTGGAACAAACCAGGAGGTAAATTTTTTTTTTTATTTGATGTCTTTTGGCAATAACTTTCATTTGTGGAACAGAATAAAAAATCCCTAGGGCAGAAGTTATAAAAAATGTAAAAAAAAAAAAAAAAAAAAAAAAAAAAAATTTCCAAAATTGGTACATTTCAAGCAAAATCCCATAGGGTCCTACATGTATGTTAAAAATTAACAAAATTTGAGTTGACCCCCTAAACAAACGATGTGGTAAATGTCTGATTTTTTTTTATCTTAAAATAATAATTATATCAGTAGAAATTCAGTAAAAAGTCTCATTAAAAAATCTAAGGCAGAACAAATTAGACCCGGCTTCGTTAAATATTATGATATCGTAAATAGATAAACATGTTTTTGCGTTTGTTACACATCAGAACAGTTTGCCTACGTGCTGCATAATATGTATATTGTAAAAGATAGGGGCTGTTATCATACTGATAAAGATAGTGACATTCGATAACTGCAGATCAACTTATATAATCTTTCACATGATGTGCTGCTTTTTACACAAATGCGAACTAAAGTAAACATTTTTATGTAATATAGATACCGAAGGTAGACTCATATTTACTTAAACTGTCAAGTGTTTTGTTGTAAACGTTCTGATAATAATATACCTTAACTAAAGAATATTATTCAACAAATTTGGCAGAGCATAAAACCGATGATAAATGCACAAGTTTAAACAGATCGACCTCTGATCGTATCGATTCTCTGCACTACTACCAGTCGTCGTAGAGAGAAGACAAGAAGAAGGAAATTCATTCAATCGTAAGTTTTTATACAATCATAAGTACATACGTAAATTTCGTTGCAATAAATTATTATCAAAAGTATTTGAACTTATTTATCCTCAACTGAATAATTGTTATCAATTTATTCATTTTTTTTATTGATTCATTTATTTATTTATTTTTGAGAAGAAAATGAATTTAATTCAAACCTTAGAATGACTTTCTGGCTTTATTAGACGTTTAACCTTCATCTAGCGCTTTATCATTTTTCGTTTTCAACTCTTTGGAAGTAATTTCTTTTTAAAACTGAAATTTGTAATTTTCTGTTACTAATTTTTTTTTAATCACTCTAATTTGCAATACTAGAGGAGTGAATACTCGGATAGGGATTTTCGCTTTTAGTGATAATGAATGCTCAAAGCAATGAGCTCATTTCAAATATACTGCACGGAATTAATATAGGTTTTCAATTTAGATTTTAAATTTAGTATTATGTATCCCTTTTCAAGTTTTTGTAAATTTAAGGTCTTCCGTTCCCAACGAAAGGCCTTTTTGTTATTGCTTTTTTACTTTTTCCCTTATTATTCTTTTGTCTTACGCATTTTGTGCACGCAAGTTTCCAAGAACGACTCGGCCAATTTTCAAAAAAACTTTCAGAAGTAATAGATATTGATCTTAACCTTATTTGAATTTTTTTGTATTGATGACGTCATTTCCGTTTTTAAAATATTGACGTTTTTACGATATTTAGAGGGTCGGCTTGTCCGGGAATTTTCTCCTAAACGAATAATGGTATTGAGTTTAAATTTTAAGGGACTGTAGATTAAAGATTGTAGATGTGACAAAAGCATTTTAATTGTTCTGTAACCAAAAGCGCCGAAGCTCGCCAGAGCTCGAAAATTAAGATAAAAAAGCGTTGTGATTTTTCGTAGTTTTCTTTGAATATCTTTTTTCTCGGAAGTATTTTGTTAAGGCATAAAAAACATAAAAACTTTATAAAATCAAAAGTTTTTATTTAACATCAAATAAAGGGGCTTTAAATTAAGGGCAAAGAGTGCTCTAAATTTTTCGATTATAACTTTCTACTGTGAAATATTTTGTTATCAATTATAAAAGCAATAATGTTTATTTTAAAGTGTTTCATCTACACAATACAATTTTATGCTCCTTTGTTACCTTATTAAGGATTTTAAGAGGCCAGAAGTCCAAAACTATGATCTTTAATTTCTAAAAATGAAGGAATATTTTGAAGAAAACAAATTGGAAAAAGATGCTTAAAATATTATGGTTAACAATATGATCTCAAACTTTTTTGTAAAACGGTCCCTAAAAGAACTAACATTATAGGGTCGGCCCTTTAGACGTTCTTTTCCAGATATCTCGAAAACGGTACAGAATTTCCATACACTTGTTGATCAAAATGTGTTCAAAATGACAAGGGTTTTTATTTGACATCAAGACAATAGGGGCTGGCCCTTTAAATTAGGGGCTACAGGGGTCTCAAGTGTTTTTTCATAGCTCAATCGATTGATTGAAAAAAGTGTGTTCCTTTGAATGAAGACACCGCCTTCATTTCCTGATCATGTTTCCTTCAATATCTTATCTTGACTTTCTACAAATCGGACGAAATACCTCCTCGAGATCGTGTCCAGTTTCTTCTTCTTCTTCCAAATTTTATCCGGGTGGTAATCTAAATACTCTTTGACATTAAGACTGTAAACTTAAACACATATAGGTAGATAATGTTGGTAAGGAGTGCACGCCACCAAAAGTTTTGACCTTGACCTATCTTGTATATCAAGGTCAATCATTTTCTGAAAAATATTGTCTGGACCACAACATGAGATTCCTTAAGCAGGTCGAGACCACTAGATTTTGTAACTTCGGCATAAATTTGCATACTAAATTAGCCATCTGTTTACTTTTATCGACAAACCAATCAGGTGAATAAGTTGCAAGGCATTGTGGCCTACTACAAGTTTCAGTGTATACAAAAGCGTATTGAAAATATATACCATTTTGAATTGTCCTTTGGAAACTCATTTTGAATGATTTTTCAGATTTTATGAAATAAATATGGACAATTATGTCTGAACTTTCATTTCTATGCTCACATTTAAAAAAATATTGCATATGAGGCCTTTTATCAACCTATTTACACACCCCATTGTCAATGTTCAAAAGAGAGGTACGTCCTATTGAATTAGAAGCAGTGAGTACCGTTTTTTCACGTGATACCCCAGATTTGGGACAACATTAGTAGGATGCGCATTGATATTTTCTTCAGAGAGATTCATCAGAATGCTGAACGTACAAGATACTTTATGCTACATAGCTTGCGCTTCTACATTTGTATATTTGTGCATTTCTATTACCGTGGCTATTTACGTATGATAAAAATGTACAGTTACCTGTATTTATTTCTAGTGGAGAATGATAAAGTCAACAATAAACAATTATGCAGTTTTTTCTTATCAAAATCTGTTGGTACTTGTATGCGTATGTTTAACAGTCTGTTGATACTGATCGGTTTTTGAAGCAACAATTGATCAGCTAAAACAACAGTATTTTTCAATGTGAGCATGGAACAAAGTTAATGATACGTAATCTTTCCTTTTTTACCTTCTAAAGTAAAAATCAAGATGTACAAATATTCCGGCAAGCAATTAAATATTGGGTATAAAACAGACAAAAACCACGTGCGTTTGTTAAATCGTTGTAGACCGTCATGCTTTGCGACTTATTCACTGAATTGGGGAATCTGTTTGACGTAAATATTGTCAAATTTTAAATAATGCTATCCATATAAGGTTGTGTACCCGACCTGTTAAACATACAGCCATTAATCTTGTATCACGAAAGATGGTGTATAACCAAGCTGAACCCTACCAAATTTTTTGACCATGACCTAATATTTTTGATTTTAAAGATTAGAAAAAAATTCTGAATATTCTTTCACAGAAGGAATTCAAACCTAAAATAAACAACAATGATAATGCATATGTAATTAATTTTGTTTTACCTCGTCCATTTTCTAAACTCAAGGTCAAATTAATAAACAAACCTAGAACCCTAACTTAGAAATCCTTTGACTGATAGACTTTAAACATGGAACATGGATGATCTAGAGAAAAAGTGACCCATACCCAACTTTTTAACTTGACCTTATTTTGTATCTCAAGGTCAAGCATTTTCTGAAAAATATTGTCTGGGCCATAACATGAGATTTCATAATCGTACAGACTTTAATCTGATACATGTATCATAGACACATCGTATCATATTACTTTACATATTTCTGTATTGTAAACTCGACTATATATGTGTCTTTATCCGTGAATTCTTTATAAGAAAAATAAGACAACTTAAAATAATATAAGTTGTAAACGATCTTCCAAGGGCATGATGCCATTCTTACTGACAAAACAAGTTTCGGTGGATATATTACATTTTGAAAATAATACATGGTAAATAACAAGCTAAAAATGCAACATCTGTTCTTAATAATGATATTACAGATCCAACCGCAAACTTGGGTACTAAAGTCACAAGTACATACAATGCCCGTATTCCTATTTATAAATGATGTATCCGTTTCATTACAAACTACTTCTATAAATACGTTATTTTAAAAAATAAAAAATCTGGACCAGCTTTTACTAAGAATATATGACATGTTGATGTCATTAAAATGCACTGCAATACATGGACCAATAGATTGTGCCTAACTGATATCTAAAATAAAATTCATTGGTGAGAAAATGTTTTGTATAACATATTTCTTTACTGTTGAAACAAAAATTTTTGGGGGTATAAGATATTCTTTAATAATACACTGAGATGTACTTTTGCTTATTTTTTTACCTTGACATTTTTTATCTAATGGACAAATTAAGAAAATATCCAAAATTTTGTCCAGAAGATGATTTTAAAACTCTTTGACTGAAAGACTTCGAACTTAAAACATAAGATGGATGATGTAAAAAGAGTGCAATCTAGAAGACTTGTTTACCTTAACTTATTTTGAATCTCAAAGTCATTTTTCATTTAAAAAAATATCCAAGTTATAACATAAGAATCCTTTAAGGAAAGGACTTGCACTATAAATCTATGATATAAAACGTAGCTGAACCCTACCAAAAAATAAAAGAGCCCGACATATTTTTCAAATTAGGTCAAATTTAAAAACTATTTCTTTCGCTGAATCTGAATATACACTGATAAGCGTTTCTAACGGAAGACCTAATTGTTATTGTTTCGTTTCTGCTTCCCTTTTATTCTTCTTTTTTAGTGAAAGTTTCAGATATGATAGATATTGACAAAAACTTGTTGAACAAAATGTGTTTAAAAACAAAAGACCTTTCACTTGCTATCAAGATAAATAGGCTGGTCCCTCAAATAAAAGGCCAAGAAGGGTCTAATTTTTTTCATTTATAGCTCGTTACTGAGGAATATTTTGTAGTATGTTATAGAAGCAAATATGTTCATCTTTTAGTTATTTACACATGCATAAAAATAATTTCCTCATTTGTTACGTAAAAAGGGCTTTAAGGGGCTGGAAGTCCAAAATTGAGATCATTTATATTTCAAAAAGAAGAAATATTTTAAAAAGTGATATAGAAGAAAAGATGCTCAGAATGTTAACCCGCAACAATATGATGCAATGTCCATTAGAAACCATTGATACTTAAATCATTATCTATAAGTGAATCTGCCAGCCAGCTATTAGTACTAAGTTTGTTTATGTTTATGGAGCTGAGACAAACATATATTTACATTATGAATAAGAATGCATGGGAAACGATTAATATGTGTGAAAGTTAAGTCAGAATAAAAGTAGCATTAGAACCCACCACACGTGTTTTCTTTCTGTCCGTTATTAAGCAATTTTACATATACAACCATCAACGGGTATGCCCTAAAACAATTTTCCCAGATATCACAAGAACGGTAACTAATTTCTAATCACTTGTTAAACAAAATGAAAAGACATTTCTTTTGATATCAAGAAAAAATGACCGGCCACTTAATTTAGGGCCCAATATGGGTCTACTTTTTTATCCATAGCTCTTACACTAGATACAAAATAATGACCTTCAAATGAGGACTATGTGACGCCCCTATTTCCAGATTATATGTGGCTGTCGAATATTAAAGTCAAGGTCACGTTTCACACTCTGAAAATCGGACGGAAGACCTCCTCGTTGCTCGTAAGGAGATCGTGTTTAGTTTAAGGATTAACTTTTTGGTACCAAACTTCAGGCAGAGTTATCATAATAGAAAACAATTTACTGTCAAATAAAAGTCTATAAATACAGATCGTATCCCATTGCTTTAAATATGTCTGTAATGTAATTTCGGCTACATGTGCTTAGCTATGAATACTATAAAACAATTAACTTAAATTGTAAAAGTTGTAAACGATCTACTAAAGGTGCGATGGCTTTTAAACTGAAAAAACAAGTTTAAAGGTATATGTTACTTTATGAATCAATAAACGGTATTGAACAAGCTACAACGTCAGTTCTCATGATATTAAAGATCCGACTCAGAACATGAGTACTAAATTTACATGTACTTACCATCTACCTATTCCGATTTCTGTTTCCATTATCAACATCTAGAAACATTTTATTTAAACATTACAACTTTTGACCAACGTTTACAAAGAATACATGACAAGTTGTTGTCATTAATAAGCATTGCAATACATGGACCAAAATTTGTACTATAACTCATATCTTAAATAAAATACATTGTTGAGAAAATGTTTTACATAATATATTTCTTCCAATATTTTCGGGTATAAGGAAAGTCTTATTATTAGAGCTGAAATAATAAACAATCAAGGCACCCCTTGTATATGTCCTTGAACTTTTTTATGTGATTTAATAGGGTCAACCATCCATCACAACTACTGTGAATGTGAGAGGTTTTGCTACAGGTCAGAAATAAAAAATAGTTCTGTCTAATTTTTCTTGACAAAAAATCGGTTATGCCGTATATTATATTATCCCTCATATCTTGATTAAACCTTATTTAAGGCATAACCGTTTGAATATAAGCTGTGAAAACGGTCATATCTTGAAGTTATCGAATAGATTTTCCTGTACATGTACTTTGGAAATGCCGTTTGAGTAGTTTTACCCTTCTGTTGCGGCAAATTTGGGGTCATTTGTGCCAGTTGAATTTTTTATTCGATTGTTATTCTATAGAGGAATAAGAAGAAATCAAGAGAAAGTTGTCGATTTGACAGCCAACTGGGTTTCATAATCCATTTGTCAATTTAAAAAAAATCAAAGTATGATGTTTATCTCTTTGGTGCATATTTGTACAACTGAAATGCAAATAACTTCCTATCTTCAAAACTGTAGGAGATGTTATCTGGACAAATGATGCACCCTGTGAGCAATATAATGGAAAAAAGTTCAACAGCTGGCGTTTTTCTCATATATTCACAAAAACAAAATACAAGTAATATGCACACTTTGCATAATTGTACAACTGAAGTGCTAAACAAAACAGTTCGTATCTTGAACACTGTAGGAAACGTTATCCGAACAACTTGGGAATCCTTTAAGCAACATTTTGGAAAAAAAAATTACCAAGTTCAACGGCTAATATTTTTCTCGCTTCATCAGAAATAAAAATCCAAGTGATACATACATTTCTAATATATTTACATTTGATCTGCAAAAGAAAAGCGTCCTATCTTGAAAACTGTAGAAGGAATAATTCGTAAAATAGGAGTATCCTAGTATGTGCAATATTATGCAAAAAAAATATGACCATGTTCAAAAGCTGGTATTTTTTGCATTAATTTTTAAAAAATCAAAATCCAAGTAATATGCACTTTTCTGACATATGTACAATTGATCTGCAAATCCTATCTTGAAAACTGTAGAAGGAGTTATCCGTACAAAAGGGGTACCCTTTTGGCTGACGCCCGCTCGCCCTTTTCAACATTTTAATAACCGGACTTTTCCAACAGAAACCCGGTTAAAAATTGTTAATGTCCTATTCACACTCCCTGGTGCAATAAATGGTATAAACCATAACAAAACCTGAATTTCTATTTAATAAATTGCATGATGTGTGGTGTAAATTTATTATGTTTTAAGATATATATGTCATTCATGTAGTGTTTACAATGACCAAACATTGTCAATCCTATCGGTGAAAATTCATTCTGAATTTCATCGACAGCGTTTTCGTAAGTTGTAAATCTAAATGTACTGTTGATTTCATGTTTCAAAGTCGCAAAATACAAGTATTACTACGTGTTTCGAATGGATTATATTAAAGCCTGATCCCTGTGTGTTTATGCTCGCGATTTAATTCTTCTAAGTAAATTTGCTTTGTTCCTAGTCACAATGGTATTTGCATATTGTTAATTAATACATATTTGTTTATATGATATATTGGGAGGACTTTTGGATCACAGCGTAGGTTGGCATTTCATTTATTTAATCAATTCATTCAATCATTTATTTGGATCTCAAAACCATTGTAAAACGGTATACAAAGATTATAATTACACAATAGATAATTGACCTAACTAAAAATATTACAAATAAAGAATTACGAATAAAGAATACATGGATTACATTTATACAATTGCAATATTTAGAGTCAATGTAAAATCGCAAAAATTATAATCACAAAAAATACATGTACCTATTTTTGGAACAATTCTCAAAAATTTGCACCCGCAATAAAAACAAGTCATAAGGTATGAACTAGGTTGTTTTGTTACAGAATCTCATTAATTGTCTGATAATCGTGTTATAGCACGTCATCCCATTGGATAATTTTGGAGTTAACTTACATTTATTTCATACCATTAGCACAGAGAGTTTCGGGATAGACATAGATATTTATTGCGGACATTGATAATCTCTAATAAATCATTTGTATCATTTTGTTATATTGGCTTAAGTTTCTTTATTCGATGAACAGACTTGGGACACCCTCGGGTTTTGCGGGAGTAACCCAAACTCAAAATCACTGTAATGTTTAACATTTTGTTTAGCTGAAAATGACAGGGATGAGCATTTTTCACTTTCTGAAGAGATAAAATTCAATCTAGAATCTAGTGAGTGGATAGATTAACTTCTTTTAAATATTCTAAAAGAATTATTTTCAGTTTATCATCTTTAAAAAGATTTCTTACGCTTTTATACCGGTATACATTCCACTCGTAAGTAAACCAATATGATTTTAAATATCCTCTGTAATTTATACTTCTATCAGGAACTAGAACTTTCCACATTTCTAGATTTAAATATCATGAAACTGTAAACAGATAGAGATACATTATTTGTTTTATTTCACATTCAAAAAATATTTGTAAATCATAAAAAAAAGGTTCTAGTATTATATTATTACACTTAAACATATAGATTGTGGCATTCAATAACTGCAGATCAGCTTAATTCCTCACATTATGTACCCCTCTATACACAATTAATTGCAAAACGACTCATATCTGCTTTTATATTCTAATTGTTTTGTTGGAAATATTTAGTTTTCATAAATGTTGTTCGAAACAGACCTTAACGACAATTATCACTAGGCAATAATTAATCAGCACAACTAGCGAACATATAAAACCGAATTCAAATGCATTAATTCGACGGATCAATCACTGATTCTGTAGGTTTTCTGGACTACTGCCAACCCCATCAGAGAGAAGACGAAAACGAGAAGAATCGTAAGCTTCTTCTAAATAATCAGTAAATTTCACTTCATTGAATTAGTACCAGACATATTTTTGTACTAATCATTGCTTTAAAAATTAGCTGGACTATTTTTTCTATTTCGAAAAATGATGTAAATATCAAAATCATGATCTTTTGGTTCAAATATCCTTTTTACTTTATATGGATTGTAAGCTTCTTTTAAATTATCATTAAATTTCACTTCATTGAATTAGTACCAGGCATATTTTTGTATCAGTCAATGCTTTAAAAAATAGTTGGATTACTAATAAGTTAATATCAAAATCATGACATTTTGTTTCAAATATCCTTTTTACTTTCCCTGTCACTTCATATGGGTTAGTTTTTAATTTTAACTATTTCAAAGCATAATATGCTCTTTAATTAAAGCTTAATTTTAAGAATTATTTAAAAATCACTCTGTTTCGTAATATTCAAAGAATAAAAAGTCGGATAGAAATATTTCTTTTTGTGAAAATAAAAACTCAATGCAATAGGCTCGGATTAAATGTACTGCTTGGATTAGATATAGGTTTTTAGTTTGAATTTTCAGGTACTGTTTGCTCGAATGTGTGCACTTATCCATGACTTTTTATACCCGCACGTTCTAAAGAAAGTTCGGGTATATTGTTGTTACCCTGTTCCGTCCGTCCGTCCGTCCGTCTGTCCGTCCGTCTGTCACGTTTTACTTTCTCAAACTGCTCTTACATCTTATAAACCAGCAAACTGAACTCGGAGTTTCATTTGGGGTGTCATGTTGTTTTGTAAAAAGGTTTTAAAAATTCTCTAGTAGTCCTGGGGGGTCAAATAATTGGTAAAAATGACGTTTTTCACAAAAACCATCTACCTAGCTCGAACTCCTCCTACATTTTCAACAATAGACAGATCATCTCTTGGAATTTGTTTTTGGGTGTCCTATAGATGCGCAATAAGGTTTCGGAAATTTCAATTTTGTCCTGGGGGTCATTTGGTGGCTGAAAAATGACGGGGTTTTTTTTCTTTTTACAAAAAATCTGGTTTCAAAAACGTCAACATTTTTGCAGTAGCCAAATGATCTTCTAGAATATGATTGGGGTGTCATTTTGAAGTGAGATCAGGTTTCAGAATTATTTTATTTATTACGGGGATCGGGTGGCAACAAAAAATGACGTTTTTTTTGCAAAAAAGTATGGTTCCCAGAACTCCTCTTACAACTTTTGGAGTAGCTACGTTATCTCTTGGAACATGATTGTGGCTGTCCTAGAGATGTGCAATAAGGTTTTAAAAATTTAAATTTCATCCAGGGAGTCAAATAGTAGCAGAAAATTGACGTTTATCACTCCTAAAAAACCTAGATCCCAGAACTCCTCTTATGATTAAATGAATAGACACATCATATCTTGGTATATGATTGGAGCTGTCCTATAGATGTGCAATAAGGTTTTAAAAATCTAAATTTCATCGACGGTTTTTTTTTCTTAAAATAAAAAAAACCTGCATTTATTTTTGCTTAAAATAAAAAAAAACCTTACATTTACACTCTTCTTAATAATTATTGTCGAATGATCGATTAAAATCAAAATATAATTTGGGGTCTAAAAAGGTTTATAAACTGGTAAAAAATGTTTTTCTCTTAAAAAAAAATCACATTACACCTTGCATAATTGACAAATGATCTATTGAGATATGATCAGAAGTCTTATTTTCTATCTGAAGATCAATAACTAATATTCAAGTTAAAATCAATAACAATAAATGATTAAAATCAAATGCTTATTTTCCAACCCCCCCCCCCAACCCCCCCATCAAATCTGGTACTAAAGATTCAGAGTCTTCTTACATTCTTACATGTGTACAGTAGCAAATTTTAAATCATTTCTTGATTGGTATTTTTCTCTAGATGCACATTAAGATTTTGGAAATTGCTTTATAATTTTTAAGATAAACAAAATGTTATATGTATTCGGGGCAATTGTAAAGTCTCCTAAACAAAGCAGGGTAATCATTAGGCTAGGAATTACCCCCATGGGTCAACACTACATATAAATAAGATAAAATGTCCCCCTCATCCAAGCATTCCCCCGGATGTGATGGATGAGGGGCATTCTTTGAAGACAGCCTGAGGCTGAATGAGTATCAAGTAGCATTATTTCCTGGCTAATATGATCGGGATCGCCCTTTAAAAAAGTCAAAACACATGGTAGTGACGTCACATAATTATAGTACTATAAATATTTCCACTGTACCCAAAATCACTCATAAATTGAAAGAATTTTATTGTCAAAGAAAACTATAAACAGGGTGGGAAAACATTGTTATACATAAAAGAAAAAAAATTTAAAAGAGGCGGGAACCTTGATACTCTTTCAGCCTCAGGCTCTCTTCCAAGAATGCCCCTTATCCATCACATCCGGGGGAATCCTTGGATGAGGGGGACATTCTTTCATCCAGCCTTCGGCTTCAGAGTATCAAGTAGCATTTTCAAAGTCTTTGACAATAAATAACCAATCCAGAGGACCAAAACAAATAATCAATCAACAAAACATCATATCATAAACCAACATAATTCTTTATTTGTTGTAATACAAAATCTATGAACTTCATTTCAATAATGATAATAATTCAATTCAGTGACAAAATGATGTTACAAAATCAGTCCTCTTGAAAAGCACTTTCTAGAAATTCCCTTGCATTGTTCGACTGTAAATCCCGGTAATAGAACTTGTAAAAATTTCTAGAAGATGACCAATTAGCAGTTTTAAGAATCCTTTTCATAGAAATTCCATTTCTTACGGCTGACGATGTAGTAGCTCCTCTTACTGAATGGGCTTTAAATATATTTGTATCAATACCTGCTGTAGCCGTCACCTGTTTTATGTACCTTGACAAAGTAGAACTGGACACTGATTTATAAGTTGCAAATGATATAATCAACTGATCAGACTTACGCAAATCTTCAGTTCTTTTTATATACTCCACTAAAGTTCTATATACACATAGTTCTTTCTGACTAAATCTTTTAAAAGACACACAAACTGATCTTCCTGGTTTGGAAGTCTTAAGCAAAGTAGTAAACACAAAATCAATTCTGTCATAAAAATTACACGTTTTTTAAGTTTAATGCGGCTAAAGTCTGTACACGTGCACCTGTGCTAATAGCCATCAATGTACACAACTTATAAGTAAGATCTTTAATACTTAATTATCTTAGTGAAAACAAAGTACACAAGTAATTCAACACAACAGAAATATCCCAAGTAAATGTATATCTTGGCAACGGAGGCTTCAGGTTAAATACCCCCTTCATGAACTTTGAAACTAAATATAAATGTTCTCTCCATGATTTGTCAAAAAGTCCCAAAGTCTGTGTAATTGTCACTTTATGGGTATTAATCACAGAATATAATTTTCCGGCTTTAAAAAGGTATGAAATCAAATCTTTTTCAGTGAGACTATCGGGATCTCTCTTCCATTTATAACACCAAGAATAGAACTGATTCCTCGCAATGTTTTACTGTTTAGAAGTGGATTGTCTCCAGGCTGAAAGAAGCACAAGTCTAAGCTCCTTTGGAAGTCCAGCACGCGTTGCTCGTCTCCAGATATAGCCGCGGCGACTAGAGTCATTTTGCTCTGAATTGGTTGTCGACCTTCTCCTAGTCCTGTTGTAATTAGATCCTTGTGCTTGGGAAGTCTAATAGGAATAGAAATAATTCTTAATAACAATTGAATCTGCCAAAGAGGAAAAATAATAATTGATTGTTCAACTCTATCCTCTATTATGTTATTAATAATTCTACTGATAAGACAAATCGGTGGAATTATGTATGGTCTCAAATTATGCCATGAAAAAGTAAAAGCATGTTTTCCAAGCTTTTTCACAAAAGTATCTGGATACAAATTAATTAACTTTGAAATTATTTTCAGATGCAAAGAGATCTAGATCAGGAGCAAATAGCTGTTTCGCTACTCTCTGAAAAATTTCTGATTCAAATTCCATTCACCACAGTTTGTAAAATTTCTTGATAAAAAATCTGATACCTCATTTAATGAACCTGGTAAATATTGACATGTAAGCCAAATATTTCTATCTAAACACCAGTTCCATATTTCCTTAGCTAAAATATCCATTCCTAATGAAACCATTCCTCCCATATTGTTTATGTAGGATAAAGCAGTAATATTATCTGTTTTAATTCCTATATGAACATTTGACATATCTTTACAAAATTGGAAAATAGCTAGCTTGATTGCCAGTAGCTCCAAATGATTGATATGAAATTCTCTTTCTTCTGTTTCCCACCTTTTATTAAAATGGTTATGAAAGAACCTAGCTCCCATGCCCTCTTTGGACGCATCTGTTTCTATCCAATAATCTACTGGCTTATTTCTTATTGGTTTTCCATTTTGCACTCTACTGTTATCTATCCACCAATGAATCTCCTCTTTTGAACCATTTGATGTCATAAACTTGTCATAATTTCCATTGTTCATTTTTAAATAAGAGGTTTTGTCTCTTTCTAGATTTCTGTAATGAAGTGGTGCTGCAGTAACTGCAGAAAATGCATGTACAACCAATCCAATAAATTTGGCTAATTCTCTTATTCTAATTTTCTTACTACCCTCAATCTTTACTGCAAATTCGTAAATCTTTTGAATCTTATCTTCTGGTAGAAAAACTTTGAATTTAACTGAATCTATAATCAGCCCAAAATATTCAATTACTTGGCATGCATTTGGTACTGTTTTCTTTTCATTGATAATAAAACCGATCTTTTTAACCACATTCATTGCAGAGTTTGTTTCTTTCTTACAAAATATCTTTGATTGATTCATAATAATGGAATCATCTAAGTAGAAAGAACATCTCATTCCCAAAGTTCTAATAAAAGCAAATACTGGTTTCATTACTTTTGTAAAAATTCTGGGTGCTGAAGACAATCCAAATGGGAGAACAACAAAGGGATAAATAATCCCTTTCCATTCAAAACAAAGAAATTTTTGAAAACATTTTGCCATCGGTAATCTAAAATAGGCATCTTTCAGATCAATACTACAGAAAAAATCTCCTCTTTGAATCAAATGCAAAACAGTTTGAAAACTTTCTTGTTTGAACTTCTCATAAATAACGTATTCATTTAGATTTTTCAAATTAATAACAGGTCTCAATTTACCATTTTTCTTTGGCACCACAAAAATATTAGAAAAAATGCAACGTTCTTTTTAGATACCCTTTCTATCGCTCCTTTTTCTAATAATTCTACAATTTCATCATCAATAAGATTAATCTCATCTACATCAAACTGAATTTGACGTGGTACATTAACCTGTTCTGGTATTTGAACAAAATCTATCTCACAACCTTGGATAGTCTTCAACGTAACACCCATGAATTTTTTGTAATATATTTCCATTCATACAAAAAATTCTTAAGTCTTCCACTTACTGTTTCTAAAATCTTTTTCTTCTGTACTGCCCTCTCTGGCCTAAAAAAGGTCTATTGTCATTTGGACCATAATTTCCTGCTCTGTTTCTGAAATTCCCTCTAAAATTTGTAATGTATCTAGCACCTCTCCTATATGTCTGCCAATGATAACCAGTCTTTCGCTTACACTTTTCAAAATCTGCCAGATCTCTCATCTTTTTCTGAACTTCATCACCAAACAATTGCTCAGTTACACTCTGACTTGCATTACACAAATTTACAAATTTGGCAGGTAATACCTTCCTTAACAAGTATCTTCTCTTTTGTGATAAGGCAAAAATTGAGCTACCTAATGATATGATTGCATCTTTTATATATGGTCTCAAATCGGCATTGTTCTCTTTGGATTTTGGTACAAGCAACTGAGCAACCTTCATTAATGGCACAATTCCACTAGCAATAATTTTCTGAAAAGCTTGAAAACCTGCATCTCTGTTCTGTATAAATTTCGGCAACATTTGCCAAATATCACTATCGATTTTTGGTGCTGTCAAATATTTACAATTTGCAGGTCTGGGATATTTTTCAATGAGTTTCTCTGTATCGCCTTCAGTTATGCAGACTGAATTGACCATATCTGCCAATTTTGTGTCAACGTCACCCCCTTTTTTATCAACAGTAAACCAGTCGGGCAAAGCCCAGTCATTCTCGTGTTCTTCATTATCAAAATAATAAAATGAATCTTCAACATGCTCAACATTATCAGGGGTCTCTGAAAAGTCATCATCAGTTTGTTCATTTTGATTGTTCATCATTGTCTCATTTTCTATTTCCTGACCTCTGTTGGATCGGTTTTCATTGGCAAGATTATACACACAGAATATTAGTTCATTAAATCCCATCATATCTTTAAATTTATCTATTTCTTCAGTGGACATACTCAATAGAACATCTGTTATGTTTGAATCTTTCTTTTTCTTTTTATTATTTTGGAAGGATTTGCCCTTATTTGTAGCTTTACGCTTTTGTGGCACATTTTTTACACTCTTTTTTCCTTTCTCATTATTAGGACCAACCACTGAGGAATCTATTTTATTACTTGTGGAACAAGATGGCTGTGTACCATTCACAACATTATCATGCTTCTTGCTTTTACTTTGTATCTTACTACGCAAGTTGTTTTCTGCTGCTCTTATACCTGAGCTATTAAATCCCTCAAAGGATTCACTATCAGAGTTTGCAAATATTGACAGAGCTTCGCTCTCCGACTCAGTGAGTTTATTTGCCATTGTAAATAATACCTGCACCACGTGTCCCGTCTTCAACAAGAGAACACCACGTGCTCTTCGTATGTTTAAACGTTAACAAGAACACCACGTGCTCCCAATAAATTTTCATAAATTGACAAGAACACAACGTGCTCTCAATAAATGTTCATAAATTCACAAGAACACAACGTGCTCTCAATAAGTGTTCATAAATTCACAAGAACACAACGTGCTCTTACAACTTGCTTAATAAATCACGAGAACACTGCGTGCTCTCCAAAAAGTATTTAATATTAATCTCTAAGACTTCGTCTTGTAATACCTCCAAAGGGACAACGTCCCGATGCTCGCCAGAAAAAATATGAGTGATTTTGGGTACAGTGGGAATATTTATAGAACTATTATGTGACGTCACTTCCAAGTGTTTTGACTTTTTTAAAGGGCGATCCCGATCATATTAGCCAGGAAAGAATGCTACTTGATACTCTGATGCCGAAGGCTGGATGAAAAGAATACTTCATTATTTCCAGTTTTGGAAAGTCAGGGTGTTTCCAAGGGGGCATAACCTATAAACTATTTGATGCGCAATGACACAAAGAGCAAGAATAAATATGGTTTAGGGATGGGGATCTCAAAAGTTATCAAAATATATCATCATTTCCTATTTCAGAGAGGGGGGGGGGGTTAAAGACAACTCCTGGGGGTCATGTACTTTACACCATTTGATGCATCATAATGACATTAGAAACAAGAATATATCTGGTAATTAGTGGTGGGGATCTCAACAGTTTTTAAGATATTTGGTATTTTCCTGTTTCATGGAGTCAGAACAATCCCATAGGGTCATGGCCTACATTATAGTTGATGCATCATCATACATTAAGAAAAAAGACCCCTTCCTTCCTATTATAACTCATATAAACATGATAGGTCTCTGCACTTACTTACATTATATAATACACAAATTTAATACAACATGTCACTGGTCAATATGGGGTCAACTCAAAAGTGTAAGTCTGACAATAGAAATAATAACTTTTGCAACTGTACAAATGCGATAGGATAGGTAACGATGATAAGCTTATTTAAATATCAGAAGATGGTGATACAGTATGCAGGCAAAGGAGATCACTTATTTAGAAAGTGAAAGTAAAACTTATGTATACTAGTGTCTCATAATATTGTGCTACATGTTTTATGCTTACCTATATTGGTCAACATCATAATGATAATCCAATTAGAGCACACTATGAATCCCTTTAGCTGATCATCACAAAAGACACGTTTATGCATGTTAATTCTATTCTGCATATCGAAAACACATATACATGTACACCACGTGAAACCCATCTAACCAAAGAGCTGGGTAAAACTAGTATCCGCTAATTCAACCTGTAGACCCGTGTTGTGTACCTAACTTCAGACAAAGATCATTTACTTGTCTTATAACATGCATGTATTTTCACATCTTTATTCTTTAAAACCCCTTGCACAATTTTATTAGGTGATTAACAATGTAAAGCACAAATTTTAGCCTTTAGGCGGTATTGGACACCTGCATATTGTGATGTACTCCCTATTGAACTAAACAAATAAAGTATAAAATGTAATGTTTTCCCTCAAAATAATGTTACCTAACAGCAAAGCGCAATTGGTTAGAACGTTAACTATGTGTCTGTTAGTAGAGAGTTCGAATCCTGCTGGGGCTTATCTAATTTTTACCTTAAGTTTCCAAAAATTTAAAAAACTTATTTTTTTGGGCCAAATATTGTAAAATTTTAAAATTCTAAAAAAGTGAAAGTATTTTAATTTTAATATAACTATAAAGTATAAATAACCCACTTTTATCCACATAAATATCTACATGACTGTGTCCGATACTACCTTAATCAATAATCATATCTTCAGTCCTAGCAGTTCTGCAGTGAAAATCATGTTATATGTCATTTATTTTGCACTGTTTACAATTTTCTTTATTGCAACTACATGTACAGGCTTTCATTGTTATCACAATATTCTAATGTTTATTTATCCATGGGTAGTAGGGGGGGGGGGGGGTAGTATAAAAAATTTTTGGGGGGGGGGGGGGGGAGGGATTGTGGTCCGAGGTTTATTTTTGGTAATTTTACTACTTAATGAATTTTTCAAGGGGGGGGGGTCTAGACCCCTCACCCCACCCTTTCTCTAAATCCACACACACAGGATGATGTTGGCACACAAAAGCATATCTACAGCAGGCAACCGCCGAGGGGTGGGGGGGCATCATTTAATTTTATTTGGAATAATTATAGAATGTGATTTCATCCTCTATGAAAATTATAATTTTACAAAGTATCGGAAATTGCATGTGTCCTTCTTCTTGACTAAAACTGATACAAGAGAGTGTTATTTAGGGGCAAACACTCGGTGCGGGTATTACTGTCTAATGACAGCATCTAGTTTAGAAAGGAATTGAGAAATAAATTGCATCCAATCTGATCCAAAAATAGTGTGTTGCCTATCTGATTTATGAATCGAGTTATATCGGGATAAATAGATAGACAGTAAATAACATGTGTTATTTTAGGTGTAATATCACATATCTTATTTAAGAATTTAGTACCATATTTTTCTGTTTGTTATTGCCATTTTTTCAAGTATGAAAACGTATACCCCACTGCAGAGAAGACATTATTTACAACAATTTATTTTTTTGAATAAGTTAAATTTTTGTTTGTCTTTAAAACCACATACAGATCATTTGATTTCAATAAAAGGTTCTTTGCAAATACGAGTGCTATATACTTTTAATCAAACAAATTTTGTAATATTTTCTTTATATTATCATTTATGTAATATTTACTGTAAAAAATGTATGGGGACTGCAATGGTTTTATTCCTGTCTTTGCAACGTTATCTTAATTATATGTCATCATATTTAATCAGCCAAAATTTGGCATTACGAGTAACTTAAAAGGCATTATACATAGTTTTTAGCAAAGTCAACAAAAAAATTTACATTCATTAAGTATTTTCACTCTTTTTTTATTTCGATTATAATTCATATAGAAGCTGACAAAAGATCCTTTATCAATCGAATATTTGTCTGAGGATCTCGCAAACACACCTTGTATGAACAAGCATCATTTTTTATAATTGAAAATGGACTTGTTTAAATGATTGAACCTTTAAAACAATACAGTCCTGAATGTAATATTTTGTACACAAATGTTATATACTGTGACGATTCCATATAATTTAATTTTTCCAGCGTGTTGGAATATAAATATTACCAATAGTGTAATGTCTTAACTTTCATTTCACAAATCAAACGACATTGAAAAGTTATGAAATTGTCGAAGCAAAGCCAAGAAGCAGCATCTCTTAGCACATATGAGTTACTCAGTCCGATGGGTTGTCCGTCGTCCTCTTATAAGATAACATTTTTAGCTCATCCAAACCGAGGGTTCAGGTGAGCTTATTTGATCACCTGTTGTCCGTTCGTGCGTCTGTCTGTAAACTTTTCACATTTTGGACTTCTTTAAACACTTTGTCCAAATTCAACAAAACTTGGTACAAAGCACCCTGAAGGAAACGGTAATCTTAATTGTTAAAATGAAGGACAAAACCCTTTTTAAAAGGTTGGTTATCACTAAACATTGAAATATATAGAGACAAGTTTTATTTTTTTTTAAATTCTTCTCACGAACTACAGTATTACAATTTGTGACATACTTTGAAAGCATTAATGCGTCAGAAAGTGTAGATTTTAATTTGTTAAAACCCTGCCCTCTAGACCAATACTGGGGCGCCAAGAGGAATTCAAAGTATAACAAAGCAATATATAGGGAAAATGTTCAGAATTTTTTCCGAAAGAAATGCAATGCTACAAGTTTTGATATTACTTTACAAGCTTTCTAAGATAGTGTAGATTCTAAATTGTTCAAATGACCCCAGACAAATACTTGGGCCCAAAGAGGGGTTCAAAGTTCAACATTGAAAAAAAGGGGAAAATGCATAAAACTACAATGCTACAATTTGTGAGATTACTATGCAAGCCAGATAGTGTTTATTTTAAATTGTTCATAACCTGACCCCCGGACATATACTGGGACCCTATAAATTAATGTTCAAAATAGAAATATATAGGGAAAATGTTTAAAAATGTTCTCCTAAAGAAATAAAAGGCTACATTTAGCGATATTACGTTTCAAACCCCATATCCTCATATCAAGGTCACATTGACAGCAATGTGGCTCATTGTTTAAAATTTTCTTTAAACTTAAATGCATATTGTATTCATTTTTATGTTAAAGTTAATTGCGTTTACTCAACAGGACTTTCATCTACCCTGGTTTTTGTCTGGGTACTAAATAAACAAGACAAAGTGACAAAGTGTCGTTGATAGGCAGGAAAGCATGCAATTTAATGCCAATCCGCTAATGATACGTTAATAATCAGCATTAAAATGTAATCTTTCAAAAGGGTTGGCGTTATAAAAAATTTAATATAAATTAATATTAAATGTAAAGTAACGATTTCTTTAAAAATATCTAATAAACTAACTACTTTTAGTATGTAATATATGTTAATTTCGGCTATGATGATTTTGCGAAACACAAAACAAGAAAAAAGCCAACCCATTAGATAAAAAAAACTTCCTTACCTATAATGGAAACATTGTACGTATTGCATTTATGTAAAAAGATAACTATTGTTTTATCGTACAAGTTGTCCATTGCCAATCACAACACTTTCCTATACAACGCGGAAGGTAACTAAATTCCTTAGGTTTCAAAAACTTTTCCGAGAGTTCCAAATGCTAATACGGCGGGAAATAATTGAAGGAAGACAATACCGTCACAATTATATAAACATTGCTCTATGATAAAGCATTAACTGGGTATAAAAATACTAGTGCACAAGTTCTGCGTTTTACCTCTGATTTTTATATGCCTTTCATTATGTGCACTAAAAGTATCCATAACTCTAACTAATGGTTATCATTCAAACCTTTTTTATGGTAGTGGGTTACCAAGCGCCAACATGATTATATAAAAATAATAAACTAAACAAAACCATGTCACTATCAGTGTTTTTTTGTAACCGCCATATTTGTATTCATACCGTTTAAGTTATTTCTTTTTGTTTCAATTCTTTTGCAGTGTACTAGAAACTAAAATCTCAAGCTACAAATATTTTATTTTAATAAACAGATACCATTGCCTGAAGTTTAAATGTTTAAAATACAGTTGTATTAGCTGCAGGTCTGTAGCTCCCGGTCTGAAAAAAAATCGGATGGACGACCTGGGAGCTACAGGGCCACCCATTGAAAAAGTTGTATATTTATTGCGCAGAAAAACGTGCGCTTGTTTGAGACTGATTTACCGTATTTATACGCAAATTCTGTGAAAACAATTAGTACCATTAAATTCTTCATGCAATTAACTACTGATATCGCCTCTTTATTTGCCTCAGACTTTCTCAGAAACACGCTACCGACCTCGGAAAATCAAGTATGTTGAATTTACATCGAGATCGAGAGTCGCCATTTTTACATGTAAACAAAGTGCACCACATGAATTTATGGGACTGGTGATGGTGTTTAAAAAACTATCCGAGGCAAGTGAAGAGATGATATCAGTAGTAAATTGCATGAAGAATTCAATGGTACTAATTGTTTTCACAGCATATGCGTATAAATAAGGTAAATTAGTCGAAAACCAGCGCACGTTTTTCTGCGCAATAAATATACAATTTTCTCAATGGGTGGCCCTGTAGCTCCCAGGTCGTCCATCCGATTTTTTTCAGACCGGGAGCTACAGACCTGCAGCTACAGTTGTATCTGCATCTCTAGTTTTTTAAATTTAAAAAACTCTTGCTATAATGTCTTGGTCTTATTCAATGATGAATAATTTCTTCGATTAACTGATTTGTACGCTTTTCGTTTAAATTGAGAGAGATACATTTCAGAAAAAGAAATGAAACACCTTTACTCTGAACCAATTTGGAACTATTTAGGCAGCAGAAGACAGGACGAAACTTAAACTGAAGAAGAGTTGTTTTTAAAATGAGGAACCTTATCGCAATTATGATCAGATATTCTAGTAACATTAATTGGTTTTTAGTAATGATAAACATTTTTTACTTTCAAGAAGTTCGATAGAATACAATCTAAGGTCTTTTAAAATAAAATGAAAAAGTATGGCCTCCTTTTAAATGAAATTTATTTTTTTCGTTCTATCATCGTTATAAAGAGTTTTTATGCTACCGTATACCCAACATATAGTCCAATCTTGAATAAACCAAGATGTCATTGAATACCGACTATACTATGAAAATGTATTACGAAGGGGATACCATTGGTGTTCTCATATTTAAGGAAAATGAATCATTCTTTGAGTATTATGAGGTGATCAAATACGGTTGGCGGTGATCAAATCCAATAAATCCTGAAGGGCTTTATGATAGATCTACTGCAAAGAAGACATGATAACACCATTATAAAAACGTTTAATGGACCGTCCTGACAAATCAACAAACAACTATTCTGGAAAGTTTAAGAACACATAAACATAAATTGTTAAAATCAATTGATTTGAACTAAAGCTGCTGTGCATATATCACATAAATTTAATTGTACATCAAAACTTCGTAGAATTTTCTATATACAAATATTTTTTTTATAATAATTTGTACCAAAAGACACAAAAAATATAAATATAAAGAATTTTATCATTACCTTGTTTATTTGAGCAAATATCTTAAAAAACTAATTTTAATGGTGTTAAGGGCTACCTTATATGCCTTAAATATGCATTAATCTATAATTGACTTTCTTGCGTAGTAATTTGTGAATTTGGGGGGGGGGGCGTATCCCTCCGCCTGAAAAATTCCAACTTATTAAATTTAATTAAATTAATTATTTACTGAAAATAGGCCTGGAAAACAAAATTCTCCCTCGTCCCCCCCCCCCCCTCCCCCCAATAGAAAAGGGTTTTTTTTTTTCTTTTTTCTGGATCCGCGCAAACAAATCATATAATTTCTTCAATCTCAAAGAAGAGGAAGTGCAAAGTCCAAGGGGTGTAAAACATTTTAACCAAGGGCACATCCACTTGACGTTACATAACTATGTGTTTATTTTTCTCGTAATAAAAAAATATACCCCCTACCGCCAGGTGGCTGTGTCCAAGGGGGTTGATTTAATTAGTAACCAAAGAAACAGTTTATAAAAATTCATTCGTAATAAATTGTGTCAGGTTATATACACCCTAAATTAAGTAAAATAAACAATAATGAGATAATTTTTATTATCAAAGTGACGAGAAAAAGTCTATTTAGGCAGAAGACATGGCGACAAATTATTTACTATGAAGAGTTGTTTGTACTTTGTACTGTGTACTTCATTGCACTCATATGATCCAAAATTTTAATGAGATTCATTTTACAGTTTTAAGAGCTTGTTGATATTGATTTTAAAAAATAAAATTTAATGTGGAGTCTTTTAAGGTAGTTCCAGCCTTTCAGAAACACATAGAAACTGGCAAAACACAGAAATGAGTGCAGTTGAACCCACCCACCCTTTTCCGTCTCCTTTTGAAAAAAAAATAGGAGCTATGTTTGTAATGAAGCCACCGAACGATACTTGCACGAAACATTAAATCAAATACATGTCATATAAATGATCGTCTAATCAAGGTCATCGATGTGCGCCAAAACTATTACAGGGAATATATCACGGCATATAAAAAACGGACACGAAAGTCAGTGAAAAAAAATATCCTTAAAAAAATAATTTGGTATTGTCGACTTTGGGAGTGGTTTAAGCTATCATACCCGCTGTATGGCCTACTCTTACGTAAATATAAAATTATGTGTCATTGAATACCCTGTGTACTTTGTACTTCTATATTAGAAACTAGATTTTGATATCATGAAATTGTAACACAGATAAACTTGTATTTGTTTTATTACAAATCAAAACAATGAATCTAATGATGTTGCATAATATTTTAAGTCATACGGAATACTAGGACATAAAGGATTGTGACATTCGATAACTGATGATCAGCCTAATTTATCACATGATATGCCACTCCATACACGAATTATATCATTCGGGATTTTTAATATAGGTATCAAAGGTCGACTCATATTTTTTTCAAATGCTGAACATTGCTTAAAATTCAAAGAACTAATAATTGTATTATTGTTGTTATAAAACAAAAAAACATAACAGAGGCAAAAATGATTCAACAAAACCGACGAAGCATAACACAGTCGGTAAATGCGGAATCAACAAGAGGCCCATGGGCCACATCGCTCACATGAACAACAGTTCCTTGTAACATTCAATTTGGTATCATATGCTATTTCTATTTTAAACTTTGAAACCCTTTCTGGGGCCCCAGCCAGTATTGGTCCAGGGTTTATGGTTGGCTTTGACAATTTAGAATCTACACTATTTGAGGATGCTTGCATATTAATCTCACAAACTGTAGGATTGTAATTCTCGAGAAGAAAATTGTTAAACATTTTCCATATATATTTCTATGTCAAACTTTGAACCTTTTCTGGGGCCCCAGTATTAGACCGAGGGTCACGGCTTTTATAATTTAGAATCTACACTATTTGAGGATGCTTACGTAGTAATCTGACAAATTAAAGCATTGTAGTTCTCGAAAAGAAGATTTTTAAACATTTTCCATATATACTTCTACCTTAACATTTGAATCCGTCTTGGGTCACCAGTATTAGTCCAGGGGGTCACTATTTTAAAAATATTGAATCTACATTATCCAAGGTTGCATGCATATTAATCTCACAAATTGTAGCATTGCAGTTCTCGAGAAGAAGATTTTTAAACATTTTCCCTATTTACTTCTATGTTAAACTTTGAACTCTCTTGGGGCCACAGTATTAGATTTTACCAATTTGGAATCTACAATAGCCACGGGTGCTTGCATAGTAATCCCACAAACTGTTGCACTGTAGTTCTTGAGAAGAAGATTTTCAAACATGTTCCCTATCTATTTCTATGTTAACTTTGAACCTCTTCTGGGTCCCCAGTATTAGTCTGGGGGTTACGGCTTCCACAATTTAGAGTCTTGACAATTTGAGGATGCTTGCATAGTATTCCCACAATCTGTTACATTGTAGTTCTTGGGAAGAAGATTTTTAAACACTTTCCCTATATACTTCTATGTTAAACTTTGAACCCCTTCTGGGGCCCCAACTTTAGTCCGGGGGTCACGATTTTAACAACTTAGAATTTTCACTATACATACAAACTTTGGTGTAAATATTGGCATTTCTGTGCAGTGGTTCTTGAGAAGAAGATTTTAAAGATATGCATCCTATTTTCACTGGTTCGCAATTATCTCCCCTTTTAAAAGGGCAGTGTTCTTTATTTTAATAATTTAGAATCCCCTTTCAATAAGGATGCTTTGTATCAAGTTTGGTTAAATTTGACCCAGAGGTTTTAGAGAAGAAGTCAAAAATGTGAAAAGTTTACAGACGGACAGACATACGACGGACAGCAGGTGATCAGAAAAGCTCACTTGAACCTTCGGTTCAGGTGAGCTAAAAAGGGGAAAAATCTACTATATAGTAGGCTTTCCATGGGGGTAATCTGCTCTAAAAGGGGGGGAAATCCCACTATATAGCCAGTTTTCCGTGGGGGGACAACTACTATATTGCCATTTTTCCGAGGGAAAAAACTGCTATATAGCCATATTTCCGGGGGGAAAGATGGCTAGAGGGCACTATATAACACCAGTACGAACTGAAAGGGTTAAGATACGTGGACACTTATCGTAACTTAAAGTAACGACAAAATTTTATTTTAAAATGTGTTAAATTAGTAAAACCTAAACCAGGTCTGCAGACAAGCTTATGAAATCTCCTAAAATATGTCATCAGTAGTAAAAATATCTTAAGATCATCAGTTTTCTGTAGGGACCAAAAATACGTGGCTTTGCACTATCTTGGAATTTAATGGTATACCTATGACTTACAGGTTTTTTCCTCCGTGTGAGGATGTGTTATCATATTGTAGTAATTTTGATCACTCTGTTTGTACACACTCGCCATACGCAGCGTACATGGAGACCTGCCAGCTTTGTACGTGTGCATATAGAACAAAATTCTTTATAATAATTACCGTATTTGAATTGGACTCAATATTTTTTCCAAATCAAACGAAGAACAATAAGTAAATTCTATTTTCTCTAAACAATTCAAATCGGGTTGAAATAGTTCTTGGGTGAATGAATTGAATGATTTAAAAATATTGAACTGTTTTAATTTAAACTTGTATTAGATCCTGTGCAGTATCTTACACCAAACAGTTTGTCTGATAACTTAATTAGTGACCCCTGTATCAGTCATCAACGGTTAACATTCCGCAAACACTGGGATAGTTCCAATAACCATGGATAGGCGTTTTATACTTTGTAAAATATAAAAAAAAAAACTATACGGGTACCCATTTTCTGATAATGATGTTTACATTTGAATACTTGATAAATAAACCGATAAACATTGTACTATTTTTGATAGATAATTTACGACATAATATGTAAACGATTAAAGTCCATAAATGTTCTGTACACTTATCAAAAACGCAAAAGAAAAGATGTAAATGAAAGAGTAAACTTGTAAAAGTTGTCACGTTAATGACGGAAAAAGTAAACTTAATTCTTAATACAGAGATTTTAAAGTCGGTATAAAAGGTTATCTAATTATTACGTGAGAAGAGTTCGTTATAAAAAAAAAAGATAAGCACATTGGCAGTAAGTATGTTGTTAACTTATAACGAGTAATTTATCTCCATATGGATATAGTCTGGTCCCATTTAGTCGAAAAAAAACTTTTAACGGCAAAATAATTATTATTTTGTCCAGCATGGTTTTTTTATCATAATTAAAGTGTGCTGAGTGCGAAAAAATATGCTGGCCTTCCTGAAAATGGCGTTAAGTAGGTCAAAATGGCGATTCGAAAATGCAGACAACCAAACTTCATAATTTTCTCTTTAAGTCTTTCCATTCTTGACAAACAATAATGAATTGATCCAGCATAGTATTTTATCATATCTAAAGTGTGCTAATATAAAAGAATATGCTGGCCTTCCCCAAAAGGCGTTAATAGTCTAGTCAATCTATCAAAATTTTGACCAAACCTCAAGAAAATTGCTACAAAGCTTATTACCATTGAAAACAAAAGTATGTATATGTACAAGTTATATGTTAAAAATATACATTTCTAAAATTTGCGGAAAATAGATTTTTTGGGGTTAAAAACTGGGTTATCATTGAAAAATCGCTGAAATCTGGAAAAATGTAATAACTACATTAAATAACTAGGTATCAATTTTTACTGCTCTAAAATAAAAGGATTGAATATGTACAAATAATTTAAAAACTTGACAACAAATATTGAAGGATTTTTTGGGGTTAAAAATAGGATTTTCGAAGAAAAATCGCTGAAATCTGGAAAAAATTAATAACTACATTAAACAACTAGGTATCAATTTATACTGATTTAAAATAAAAGGTATAAATATGTACAACTGATTTAAAAACTTTGACAACAAATATTGAAGGATTTTTTTTTTGGTTAAAAATAGGATTTTCAAAGAAAAATTGGGGAAATCTGGAAAAATTTCATATCTTAATTGAATCAAATGGGTATCACTTTATGTTGGACTAAAAGAAAGGATTGAATACGTGCAACCGATTATACAACTTTTACAAAATATATAAAAGGATATTTGGGGTGAAAAATCTGGTTTTCATTTTAACATTTGCTGAAATATGACAAAATTTCATAACTGAATAAAATCAAATGGTTGTCAATTTCTTATGATCTTAAAAGAAAGGGTTGAATATGTACAAATGATTTAAAACTTTGACAACAAATATTGAAGGAATTTTGGGGTAAAAAAACAGGTTTTTAATTGAAAAATCGCCGAAATTTGAAAACATGTAAAGGAGCATGGTCACGATTTGGGCTATTTTTTCCTATTTCAATGGATACAAGTAATATGCATAACAAAGCTACATTATGTGTTCCAAATTGCCAACCAAAATTTGAATGTCAGTCGTCATTGTTCAAAGTGAGACTCGGTGTAAACAGTAGTTTACAGTTTGGTTGCGAAAAATAAACTGTAAAATAGTAGAAACTGCATAATTATGTGCTTAGTAAACAAGCAAACAGGAAAAAAATGATCTAAATAAAGTGTTTACCACTATGCAGTAAACAAAAACATGACACGAGCTTTGTTTCCAAAACTAAGAATTGCAAGTCTGTATCTCGTTTACAAGTGGACAGCTCACATTCAAATATCGGATGCACATTAGTATACCTTTATTAAGCATTATTAACAATGAACAATAAGAAGAACTTTTTAGCTTAAATCTTGAAAGTGATTCTTTAAAAAATTGGTACTAATATATTTTAAACTCAAGTTTCATGATTAATTTAGATTTGTTCGAGATATCTATAACAATTTCATAGGAAATATGAAAGAAACTTTTGGGCCATTTCATTAAGTAAACACTTTTTTAAACTTCAAAATACAGAATTATTTGTACATAACTTTCAGCGTCGGGAAAATTAGAGTGATTTTTTTTTAATCACAGAAATCTGGAAATATTCAATAACCAACCATATCATATCAATTGGTATCAACTTATTTTGTCAGTTGATAACAGGGTTTGAATTGCACAATTGATGCAAATAGTTCATAACATAAACATGAACAATTGGTAATCAATTTGGAATCATCGTCCTTTTCATTGTAAAGAAGTATGAGTATCGCAAATTTTGTTTCTACTGTCATCAACTATTTCTAGTGTATGTGCTAAATAAGATCAGTTTATTTCTCCACATCCACCTATATACGCTATGTCATTCTTCTAACAGCTACATTTCTTATTGAAGCAGTCAGTTTTATGGATAAAATATCGGGTGCAGGTTGTTTAGACATTTCAGTAGGTAGGAGTTTGCCAGTTTTCAAAGTTCACCCCATTCTGTAAGATCGAGATATGCAACTGTTGTGCTTTACAGTATTGAAACTGTAAGTAAGTGCGCATTGAATGTATAAGTGGCAGCATCAGAAGTTGGTGGAAGTGACTGTACTTCGACCACAGCATGTCCCTAACTGTTTGGTCGTAAACTTTCTCCACCTGAGCATGTCTATACCCTCTTCAGTTGCCCCGCCATACAAACTGACTAACGCTTTCCCTCTCGCCTTTGATTAAAATATTTATTTTTGCTAGCAGTTTCTTGCAGAAATACAAATCTTTGCGATTTTCAATAAATATCATTCATTATCTTTTTAAGGCAGCGAGTTTTCCAATACCATACAAACGACTAGTTGTGTTTCACCATGTTAAAGGATAAATAAAAAGGCGTTTTATGAAACACAATCAATTTCAAGAGCTGACCGTGTTTTACATATATTTGAAACTCTATGTTTCTATTTTTCAGAGGTGAAAAAAATACTATGTCAGCCTTCTTTTGCATAATGACACAGCAGAACCTTCAAATCAGTGTCTTCTCCACTACCACCACTGTGTTATCGTCTGCTGCTTTATCAAAAGTATTTTTAATCAGCATTTATTTAATCAGCATCACCACCCGAACTCTGGATAGCTTCAATATTGCGTTCGTGTAGTTTTGTACAAGAAATTCAATTAAGCGTTGGCCTTTTTTATATCAAATAGCATGTTCTAGGTAACTTCTGATTCGTAATAGAAACTATGCAATAGGTTTGCAGCATTCTGACGAAATATAACAACATGCATATTCTTGCCGTTTAATTCATTTAATTCATGGCGGACATACCATATGCCTCGTCTCCAGAGAATTCAGCAAATAAAACTTTGACCTTTTGATTCTGTACTTTGATTTTTTTTACAAAATTATATTGTAAAATTAAGAGTATTATCTAATTATATTTTTATCCTCTAAGAAATCCTAATGTATTTACTAAAATGTTTGAAATCAGAACCAGATTTTCAAAAATTGCCTTGAATGTTACCTATCTGCTATGCGTATAAAATGCAAACAAAAGTTCCTTATGGCTCACCATAGATTATTTTTTTCCAAGCAAATACAGGCGACTGCCACCTCAGTAGGACAATTTGATTTTGGATATCTGCTTTATAAATTTTGATTTAAGATTTTTGCTTATAGATTTCTGCTGGCAAATATCTGGAGTCGGGCAATGAACGATTGTTTTGATTTAACCATTTTCCATACTTGGCCCGAATTCATGTTATTAATTAAACTTTCACCAAGCATCAAATAAACATTAAGAGAACCCTCAGAAAACCAATATAGATGTACTTGTGTGACATAAATTATTATTACAGTTTTATAAAATATCTTTCTTTACTAACATGACTATATTTTTACAACTTTTGTCATCATGACGTCATATTTTCTGTGTATGGAGGACGAATTGTAGCAGAAATGAAAATTCAATTTTGACGGTTTGTGGTAACAAACTTTCCCCCTTTTTTGACGTCTTCCGCAAATTATATTTTTGTATATTTTTAATATGTTGTTAAGGCTGTATTGTAGTATAACTTAAAGCAATAAACCTTTTGTAGCAATTTTCTTGAGGTCATTTTGTATATTGACTAGACTATAATTACGGTAGGTCAAAATGGCGATTCAAAATGGCGGATACCCAGATTTCATAATTTTTTCCCATAAGATTTTCAAATAGGGAAAACGCACGACAAAACAATAATAATTCAGTCCAGCAAAGTTTTTTGCATAATTAATGCGTGCTTAGTCTGAAAATAAATGCTGGTTATGACAAAAATGGCGCTAATTAGGTCAAAATGGCGGTCAAAATGGTCGACAGCCAAATTTTATAATTCTCTTTTGAAGTCTTAAAAATTGAGGTAAAAAATGATTATAAATTGGTTCAGCATAGTATTTTATCATATCTAAGGTGTGCTGAGTCCAACAAAATATGCTGATCTTTAAAGATCGCGGTAAATAGGTAAAAATGGCGGACAGTCAGATTTCATCATTTATCGTCTTACAGTCTCTTCAATGGAAAAAAATTAACAATACAAAATCATAAATTGGTCTAGCAAACATTTTTATCATAATTTAGTTGTGACAAGTTTGATGAAATCTATTGGTCTTCATGAAAATGACGTTAATTTTGTCAAAATGGCAGTTCAAATTGGTGTACAGCCAAATTTCATTAATCTCTCTAAAGGCCTTTTAAACGGGAAAAATGTTTGAATATAATAATTTCAATACTAATAATGTAACTGACAATCAAATTTGAACACTTGTACCAATTGAAAAAAAACTCCACCAGCTTTTTATTTTAAAAAAAGTGCAAATTTTTCTCTATTTTCCCTTATTAAGCTACAGTATATATGTTATTCATACAATCTTTTTTGGAATGATGAGTTTGTGATTTGAAATTTGCAAATGTCTATACACGGCAAGTTGGCACGTTTACATTCACACATAAAGGTTCTACAACTTGTGGGGCAGTTGCAAATCTAAGAAAGCTTAAGGTATAAGATCTTAAGGTCATTAGTTCCAGTAACAAACAACCATCACTTAAATTTATTCATCTCATCTCGGCTGGGCATGGCAATATAGGCATGCTTATATATGCCTGTCTCCCTATCATTACCTTGTTGTGTGTTTGTTTCATAAGCAACGTAAGGCATATCTTAAGTTGGGGCATATTCCCGGGCTTTGATTTTATGAATAAAGCAAATTGAACCGTGTCAGTAGGCAATGGTTCTACATATTATAACTGGAGAACTTCTCGATTTTCTGATCAGTTAACTTAAATTCCCTTTTCATACGTGTTTCTGTACACTTAATATGTCGATTTTCTCAATATGCTGTAGAAATAAGAAGTTGCGTCACGCCATATCAGTGAATGAAATGAACTAGGTGCTAATTCGAAGTTCTAGAAAAGGGGATCGGTTTTAAAGAGGTTCGAACATCCATCAGCAAATTTAATTGTAAGGATATGTTGCAAATTGACACTGGTATGGTTTAGCATATAAAAGCCTCAACTTTTCCTCTGAATAAGGACATGCATTGCTTTTTACATACTTCTATACTTTCCTCAGCACATTTTGGCCAAACATATGTTGACAATGTTTTATCCTTAACGAAGACATAGACAGCTTGATTCCTTATACAAAGTATAAATTGACCCTAGTAATGTTAAAAAGAGTAAAATTCTTTGGGTTGCCCAAAATATACTGCGCCTAGTTATTACTATATAGAAAACTGGACGATATGTTGATTTCGGGCTCATTTTAAATCACGAGCTTTTCCAGTGCATATGATGATATATTAGTTAAATGTATTTGCTAAAAATGTATTAAATGAAGAGACAGACATATATTAGAATAGTTCTTAATGTCGTACACTGCTCCCAAGTATCCGATTTTATCTCTGTTATCATATAACCTTATGATATCGATATCTTTAAAGCCTAAAAACACCAATTTTATAGTGCAGAAATATTTCTCCTCTCTAAAACTTTGTAAGCATTTGTCGTATTTCACGAACTTGCAGAGTGTGCCATATCTTCTAAACTATTTTAAAGGCAGATCGAAGAAATCGGTACATAAAGTGTAATAAAAAAAAAACCTCAGAAAGGTTTAGGAACAAGACGGATATTGAAAAGCATGAGCAAAGAATGTTTAAGTAAGATATACGCCTTAACAAGGCAAAACGGTGAAAATTAACAGTTTTTAGTGTAAAGTGGAACTGGTTTTTTTCATTCGTTTAAGCGTTCATATCTAATTTGTCATGTGAATATTTGTATAATGTAATACTTACACATTTTACCCTCTAAACGGCTTTAAAAGAGATTTATGAAATCTGGCTGTTGGCCATTTTGACCTAAATAACGCCATTTTTGTAAAAGTCAGCATATATCTTCAAACTCAGTATACCCTAATTATGAATAATAACTTTGTTGGGTCGGACTATAATTGTTTTTAATGCTTGTTTTCTTGTTAAAAAACTTAATAGAAAGTGATGAAATCTGGCTGTCGGCCATTTTAAAACGCCATTTTGACCTATTTAACCCAATTTTCGCCATAGCCAGCATATTTTTTAAGACTCAGCATGCCTTAGTAATATTGATAAACTCTGCTGAACCAAATTAATATTGTTGGTGCTTTTTCCCGTTTTAAGAAACTTTAAGGAAAAAATATGAAATCTGACTGTCCGCCATTTTGACATAAAAAGCCCCGTTTTAGTGGAGACCAGCATGATTCTTCAGACTTAGCACGTCTTATTTATGATTTAAATTTGATGAACAGAATTATAATTGTTTGTTTCTCGCTTTTTCTTCATTTCAGAAACTATAGGGGAAAAAATATTTAAAAAAACAAAAAACTGGATGTCCACCGTTATGAATCGCCATTTTTTTAAGATAATTTACGCCATTTTCTTGAAAATAGCATATTATTCCTGACTAACCACACCTAAGTTATGATTAAAAACTTTGCTGGACCGAATATTCACTGTTTGTCTCACGTTTCTTCTCCATTTTAGAAATATAGGAAGAATTTACAAAATTTTGTTATTCGCCATTTTAAATCGCCATTTTGACCTAATTAACCTCATTTGTGAAAGGCCAGCATATTTTTTTAAAACTCAGCATACACAGAATATGATGACATACTATGCTGGACCACCTCATTAGTGTGTGTCATTATTTTTTTCCCATTGAAGAGACTTTAAGAGAACAATTTGAAGATTAGCTGTCCGCCATTTTGATTCGCCATTTTGACCTACTTAACGGCATTTTCATCGTTTTAAAAAATTTTGTACATTTCAAAGACAAAACAGTCATTACTCTTCATACTTCAAGTAAAGTGCCAAAGGAAGAATCAAACCCAACTACAAGCAAAAAATCAATGTCCGATGTCCAAGACAAAATAACCGATAATTGTAATGCTCTAAATATCTTTGTGGGAGCTAATTTTTGTGGAAAAAGTACCGTATTAGAGCTGATCAAAAGATGCATGACCAAGGAAATAAATGTAACAGAAACAAGTTTATTTGATAAGAAATCGATTGCATATGCATTTTGCAAATTTGATTTGCATCCAAATGAAAAAATCTTATCAGGAATTATTAAAAATCCGGGAGAAGTTTTGTACAAAGTTATAATGTACATCGACAAAACTAAAAATTGTCTCAAGTTTTTGGACAGCGTAGAGACAACTTATAAATATCAATTACAAGAATCCGTACAGGGGCTAATCCATACAATGTTTGAAAAACAGAACGACATTGATGATATATTGCATCTTCTTCTCAATGAAATAAATCGTGAAAGACGAGAAGAAAATAAAGTATGTTCTACCAGTGAACCAAACTGGAAATCGATTGAAGGCAAATACATCGCTACTTTTCCATTGCGAGGGATTGGAAGCGTACAATGGACAAAAAGTAAGAAAATCGGGTATAAAGATATCAACTATAGTACGGCGTGTGAGCGAGCAGAAGTTATATCAACATTGTTGTCGGAGAGGCACAGGTCAGATATCGATGAAGAGCGTGAGCAGAAAATCTTAAAATTCATTACATACCCTGAAGAATTTGAATTTAAATTATCAAAGGACGGGAGTGTCGTTGTAAAACATGGGACATCTACAAGCCCTTTGTTAAAGACATCTGAGGGAATATTAGAGGCAAAGCTAACATCTTTACTCCTGGCACACAAAGGCATTCAAACTCTTTGTTTAGAGGAACCTGATCGCGGAATGCACCCTCAAATGATAGAACGTTTGAAAAAAGAGCTATACAGAAATGCACGTAACAAAACAATAATTGTTGTGACACACAGTCCCTATTTTATCGACAAATATACCATCAACAAAACACATGTGTTTTTCAGAAAGAAAGCAGACGATTCTTACGTTTGTTCTGTGAGAAATGCAGGGCATAGTAAAGATCTCTCAAGAGTGGCCGACATTGAAACGTTGAGAAGCTTGTTGTTTGCAACAAAAGTTTTGTTAGTGGAAGGAGCAACTGACAGAGAAGTGGTACAAGGTATTTTGACCCAACACAGATTGTTAAGAGAAGGCAAGAGCAGTGGCGATGACTTAACCAATATATCTTCATATCAAATTATTACTATTGGTGGTTGTGAAAACGCGGGCAAAGTAAAAAAATTTTGCAACTTTATCAATCTGCCATGCTTGTGTTTGTTGGATCGTGACAAACCTTTGAAAGTTACAGAAGGTAAAATAACAGATTTTTGGGGAATTAACGATCAAGTTTTACAGAAAGAACTGAAAAATAGATACGTTAATAAAGAGCTCCAACTCTTTTTAAATTGTAATGAAGATTTTGAACAATTTCTGGGGGCATTGAAATCAACAGGGAAAATCTTCATTTGGAAATGTGGTGATCTAGAAGATGCCATATTAAGCTCTGCAAATTGTAAGGATGAAATTGCCAAATCGCTTAATATGGAAGATGTAACAAAATCAAAATTAAAACATAAAATAAGAGAACGACTAGATGAAAAAGAGAGGCAAACTTTTACACTGAGCTGATGAAAGTTGATGAAATTAAAAGATTTATTGCATTTATGGAGGAGGAAGAAAATGAACTTTCCCTTACAAATTAAAAAAAACGTGGCAAACCTTTCATGGATTTATTCAAAATGTATTTTTCTTTTTTTTATACTGTTAACAATGCTTCCGTAAGACTTTTATTACAGTCAAACAAAATTTGAGTGTTATATGTCGAGATATGATTGAGTTACAGAGCTGTAAATCCCGATTTTAAAATAATAAAATTATTTTTTGGCCCAATACATAAACAGAACGATTGAGTTTTCCTTCATTGTAACACAAGCGCAGTGAACTGTAAATACAGCATGGTGGCCTATAGCATGATCAAGGGCTTCTCGGGAAAACACGATGTCCGCTATCCACGCTCTTAAATTTTCCTACAAAATATTCGCCGTGCTTTATTTCGGCATGGTAAGCTTATGCTAAACCATTAATTTTGTATACTACTAGCATTCAAGAATAGATGAATATTGAATAAATAGTGGCAAACTGACTAGATGTATTACAATTTGTAATATTATTAGAGCATATTGATTAAAGCATTGAATGATTATTGGTCCTTTAACACACAAAGGCTGTGTAGACAAATTGAATAACGCGCGTTAGCGCGGTATGATAATTTGTCTGCACAGCCTTAACGCGCGGAATTCAATTTGTCTGCACAGCCTTGGTGTATTATACATGTAGGACCGACGCCATCCAAAAATAAAAATGCAATGCTTATATTTATATTCATATTGTTGCTTTTTGTATATCGTCGCTTTAAGTAGTGGATTTTACTCCTCCTAGGCACTTGGTCCCACCTCTATTTTTTTAGAGGTCCGTGTTTGCTCTGCTTTGAGTTTGTATTTCGCTATATGGATTTTTGAGATGGTTGACAGTTTGTTATTGTCATTTTTTAGCCAGGGATATGAAACATAGTTACATGGAACAGCCATATTAACATGTTATTTTAAGTTCGTTTCTACGACTAAAAATAAAGTGCCAGAATCTTTGTAGAAAAAAAATTGTTTTATTAACGAATAGATATCATAATGATTTAACAATTATTTTTCATAAGAACCTATCAAATTTGTTTTGTAAGTTTGAACCTTTCATTTGATTTTACAATAATAAATACATTTAAAACGCATGATGACGTTAATATTAATTTGTACTCAATACGCCAAGTGTTTACATTTAAGAAATAGACAGCAAGTTAAACAGTTCACGGAATATGAACTTGGTTGGTCACGTGATCAAATCCTGTGAAGCCCGAAGGGCTTCTCAGAAGATTTGATCAGGTACCAACCAAGTTCATATCCCGGATAACTTTTAACATTTCTGTTTATTACTTATATTTACATTTGAAAAAGGCAAACCGTTCAAAACTGTTTAAATTACCGAGATATAGGAAATTGAACGCCTGAGGTTTCCAATGCAAACATTCATGTACTAGGGGAAATATACAGTGAATGTAAATATATAGTTTTGATTCTAGATTGTTGAAACTACAGCGGGGCCTAAAAGACGCTCTTATAAGCCTCTAATGATAAAACGCCGCTTAATGATAAAAATATCATTAAGCTTTGCAATTGCAAGGCCTAATGCTATAAATTCTTGCATTAATAGTTGATCAACCGGTAATGAGAAATAACCGCTTAATGATACAATTTTATCATTAAGCGTCGCAAATGCACAGCAGACCGAACGCTTAAGGGAACAAGCAAAAAGCTTTATGGTCAATCCCTAATGATACAGATATTTTTATCATTTATCGTTGCATTTGCACTCTTAATGATATAATAATATATCTAAAAGTATAACACTGGTCTACATTGAACGTACGACTTGTGAAAGTCTTGAGTGTCTTTAGTGGTTATAATTAATACCATGTAAGAAAACATTATATACAACTATAAAACTTAATCAAAATCGCATTTTAAGTTATTCACAGATCCCCCCCCCCCCCTCCCCCACTTAATAATAATGCATTATGATGGTACTGTACATGACTACATGCACGCGTGTATGCGTCCTTGGAATGTAACTAAAATCCTTAATGAAGAGATATTGAACATAACATTTTGTAAAACAATTACAAATGTACATGTATGTCATTAAAATGCGTACGCCTATAAGTCTAATTGGAATTCTAAAATAATTGTAATAAGATCAACACACTAATTCCTTAAAACAATAATGTGATTGGTATAACTCCTTTAAACAGAGATAGGTTAAAGCAGGTTTATTTTATTTAATGCACCCTAGTTTTCCAAAAAGGCATTTTTATGTCCCTAGGAGAATGATTAGAGATGTAATTATTTTATACCCGTTAACAGATTGATACATTTAAACCCAAACTGTATGTTTTGAACCTTTTAAAATGCTGGGACAAGTTACCAAATAGCGACCTTGGTTACAGAATGACACATTTGCTTTGATTTCAAAAATTACAATAGAAATGGGTGTCATATTCACAAATAAAATATTGTCCCCAAGCCCTTTGAAATAAATAATATCAACAGACTTACTTTGTAAATAGTGGTTAACAAATAAGTCTGACAAAGTCAGTTAGTATTCGATACCGTCAATTTTTGGCTGAAATACTTATCTATAAAAAAAATTAAAATTTTGTCTTAGCTAGATAATCATTTGCATACATTTTTAATTATATTGCAACCTGAAAACACTGGCTGTTGACAGTCACCATAAACATTTATTCAAAAATATTGTAGCATGCAAATACTGGCTACTGACATTCACCTTTAAATATTTCTAAAGAGGCACGATCACGATTTTGGTCAAATCTTTTTTTTTTAATATTTATTGTTTACAATGCTCTAGAAAAGCATTTCTAGTGATAAACTAAAATTTGAGTGTCAGTCGTAGAATTATAAGCAAAATACAGAGCTCACAATTCCTTGTCATGTAAACAAGGCGCGTGCCATGTTTTAGTTTACGTTGGTTCAATATACCGGTAAAAGTTATTTTTCAAGCTGATTTCTCTTTCTTATAATTCGTTTTAAGCATAAATAAATAGTTCCTAGCGTTTATCACATTTAATTTAGGTCTAAAACTGTAATTTTCACTTCAACATTTAAAACGTAAGCGAAAACATAACGTAAGCTTTGTTAAGATGACGAAAAGAATTGTGAGCTCTGTATCTCGCTCATAAAACGGCGACTAAAACTCAATTTTTGGATGACTATTAGAAAATCCTAACTGGAGTATTGTAAACATTAAATTAGGAAAAACACTTTTTAACAAAAATATTGGCCATGTTTGTAGCTTGGCTATTGACATATACCGTTAAATATTTTCAAACAATAGTTAAGCAAGTAGTACTGGCTGTAAAATTCACCTTTAAACATTTTGTTAAATATTGTAGCTTGCAGATATTGGCTGTTGATATTCACTTTTAAACATTTTGTAATACTATAGTAGCCTGCATTACTGGCTGCAGACTTTGCTTTCTATAAACGGTAAATAGATATTGTAAAAAAAACTTCAGAAGCAAAGTATTTAAGGTAAATCTTTCTTGAATTCACATGAGGTGTATTTTGTATATATTATTTCATAATGCACGATTGTATCCGAAACATAATGATTAAAGAATACCAAAAGAAATTTGTTTTGTAATCATTTTCTTTTGAGTAATTATCCATGAAAAAATTACATATTTGCACTTTATTTCTCATTCATAACTACCAAATTTGGTGACTGGATTTTGACCTTATAGGAAATACTGATAAGTTATACAAAAGCTTAGATAACATACAGAAACAAAGAAACTAAATATCTAAGGTTATATAATTTAGCTCACCTGAGCCGAAAGCTCGAGTGAGTTTTTCTGATAAAAATTTGTCTGTTGTCAGTCGTAGTTGTCGTCGTTGTTGTTGTCGTTGTAAACTTTTTGCATTTTCATCTTCTCCTACATAATCACTAGGTTAATTTCTACCAACTTGGCACAGAGCAATTTTGGGCCAAGGGAATTCAAGTTTGTACGAAAGAAGGACCACACCGTATTTCAAAGGGGATAATGAGGAAATAACGAAAATTTTATAAACATATTTTCTTAATAACCATTAAGCCATATCAAGACCCCCGGGGGT
>WFKH01011581.1:34150845-34173467 GCA_016163765.1 Magallana hongkongensis | reverse complement strand
CCCCCCCCCCCCCCTTTCAAAAATGATGCTACGTGCCTGCTCTGGACACAGTTGGCTGTGACACTCCATGCAAGTCTGCGCATTCCGACTGAAAATCACCCTTTGCCAGGTAGCGCAGACATACCAATGGCTAGTAAAAAAAGAAAATAGATATATTTCATAAATGGAATGATTTATATTTATAATTTATATCTGAATACACTTTCAATTGAAAATTATGTGACTATTATTTTCTACATGTAATGATATTGCTAGAATGCCGGTGTTGTAGCATAGACCCTCCCTGCATATACTTTCCCACCCAAAAAAAACCGGGCCTGGTATAGAAGTTAAAATAAAAATGCGTTTATTCTTTATTGAATATCAAATACTAGTAATTAACTAGTAATTAATGAATTCTAAATGATTTTCGTTTATTTTCAATTTTGCAAAATTGGTTTGATTCCTTATTCAAAGAAAGTGACATCATGTATAAACATATATTTACATCTACCAAGTATTATTCCCTCTATTTCTTACGGAAACTTATAGTTTATTCATAGCTCTATAGAAACAGCCAGACTGAAATCTACACGCCCCGTTTATCGATTGGTCGAAATCTACAGCGGCTGAAACTGACAAGAAACTGACAGGACTGAAATTGACACGCCCTGTTTATTGATTGGTCAAAACCTACAGCGACCTAAGAAAAATCACGGACTGCACGAAATAATCATGATGATGTCAGACTCAAAGTCTCACAGGAGACGATTTGGCTGTTTCTTTTAGCTAACGTACTTACGTACATTAACAGTAATTTAGTGAATTTTACTTACTTTTTATAATCAATTTATTAATTAGTTAAAAGAAAGATGTTAATATAATCAATAAAATGCTTTCCTTGATGATTCATGCGGGATATGAAGGTACCGACATTGCAGAAAAAATACATAACCCGCGTTAGCGGGTTATGTAAATTTTTTTCTGCATGATCGCTACCTTCATATCCCGAATGAATCATCAAAGAAAGCATTTTTTTGTTTAAATAGTTACAGGTACAATGATCAACTTTGCACTTGTACATATAATATTTGCAGCAGTCAGCTTTCTCAGTTATGGACCAGAGCACATAACACAAGGCACTGCTGCATCGAATGATGCCCCGTTGATAAATGTATTTTGCCATATTGAAAAAGAATAACACAATGTTTAAATTTTTAGTAATTCTATGAACATTGAGTTATTCTTCTTTGCAAATATTCAAACAAAATAAAAATAATACTTGTCTTCCCCATTAGATTTTGATCCTTTTTTTTTTTAGAAATAAAAGCATAAATTTTTGCCCTTAAAAGGTGTCTTAGCTGTTATCAAAAACACCACCACTATGTCAGATTAAAATACCTATAAGGTTATAAAACTTATGAGAAACAAATACATTCTTTGTCTCTGAACATCCAGATATGAACGTTTCCTGGGCTGGCGAGGAAGATGGCTACAAGATGGCTTACACAGTCCTAAGACCATGACTTACAAAGTCCTCAGCAGGTCCATCGAACCGCTGTATACCAACATTACGGTGGATCTTCTGTTTGATAAAAGCAAAGAGATCAACGTGGCGGAGGATACTACAAAGGAGTCGCTGTGTGGTCTTGTCTCGCATATATTAAACTGTGGTTTCAGTAATGCTCTTGGGCATCAATTTTTCAAGGATTTAGAAAAAATTACTGTTTCAGAGATACTTAATCCTATTTGTTGTTAGAAGTTGCAATTCAATGAACATTTAATTTTGTGCATCAACTCAACAACGAAATTCACGAAAATTGGTAGTTAATGAATATTGATGAAACCACAGAAAGTCAGCTACAGTAGATTTATATTGCAACAGTGTATACATACATTGCAAGTCTTTTTTAAATCTTTCAATTTTTTTTTATGTAAATGGTAGTTTAAATACAATTTGATGCATGTATATTTATTCATTTTGAAATGACTTTGTATAAAATTTATTCTTAAGTTTGTTTTTCTTTTCCAGGTTTCTGAAATTTTACTTTCCATAAAATGAATCATTCAATCAATGAAACATTGATGCTTGCAAGAAGGAAGCAGAAGAATGTTACATTTTATTTATTGATGTTTATTCCTATGATAAATAACCTATTCATTAGTCTGAACTAGTAAATTTTAAAATGTTGATAAATAAGGCACAATTATAAACAAGTTGTTATATAACAAAAGCCTAATTGGACACATGAAACATACATGTTTATTATATGATCGATTAATTCCCAACTCTCTCATTGCCTGATATCCAACATTAAATAAAAAACAAGGGCACCGCTAAGCGGAGCATCCCCTCGCGACATGACTTATTGTACTGGGGAATACGTTATTTAGGAAAATACAAATGTACATGTAAATTTATCAGATCAAAATAAAGAAAGTATTTCTTTAAACCACTTTGAATACATACATGTAATATCTATTTAATCCCAATCCCCAAGCTTTGTGGTGTATAAATTGGGGGAGGGGGTTTACATAACAGTTTTCCTATTCCTAGCAGAAGCTCAACACATATACTTTAAAGTTTAATAATTTAGATTCATTTAGTGACATTCATTTTTATATAAGCATACATAAACGATCCGTATACATTATGAAACGTAGCTGAAAATCAAGCGCTCTGTAGTCTGCTCTGATGGAAATTCTAGTTGCTAGTTGTCGTATTATAATTAACCCATAGTATAGTAGATATATATGCAGTTATTATTAATATAAAACAGTTTTCGCGTGATAAATGTGCAATATCTGTCAAAGTCTCTACTGAATTTTGGACTAGTTCTATTGTAAGTAATAAGGGAAAATTTGTCCGAAAGTCGACTGCTTGTTTCGATGTAAATCGGCAGACTTAAATCTCTTGCCCGCTTCAACTTTTAACTATGGGCACTCGTCTAACACTCCAATGCTACAAAACGGTTTTTTTTTACCTTTACTAGATTTAAATCCCAAAAATGTCAAGTTGTTGATTTGAACTGTATACGGTAGCGATTAACTTCAAGTCGTACATAAAATTACCGGAAATGTCTATTGTCAAGTCGTACATAAAATTCATGTTTTTAACTTCATTTTTTACGATAATTTAAAAAAATACTTAATCAATTGATTTTGAAATCAACAGGGTTTGTCCTTTTACCATGCCAAAGAAGTGTACAAAGTTTGATGGATATTCATGAGAGGGTTTTCTTGGAATTTACTAGAAAATTGAAATGGAGTACGCACTCACACACACTTCCATACACCTGCATACACACACACACACACACACACACACACACACACACATACGAACACACACACGCACAGTAGCGATGCTATATCCCCTTCGCAACAAGTTGCGCGAGGGGATAATAAAGCGTTATATTCACTTGCAAGTGACCTACAAGGTGAATATAACATTTGATATTTCTACAGTGCTGTGATTGGTTATCACGAAAGTTCATTCCTGTTGTCCAATGAAATTTTGCGTTTCTCACTGTGTTCGGGTATTTCTTTAACCTGACGTTAACAAAGGTTATGAGGTTTTCCTCGCTTAATAACACTCAATTTGATATGTCTGTATCAATTTGTCAGTGAATCATATAATAAAACAATTATTGCTGTGTTTGAGGTCAATACGGGGATTTAGCTACCCTCGAAGTACAATATTTACCTAGATCTTCAGGCTCTGTGAATATTTTACTTCTCGGGTAGATAAGTCATTGTATTGACCTTAAAAACAGCAATAATATATATATTGTACAATTACATGTTTTTTGCAATGTTACCTGAAAGATTGCCTGTAAATATGACATTGAAGAAAATTGGAGCAGTACAGGGGAGATTTAAAATTCTCTTAAACCTTTATAGTAAATGTTGAAATGTTAGTGTGGTAGGATTGAATGACAGATTTCTGAATGTGTTTTTCCGCAAAAATATTTCCCACATATCAGCTTTGTTAGATAGAATCTAAAATATGCCTCAATGTTAATAGTATATGTGTAAGGATTATGATGTTAAACACTCTATTAAAAGTTGTCATCAATCCTGGAAAATCGTTCCATAACATTGAATTTTTTTCAGTTTTTGTCATATTCAACAAGTCCTGTATGATTATATTTTGTATATATACACAATTTTTAAAACTATGCATAATGATATAAAGTCAAAATAGGCATTAGAATTTTTTTTATGTACATCAAATATTTCTATTTCTTGATCATAAGAGGTTTCTTCAAATATGGTATGTTAAATTTACAAGAACCATTATACTAACGAGTAAGAGTTCCTAGTTTCAATGGAAAGGAAAAGCCTACTGTGAATATATATTTTTTTTTAAATTGCACATGCATGTACCTATTTATAATTGTATATTTTTCCCTTTTAAGTTTAAATTGTTAAATACATGCATTTGCATATGTACATACACATGAAAATCTTTTTATAAAGAAAATTATGAAACTTACTTGTTTTACTTCATCATGCATACAATGAAGAAAAGATTGGTGAACAGAAACACAAAGTGGACTAGGTTTGTGGTTTTAATTGTCGCATTTATTACTGTTTAGTAAACAGTAATTCATCATTGAACTGTCTTGGTTACAATAATGGAATATGAAATGGAAATATAGGATAGTTTTACTCCAGGATTCTACAAAATGATCATGATGAATCAAGTCCCACTCATGGATCCAGTGTCATTTAGAAACCTTTTTTTATCAAAAACCCCTTCCCCCTGGAGCAGAGTATTTACTATTTATATATAAACAAAATTCTCGTTTAATATATATCTTTTAGCTGTTAGGATATTGTGTAATTTATGGGATTTGCTTAAATGTATAAATGTGAATGTTCACTCATGAACATAATAAATAAACAAGAGGCCCATGGGCCACATCGCTCACCTGAGCAACACTAGACATAATAAAATCAGCTAAATATAAACCTACATCTTACTTTGAACCTTATATGTGGCACAAGAATTATCCAAGTCCACAGTCTAAACAACTGAGAATCAACAAATGTCAATATGATTGCATATTAGTAATACTATATACTAAATATTTTTGAGAATGATCAAATTTATTTCCAATGAAAAAATTTGACCCCCCCCCCCTTTTTAGTTTCATCCTTTTTTATTTGATTTTTCAAGATTTTTCTCTATAAATATAACACTACCTGAGAACACTTTCACTCAAGTAACAGCTTTTCTGCTCAATTGATTTTCAAAACTAAAATATTTCTCTTTACATTCCTGTGTAAAAACTTGACCCCCCAATTTTGGCCCCATTGTACCCCCGGGGATCATGATTTGAACAAACATGAATCTACACTACCTGAGGATGCTTCCACGCAAGTTACAGCTTTTCTGGCCAATTGGTTCTAGAGAAGATTTTTAAAGATATTTTTCTATATATTCCTATGCAAAATTCGACCCTCAATTGTGGCCCCATCGTACCCCCGGGGATCATGATTTGAACAAACTTGAATCTACACTACCTGAGGATGCTTTCACGCAAGTTACAGCTTTTCTGGCCAATTGGTTCTACAGAAGAAGATTTTTAAAGATACCAACTTATTTTTAATAATTCTTAATTATCTCCCTTTGAAAGAGGGCGTGGCCCTTCATTTTAACAAACTTGAATCCCCTTCACCGAAGGATGCTTTGCGCCAAGTTTGGTTGAAATTGGCCCAGTGGTTCTGGAGAAGAAGTCGAGAATGTAAAAAGTTTACAGACGGACGGACAGACAGACGGACGGACAGACAGACGGACGCCGGACAAAAAGTGATCAGAAAAGCTCACTTGAGCTTTCAGCTCAGGTGAGCTAAAAACCTTATCATGGAAATTTGTGAAAATTAAAATCATTGATGATCAGATGATATATATTCAAGTCCTGTCGAAGTTCTAATCCTTTAGTTAGATTTTTTTAACACATAATAATAGGCAGGTCAAATGTATTTATTTGCATCTACCAAATAATTTTTCCTCTATTTCTTAAAGGGACTTAAACACAATTTGAGCTCAAAATTTTCAAATTTTATTTTTTAATTTTGTGTATCTAGAATGGTCAATATGGGTATTTTTAATGATTCGTCAAAATTTGAAAGTCAAATATTACATAACAAGCAAGATACAGAGTTCGAAATTCTTCGTTATGTAAACAAAGCTCGAGTCTTGTTAATTGTTTACATATGTGTGGTTTTGGTACATGAAATTTTGCTATTTTGTTGATAATATTATTTATTAACAAATTGAATCAGTTTATCTGTTTATCTTGTTTGGCACGAATTACTTTGTAAAAGAAATGGTAATTTCTGTACTTTGCATTATTTGTAAACAAATACATGTATAAGACTCAAGCTTTGTTTACATAACAATGATTTTTGACATCTCTATCTCGCTTGTAACTTGACCTCTAACATTTAAGTTTTTGTCAATCATTCAAAATGCACAAGTAAACAATCTTAAACATAAAAAATAAAATTTTGATCTCAAATCGTGTCTAGGTCCCTTTAAGAAAACCGATTGAGATTCATAGCTCTGTAGAAACTGACAGGGATGAAATCTACATGATCCAGATCTAACCATTTTATCAATCGGTCGAAACCTTCACGTGCACGGACTGCACGAAATTATCATGATGATGAAAGACTCAAATTCCCGTAAAAGACGATTTGGCTATTTCTTTTATCTAACGTACTGATGTACATCAACAATAATTTAGTTACTTTTACTTATTCTTTATGATCAATTTATTAATTTGTTAAAAGAAAGATGTAAATATAAACAATTAAATGCTTTCTTTGATAATTCATGCGGGTTATTAAGGTAGTGATCATTGCATAAAAAATTTACATAACCCGCTAACTTTTTACTTCAATGTCGCTAACTTCATATCCCGCATGAATCACCGAAGAAATCATTTTATTGTTGAAATAAAAATTGTTCCCAGGAATGTAGTATATCTTCGTCCATTAAAATTTGAAAATTAATGTAAATATCCTTTTGATTTATAACATAAGAAATGTTTCCCATGAGGAGGTTATATATATTAGAAAAATATCCAGGAATCAATATAAAACACACCTGAATGCAAAACATCTCAATTTATTACATATACAGTTGATATAATGACATTGTTTAAACATATAAATACCATCTGAGCATTTATAAGCACATGTCGTCACTGACTGTATATACATGTGGTCAACAATAATTTAAATATATAATTGTACACAAAACTATTTTGTCAAAGAAATTTCCCAATCTGGTATCTTTGACGACTGAAGGCACTGGTTTGAAATATACAAATGTATATATCAAATATACAACTGTACCATAATATAAAATGTTAGAGGTGTTGTATTTAAAAAAAATATTTATAAAAACGATGGTGGTCAGTAGAAAAATAGAGAAAGAAAAAAAATTATTGTAAAATGTAATTTTAAAATGCCTTATAAAAATAATTGAGATCAGCAATAAACCAATTAAAAGTATGATATGCTATTTCTGCTGCCCTATTCTGGTATTTTAAAATTCAATATAAAACATAATATAAATCATCGAACACACTGAGTATGTAAAAATCAAAGGCCGGAACGGCCACAAAGGCGTCAAGCTGACATTTTCTTTTATATAGAAATGGTCAATAATTTGAATTTCTGTACTAATAGTAGTAGGCCTATATCAAATAATATTAGAATAAAAAAGTAAATTAATTTAGTTTTGTGCTGCTTTAAAAAAAAAAATCTGTATATTTCCTTATCAAATAGGTAGTGATGCGTTTATAATACAATAACTCATCATGTTTACAAAAATCGAAGAAATTTCAAAGTTCAAAAATAAATAATTTTCTTTCTGCTTTAAACAGTCTTTGAACAATGTTCACAGGTTCATAATTTGAATAAATTAACAGTGTGTCCCTAATTATAATAATAAAACATACCGGTACTTTTATTTATTTCAATTCCCGTTTAAAACAAGATTACCTATGGTTTGGTTGTTTACAAACAAATCCACACCACGTGCTATCTAAAATGCTCGACCAAACCAACTGCATTATCGTGTTTATTTATTGCAACAAAATCACTATAGATACGTTTATCGCTTACATTTATTTTGGAGACCATGCCCGATAACAAATAAATTTACATATCAAATTTTTTTTCCATCGGGCACGGTCTCCAATCAAAATGTAAGCGATAAACTAAAATAATATTTAGTGAATTTTTATACCTTATTGTATTCATCCGCCATTTCTTGATTAAACAAATTTACACTTACACAATGAGTTGTCAATAACTAGGGAGGCAAAGTTGGGTTTTTTGTACACAATTTAGTTGAATAAATGGAATAATAATCTTGTAATACTTTTGATACCTAAAGGAACTTATTTCTTATGCGCATTAAAAAGGCGGTGCAGAATGTGACAATTTGGACGATTGCCAATCCAGACGATCGCTAGAAAGCTGCCGAGCATTAGGTCGACGCCTTAAAAACCCCAAACCAAATATCATAACGACACAATTAAAAAATAGTGGATGTAATCAATGACAAAATCAAAATATTGTACCTATCATAATAGTAAAACATAACGCTAATAGTTTTTACACATAATTAGTTTAAAGAACTGTCATCGGATACAAGCTTTGCTTTCTTAGAATTTCAATTTTTATAATCTCAAGTTTCCAGCTATTAGAAAATCCTGAAATGTTGATATAGGTAATCTTAGTACTAATAGAGAGAAATGAAAGTAGTTTCTTCCCCCCCCCCCCCCCCAAAAAAAAAAATTATAACAATAAAAAATTAATATAAATCCGATCCTAATATTTACCTATCAACTTAGGCTTGATTAATCATTTATCAGGTCAGCAACAACTTGTTCTGAGAACCCAGTTCATTGTGTAAATTCCATTTTCAATTTAAAAAAGTACATGTAAAATGTCATGTTATTCGATTTGACCATTAATGACAATTTTTTTTGCCGCAGCATTTTAACAGAGTAGGTATTTGAAGTTAACGCACCTACTCTCGGATTGCAGCTACTGCAGTACTACAAGTGGTCAAAAATACCAATTATGGTCATTTCTATTGTTTATTTTTGATCGACAAGTGTCATATGTTATTCACTTCAGTCCAGGTGAATTTGTAGATCATTGATATGCTTTCTAAATTCAGTCTGTGTTTCAGCAGATACAAACAACTTGCGAAATAGTTTCGCAAGACTTAAATTGATACCCTTGTTAGTGAATTGATTTTTTTTGTCAGTCAAGCTTGTTCACTGCTTTCCCACAGGAACATGTTACCCAACACTTATCACTCGTAATCTCTACTTTCTTTTTACATCTGGTGCACTCATACTTTTTCAGTCTTGCAACATTGTAAGCTTCGTAACCGTCTGCAAAAGTGAAAGCCAGAACAAATTCAATACGTTCTCCGGCATAGCGACTTCCAACTAACTGCTCATTTGTTCTAACGGGAACGAAAAACAATTTAATTGGAAAGACATTGTCTCTGATATCCATCTGTATATATCCTGTTTGCCTCTTAGTATTGGGTCTGCATATGGTTCCTTTAAAAACAGCTAAGTGAGTGGTAGATGTTTCACCTGCTTGAACAGCACCTCTTTCATTCTTGTGTACTCTGCGTGCAGGAATAATGGCTTTCACACCAGGAACCTTGCCAAACCATTCTTTTGGTTTTCGAGATTTTGATAAAGATTTGCTCAGCTTCTTGATTTTTTCTTGCAATTGTGAAGCCTCTCTTAAAAGTTCTGCATTAGGTGCTATATTGTCTACACATCCAATTCCGAGAGCAGTTAGAAATATAAACGAATAAAATGTTGAATTAGGGCTTCTCAACAAAGGATGCCATCTGCGTATGCGCATCATTACATCTTCAATTGTGTATATGTCAGAAAAAGCATCGGTACATATTGCATTCAGCCAATCCTTGTGTTCCAAATCAATTGCTCCTTTAGATAGTGTGATATCTCTACTATCCATTTCCTGAAAAATCAACTCACACAGTCGAACTATCTCAGAAATGTCTTGCTTTGATGTGACTGTTTCCAGAGTACCGAGATTTTCATCCTTTCCATATTTCAGTTTTATCAATGCTGCTTTTACTCTTCTAGAAAAAATATCCTCAACGACTTCATGTCTATCCAGTTCTTTTGCCTTGTCTTTAAACAAGGCGTTGTACCAATGTATATTGTGGAAGAAGTCTCGCGGGAGATCTTCAAGATCTACAGAGCCGAGGCATTGCATGAAAAGTTCTAGTATGACTGTTATACTTTCTGTTACAAACGATGACATATCAGAATCTGAGGATGACTTTAGGTATTCTGATAATTCTTTATTCGGCATGCATTGGTAAACCATTTCGCAAATCCTCAATCGCGTTGATAATTCTCCAACATACCCATGAGCCTCTTCACAACCTAGTATTGTAAGATTACGCGTTTCTTTGAAATAATAGCACGCCTGCTTTGCGTAATGTAAAAGGATGTTTTTACGCTCTTCAGAAATGGACGTATTTGTCGATGTTGTACGTTTTTCTCCGTGTGTTCTATCAGTATATTTAGAAATATTCGCTGCAGATAGAACATACCATACATGTGAAATACGTGCTTCAATGTGTTTTTTGTTCCTTCGTCAAGTTCCGAACCCGCCTTCCCTTTCGTGCTACTCTTACAAAGATTGACAGCTGTTTCAAAACAATGCTCTGCCTTTTCCTCCTCTTCTGGACTACAAATTGAAATGATTCTTCCCAAATGAGCATGGAAGTTTGCGTCCTCGGGAAAGAGCTCAGTTAACTTCTTAATAATATTTACTCTTTCTGTGAATGGTGCCTGACATTCAACATCGTTTAAAAGTTTTGATAATTTTCTTCGTGTGAAGAATTCATTTTTAGCTACATCTACATTATCTCTAAATATTATAGTTTTAGCAAGTATATCTGCAATAATGCTTGAAGAAGCGTGGGTTCTCGGTTTTCTCTTTCGGATTTCGCCCATAAACATCATAACAAAGTCGAACAGATGAGCTTTTGCTGAATGAGACAATCCAGATGACATTGATGTATCACCATGGCGTTTTCCCCTTGTCAACAACTGTTCCAAAACTTCTTTCGCCACCAGATAATGTGATATTCTGATGCTGTTTTCTCTACTGTCATGTTGACCAGGCACTATAAAATGTCGCACTAAATATGAAAAATCTTCTATTGATACATTATAATTTTCTTGCCAGCCGAGCAATGAGGCAAAAAATTGACAAGGCATTGATGTCTGGTCATAAAAGTATACTAATGCCAAAATTCCCAATATTTTTTGAGACGGATTAAATTCGTTGGATTCGTTTTCTTCCAATTGCAGATACCCCTTTACAAATGATCGTATCCCCTTAAATTTTCCTTGGTATGCTGTCATCCCAAATTCGTACATAAGATGGTATCTTGTTCCATTTTTGATATCGCGTACTAATTCATCAATTCGATCTTTTTTATCAGGTGAATCACATCTACTGGAAAATTTTGTACCCAACTTGCTAGCTTCAGAAACAGATACATTGCCAGGTAGCAAATATTCGGTTTCTCTAAGGATCAATTCGTCCTTGTACTCTCTTGTACTTTTTGACCGGAAAAACAACCTCGAATACCTTTATGAGCTTGCCGGAAAGGCCCGAGAAGATACGATTGCTACAAAACAGTAACTTTGTTTCTATTGATTACTTTTCACCTCAAATTGAAAGTACAGTAAATACAGAATGATTAATGAGTTAAGCCATTGCCGATGTGAAGCCCACTCTATAGATTAACAATTCTGAATTGAGACCCCCACCCCAACACAATTTCAGTGCACTAATGTGCCTTCTTACTAATAAAACTAATAATTAATCGATTCAGAAAATTAAACCAATGGGTTAGAAAACTATAAACTTCTGTGTTTTATGATGGCTACAGCGCTAGCTCACCTATTTTTTAAAAAGATAATCAGGTAGACAAAAATGATACATGTAACAAAAAGCTATTCATTGGAAATCTCTTGATAAAAACTGAGTTGTGAGTATATGGATAGCGGAATTCTCCACAAAGGGACAGCTCATGATAGTTAGTTAGTTTTGTAACTTAAAATGTACAACCTACAGGAGTTTTTGGTGTGTTTTTTTTAAAACTAGCCGTGTTTTGCCAATTTGAAACCTAAATTTTCATTAAAAAAAAAATATATGTATTTTTTTAAAACGTAAAGTAATGTCTATACAGGCATATATAGACGCTGTTAAGCTACAGCGTAATTTACATTAATAATTACGTAAAAATTGAAACCCCGCAGACTCTCGAGAATTTCATTAAACATACCTTTGTTCTTTTTCTTTTTTTTTCTTCGGTACGGGTGCTTGTGCCATGTTTCGTTTTATATGTAATCGATCTGTAATCAGCAAGTCGGGCAGATCTCTCTCTGTACGAAAAAAGTATAATTGTATACATTTTGCACAATAAACAAGTTTGAATGCAATATACATACAAGTATACGTAAACATACAACCAGTTATAAGCGAATAAAATGTAACAAATACATCATAAGTGATGAACATTGATTGAGAACCAGAACCATACGAAATTAATTGTGCAAAATTAAGAACATTCATTTTTTACATGAAAAATGACCACTTCTATATGCATATATTCAAACCTGCCTTAACTGCGCTTTAAACACTCTCTATTGAAATACTTTACTCTAATTACTTTTCCAGTGTCTGTGTCTGTGATAGCAAAAAGAGATTTGCGACGTATTGTTCAATACATTTCATCAATGACGCAAATGTCGTACTGTTGGGACACAAGCGAATAATACGAAATGAAAATAAGGTAAAAATGTCAATAATTACATGTTAAATTGTTCAATTACTGAAAATTATATGAATATAAGTAATAAAGAATCATTCTTTAAATATTCCGGAGCTGATCACATCATGATAATTCCGTATCTTTTAAATAAACTCTTAGGCAAAAATGAATAAAGTTACTTTGCTGGAACATACTAATACTATATTGTTTTAAAACAAGGAAGGGCTATGTGTTAGTATGATATGCTATAGAAGAAAATAAACATAGTTATAGTTAAATTTCATCGCTATACATGTAATGCGCAAAGGAAATATAATACGAGATAAATTCATATCTTTTTTTTAATAACACAACTTGAAATAATAACGAATAATTAACAACTGATATAAAGTAGATCGTTTTCAATCCAATTTATGGCATATTCAAGTTAATAATTTCCATTCCGCGTATTAGCACTCCTACCCCCCCCCCCCTCCGGTCCTTGACCCTGAACTATTATGAAAGTAAAAATATGTCAAATACAGCTTGACCTAACTTAATTTATTATATGATCCAAAATTATAACATTAATAGTAGATTAAGAATTTATGCTTATCGTTTGCTTTAAATCACTGACCTGGTTTTAACGTTTTCGAAACTTGCGGAATTTCCAATCGACAGTTTATAGTTTTAATTACCGTAGATCTTTGCGATGTTTTACTTTATTTAACAAACATACTTACACCGTACCGTATGAAACATACATAAAAAAGCATATTGAAATACAAATTCAGCATATATTCATAATAAAATATAATGGTTAGCAACATGACATGTTTTACTTTCCTTACCTTATTTAAAAGTCCAACTCATGATCGGCCATTTCCGTTACAGAACTGTGATCCGAGTAAATAAAGACGCGTAGCGGCAAGGACTTTCGTCAAATTCTTGTCCAATATGCTTTTAAAGCAATTTAGAGATGTGCACGGGAACACATCTTCAGACCTCTTAAATGATTATAAAACACGTGAACAACTTTCCTAATTAGTTCGCCCACTCCTTTGTATGAACGGAAAGTACCTTTTCTAAAAACAGATAGTTTCTATTTTTACAAAAATACATGCATCTGGCAAGATTTTAAGTACTGATTTAATAATGGGATAATGACTCTCTCATTCTGTCATATTTCAACTAGCATTAGATATAAATCTTTAGAACTCTGTTAAACTATATATTCTTAATTAAATCCCTATGGAGGCGGTTATACTTCTTATATGGATATGGCGGGGGTTATGGAAACCCTTTCCAGCAAAACCCAGCCTTCCAAATGGTATGTAATTAGATCTATATTTAAAGATAAATAAAACTAATTAAAGATATAAGATATGCATCGATCATTTCGCATGTGTCATCAATTTTAAAATAGCTGTTTTATTTATTTATTTATTTTTTTTTATGAATTTTGGGGAATTTTTCAAAGACAAAAAATTGTTTTACATTTTGGTCTGAAATAATGCATAGTATAATTTGTATCTAATGCTTGTCAAAGATGGCCGGATAAACATTTTAATTAACAAATGGTAGTGCTGAAAATTTAATCAAATTAAATTAAATTTAGATTAATATTTTTGCAGATTGTGAACTTTTTATCTCATCCCTAATAGATAAAGAAATAGAGTACCATTTCATTGATTGTTAAATAAGTAAAAGTTAAAGTGTCATATTAACTATTATGATGATTAACTATTGTTAAAGTGCCAATTCGAACCGTATCAAACACATACTAGCATTCACTTCTAAATAAATTCATTTTTTTTTTTTGGCTTGCAACGGCTTTTCCTTGACTTTGATTACATCTGCATAGATCAAGCATTAATCACTTTGAATGTGAACTGACAATACATATGTATGTATTGTTTTGAATTGTATGAATTGGGGAAACAAATATTTTTACTTATTCCTCTCTCTACATTAAGTAGTGGCTCAACTTGTAAAAAAAAACACCACTCACATTAAAAGACTGTTTTGTCGTGAATTTGTTATTGGAAATTATTATATGATTATGCGTCACCTCATCTTGTAAAGACCCGAATTTAATAGCTATTTTTTTTTATAACTGACACGATGGTCGTCATTTTATTTTGGATCATTCTTCAAGTGTTACTGGTGTATATTTATATTCATATATACCGTTAAAAAGATATGGTGGGATGGCGGCAGAACAAAGTATAAAACTCTATGCAACAAACGTTGCGCCATAAATTGTAAACTGTAGCCACAGGGACATCGTATCCGCTCTACACTCTATGACATATATATAAATAATACACAAGTTGTTTTTTGACATTGTTTACAAATCGTGTCCTACTTTCGATTCTTCCCTTGTGTATTATTTATATATATGTCATAGAGTGAAGAGCGGATACGATGTCCCTGTGCTGTAGCTCTATAGGTGCCCATCGGAATATTTCTTCTTCTTTTTTTACCAGAAAGCTGCAGTTTTGGAACCAAATTGTGTATGTGGCGCCAGTATCGAGTAATACATATACATAAAATGTGCTTTACTTGATAGAGCTCGAGTTGATTGCATTTTAATTTTTTATTTGTATATTTACGCTTTTTACATCAAGAATAAACATACATTTTAGTTCGGTAATATAAGTGATATACATGTAGATGTTTCTATGATAAAAATAAGATCAAAACAATCTTTGCTTTTATATCGCCGAAATTCATGCATTAATCGAGTTTTGAATGGACAATATGTTGTGAAGGCTAACTATGAAATTAAAGCTATACACGCTACAAATTTTGTCTACTGAGATAATTTGAATGATTAGGTAAACAATTAAAACATTGAAAATAAACACTTTTTGGAAAATAAGACAATTTTGTTGGTTGCGTTTAAAAGTTATCAATTATAATTTGAAATAAAATATTTATAGTTGGAGTCCAAAATTAAATACCCATTTTGAATAGCGCCGCCCAAATTAAATCACGTGACCGAGAGAAAATCGTTAACAGAAATGGCGTCGAGAAAGCGTGGCAGGCCGTTTGGTATAGTGATTTGACGTTATCTCAGCTTGATTGTTCCGTAATTAAAAGGTTTCTTCTCGTGATAATCGGCACATACATGTTTTTTAACTAAATTATTACATTGGTCACTTAATTTTTACTTTACCGCGCAGTTAAAAAATATGTATTTTGGCAGCGTTTATAGCTTTAAAATTACTCGATTTTAAATAAAAATTCAAATACAACCCCCATCCCCCAAATATAAAAGAATCAATGAACATTGCAGTCGTTGTTGAAATGTGACTTTCCCGAGCAATTGTTCTTTTCTATGGGTGGTCATTTCTCTGTTATCCTAAAGTAACATACTTATGTACGAATACACAGTAAAATAACAATAATATGATAACAAGTATGATTAAAACATTTATAATGTTACAGATATAATGATGACTTTTAAAATGTTTCCATTCATTTCTTGTAGGGTTGCTGTGGTTTTCCTCATTTTCTACCCCTTCTTTCTCCTTTATGAATGTTAAAAATCTGTCTATTTCATTGACTTTTACTAATTCAGCGAAAAACGATTTCCTCTCTCCTTCGTAGAGTCGTGCTAATAGCTTATTTTTAAGGTATTCAGGATTTAATTTATTTTTGCAATTGAGAGCTTTGCGAATTTGTTCATTACAAATTTTAGAGCTTAGAATTGCATCTTCTATAGCGCCGTGTCTCCATATAAACGTGTTTTGTCTAGATTCCAGTAACTTTGCAACTTTCAAGGAATCTTCATCATTAATGAAAGATGAGAGATTTTGTTTCTCGTATTTACGGTTATATAATATTTTAGAAGCAACATCTATCTCCTTGAACTCTTTCACAACTTTTGTGTTTTTATATAACTTAACCACTTTGTCAAGATCCCATAAACACAAGCACTTTAGATTAATGTAGTCGCAAAACGATTTAACTCTTTTTGTATTTTCACAGCCGTGAACAGGTATAACCTGATACGTTGTTATATCCTTATCAAAAACATCAACCGTTTTCTTTTCTAAAGCTTTGCGTTTAATATGGGTAAAAATACCTTCCACAACTTCTCTGTCAGTTACTCCTTCCACTAATAAAACTTTGGTTGCAAACAACAATGTTCTCAGTGTTTCAATATCGGACACTTTTGAGAGTTTTTTATATCCCATAGCATTTTTCACGGAACATTCGTAACTGTCGGTTGTTGTTTTCTTTCGAAAGAAAACATGCGTTCTGTCGATTGTAACAGTGTCGATTAAATAGGGACTATGCGTCACAACAATTATGGTCTTTTCATATGCTTCTCTATACAACATTGTTTTTAACCGTTCAATCATTTGAGGGTGCATCCCTCGATCAGGATCCTCCAGACAAAGAGTCTGAATGTGTTTGTGCGCCAGGAGCAAAGACGTCAATTTAGCCTCAAGTATTCCCTCAGATGTCTTCAACAAAGGAAATTCTTTAGGTGTCACATTATCAACATCTTGCTTTGATTTGTAATGTTGAACATAAATAAGTTCTCCTCTCTTTTTAAATTTAAATATTTCTGGATGTGTAATATATTGAAAAATCCTCTCTTCGTCAATTTCACTTATTTCATCCTTATAGCCGTTTAACAAGAAAGCGGATATGACTTCTGCTCGTTTACATGCCTTCTGGTAGTTCTTCTCCTTGTGCTCCTTCTTGATTTTCTCACTTCTTGTCCACTGTACCATTCCAATGCCTCTTAGAGGTAGTGTAGACACATATTTGCGTTCAATGGTAATCCAGCTTGGCTTCTCTCCTTTGTTAACTTCTTCAGGTCTTGAACATTTTATCCAATCTAGAAGATTGATACTGTTGGTAGCATCTTTTTTTCTAAAAATTGACTGGATTGCCTCTATATCTTCTTTTGTCTGAGCAAAACCGTTATAGGTAATACTCTTGTCTGACGACCTCAAGCGTAGAAAAGTTCCTTGTTTGTCAGTGAAAATAAAAATTTTGTATACTTTTACTTCATTTCCTGGTTCTTTGATAATTCCAGAGATAACTTCTTCATGCTTGTCTAATCCGAATTGGCAGAACGCGTATGCAATCAAATTTTCATCGAAAGAGTTTGTTACAGACCCATTTATTTCCTCTTTCATACATCGTCTAATTAATTCTAAAACGGTACTTTTCCCACAGAAATTGGCTCCTACGAAAATATTGAGACCATTGACAACCACAGTCTCTTTTTTTTTGCAAGGTAGAGGACAGAAGACAGGTTTAGATTTTATCTCACTGTTTAAAAAAATGAAAGTCTTGTCTTTGAAATGGACAAGGTTTTCAAAAGTAACTGCTTTTAGCATCTGAAAAGAGTAAATTTTAAAAATGTAAGTTCTTCAAAAGGATACAATAAAGCAAAGTTGCAATAGTTTTGCAATGCACAGTTTCTATATTTTTATCATACATTATACATGTTTTATGGGTTCTTCGACATCTTTTAAAACATTTAAATGTTTAATGCATATTTTTCACTACGATAAATTAGATACACAAGTTTAGCTTTTTAAAAAAGCTTACCGTCTTTAGGGCAAACTCTAACCAGCAAAAAGTTATCAAAGAAAATTTAATTCTTTTTTTATATATAAATGTCGCCTTCCTCTACATGCAATGGCGTGTAGAATTTTTTTATATGTGCCTTAAGCGTGCATGACTAAAATTGAGAAATGCGTACCACTTGCTTGTTAGTTGAGATCGACTATTGAATGGAAAAAGATATCTTAGGAAGGGTCGTATTATTTTAATAAAATCAAAGTTAATACCACAGCATTCAGCATCTTCTTTTACTGATATTAGTTTTACCATATCTAATATGCACACTTGTTTACTGATATTAGACATACCGTTAAAAATTTTCACATTTTTGTATTTGCATAAACAACACAAAAAAAAGTACACAACAAATTCAATCGATATTACAGAATATTGCTTTAAACTAGTTGTACTGAAAAATTAAAGCCTGAATTTCATTCGTAGCATTTACTATTGTTTTTTCGTTTTCTTACTTTTTAAGATTAGAAATCTATGAAAATTGTTACGTCGTACGTGAAAAAGATCATCAGAAAATTATCTCCCTTTTGCCGAACAGTTTTTCAACCAATGAAATAAATGTAAATTTTCACATCATGTATTTTCCACCAATCACCAAGGAGAGGAAGTGCACAACCCGGAGACTGTAAATTATTTCAACTCTTTATACCGTCTTCCAAGGAAGACGGTAATGAGAGACGAGATGTATACTACAGTATAAAAATTATGGAATTGATTTATTGTGCTTTAATACTACATGTAGTACCGGTAAATCGGGAGAGAACTCTCTTATGTTTTAGATATTATAAACATTGTACCTTATTTAATTTTTTCAAGCAAGAACATATTGTTTTTCTATAAGAGTTAACGACAAGCACCTGACATTAGATATTTGTTTTTATAATAAAATAGTTCCCTGTACTATAATAACAGGAAAATAATAATAAGAAGTATTTGAAATGAAAAAGATCAGATTTTTTGCAGTATATGGAAAAAATGTAAACAGGAATCCTATTGCTTTTGAAAATGATTAGAATGCAAAGAAACACAATACATTATACTGAGAAATTTTAGTTTTAAAGTTTAAAAAAAAAATTGGTCTCGTTCGCTGTGTTGCGTAGGCAATGCAAAGCGTCTGCTTAAAATAGACGCTAATAATACACTGTAGCCCAGCAGAAACGCACAAATACTTTTTATTTTCATATCAAAATACCAACAACAACAATTGTCTTCTGGCGGCCGGTGTTAACAAGGCTCTTGAAGGTCGACATTTTGATTTTTTTCATCTGTACATCTGTCTTAATTTTCTGTTCGAAACTCTTGCCAAATAAATAGTTACAAGTATTTTCGTTTGACACTTACTACTTTTATGAGTATACTTGTAAATCATCCATTTATATTGATGTTATATTGTGGAATCATTATTGTTCGTGGGGGGAATAATGTTCGCGGCCTTCGTGGGGTAACCCTTGCCCACGAATTTACATCCTCGCTAACGTACTATAAACCTGTACAAACATTTGTTTATTATTTATAAAAGTTATCCCGAACTTGCTACCAACGATATTACATCCAAACGAACCAGGAACATTTTGGCTACCCATGAACATTGACCCCCACGAATAAAAATGATTCCACAGTAACCGGTTTTTTGGTTTTTTTTTATCAAAATGGTGCTCCGAATTCAGTATCCTACTTTTCATATCTTTAAATGCTCTTACAGGATGCTCTTATAGGATGGGACAGGAATGAATAATCCTAAAAAAATCAGGTTACAAAGTCAAGCATATTGTCATTTGTGATAAAATTATAAAATGATATTCTATAAGTGGGTGTAGCAGGAGAATATACTTTTACTGGGATTGAACCATTACCTTTAACACCCCATTTATATTATCTTTAAGGAAAAAAAACCTTGGTAATCTTTGCCGAGAGTCGCAATGTTAATAAAGGGGTAGGAGCACGGCTTTTCATTTATTTTACATGTACTTAAATTCTCAAGAACAAACTAGTTCCTCTGGAACCCAATTTTCTTTTAAGATCCACGAGTGTGTAGAACAACATATTTTAACCAAGTAAAGATCCGGTTCGTAAATAAATAGAGGATTTCTATATTGTGTGATTTTATATTTGCTTTATCTAACGAGTTGAAATGGTGTATATATCCGCGAGGCTTGCCGAGCGAATATAATCATTTCAACGAGTTGGATAAAGCAAATATAAAATCACACAATTATAGATGTTCTTTTTATCTCATATGATTTGATTTATATTATAAAGCTTTTGAGACAGCCCCTTCAATGACACGAAGCCTAATCGATGATGCAACGTTGTGTTGTGCGGTTATTGTGACCTTGCGCAATACAATTTGGTACGTCATTTCGGAGGTAAATTTTCACTGTTTAAATGAAAAGTTTCACTGAAATAGCCCTTGATCTAATTTTTTTTTATCTCGAAATTTTTTTTTCTTAGAGTTTAATGGAAATACTGAAGACTTGAATAGCGAAGTGTGTTGACATACTCAAAGTTGCGAATGCTCGTTAGTTTGAATTGACTCGAACGAGGAACAGTTGTTGATGTTTCATAAAACAAACACTAATGATTCGAAGTTGAAAATTTTGAGTGAGGCTGCTTACTGGTGGTAAAATAGGTCTTGGGAGGCATTATTTCGGTAAGTTCTTGAATAGAATCGCAACCACAGCGTTCTGTTTTCATCGCTTCGTCGTGTCAGAATGAACTCCTTGAGAGCTAACGTGATTAATTTGCAGTTTCATTAACAGATGTTGTGTTTTTCTTCATATTCTTAATTTAAATCTTCGACAAAATCCCTTTTAAATCAATTTTTGTTAGTAGAAATAGTAGATGTGGAACATACAGGAAAATCTTCAAAAATAGATTACTCAATCGTTGAAGCGAGGGGCTGTGTCAAAAATAGTTCGGACCGGAAGAATTTGATAGAACATCACCATAGCTGCAATAATGTAGCCCTCTCCCGATTTTTTTTGTTTTTTTTTTGTTTTTGTTGGGAGAGGGCTACAACTCCATAGGATCTCCGTAATGGTGCAAGTGCGGGAGTGATTCACTCCCGCAACGATTTCGGCTCAAATCGTATATAAATGAAAATAACATTTGCATTTCTTACCTGAACTCAAACATTGTAGTTGTGTATGGCATAAATTAATCCAAAAATATCAAGTATATTCCATATATCGATTGTTTTTCGTGTATGTCAACAACGCAAGTTGAATTTGTCCGCCATGTTTACCGACCTTGGTCGGTTTTATTTTGGGACAGCCAATGAGAATTCAGGAGCGGATCTTGAACTGAATATAGGAATTCCCCTAATTTAAAAATAATTAACACGGTAAATATGAATTTTCCAATATATACCATTTCCTTTAATGATGTTTTAGTGATAGAACGAGGTAAGATCGCTTATTTACACTGACATTCACGTTATCAAGTCCATCAAAACTCCAAGCGTAATTCCCATAAAATCACGCGAGAACTGTCATGGCTGCTGAAAAAGACGACTGGTAAACATGCTGATGTGTTTTATCTGGTTTTGATTTATACACGGTTAGTTTGTTCAACCTGAATTAATAAATCATTTTATCTAAAGGAAGTCAAATATAAAAACGATCTTTTCAGACCGAAGTCAGCCACATGAAAAAATTAATTTTGCACCATTACGGAGATCGTATGGAATTGTAGCCCTCTCCAGTAAACATCAGATATAAAAAAATCGGAGAGGGCTACATTATTGCAGCTAACATCACCCGTTTGATAAAGCTAAGGTTTATCCCACGGGTTGTATAGATCCCCACTGAGAATAGCTGATAACAAGAAGCACCATCACTTGACGATTTGCAGAGCGATAGACAACACGTACTTTTCCAGTGTGCATAGAAGACGAGAATTACCGCTTCGCCGATTCATTAAAGGAGAGGTAATAAGAAAATTCTACTTTTAAAAAAAGCCGCTGAGGGCTTTTCTGTCGCTGAGGACAGAGCTTCAAGTTAATGCATGAAATTTTTTAAAAGCCGATGAGGGCTATAAGTTCTTTCTGTCGCTGAGGACAGAACTTAGAGTTAATGCACGGAAATTTAAAAGCCGCTGAGGGCTTTCCTGTCGCTGAGGACAGAGCTTCAAGTTAATGCATGAATTTTTTTAAAAGCCGATGAGGGCTATA
>WFKH01011581.1:34121414-34133511 GCA_016163765.1 Magallana hongkongensis | reverse complement strand
GGGGGTCAAAGTGTTACATGGTAGTATATCGTAAAAAATATTTTTACCAAGAACCAGTTGAAACTTATGTGGAAATATCTCTATGTAGTTTGGATTCTACATATTTGTATAGTGTTAGCCTTTGTTGCTCAGGTGAGCGATGTGACCCCTGGACCTCTTATTTCATGATCTTTTGGTGTTTAAAAACTTTTAAAAGCTGTTGAAAGGGTTTTGGTTTCCAGTAAAAAATGTCTGAGAAAAATCAATTTTATTCAGGAAGAAATTGTATATTAGTTGGTCAATGATAAAAAAAACCCCAAACATAAGCATTTAAATTCTGGAGATTTAAATATAGCAGACTATATCTTTATAATTCATAAATTCATTCTGAAAGTGCATTAAACCCCCTGACATTGATTAAGAAAATAAAAACAAGAGACGCATGGACCACATCGCTTACCTGTGGTCCATGAAGCAATGGAGAATACACTGCTAAATGAACGAGTTATGTACTTTTGTACCTGGTTTTATTTTATCACAAAACATTTGTTTAACTTTGAATACATACCCAAAGGAATAGGAGGCACGTGGGCAACCTCATGTGTAAATTTATCAGCGATACGTCATATGCACAACAAGTGATGACGTATCGCTGATGACGTTCTCTGCTTGTTCTTTCCTCGAGCAAGGACGCCATTTTCAATGGGTGCGGAAAATATCACATTTGCGGACCTTTCGGAAGTTATTTTGAAAGAATTTAAAGTGTTGGAAGACAAAATCAATTCCAAATTAGAGAGTTATCGCAAAGAATTACACGAGCTCGCTCGGGAGCCGATTACATGTGATAGTTTGGACGATCGTTATCCGCCACGTGGTAGTGCCCCGATCACTGGCTGCACTGAACAACCCAGTCCCACTTTTGCATGTGCCGCTGGGATAGGCCCGGATACCCAGGGTGAGTTTCAGACATTAAAAGATACTTTGAAAAGAGTAAAGCTGCCATCCGAACTTAAGCTAAATGAAATTTCCATGAACTTTTTACTACGTGGCCGGAAAACGAGACGCTTAGTGTGAAAGATGAAAGCGATCACACTTTTAGCACTAACTCTAATGTCAAGACCTTTGGATATTGCCCCAAACAATATACTTTTCGACGATATCTCGGGTAGTACCCTCAAACAAAATTTTACCATGAAAAACATTGTATTTGAAAAAGATTGTATGAAAGTGAAATTTTTTGGTATAAAAAATGATGCTATGCGAAAGGGCTTTGAAGTAATATTGCCAAAAAGCAAATCTGTTAAAATTGACCCTGTGCAAACGTTGTATGATTACATGTACATAGAAAGGACACGGGGGCACAGGGAAGGCCCTGTGATCATTTCATTAAAAACCCCTTACAATGCAATTGATTCCTCAACGGTATCTAGGATACTCGAAGAGGCTATAGTCTTGGCAGGGCCATCTACTAAAGAGTTCACTGCAAAATCTTTCAGCCCCACAGGGGCAACAACTGCTATTGTACAAAATATGAATCCTGAGATTGTCAGGAAGATTGATAGATGGAAGAGCCAAGAGGTGTTTTTTGAACACTACGTACATAATCAAACACCTAGTGAATATACTGAATCTGTTCTTTGTGCGACATAGATTTGCTTTCAAACTTTTATTCATTTTTTTCCCTCAGAAATTAGGCAACAATTGTAATTATGTTTTATTTGTTCAAATAAACTTGTATATATATAATATGTGGTTGTTCACTGTGACGTATGTTTCCATAAATAGGAGTCACGTGAGCAACATCATGTGTAAATTTATTAGCGATACGTCATATGCACAACAAGTGATGACGTATCGCTGATGACGTTCTCTGCTTGTTCATTGGTTAAGCTGTATTAGAGATGTGTGCGAGGGGAATGAATGATAGTGGGGAGCTAGGCAACAATTGTAATTATGTTTTATTTGTTCAAATAAACTTCTTTATATATAATATGTGGTTGTTCACTGTGACGTATGTTTCCATAAATTTTTATTTAATCAATATTGGCTATACTAGTATTCATTTACAAATAACGATGCTTTAAACAAAATTTAATTAAATTTGGGTTATTGGTCTACGTTTGTATTAGTTTTGCAGTTATTTCACTTTTGGAAAGAAATTCGTCTTTGATTTAATCCATTTATATTATCCTATCCATATAAATGATTTCTACCAAATTTAAGGAGATACAGGACACTGACAATGATGACTATCATTGCTATGATGCTTTGATTTGCTAACTCTGTTATGATGTCATAATGGATTTGATTTTATGATGCTTTGATATATTTTATCTATGATCTATGATCATTATCTATGATCAAACATGATTTGATAGACCTTTTTCCCGTATTTTACGGCTCTAAAGTAGTCATTGTCGTAATTTCTCAACTTTCGTTTACAAAATGTACCAAACAAAGTCCTAAAACCTATAATAAATTAAATATCATATTTTAAAAAAAAGCTTAAGAAGATCTAAAATACTGTTTCAGAGATACTGTGGGAATCTGAATATATATTTTTTTCTCGTAATAGAGAAATATTTTAAAAATTCTATAAAGGGGGTAGGTGTCCTGCTTATCACAGTATTCCCATTAAATGGTAAGAAAGAGGTCGTGAAATTTATGTATATTACATCCTAGCAGTAATATATCTAATTTTAAAAAAACTTAATGATTTGAGGTAATTTTTGATGTCGCATTTTGATGAATTTAGGAGTAAAGATTTTGAAGTATGAGTTTTTATGTTTTTTTGGGCTCGTTATAATTTATATGAAAGCTAATATTCTGATTCTAAGTATGTTGATATTTTATTGATATTTTATACATTATGCCTTTAAAGTCAGTATTTTCAGTTTTTAAACAGCAAAAAAAAACCATGATTTTGTCTAAAAATTCACAATTTCAGTAAAACACGGCAATAAAGTAGCAATGAAATTGGTATATATTGCGGAGGACATCCTAATATCTTTAAATTTGAAACATAATTAATGTTTATTGAGTAATTAATGAGTTGTTCCATCTTGTTTCTTTCTAATTGAATTTGACTCAGTGTTTCTAAAGAAGATTCTTTAAAAAACACCCTTAATGTATTGTACCATATGATACGATATTGAAGAATATGATATGATATTGCATTGAATCATATGATACGATATTGTAGGATATGATATTGTATTGTATCATGTGATACGATAATGTATCGTATAATATGTTATTGTATGATATTATAAATAATGATATAGTAATGTATTATATGATACAATATTTTATAATATGTATTATATGTATAACAAAATCATACTTTTATGTCATATAATGTAATATTGTATCATATTATATGATATTTTATCATTATTTGTTATTTCATTGTGTAATATGTTACATTATGGTACTGTTTTGTAAGATACGACATTGTACATGTATTTAATGATATAATATGATAAAATAATGTATCGTATAATACAATTTTGTATTATACAATTACACTTGCAAATAAAATTAAACATTTAAATAAAAAAAATAAACACAGAAAACTGTAAAATAAACAAAGGTTTAAAGTATTCGTAAATTTATGTTTGCTTATCTTTCCTTCCATCCATCCTTTCGTCTTTCTATCATAGATATTTTTAAAAAATGGCCAGAGTTGTACATTTTGGTATGTTATTATATCATTAGGAGTGCAATTGCAACGCTTAATGATAAAAATGTCTGTATCATTAGGGGTTGACCATGTAGCTTTTTGCTTGTTTCATTAAACGTTCGGTCCGCTGTGCATTTGCGACGCTTAATGATAAAATTTTATCATTAAGCGGCGATTTCTCATTAGCGGTTGATGTTGTCAACTATTAATGCAAGAATTTATAGCATTAGGTGTTGCAATTGCAACGCTTAATGATATTTTTATCATTAAGCGGCGTTTTATCATTAGAGGTTGATACAACGCTCAATGTATAACATATATCAAGAATTTCTGGTGAAACATCTAAAATCGTTTTAAACAATTTTTGCTTCGCCAAATTGTACTCCGCATGCTGCATCTTAGATGTCAAAATATATTGTAAAGACCAAATAATTGAAATCCGGTGACACCGCCATGTGAAAAAGTTTTTTAAAAAAACCTGATCTTGTTTTGGCAATGAAATGAAATCCCAATTAATCTTTTGAGGAAAATCTAATTTTCAAATTTCCTGTGGAGTGAAAGTTCAACATTTTTGTATTACACATAATTGAAAAAATCCACGGGTAATCTGAGCTTCGAATATTAGGTATCACACGAATACAGTACTGTTGGGATCAGCTTGAATAAACATGGTTTATTTTACAAATCCTTATTCAGATTTATGTTTTCTATATGGAAATGCCCCAACCACGCCTCGGATTGTAGTGACCTCTCTCTCTCTCTCTCTCTTTCTTTCTCTCTCTCTTTCTCTCTCTCGTCCCAAAATTTACTATAAACAAATCTTAATCATCGATCGATCCTCTTACTAGTTCTTTTTATTCATGAATCATTTAATATTTATTAGTTTGACGAGATATTGGCGCTTCAGATTGGTCGAAAAATTTCTTTGATACCTGCATCAATAAATTTTTGCTGGATCTACTTTTCTCCACTTTCCTGGTTTAACACTATTTATAGAAAAGAAATTTTCAACAACAAAAAAACACTGTCAACAAAATGTGAAGTTGTGTCTGTTTAATTGTAAGCTAACAAAATACAACTTCATAAATATAAAAAATTAAAAATTTAACCATAAAAATTAAAAAAAAAAACACACATTATTTAATTCACTAAATAGAAAATAAAGCGTTTTTTCACGACTTCTTATGCTTGAGATTTACGGCGAGGCTGTCTATTCCAATTCAAGGAATAATTATAATGAACATTTAGGCCTATACACTTTCCCGTTAACACTGCTGTTCTAATTTGCTTACGATTAGTTTTAAATTAATACACGTACATAATCGGTCATCAGATCAAAGATCTGTAAGTCAAGAGTTCGAATCCCGTTGGGTATTTTAACAAATTTAACTTTTCCAAAATTTTCAAAACGTATTTTTTGGTCAAATTTTGTAAATGAAAATTCTACACCGACGAAAGTATTTTGATTATAATGTTCTTTTATCCACATTAATATCGACAGGTGTCCTATACCACCTTAGTACTTTAGGTCGTATCACTGATGTGCATCATAACGATATACATCTTATAACTAAATAAAATCATCAGTCGATTAATTGAAATATCATAAAATACAACACTTTCAAGAAAAGTTATCAGAGTTTGTGCTCCGATTGGAAAATACAACCATGCCCTATGGCTGCTGCCGGTGGATTTTTGAGACTCGCTGGAAATAAGAAAAGTAATACGAATCTTTAAGTATGGTTGTTAAAAAGTATCATTTCAACTTTAAGAATCAAACAACTGCATTGATTGCTTACCTTTTGTAGGATGACTCAAATATGATTTGGTAATAAATAATCCATCCATGGGAATTAGGATGTTTTCGTGAGGTTTAAATAAAAACAAAAAGATTGATGAGAAAAGGACGTTTCCCTAAGCTTAAAAAAATTGCGTATGAAATAAGTTTGTACTTCCTCTTCTTCAATAAAATTTTTGCCCTATATATTTACAGTCAAACTTCGTTTTCTCGAACTGGGATGGGACTGTTTAAAACTTCGAGATATCCAAATTCGCGATATCGAGGGTAAAATACTGAAAAAGTATGTGGTCGGGCCTTATAAATCACTTCGATATATCCATTTAATTCGAGATAACAATGTTCGAAATATCGAAGTTCAACATGTATTTTTGTCATTTTTGAAACAGTACATACGATTAACCAAAATTATTTGAGTTGAAGTAATGCACAAGTACTTTCTTTCAAATATATGTAAACTACTTCTTAAAACATGTATTATAATATATATATATATACATGTATGTTAGAATGTGATTTGAAAACTACTACGACAAAGAACACATACACATATTTCAAATTTTTCTTCCCGTTTGGGTAATATGATACATGTAGGTAAAATTCACATTTTTGGGGGAATTTTCTTCTTGATTTGATTTTTTTATTGTTTTGTTTACTTTCCTAAATACACGAGTAAAAAAATTACGATCATTAGATAAGTATTGATGAAATTGAATTATTTAAAATGTTAACAACAATATGGGGGAGATCCTCAAGACACGAAAAGCTCCAAAGTTCAAAGTTGATGGCCCTCCTTTTTTTCTTTTTTTTTTTTTTTTCTTTTTTTTTTTTCTTTTTTTTGTAAATTTTAACCAACTATGCCAGGTGTCAAAAAGTACAAACACCTGGTCTAAACCACAAAAGTAACGCGTTTCAAGGTTGAACCTGGAAAAAATATTAAAAATGATATTCAGATCAAAAGTTCTTTCTCGGATTAAGTGGGATTTCTGGTTTTTTTCTTTATCCCTGTTCACTTAGTATAAAAGCAATATAGCAACGTGACTTCGACCATATAACATCGAAAACATAACACATATTTTTTTTTAATCAATAAACTTGCCCATGTTAATGAACATGATATGCATCTAATGCAGGTTTAAGTTATATATGTATACGAAAAAAATAACATAAAATAACATCAGTAAAATTGTTTTGATCTAATAAGGTATGTTCGCTAAGATTCAGCACAGGAAGACAGAGGATGAGGCATCTAAAGTGACTTATAGAATAGAAATATGTTACATTAAAAGTTTAAAATCAAATATTTCTTAACTTAATTCTAACCTCAGCAATAGATGTGTGAAGTTATCTTAACAGCTGTAAGTGTGAATGTTTATTCTTCAGGCGTGTCATTATCTCTTTGTTATTTAAAAAGCGAAGAATACTTTAAGACAGACCTGAAAGAGTGAGGTTAGAGTAACAGTACCTTACTGTCTTGAAACCCGCACGTTAGTAAAGAGCGTGTTATGTTGGGCTAACTGTGCTGGAACCCCGCACGTTAGTATCCGGTTTTGTGTACAGAATAACATTGGGCCGTCCGTGCTGGAATTTCCGCACTTTTCTCCATTTTAGATAAATTTCCATGAAAAATGATTCCTTATTTATTTGCATCTAAACCTGTTTATGCTAAAAAAAATATTTAGGGTACAATACCATGTTATTTTTTGAGTTATAATATTTTGTGATTTTCCTTATCATAGTAGCATGAAAAATTGAATCCTTATCAAAAAAATGTCATAGTATATGTTTTTCACTGAAACTATATGTCCAAATATAAAAGCATAATATAAAATTATATATATATTTGGTTGTTTTCAGTTTCAACGCGCTTTATACCCGTGTGGAAATTCACAGACGGAAAAGTCACCTAGCAAGCAAAGTAGGCTATAACTTCGTGTCTGAACTAAACAATTTTAATTACACATAATTATTTCAATGAAAAAATATTTGTTCTTTGTATGCAATTAAAAAAGAATATAATTTAAATCTGGCATCATGCATGTAAATGTCTTATATTATGCTTCATCATTTAGAGTACAAAAATCTATCTTCCTATTTAATTTAATGACGTTATCATACAGGTTTAAATTACAAGCGAAAATATAAAATAGCAACTTTTCACAATCAAAATGAAGTTCTATAAAATAAAGCTCGTATCATATTGCTTTACATATTTCTGTATTGTAAACTCGACTATATATGTGTATTTATCTGTGAATTCTCTATAAGAAAAATAAGACAAATTTAAATTATATAAGTTGTAAACGATCTTCCAAGGCCATTCTCTCTGACAAAACAGGTTTGGATGGATATATTAAATTTTGAAATTAATACATGGTAAATAACAAGCTACATCATCTGTTCTTTATAATGGTATTACAGATCCATCTGCAAACTTGAGTATTAAAGTCACAAGAACATACAATGCACGTATTCCAATTTATAAATGATGTATCCATTTCATGACAAACTACTTCTATATCTACGTTGTTTAAAAAAAATAAAAATTTGGACCAATTTTACCGAAAAATATATGACATGTTACTGTCATTCATAAGCACTGCAAGACATTGACCAATAGTTTGTGCTAAACTGATATCTAAAACAAAATTCATTGTTGAGAATATGTTTTGTATAACATATAACATTCTTCACTGTTGAAACAAAAATATCTTTGGGCTTAAGAGAAGTCTTTCGTAATTGTTAGAGCTGCAATAATAAATGATCCATTTATCTCTTGAACATATCCTTGAACTTATATCTGTGAATTAAAAGGGTTATCAAATCATCACTACTATTTGCTTCAGGTTAGAAATAGAAGATATAGTCTAGTGTAAGTTTTATTGACAGGAAAAAGTAATTGAAATACGTATCGTTTTTGTCGTGTCTAAAGATTGGTTTAGCTGTACTATGGAAATGAGTTTGAGTGTTTGTATGCTTCTGATGCGCCAAATTTGAAGTCATTTGCGCGCCAGTTGGATTTTGTTCTATCAAGAAAGAAGCAAAAATGATTGTAGTCTTTGATCAATTAACATTCTCTGATGCAGTAAGTCAAATAAACTATTTTCTATTTACGTTATAGACATTCTATATAATGCATGGCGTAAATTCATATTTAAAATATGCCTTTCATATATTGTTCACCATCACTACACCAAAATTTAATCATATCGATAAATTTTCCTCCAGAATTTAATCGATCGGTTCTTTTATCTATGTGCATCATTATGTACTGTTGAATCGATATTTTACAATCACAAAATACGATTACTAGTGATGCATTACGAATGTTACACCTCATCTTCGCTAGCCAAGGGTTTTCGGTCCACCCCGCTCCCCATAAACCCTTGTCATATCTCGAAAACTCGGTGACAAGCTCCGTTTTATGATTGGCTGCAGCTGCTAGTAGCTGATCCAATCGCAGCGTTTACATCAGGCGCTTGTAAATAAACTTTAGAAGAAACACACGCGTGATCTATGGTAAAACATTCAGTGCTTTTAACAAGTTGAGTGCTCGAGGACAGTGCCTCCCTAACGATGGTCTAACTAGATCGCTTTGAAAAACGATATATTTTACTGCATGGGAATTGAAAAGAGATTTAAAAACTTGTCAAGGCTCACGTGATAGTATGGGAAGTACACATGGCGAATGTAGAAGTTGCCTATCCCGTTAGTATAAACGTCCCTGCTTATGGTTATTGCTATTAAATGTTAAATGATCTGTATTTTATTTAATTTCTTGTGTCCGCAATATTCACGACCACAATACCTGGTTTTATGGCATGAATGCTTTCATATATTAGCGACTTTTTCACTCCCGGTACAGGTCCTTACAAACACTATAAATAAAACAATCCTTGCTTTCTCTAGGTTATATCTTCATTCCTTTTTAATAGAATCGTTAATTATGTTCCGATTCTCGCCAGTCAACATGTTTTCAAGTTGTATTTATGCCGTAGCGTGTATATTACCCGTTGTTTCATTCGATAAAAATGTAAATATGCAAGGGGTGCAACTCAAGTTGCTCGCTAGATAGCGCCACCGCATCACCGAGTTTTCGTAATGAGATCTGCCAAGGATTAATGGGGAGCGGAGTGGACCGAAAACCCTTGGCTAGCGAAGATGGGTTCACCTCCAATTTTTGTTCGCGTGATAGTACATGTATGCACACGATTAAATTCTTCTTTCTAATAAGGCTTTGTACATATAATTTGCGATATTTTTTTGCATGCTGTTATAATGTCACCACAATCGATTCGATGTCATTAACAAACAAGCTTAGCTGTCTGCACAGTTATAGATTCTACTGTATTGCAGATCTGCCAGGACAGAGTAAAAGCTCGAACTATCTACTCTAGGAATAACGTTTAATTACATTCATTGATATTAAGCTGGTATATTGGTTATTTTATTACATGAAGTTGATTAGTGTATATTTAACTGATAGGATAAATAGGGAGGAATTTGTTCTGGACTCCCGCATTGAAAAATAATATATAGAGTAGGTCCTTTGTCTCCAGACCTTTATTAATTTCCTGGTTTTGTATTATAGTAAGTAATCTTATTTTGGAGTGTACTCAAATTCATTTTATCGTATCAACACCTACAGAGTCTCGAGATACCTACAAATATTAATTAGGAACATTGATAAAATGATTAGATATTCGTATCATCTTTCGTCCTGACTTGAGGGGGGGTTTTTTGTCCGATATACAGACATGAGAGACTCACATATCCCGAAATCACAGTGTCAAAAAACGTAACATTTGTGTCTTTTACATCACTGTAATCTTGATAAAAATCCATATATGATTGCTTAAACGAGAACTCCTATATAAAAATTAGAATTTTAAAAATGCCGTGTTTCTTTTTTAATTTATACACACATGCTTCACTACAAATTTTGTAGAATCCATAAAAGTGTGATAAATTTTATTAAAATTTCTTAATTTGATTTCAATGATGTTGAACAACTGATACAGGAAAATGGTGAGACAGACCAAATATTTAAAAAAAAAAAAAAAAAAAGACAAAAGTGACCCAAACAGATTTCGAATTGACAAAGTGTGATAAGATGGAAGGTGTTAGAAAGAAAGCTGATGACGTCGTGTTATTTAGTACAATGATTCTGATCAAACGGATTAAAGTATAACCTGAGTGATAGACTTCGTATTTCAATCATGTGTTTCTTTAAAAGAATTCTTTAAAAAAAAAAAGGTAGGAGGGAAAAACTAGACTATTATTGTCGTTTTCTTAGAAAATTTCTAGGCTATCATACCTGTGTACAGTTCACCTTTCAGAGGTCTAGATAGTGTTGATTGGTAATTTTTAGACTATATGAATCAACTTAAGAAGGAGAGCAATTAAAAAGATAAAAGGAAACATTCGCAATTCATAGTTTAGAAAGATTTTTTTTTTTTACTATTTATTGATAGTTTAAAGCTAGACAAATCATTTATAAAAATTTAAGGTAGATCAGATGGTTAACTTGTTGACCACCAAGCCTCCTTTAGTAAACTAAAATGTCGTTAAATACCGATTGTGCTCTGCACTCTCTATAATTTCTGTTTTTGTTAATTTAAATAGTATGATATCATAAACAGATAAAAATGTTTCTGTGGTAGTGTTACACATCAAAACAAATATTTTACCTACGTGGTGCATAATATGTATAATCAAAAAGATAGGGGGCTGTTATGATACTGGAACATAAAGATAGTGACATTCGATAACTGTAAATCAACTTAATCTCTTACATGATGTGTTGCTCTTATCACTTTTGCAAACTAATATAAACTTTTTATGTTATGTAGATACCGAAGATATATTTATATTAACTAAAACTGCTAAGTATCTTGTTGTTAACGTTTTGATAATAATATACCTTAACTAAAGCACATCAATAGACAAATATTACTCAGCGAATTTGGCAAAGCATAAAACCGAAAGCAATGAACAAGTTTAAGTAGATCAATTTCTGATCATATCAATTTTCTGCAGTATTGCCAGCCGCCGCAGAGAGAAGATAAGAAGAAGGAGATTGACTCAATCGTAAGTTTCTTTAAATTATAAGTACATTTGTAACATTCATTGCAATGAATGATTAACAAAAAGCATTAAACATTTTTATGCAACTAAATAAGTGTGATTTTTTAAATATATTTTTGAAAAGCAAATGTGTTTAAATCAAGCTTATGACTTTTTGGCTTAATTAGAGGTTCAACTTTCATCTAGCACTTTATCATTTTCCGCTTTCCACTCTTTCGAAGTGTACATGTAGGTTCTCTTTAAATCTTAAATTTTGAACTTTGTTAACGAGGGTTATTGCAAGCGTGGAAAATAGCACTCTATACATTAGTGGACATTTTATGCTGAATTGATATCAAAAAGCAACTGGCTGGATTTTTAGAGAGTGGGCAGGGATGGAAAACTAAACCAAAACATGATTATAAGTTGAATTGTTCTAAATTTATTTTGTTGTTGCTGACTAAAAATTTTACAAACTTTTTGGCTTTTGACTGTTTGTTCAATGTTCAGTTTATTGGAAATATTATTTTTTGCATTATCTATTGTATTAAATGTCATCCCTCAATCACATA
>WFKH01011581.1:34080320-34111876 GCA_016163765.1 Magallana hongkongensis | reverse complement strand
CCCCCCCCCCCCCCCCACTTTTTTGGGAGCATGTAATAAATGGACGTGAAAATAAGGAATTCAAAGAAGAATTGTGATGTTAAAAAGGAAAACTAGCCCCCCTTCCCCCGGATTAAAATTTTCACGATTTTGTGAATTTTTTTTTTTTTTTTTGCTTGTCAAAATTTTTTGGGATCAGGTGCCACCCCCCTTCCCCAACGCTTTCAAAAACGATGCTACGTGCCTGTAATAGGTGATCTAGAAAACTTGAAAATCTTTTTAAACTAGATAGAGATCGACTTCTATAATTGTTCAGATATTATGTACTAGATACCATAAAGCTGATTTGATCTCGGTTATGGCTATTGTTGGTGAGGTGAGCGATTTGGCGCCTAGGCCCCTTGTTTCATATACTCTTAGAGAAAAAATTATTATAGAAATTTCTTTCTGCTGAAAACGGGTGAGCACACTTTTAGTTATCATATAAGAGGTCATTGCATCCTATTTTCTTTGTCTTCTATGCCGCCATAGAAATACCTATTGAAGTTGGAGGGTATGATTGATAAAAAAAAAGTTGCATACATACTTTTCTATTATTCGTGACATATGCCACGTCTTTTCAATTCGTATATCTTTACACAATTAAAGTCTGGAAATGATATTTTAAAAAAATATACACTTGAATTTTTACATAAGAATAAATATAGAAAAATCTTTCAATTTTTTTTTCTCAAACACTAATTCAACAAATGGGATTTATGTTCAATATAATAATAGGTGAGCGAGAAAATATTAGAAATCTTTTTACACTAGATATACTCCGACTACTATATTGTACAGATATTATGTACTTGATACCATAAGGCTGATTTGATCACAGTTATGGCTTTTGTTGGTCAGGTGAGCGATTTGGCGCCGATGCCCCTTGTTTCAAGTACACTTAAAGAGAAAAATATCATAGAAAATTTCTTTTTGCTGAAAATGAATGACAACACATTTAGTTATCATTCATAAAGCATATATAAGAAGTCATTGCACCCCATTTTCTTTGTTTTGTATGTCGCTATAGAAATACTTGTTGAAATTTGAAGGGACTAATTAAAAAAATATGACATATGCCACGCCTTTTCTATTCGTATGTCTGGAAATGATATTTTAAAACATATTACACTTAAATCGATGCATTGTTCTCGCTTATTTTTCACGTAGTGATTTTCCTGGATGACAATGAATGGCCCCAATAAAGTTTCTTTGATGATATTTAATATTTGTTACTTTTTACTGGTAGGTAGTAAGTATGGGTGTGAGTTTTGTTTTTAATGACAGTTATATTCAAAAAACACTAAATGTTATTTGATTATTATATGTTCAACACAATTAAAACACATTATCAAGACGAGAAACTTTATCCATTTTAAAATGATTAAAACAACTAACAAATTTCAAACAGAGCTTTACAAAAAATATTAGACAATATCGTATTCTTTTAGCACAACTGGCGCAGCACAAAACATTTGAGAAGTTAAATCGAATACTGGAAAGCCTGTGTTTTTTTAACAAGGTAAGATAAATCTCGTTTTGCTCCTTTAACCTTTTAATTTGCTATCGTAGAGGGAATATATTGAATATAAAGCGTAGATTTAATTGGTTTTCAATTGATTTTTTTAGCTGTAAAAAAAATTTCCCTGACTATGCCTATTAGGAAAAATTTAAAAATTTAACTTCCTTCTTTTCTTGATGTCCTTCTTAATTTTACTTTTTTCAATCAGCTTCAAAGGATGATTGTCGACTTTTAGTGCAGATGATAAATCGAAGATTTCATTTCTCAAAGTAAGTAAAAGTTGACCACTGTTGTAAAATTGGATGGAAAACAGGTTGAAGAAATTTAAGGTTATATAAATATATGTTTGCACAAAACAAGGTTTTCGCCAATGCAAATTTTACTGAATTGATGGGAAGTTTATGGGTGTGATAAGGTATCTTATAAGACAATTCGTGGGTGGAGAAAGGAGTTTCTGACTGGCACAAAGTTCGTAAAAGATGCAGCAAAATATGACTGTAACATGCGAGGCAAATGTCTCAAAAGTCAGAGAAATGATTAAAAGTGATTAAAAGTGACGGCAGATACACGATTCGTGATATTGCCAAAGCTGCTGGCATATCGCTATTGAGGATGCATTTCATTTTGAAGCGTATTTTGAAAGAAATAACGATTTCTGCCAGATCGATACAACATATATTGACGGGTACGAGTCAAAGATTATATGAAAATTTGTTACTGGTGATGAAACATCGGTTCATTTTTTCGAACCAGTAAGAAAAACTGAAAACGAAAAATATGGCTAAGTTAAACACGGTAGAAGGCCTGCAGTTGCCAAAAGAACTTTAAGCACAAAAATGATTCATTGCATATTCTTCTCATGTGATTGTATAGGAGTACAAATTTCGTGTTACAGTTCCGGAATTACCGAGATGTTAAAGTAAAAATGCTCAAGAAATATTATTTCTAGCACAATTAGCTCAACATTCAAACGTGCTGGGTTTTAGCACAGTAAATCCAGCTGTACTTTTTTAGATCTTAAATTATTCTCGTTTTACTTTTTTGTAAGACAATGCTTTTTCGATTGAAATGAGATGGTAAAGACATGCTAAAAATAGACGTTTACACTCATAGCTGTTAATAAGGCATGGTCACGATTTTGGTCAAAATTTATTTTACTGTTTATAATGTTTACAATGCTTCAGTAAGGCATTTTCAATAGTCAACTAAACTTTGAGTGTCAATTGTCGAGTTATAAGTGAGATACAACGTTCACAATGCTTTGTTATGTAAACAAAGCTCGTGTATTGGTTTTGTTTACGTTTTAAATATTGAAAAGAAAACTCCAGGTTTAGCCAAAAATGAATCATCTAAAATTCCATCAGCAACTCTTGTCAGGAATTGATATGGGGATTCAGACAGGGTAGCAGAAACAGGCAGATCAGACTGGTGCCTGTACAACACAGAACTTAAGCGAGGCTCACTGAGAGGCATTTTCCGTCCGTCATTCCAGACGGAAAAAGAAAGAAGTGCGTGGTGTGTGCTGGAAATGACCGTTTCAAGAAAACACGCATCCAGTGGTAGTGTCAGGACTGTGAAGTGGGACTGTGTGTCGACTGCTGCTTTAGGCATTACCACTCCCGCATTAATTTCGGATAAATAACCGAAATAGCGAAAGAGAAATAAAGGGACACTGTTAAAGTGAAAAGAATAAGAAAGCGAAGTAATGAGAGAGTAAATGAGAGAAAGGGAGAAAGAAAATGAGAGGGAGAGAGAGGGAGAAAGAGAGAGTGTAAGTTTACCACTATTAGATGACCCTGAAAATTTCAGCCCCCAGGTTAGGGGCCCTCGATGTTTCCGATCCCGATGTTTCAAATCCCAGTATAATGAATTGTGTACTATAAGTAGGACCCGAATCTCAAAAACTAGAGATGACCACATCTCCATATTTTCACAGTCAAAGTGGTTTACCACTAGTAGATGACCCTGAAAATTTCAGTCCCTAACGTAGGGGTTCTCGATGTTTCCGAGCCTGATGTTTCAAATCCCATTCTAATGATTAATTAAGGAATGAATTCAATTTTTATTTGTTTTATACGATATAAAATGGTTTGGGGCAGTTTACGCTTTATAAACCGCGAAACGGTTTATAAAAAAAGCGTAAACTGTTTCAAACCATTTTATATCGTATAAAACTATAAATATTGAATTCTTTGCTTATAATTTAATTTTTCTACTCTTATTGGTAGATAACAACGGTCATTTGACCTTTAAAATGACGTCAAATCGTACAAAATTCAAACGTAACGTCAGACGGATTGATACGTTTTTGACGATAGTCTTACTATGACGTAGGCAACATTCTTTATACGATATAAAATACATTTTTAGCCAATCAGACGGCGCGTTACAACCAGAATTAAATTATTGTACTATATGTAGGGGCCCGATTCTCAAAAACTAGACATGACCACATCACCATATTTTCAAAGTGGTAGTGGTTTACCACTAGAAGATGACCCTTAAAATTTCAGGTCCCAAATACCGTATAGCCGGTTTTTTTGGCGGGACACAAATTTGGCGGATTTGGGCCGACAAGGTATATAATTTTGGTGAATCCTTTACCCTTCATTAAAATTCTACTGTCAGTTTATTTTTAATAGCTGAGAAGTTTCTGTACTTAAGCAAAAATCCTAGATCACCATTACAAGGTGGTAAAATTTGATGTCCGACCTGGCTTCACACACTTAAATATTTTCAACAGGAATAACTAATTAGTACTCAATATATGCATGAAAAATTATACCTTATTAATCAATTTTTATTTCATTGTTTTTGAAGAAACCGTTAATGAGACAATTATCTGCACCTGAGTCGATAACGATCACATGTCTCCTAAAACAACACAAGCTAACACCCCTGTCACTGGGGCTAATTGCACACCTGAACAGGGAAAAGTGATATGGTGTTTAAACAATTAACTTTTAATTCATAGTAATGTTTAGCTTTTATTTATTTACATTAGTTTTGTATTGATTTTAGGTAAATGTACATATGTATCCTTAACACTGTGTGCATGTAACAATTGTCCCTTTTTATTATGCTCACAAATTAAAAAAAATATATGAAAAAACTAGACACTTGTTGCTATAGCAACAAAAAGGTCTTCCGTTTCTCATGTATTAATCTGTTGAAAAAAATGCATTTATCTTGTTTAAAAAATGGATATAATATATACTGTAAAGGAATTTCCCAGTAATCATTTCTATGTAAAACAAAACAAAAAGACAAGAAGTCAATTTTTTAGTATTTTCTGTGACGACCGGAAGTTACGCCGGTTTAGGCAGAACAAAGTAAACATTTCTTTATACATTGTACTGTCTTTCCTCAAAGTCTGAATGTTCAAGTTTTTGTTTGTTATGAGATTTCGTTGAGAAAAGATTTTGTTTCGGGACCGGAAACAGACAAAAGGAAGTGATTAAAGAAATGAAAAGTAGATATTTTGACTTTATTTTTCTATGGTACGTTATTGTTTATTACACTGAGTAAAATGTTAAAAAAATCTAATCTTTTAAAATTTTCTTTTGCTTGAACGCTTCCGGAGAGAACCGGAAGTGACGGACGACCAAATGAAACCCGTTAAACACATGTTCAATCAAATGTCTATCAGCCATATAAGTTTTGTATCTGGATCTCTTACAGTTTCTGAGATCTCGCGGGTGCAACATTTTTATAAAAGAAAGCTACCTGAGATATTCGAGATGTCTCACCGGAAGTATATTTTTTTCATTTATTTAACCATGTGTAAATGATTTCTTGCATTTCTATAGCTAAAATGACATGTCCATGCTAAATAACTAAAATATTTTAAAACAATCAAATTTTGGTGTACTTCCTGTGACGACCGGAAGTTACGCCGGATGAAACAAAATAATGTAAACATATGTACATACATAGGTCTATCAACCTACAAAGTTTGGTTGTTCAAGTCGTTACCGTTTCTGAGATCTCGTCGAAATAAGGTTTTTTGTCTCGGGACAGGAAATAGACAAACGGAAGTGCTCAATGAAAATTAAATTTGATATTTCTTATGTACTTGCCTATGGTACATTATTTTTATCGAGCTAACTAAAACTATTAAAGGAAAACAGTTAAACTGATAAAAAAAACCCATGATTTTTTTTAACTCTTCCGGTGTGGACCGGAAGTGACTGTTGAAAAAATGAAACTGGTTAAACACATCTTCAAAGAAATGTCTATCATACATAAAGGTTTCGTGTCTTGATCAGTTAAAGTTTCTGAGATCTCGCGGGTACAAAATTTCTTTTAAAAAAGCTACCTGAGATAATTGAGATATCTCACCGGAAGTGGAATTTTTTTAGTTTATTTAAAATCGCTTTGATGACATATATAAAGATTTATACTTATATATCTATTCTATGTAAAATAAATTAAATACTTAAAAAAATTAATTTTTAAATTACTTCCGGTGACGACCGGAAGTTACGACGAACAAAACAAAATAGTTTAAACATATCTAGACATATAGGTCTATCATCCCACAAAGTTTGGATGTAAAAGTCTTAGTCGTTTTTAAGATCTCGAGGTGACAAGCTTCTTTGTCCCGGGACAGGAAACGGACGACCGGAAATGAAATTTGAAAAAATGAAAAAAACGCCTCGAGATATTATCATTGTCTATCATACCTTTAAATTTCAAGAAAATCTATTTACTCATCTCTGAGAAATTCTGCCGACAAAAAAGTGGCAAAAAAAAATAAGAAGAAGAAAGAAAGAGAGAAAAAACCTTACAATCACTATAAGGTCTTCCGTTGGAAACGGAAGACCTTAATAATCTCCAGAAAACTACATCTTTGTCAATAAAATCTAGATAGAAAGTACTTAAATTTGATTATTTTAATTTTGGTGAATTTTCAAAAATCGCCAAAATAGGCCAAAATTATATCCCCGCCAAAAAACAGCTATACGGTATGAATGATAAATTTTGAATTGGGATTCATATTTTATAAATAAAGGGACACACCCTCTCTCAAGGAGAAGATATTTAAGAATAATAGAAATTGTCTTTGCATCTATTTAATCTTGTAAATCTATAAATAAATAAATCTATAGAAATTGTCTTTGCATCTATTTAAAAATCTATAATAAATAATAAATCAATAGCCAATAATAAAAAAAATCAATAATAAATAATAAACCAATTATTATTGACGTCAAATTGTACAAAATTCAAAAGTAACTTCAGGCGGATTGATACGTTTTTGACGATAGTCTTAATGTGACTTAGGCAACATTCTATACGATAAAAATTATTTTTTAGCCAATCAGAAAGAGCGTTAAAACCAGAATTAAATTATTTAATAATAAATCAATAATAAATCAATAAATAAATAAATCTATAGAAATTGTCTTTGCATCTACTTAAAAATCTTCTCAAAATCTATTAGAATCAGAGTCGCGACCCTCAAGCCAAAATTTTGGGGTTGAATTTTTACATAAGAATAAACAGAGAAAAATCTTTAAAAATGTTCTTCTCAAAAACTAAATCAACAAATGGGCTTTATGTTCAATACAGTAATAGGTGATCGAAAAAAATTTAAACAAATTTTTAACTAGATATACTCCGACTACTATATTGTACAGATATTATGTACTTGATACCATAAAGCTGATTTGATCACAGTTAAGGCTTTTGTTGGTGAGGTGAGCGATTTGGCGCCGAGGCCCCATGTTTCATATACATTTAAATTGAAACTTTTTTGTTGAAAATGAGTGACCACACATTTAGTTATCATTCATAAAGCATATATAAGAAGTCATTGCACCCTCTTTGTTTTCTATGCCGCTATAGAAATACTTGTTGAATTTTGAAGGGATTTATTTAAAAAATATGACATATGCCACGCCTTCTCTATTCGTATATCTTTACACAATACATTGTAAAAGTCTGGAAATGATATTTCAATAAATATTACACTAAAATCGATGCATTATTCTCGCTTATTTTTCACTTAGTGATTTTCCTGGATTTTCCTGGATGACAATGAATGGCCCCAATAAAGTTTATTTGTTGATCTTCAATATAAGTCACTTTTTACTATTTGAGTAGTAAGTATTGGTGTGAGTTTTGTTTTTAATGACAGTTATATTCGAAAAACACTAAATGTTATTTGATTATTATATGTTCAACGCAATTAAAACACATTATCAAGACGAGAACCTTAATTCATTTTTAAATGATCATGATTACAAACAAATTTCAAATAGAGCTTTACAATAAATACTAGACAACATCATATCCTTTTAGCACAACTGACGAAGCACAAAACGTTTGAGAAGTAAAATCAAATACTGAAAAGCCTGTGTTTTAAATAAGGTAAGATAAATCTCGTTTTGCTCCTTTAACCTTTAAGTTGTTACGTAGAGGGAAAATATTGAATATAAAGCGTAGATTTATTTGGTTTTCAATTGAATTTTTAACTGTAAAATAATTATCCTTGACTATGCCTATAAGGAAAATTTTTAAAAAATCAAACTTCCTTCTTTTCTTGATGTCCTTCTTAATTTTACTACTTTAAATCAGCTTCAAAGGATGATTGTCGACTTTTAGTGCAGATGATAAATCAAAGATTTCATTTCTCATAGTAAGTAAAAGTTGACCACTGTTGTAAAATTGGATGTAAAACAGGTTGAAGAAATTTAAGGTTATATAAATGTTTGCACAAAACAAGGTTTTCGCCAATGCAAATTTTACTTTTAGTGCATATGATAAATCAAAGATTTTATTTTTGAAGTAAGTAAAAGTTGACCACTGTTGTAAAATTGGCTGGAAAACGGGTTGAGGATATTAAAGATATTTGAGCTTAGGTGACACAGGACAGTTTTTTGATACAATTCATTGTAGCCAGCGAATTTATGTCTTCGGAACTCAGAATCTAGAATTTCCTCAGTTCCCATTCAGCACAAACACCTTTAATTCACTCCTTATAAGGCCAATCACCAATTTCTGAAGTAAATTAATAGTCAAAACCTGTAAAATTATGTACATACTGTTTTATTTTTAGATTTTGACCCTTTCATATTTCGCTAATTTTTCATGTTTTTTCAGTTTTTTAAACCTCCCCTAGCTAATTCCCTGCAAAAAGTTGACATTCCGTACTGTTTGCATGTTGCACCATCACATGTCAGAAACTTAACAGTGCATAGTTTACTATATCCCATCTACCTTCTTTCTGCGATATTTTACCCCCCCCCCCCCCCGTCTGTAACTTGCAATTTTTATAGGTAAAGTCAATACAACAGTCATAGCCGCAAGTTTCGCATTTTACTTCTGATTCACATGTATTTAACATTAGGGGCCTACATATTGCATACCAATTTCAGCAAGAGACATCTCTCTAACTAATTATAATCATTAACAAGAGGCCCATGGGCCACATTGCTCACCTGAGCAACAATAGACATGATAATATCAGTTTAATGGAGTCATTATACAAAATATCTGGACATTGTGGTATAATGCATGTCGATCCTGTATAAATAAAAATCCATTCTTTCCCCCTGGATATTCTAATGTTTATAATTAAGTCCCTTTTCTAACCGGATGATTTTAAAGTTATATCACATGTTGAGCATTGCAGTTCTCAAAAAGATTCTAAACAATTGTTTATATACGGGATATAAACCTACATCAAACTCTGAACCCCTTGTGAGGTTGATAAATCGTCCAAGGGCCAAAGTCTAAACAATCTTAAAAAATCAGCAATATGTCAAAATGCTTGCATATAAGTTAAACCATATATTATAACATTTCAGTTTTTGTGAATAATTAAAATGTTTTCCTTTGTAAAATTGGATCCCCAAAGTGGCCCCACCCTACTCAAGATTTTGATTTCAACGAATTTAAATCTACACTATTTGAGGTTGCTTTCACTAAAGTAACAGCTTTTCTAGGCAAATGGTTTTTTAGAGGAAGATTTAAAAAAAAAAATTCTCTAATATATTCCTATGTAAAAATGTGTCCCCCCCCCCACCTTGTGACCCCACCCTTACCCTGGGGATCATGATTTGAACAAACGTGAATCTACCTTACCCGAGGAAGCTTCCACACAAGTTTCAGCTTTTCTGGCCAATCAGTTTTTGAGAAGAAGATTTTTAAAGATTTTTCTCTATATATTCCTATGTTAAAATTCAACCCCCATCCCATTGTGACCCCAGCCTAATCCTGGGGATCATGATTTGAACAAACTTGAATCTACTTTACCTGAAGATGCCTCTCCACAAGTTTCGGCTTTTCTGGCTGATTAGTTTCTGAGAAGAAGATTTTTAAAGATTTACTCTATATATTCCTATGTAAAAATTTGACCTCCCATTGTAGCCCCACCCTACCCCCAGGGGTCATGATTTGAACAAACTTGAATCTACCTTACCTGAGGATGCTTCCACACAGGTTTCAGCTTTCCTGACTGATTAGTTTCTGAGAAGAAGATTTTTAAAGATTTACCCTATATATTCCTATGTAAAAATTCGACCCCCCATTGTGGCCCAACCCTACCCCCGGGGATCATGGTTTGAACAAACTTAAATCTACCTTACCTGAGGATGCTTTCACACAAGTTTTAGCTTTTCTGGGCAATCAGTTTTTGAGAAGAAGATTTTTGAAAAATACCAACAAATTTTCAATAATTCTAAATTATCTCCCCTTTAAAGAAAACGTGGCCCTTCATTTGAACAAACTTGAATCCCCTTCACCCAATGATACTTTGTGCCAAGTTTGGTTGAAATTGGCCGAGTGGTTCTGGAGAAGAAGATGAAAATGTGAAAAGTTTACAACTACAACAACGCCAACGCCAACGACGACAGACAACGACAAATTTTGATCAGAAAAGCTCACTTGAGCCTTTGGCTCAGGTGAGCTAAAAATGAGTTCATGAATTTTAGCAACACTCATAACCCTTCAAATACAGCAACTCTCAATTTTACAAAAATACTTTATTCGAAACTGTTCCGTGCTTCCTTATGTAAATGTTTGTACAAAACTTGGTCATTCGGTAATGCAAATTTACTGAATTGGTGGGGAATTTATGGGTGTGGTGCAATTTAAGAGACAGTTTGTTGGTGAAGTAATAAATTTCTGACTGGCACAGGGTTCGTAAAAGATGTAGCTAAATCTGGCCGACCTGTGACTGTATCAGTGGCAAACGTCTCTAAAGTCAGAAGAATAATTAAAAGTGACGACAGATACACAAATTGTAGTATTACTAGAGCTGTTGGCATATCGCTATTGCGGATGCATTTCATTTTAAAGCGTATTTTGAAAATACGAAAAATTTTCTGACAGATAAATTGGGCATACTCTAAAACCTGGCCTGGCTCCATTGGCCTGGTCTGGCCTCAAAATTGGCCTGGCCTCACTTTTGGTCTCAAATTTAGCCTGGCCCCAAATTTTGGCCTGGCCCCAAATTTGGCCTCTTCAAAAATTGCTGGCCTCAGATTGTAAAATTTCTCTATTTCTCATTTTCTTAGATTTACATTGAATTTTTATTGATTTCTCTTATACATTGAAAATTCAATGCTTTTTTAAGCTCACCTGAGCTGAAAGCTCAAGTGAGCTTTTCTGATCACATTTTGTCCGTCGTCCGTCCGTCTGTCCGTCTGTCCGTCCGTCTGTAAACATTTTCACATTTTCAACTTCTTCTATAAAACCACTTGGCCAATTTCAACCAAATTTGGCACAAAGCATCTTTATGGGACGGTGAATATAAATTGCAGAAATAAAAGGCAAGTTAATATTCAAAGCGGAGAAAAACCTCGAAATTGTAAAAAAGGGGGGTGCATTTTTAAAAATCTACTTCTCAAGAACCACTGCACCAGAAATGCCAATATTTATACAAAAGCTTGTATATATAGTGAAGATTGTAAATTGCAAAAATCGTGACCCTTGGACCAAAACTGGGGCCCCAGGTGGGGTTCAAAGTTTAACATAGAAATACATAGGAAAAATGTTTAAAACTTTTCTTCTCAAGAACCACTGCACCAGAAATGCCAATATTTACACAAAAGCTTGTATATTTAGTGAAGATTGTAAATTGCAAAAATCGTGACCCTTGGACCAAAACTGGGGCCCCAGGCGGGGCTCAAAGTTTAACCTAGAAATACATAGGAAAAATGTTTAAAAATTTTCTTCTCAAGAACCACTGCACCAGAAATGCCAATATTTTCACAAAAGCTTGTATATATAGTGATGATTCTAAATTGCAAAAATCGTGACCCCTGAACCAAAACTGCATCAATTGCTAACCAGTTTATTGATCGATCGATCGAAACATTTAGCAACCCAAAAATTCACGGATTGTAGATAATAGCGTCAAACTCCAAATTCCCATAAATAGAAGTATTCTACTATATCTATCATACAGATGTACATTAACGATATTTTTAGTTACTTTTAATTGCTCTTTATGATTAGAATTTTACACTGGATAAAGCCCTGCCATTCAATCAACTAAACTTTGACAAAGCTATTCCATTTAGTAACCTTTCGGGTACCTTTCAGAAACATTTCAGTTGATTGGTTGACAGGGGTTTATCCTGTGTCATTTAAAAAAAATGTAAATATAAACAATAAAATGTTTTTGTTGATGAACATTGCGGGCTGTGAAGGTAGCAGTCATTGCAAAAAAAAATTACATAACCCGCAAAAAGAATATAAAATACAAATTGTTCAATACACAAGGGGCGGGTACCAGAGAAGAGGAGAAAGAAAAAAGCCGCTTCTATTCTAGTCGACACTTATCTTGACGTTGGACTATATGAAGGAAATTTATTGATTCAATTAAAATTAGAAGGGTGGTCATAATATATACATCCGACTAAACTCTTCTATTAAAAAATACAATAACTACTATATATTTCTCTGCACTATTCAAGAACGTTGCATAACCAGTAGGGAGTCCACAGCAGCAAGGTTTTATTCTATCGATTGATTGAAAATTGAAAAATATTTACGGTTTTAAATAGATTACATGATAAATTGCCACAGTTTATTATTTTTCAGAAAAGGTTTTCTGGTTTTTTAATTTGAATAAGATAATAGTAAATTGGATCCATATGTTTTAGAACCAGCTAAAAAGATTGAAAGATTGAGAGAGAAATGAAAATTTTCCATCCAAAGATTCTCTGGCCTAGAACAACAAAAACGCATTATTCATGTTCTCTACTAGTACATACAATTTAGTTATATTTGAAAAAAAAAATCAATTCATGGGGGGGGGGGGGGATGGGTATAGGTATTGGCTCATGAAAATTTGATCAGTACGATTAGTTTCTAGTAATTTTAGTTAATGTTTTCTATACGTTTTCCACCCTCTTAAAGTTGGGGTTCATTCCGTCCTGTTCAAATTTCATTTTTTATATGTGTATTTAAAGAAATGTCGCCTTCCAAAATAAACTGGCACTGACCCCTTGTTGCTACATGCCTTAATAATTGTGAGTTAACAGAGACAAAGTGAAGTTATTTCTTCAGAAGCTATCTCTCTTATCAGAGGAAATTCCACCTTAAACAGGGTTAGTTTTGAATGAAATTGCACATTGCTTTTTAGGCCGAACGCCGTTGTTGTGCTCCTACTCGTACCAAAAATTCGTATTTTAAGGGTGTAAAGTGACCTTGAACCAAATTTAAAGATCAAGCGTAAAGGTCTTAGAAGACATATATGTAAAATCTTTTTCCAACCATTTTCTCTACGCAACCCCCCCCCCCCTCCAACATGGCTTATACTATTTCAAAAGACTGCTTTAAAATAAATGGTGTAAATTGACTTGAACCAAGTTCTATGTTAAAGGTCAACGTCTTATATTAGATTTGGCACAGTCGAATACAACGACAGGTCTATTTATTTTTCAGTTTTACAAACTACCGGGCGAGATGAAAGCTTTCACGTGACCACTAATAATACACCAGCGACACCATAGCTTAGGGTAAATACAGTTATAATGTCATCACAGGTTCAAAACTATTATGTTATACCAAAACATAAATGATTATGTAGCATAGCCCTCTGAGTGAACGCAATAATATTTCGAAAAAGTTATTTTCACGTTAGCTAAAAACTTGTTGCATCGTCGGTTCACAAATAATTTGATTAATAAATATTTTAGATGTCATATATTTTGCTTATTTCGTAGCAAAGCTCATGTTCAATTTTAAAGAATATTCATTAAATTCTCTTTCAGATGCTAAAAAATATTACTTTGGAAAATTTTGTCCATTTCAAAGACGAGACTGTCATTAAATTTGATGCACCTAATGAAACAGCAGATGGAAATGAACAGCAAAAGACCGATGCAAACAATGAAAAGACAGATGCTTGCAATTCTTTACATATTTTCGTAGGAGCTATTTCTGTGGAAAAAGTACCATCATAGAATTAGTAAGACGGTACATGACTGACGAGATAAATTTGTCAAAAACAAATCTTTGTCTTGAAGATTCGATTGCATATGCATTCTGTAAATTCGATGATGATGTCATCTCTGGAATCATCGCTGAACCCCACCAAAAAGAAAGTCGTTCGCAAACGGTGTTTATAAATTTTTCATTTATAACAAGGAAAATGAAACCTTTTTTCGTTACAAGTCGTCAAACAACTGTGCTGATATCTATGGTGATGTTGTTCAGAATGACACGGATAGGAAGGTTATAAGGAAATTTTTCGAAAGAAAACCTGATGAAACAAGGGGAATTGAAGAAAATCAAAACCATGAAAACATAATTTATCTTCTGAAGATGATTAAAAAGACTAGAACATATTGTTCTGAATTGTAGGATAAACCAAGTTGGGAAAATATTGAAAACCAATATATCGCTTCATTTCCTCTTAGAGGAATTGGAATTGTACAGTGGACCAAAAGTGCAAATATCAAAGATAAAAGCAACTACAAGAAAGCTTGTGAACGGGCAGAAGTTATATCAACATTGTTTAGAAAGAATCAATTTGATGAAGAGTATGAGAAAGAAATTTTTGACTTTATAACATACCCCAACGTATATACTTTTATACAAAATAATGGATACATATATGTTCAAAAAGACGGATTGAAATTTCATTTGTTGAAAACATCTGAAGGAATATTAGAAGCCAAATTAACGTCATTGCTCTTGGCGCACACGGGCATTAAAACTCTTTGTCTTGAGGAGCCTGATCGAGGAATGCACCCTCAAATGATTGAACGGTTAAAGACGGTATTGTTCAGAGCAGCAGTTGACAAAACAATAATTGTTGTTACACATAGTCCCTATTTTATTGACAATATAACCATAAAAAATACGCACGTTTTTTTTCGTAAGAATCACGCAAATATGCCCGGCATTGAATCAATGCGGTGCTTGTTAAAACCACCAACAAGTTTTAACACCTGTTCTCCTAAAAAAGTTAGGAGTTTTCCGGATCTCTCAAAAGTGCCCGACATTGAAAAAAGGCGATGTTTGTTGTTAATAAGAGCACAAACAACAGATTTTAAAACACGTTCTCTTAAAAAAGCTAGGAGTTGTCCGGAGCTCTCAAAAGTGTCAAAGATTGAAACAATGCGAAGTTTGGTGTTAATAAGAAAGCCACAAACAGATTCTAATTCATGTACTCTTAAAAAAGCTAGAAGTTCTCCGGAACTCTCAAATGTGCCTAACGTTGAAAAAATGCAAAGTTTGGGTTTGATAAGAAAACATACAACTAACATTTGTTCTTGTAAAAAAGTAAGTTGTATGAAGCTTCCAAAAAAAGTGTCCGACATTGAAACAATCAGAACTTTGTTGTTCGCAACGAAAGTTTTGTTAGTAGAAGGACAAATTGACAAAGAAGTAGTGCAAGGTATATTTGCACAGTACAAAAACAATAAGCTTTCAAATAGAAAGAGTGAGATAGGAGAATTCAATACGGATATAACTACTTATCAAGTTATTTCTGTTAACGGTTGTGAAAATGCAAAAAGGGTACAATTATTCTGCAACGAAATGCATCTACCATGCTTGTGTTTGTTGGATCTTGACACAATTGTGAAGTGTAAAGATGGCAAAGAGTCGTCCAAAATTAACTATCTACCATGGGACTATCTGTTAAATCTGATATTTAAAAAAAACACAAAACTGATTAAAGGGTTTTCGAAAATAGATAATCAAAAGTATTTTAGGAAAACATACGTCGGTAAAAGTCTGTCTTCGTTCATTGCTCATGACGATTCGTTGAAAGCGGCCAAGTCTTTGGAGTCCAAAGAAAACACTTTTATATGGAGACACGGTGCTGTAGAGGATGCAATTTTAAGTTCGCCAGATCCGAAACTGAATAAAGAAATTGCCGGGATATTTCGCCGCGAATCATTAACTCCCAACACCCTAAAGACACAATTAAAGGAACGACTCACCGAAGAAAAATGGAAAGCATTTTATTCTAAATTGTTGAAAGTCGAGGAAATTGACAGATTTATCACGTTTTTGAAGGAGAAAGAAAAATGTCAAACAGTCGACAAAAACAATTGTGAACCAAATATTTGTGAATGGAAGTTCAATAGCATTGTCTGTGTTTTCATAGCTATTGTTATTCTGATGTTTTATTATTATTTTTTTCTCGACAATGTTTTGTCAGCAATTTTTTTTGAAAACGGAAAGAAATATTAAAACAAGTATGCAATGGTCTTGTTGCAATTCCTAATGACACGCGCATGTAAGGTGTTGGACTTCCGGTTCCGGTACTACCGGTTTTGACAAGGATAATACTGAAACTTCATTGAAACTCAATATCTTTTTTACTCTTTGAGTAACAACTTTCAAACTGTAGAATTAGATGTATCTTGTTAAGTTGTACAAAATTGTAGCAAAGGCATTTTCCTATATCTTGCCGTTTTTAAGATAAAAGGTCCTAAACTTGAGAAAAAAGGGGGGGGTGAAAAAATATAAAATTCAAAAAACCTTAAGAATTTTATAAGAGGCCTAGACATTGTTTAGATAGAAGTAATTAACATATATTCCAAGTTTCAATCAAAACTACTGAGTACTCCGATTTCCAAAATCTTTTCAGTTAATAGTTCAGAATAAAGAATACAATATACAAAGTATGGTCCGAGAGGCCACTTTTTGACTCCTTGTGGGGGTTTTAAGGGCCTGAAAATGATAACTTTATCACAGTTCAAAAAATTAAATTGAAAGAGTTGTCTCGCTTTGCACAATGGAAGATGATGATTAAAAAATCTAGGCATACCAATTTTTAGACGGTGGCTATAAATAGCCACGGTCTATTGCTACGGTCCTGGCCTGAAGAGTGTTTCTCACGGGGACCCTAGAGGATAAGACACGGTAACTCTGTTAGGTATTCCTCTGTTACATTGCAGTGTTACAGGCAATGTTTTACCTATGTGTCGATTTCAGTCTGAGAACTAATTTACATCTTATCAGATATTTTAAGCATTATAAATAAATAAATATATAGATATATATTTGTTGATAGAGACAGACCGTGTATCAATAATTTTTTTATGTGATGAATATCCATGATACATCAAAAGAATCTGCAAAATATTGCAATGTTTATAATCAGTTTTATCTATCTATTTTCTGCTTACATTAGTGTTCAATATTTACTTTTGTGAATGAATGTTTTCACTGTAAATATTTTTGCATTTTTGCAAATACTAAGGTTAAGCTATTAAAAGACTTTTTTAAAAAATTTTATATGCTCACCTTTTCCTGTTGATAGTTTTAAGTTCATCAATTTCCTAGAATTAATTCTTAGTAAAGTAATAAAATGTGGTGCATCATTTTCAAAGCAAAAAAAATCATGATGTCCCAATTTATTACTTTTTCCTGACATTGTTTCATTTATAACAAGTAGTTTGTGCCATTCTGACTTGCTTTGCGCGTATCATTATTAATAAATAAATATATTCCCTTAACTTTCTTCATTATGTTATTTACGTCTCATTATTAAGAAAACCATAAAATCATTGAATATTTCACTGATTAATGTTGATATTTCGTACATGTATAGAACAAGAAAAAAGTATGTTAGATTTTACGTTTTTTCATTGTTTATTTCGATAGGAAGTATGTCAAAATATGGAAGTGTCCCATACCAGCCGAAGACTAAGTTCAAATAATAAAATTCTGGTCAAAGCTGCATTGATTAGACAAAAAGAAGGTTTAATTCGTATTACTTTTTTTGCCTATGCTTTAATAGCAATAACGCCAAAAATAATTCAGTAAATGAAAACAAAATCCCGAGCGGGATTCGAACTGGGGATGTGCGGTTAACAAGTCCAATACCTTAACCACTCTGTTATGAAGTTTGTTGAATGATGTAGTCGATATAATCACTTGAACAAAACTAAATTCCCCTTTAAAAGGTACATTTGTTACTTCACGGAATTACATTTCACCTTCAGCTGCAAACAATTATTTACAAGACTTGAACTCAATTTCTACTGCACAAGTTAGTGTAACTTGTGTTGAAGCAGTTTACCCTACCTATGTTTTGGTAAAAAAAAAAATGTATGAAATTATGCCTGATTTTATCGTTTTTTCTGATAGAGAGTATGTCATAATATGGAAGTGTCCCACCTTAAGCTGCAGTATATATATCTCACAGTTCACGCCACCGTCTATCAGTACTATCAGTATTTTGATTCTGTTTACAGAAATGATCATTTTCTCAAATATTAAGGAGTTATCTTTCTTTAGGCATTTAAAGTCCTTGCGAGTTCATGTTCATGTATGGCCATTTGTTTATACCAAGGCGATCAGATTTTTTCATACAAAATTTTGGAAATTTTTTTTAACAATTCAAATAAAGGGTTTAAAGGGTTATTAAAAAGCCTTTCCTTTTGTTGAAGACAAAAACAGGTCTACTAGATATTTTTTTTTAATCTTAAATCAATAATAACATGTTATGTGAAAAAGTGCTATGAAATGCACAAAATTTCGTATACTTTGTTAAAAAGAAGTGATTTATTTAATAATGATAATAATAATAATAATAATAAGTGTTTTGTTCATTATTTTGAGATAAAATTAATAAGTGTTTTGTTCATTATTTTGAAATAAAATGATTTTTATATGGAATTAAGCAATCTTTTAGCCGATACTTAAAAATTAAATTTTGATTGGTTATTACAAATGTGTAAAACTACCGTTTTTGATAAGGAAAAACCATTTAAATGGTTATATTTAACATTTAAACTCTGAAGTAAAGTAGTTTTTTTTTCAAATATTTGAATGTGAAGCTAATGGTAGTGATTAACAAGTTTCGTAGATTTCAAATCTTAAAAAGTGAGAAAACGAAATAAACAATAAAAATTGCTATGAATGAAATTCAGGCTTTAATTTTTTAGTACAACTAGTTGAAAGCAATATTCTATAATATCTATTGAAATAATTTGTTCTTTTCTTTTTGTTTATGCAAATAAAAAAAATGTGAAAATTGATACGGTATGGCTTATATCTGTAAACAAGTTTGCATATTAGATACGGTAAAACTAATATCAGCAAAACAGATGCTGAATACAGTGGTATTAACTTTGATTTTATCCAAATAAAACGACCCTTCCTAAGATCTCATTTTGCCTACTATAGTCGATCTCAACTAACAAGCACGTTGTACACATTTCTCAATTTTAGGCACGCACGCTTAAAAGGCACACATAACAAGAATAGATATGGGTTTCCCCATATCCAAGATATTCGACTTTTAAATTACCTGAATTTTCACTGTGCTCAGCCGATCTCTTAAGTTTAAATCACTGAACTTGTTAAGAAACTGACGTATATAGTTCTTCATGTCCGTATTAAATACTGCCAACCGTCATTAGCAAACAGTGCACACATCTGTGCTTAAACATAGTCTACACAAGTGCGGCCAGAAATATGGTGCAGGTGTTGCGTAACCATTCCGTCGTTTAAAAAAAACAGAAAGAAATAACACACACTCATACACAACAAATAATTAAAAGAGATTGTGTGATAATTAACGAACAATAATCATGAAAGTAATATAATTATTGTAATAATATAAGCAATATCTATTAGTGAAAAAATTGTCAATCGAAGAATGACCTATATTTTCGTGAAAAAAGACTAAGGAGGCAGCTAGCGTAGGAATATGAATACTTCACATTTACATTTCTTGGGGGTGGGGAATTTGTTCAAAATAATTTTACGTTAATTTTGTTTTCTTCCAGGTATTACATATACATCGATATTCTAAACATTTATTGTAATGTTGTATGTGCTGATCATGAACAGAACTATATTTTTCAGCGCAATTGTGTAAAGAGTACCTGACTATAGTAATATATCTTGAATAGATAGTAAGCACTGATCGAATATATTAAAAAAGTTCCACACGCCATGGCATGTAGAGGAAGGCGACATTTCTATAAAAAAAATTAAATTTTCTTTGATAACTTATTGCTGTTAAGAGTTTGCTCTAAAGATGGTAAGCTTTTTTTAAAAAGCTAAACTTGTTTCGTTTTTTCTCCTCTACTTCCGGTTTTGATTAAATATATATAACAAGGCATACATGGGACAATTCGTTTTTTTAATAACTTCTTTAAATAGAATAATCAAATAACCTACAAGAATTGTGCAAAGCCTTTCTTGATTTAGCACATTCTTCCTATTATATAAACTTTTATATAGGCGACAGAAAGGGTAAAAAAAAGACGTTTATGCAAAACGAACAACTTTTTTTAAAAACATACAAAAATACGAAACAGACCAGCTTAAAACAAAACCAACACCCTCTATTGCCAAATCAACAGACTCTGATGCAAAACAAACGAACACCGATGCAAAACCAACAGCCATGCACTGAATAAACGCTAGATGACGTGCAAAGAGGTATCAGGAGAAATCGTACCCTGGATAAAACGTAACCCGAAAAAAACGTACCCACAAATTTGAGTGCATTTTCCCCGAGAGAAAACGTACCTTGGAGAAATCGTAACAAGAATTAAAATACTTATAAAAACTGTTCTAATGCAATAAATACATGTAACTTATTCAATAAACAATTATATCATTTTTGCCATTATCATCGTTTACATAATCACGTACATTAAATAATTACACAATACAGGCACGTAGCATCGTTATAAAGTGGGGGGGGGGGGTCTTAAAAACCTTGACAAGCAAAAAAAAATATTCGCAAATCATAATAATCGTCATCCGTTTGGGGGGGGGGGGGTTAGACAGGAGTATGCGTTTACCTTTAACTTCATTTTCATTTTCACTGTTGAAATCATTATTTCTGCTTTCAGTTTTTATATGCTCCGGAAAAAAATGGGGCCAACACCTTGTAATTCGGGTTTTCTTAAGTTGATTTAAGAAAAATGTTTGCTGCGATAAAAGTGGGAGGGGCAGCCCCAACCCACGCCCTGCCCCCATCCCGCTACGTGCCTGCAATATTTGTGTTTACACACGAACAAGCGTCGCCTGAGCAGTTAAACTAGTCAAAGCAGTCGATACAGTATAAGTGAAATAGTTTTGATAGTTATAAATGGAGAATTAAAAGATAAATATAATGCTAAGAATAATGTGATGGTTTGTGCATAATTGATCGTGTGGATTCATTTATTTATCCATATATGTTATGTGTATCTGTATATCTAATAAGTCTATATGTATCCATACAGTTTCTTAACAAGTTTAGTGATTTTAACTTAGAGATCGGCTGAGCACAGTGAAAATTCAAGTAATTTAAAAGTCGAATATCTTGGATATGGGGTAACCCATATCTATTCTTGTGCAATAATATGCTTAAGTTTCCATATTACCAGGGATGAATTTAAATGGCAAAATCTGATGTGCGATCAAACGTAACTGTTGCGAAATTAAAAATAGGAAAATTGTTCGATTGGTGTTTCAAGAAATTGGAAAGCGCTTTGCACGCTTAAATTTTTGTCCTTTTGTATGTGTCACCCCTGCGAATGTTATTGTCATTTAAATTTCAAAGACCACGCGGTTTTTATTTGACTCTTATTGTTTCGCAGTAAAAATCGTGCCTTGTGTTTATAGTCTATTTCCTAGAATCTAGATACTTGTAGTCAAATATAAAATCTAGACGTTTATTGATTTAAACTTTATCTTCATTAATTGGTGGACAAAATGAGTTCTAGATATAAATGTGACAATAGAAAATATAGGTTTTTTTCTGCTGTTGCAACTATTAACATGCTTAGTAGCGCTCCCAACTTAGGATTAATTTTCGATCCGCGCCTGACCTAGTAATAGCATCAATAGTGAAACAGACTATACTGTTTTATGCAGAATGTTCCTTGAAAATGGCTCGATATACTAAGTTTTTCATCTTCGATAGCCAAGGGTTTCTGATCCGCACCGCTCCTCACGAACCCTTGGCATATCGTGCTATCAAAAGTCTGGATTTTTTTCCTGGATTTTGATTGGGGTTTACTGAAACCGTTCGACCAATCAAAAAAATGCAAAACATATTTGATTTAATCGACAATGTTTTCGTACTGTTTATTCACGAGTGTCTCTAACACGCATATTTAAAAAACCTTATTTTTGTAGTCTGTCTGTTTGAACCTTCATGATACAAGTAGCATGCAATGGTGCAATAACAAGACTGCGCGTACCACCTGATGGTGTATCAATAGAGGCATGCACTCATAGATGAAGGATTTACCGCTCCCAGTCTTACATGTACACCCTTCGAATGAATTCGATCTATATGTAACATTTAACAATATTCCTATTTATTGAATACACTGGGCATTAAAACGTTCTTTCAACTTGTCAACAGTAATGTCTATGGCGGCACAAGTGACGTTAAAAGTACGACGTCTTTCATCATTTGGCTGATTTATAAATAGGCTGGGAGATCACTTGACGAAAAAAAAAAATCTCAACTTTTGATAGCACGATATGCCAAGGGTTCATGAGGAGCTCTGCGGTTAAGAAGCCCTTGGCTAGCGAAGATGTTAGTTTTTATACAAAACAGACACCCATTCTTTTTTTAAAAAGCATGGTATTGCACACCAATGCATCAAACATGGCTGTGATTTTATTAAGCAACCCAATGTTTTTTTGTTTTCAACAACGTGTAGAGTGGTTGAACACGAACGATAACTCTGTTCTGAATATCATTGTTTAGTTTAAATAACCCCTAAATAACCGCTAGATGATAAAATAAGACATATAACTACATAGATTTTCATGTTTTAACAGAAATCAAAGTAGGATATGTTATATTTGTTGGACTAATAGTCATACAATAATTGCTGTATCTAGAAATGAAACGGAGGCGTGACAAGTGTCCAGCAAATGATTTGTGGCACTCCTACTTTCACGAACTGCAATAGGATCGGTATATACGTATTTTTCATCTACGCAACAGGACAGTTACGGCAACACAGACTGCTTCAAGCATACTTGGCCCTCGCAGAATATCCGCACAAACAGTGCACAATCGCCTGCGAGAAGTTGGACTGCGAGCCAGACGACCTTATTTTGGTCCCATATTGGGGAGACAACATCGGCGTGCACGGGTCGGATGGTGCTACACAGTTAGGAACTGGACTCTCCGGAACTGGAAAAGAATCTGGTTTAGTGATGAAAGTAGATTTATGCTTCAGCACCGAGATGGCCGTATGCGTGTTTACAGGCGGAAAAAGGAACGTTCAACAACTGTTTAGTAGAAGTTAACAGATTCGGTGGGGGGAATGTTATGATGTGGGGCGCTATTTCTTACGATCAACGGACGCCACTGGTTCTTGTTCCTGGCAATTTAACGGCACAAAGGTATCGCGACGAGATCCTCCAGCCTCATCTTCTTCCAGTCATCAACACGCAGATAGAGGTTTTTCAGCACGACAAAGCTAGACCGCACACAGCGCGTGCTACTGTCAACTTTCTTGCTGACCACAACGTCACTGTGTCACCCTGCCCATCCAGATCCCCAGATTTGAATCTCATTGAGCATCTCTGGGATCAATTGGATAAACGTGTGCGTCAACCAGCCCCGCAAACTCTTCTGCAATTACAACAGGCACTAAAAGAGGAATGGCAAAGAATACCCCAGATCCAAAGTCAACGTTTAATTGAATCAATGCGGAGACGAGTTCCAACAGTTTTGCAAGCAAACGGTGGTCACACAAGATACTGATGTAATTGTGCCAAAAAAAATTCGTTAAACCTTATGTTTTAAATTTTGTCTTTTTGTCATTGATGATTACAACCAACACAATGACTATCATTATGAAAATTATTAAACTGTTCACGCAATGTATTCAGTATTTAAAATTTATTTTTCTATCTGACAAAAACTTGTAAAATATACATGTTGCATTTATTTTTTGGGAGAGTATAATTATTATATATTTCTAAAAAGGCGATTTTTTGAGAATATGAAAGAGATTACACATACTTTTGTTATGAATTCGAAACTATTAAGGGGGGGGGGGTACTGCCTCTCGTGTACCTACGGTTTGTACGGGCCTGCAAATAACTATGATTCTTGTCTTATAAAGACATTTAAAATATATATACATGTATCAATAGATCTTAATCACTGTATTTTATGCATACGTGTTTATGCATTAACTTTGATGCTAGTGCGCCTAATATTGAACCTCACATTGTGTTTTCTATAGTTACATAGCAGAGGGTTTTCTAAATTTTCAGAACATCTAGAACATGCTAGATCCTTATTATCACTAACTGTTCAAACCAATTTTTATTAGATTGAAGAAAATTATTTTCATAATCTCTGGCTTTATTCCTTTGCTCAGCTGTTTCATTTTATAATTATTAGATGGACAATACACATTTGTTTAAATTATACTGCACACATTGATGCAGAATTTTTGTAACATTAAACCATTCTAATCAGCAAAGACTTGTCCGAGCAAGTATCAAACCGTGCTAATTTTTGGTTTTACTAAAGTTTGCAGTTTAATTTTAAGTTCTTGATAACAACAAATAAATTAATTTTTACTTAAAAGACATACTGTAATATATGGTCATTTTCTACACATTTTTACAAAATGTAAAATAAAGGTTTAAACAAACACTCAATATTTTTTAATTAGTTTTATCAGTTGCACACATTAAACTTTATATGAATACCATTTTTTTTAGATACACAAATGAGTAAACCAGCGCAAAGATACCCCCCCCCCCCCCCAAAATAGTCTGTACGAAATCAGTGCGTTTGCGTTTCGGCCTAGATAAGTTAGACACGGGTTCAAACCCACAAAAAATGGCACAGAACGCAACAAAACATTAACGTAATAACAAGAGCTGGTAGAAGTTTTATCATGTCAAGAACACTGAATTCCCTTTCAATCATAATTGTACTAAGTTATTTTCGGTTAATGTTTTCTATTTCATTGTCTATCTCTCTTCTTTTTTCTTCCTTTTCCTCTATGAATTTAATAAATCTTTGTATTTCTGAAAGTTCGATTAGCTGGTCATAAAATGTTTTTCGCTCCTTATGTTGAAGTTTTCCCTTCATTTTTTTTCTTTAGTTCTTTTGGAGTCAAAGCACTAAAAATGAAAGGTTTTTGCATTTTTTTATTGCAATTTTTTGCACTTTCTATAATTGCATCTTCTGTGGCACCGTGTTTCCAAACAAATCTATTTCGTTCAGTCTCCAATGTCTTTGAAATTATCTCAAAATCATGGGAGTTGACCAATGAAGTGAGTTTCGGAAGTTTTTTCTCTTCTTTACAGTATTGTTTGGATAACATCCTTTTACAATCCTTACTTATCTCCACAATTTGACCTGTTGCTTTATCAAACACAACTTTGTCTAGATCCCATAAACACAAGCACGGAAGATTGATAAATTTGCAAAATGATTGTACTTTCTTTGTATTTTCACAGCCGCCGACGGGAATAATTTAATATGTGGTTATATCCTTTTAAAAAAACTTCTATGACGTCACCCATTGTATTTAGTCAACTTTTATTTTCACTATTCAATCAGCAGTTGTTGAATATATAAATATCCAACTGATCGGCAGTTAGATATTTTTGATATCCAACTGCCCATCAGTTGGATATTTAAATATCCAACAGTGCATAAAACAAATAAAAATGACAAAATGTTGAAACGTGTATTTCCAACATAAATCCAAATTTATAACACAGAATCTTGTCATCCATACATGTATATCCGATAAGCCACGAATGAAATTTCAACAGAAATATCTCCTTTTCTTAATTTTGATAGATTTGGGATCACATATATCACTCCCATAAACACTTTTAGACTTCCTCTTTGAACCTTGAACCATATCACTCCTTTTCGTTAGTTTTAACAATATAGGGAATATTGTCGCACTATTACTTCATAAGACTCATATCAAATTTTTTAACAAATCATCGTCTGTTAATTTCATTCAAATATATCATTCAAACGGTATCCGTGTCTTTCCCGGAACTGTGGACCTCTAAATACAATGTATGTACTTTGCGTTAAAAAAAATCATCATCTAAATCTATGTCTGCTCAGTATAGCGGAATGGTTTTCTATAACATGCGCACCTTTTCACTCGTCCATGAATAAAAGGAGTGTTTGGTTAGGCTATTGTGTATGGTACTGTTGGACATATACATGTAAATGAGCTAGATGCTTTTCAATTACAGCACAGTTGAATATATGAATGGGTCAATGCTTCTTTGAGGTTCAATGGGGGGGGGGATTTTTTTTAAGTTAGATAAATAACGAGATAGTGTTGAATAGTTTAGAGAAAACATCCCCTCCTCGGGCCTTCGGCCCTCGGAGGGAATGTTTTCTCTAAACTATGCAACACTATCTCGTTATTTATCCATTACATAAAGCATATTCATTCCGATCACTCTCCTTTCTAACAAATTGTATTGCTATTGGGTAAAAATACCTTGCACAACCTCCCTTTCAGTTGGTCCTTCTACCAACAAAACTTTGGTCGCAAACAATAACGTCCTGAGTGTTTCATTGTCTGACACACTTTGGAGAGTTCTTTATTTTTCCCGGCATTTTTCACAGAACATGCGTAACTATTGTTTACCGTTTTTTTACGAAAGAAAACATGCGTTTTATCGACAGTGGTTGTGTCAATAAAATAGGGACTATGCGTCACAACAATTATTGTCTTGTTACTTACTGCTTTGTACAAAACTGTCTTTAACCTTTCAATCATTTGCGGATGCATACCTTGATCCGGATCCTTAAGACAAAGAGTTTCTACATCTTTGTGTGCTAGTAGTAAACACGTCGTTTGGCCTCCAATATTCCTACTGATAACTTTAACAAAGGAAATTCTGTCAACTCGTGTTGAACAACGATACGTCCTTCTTTTTTTTAAAAATTCAAATATTTCTGGATGTGTAATAAACCGAAAATTATCCTTCTCCTCCTCTTCATTAATAAGTCTTTTATTCCTCTCCGATAACAATGTTGATACGACTTCTGCACGTTCACATGCCATATGGTAATTGTATTCCTTGTCCTTCTTTCTGATTCTTTCATTTCTCGTCCACTGTACCCTTCCAATCCCTCTCAGAGGAAAAGTAGCAATATATTTTTCTTCAATAGTTTTCCAGCTTGGTTCATCAGGTACCGGTAATTTTTTTTCTTTAAAGATTCGAAGTTTTATCGCATCTAAGAGACAAGTTACACAACGGACAATTTTGTGAAAGAAAATTGGTCGTTTGGTGTCCTTCTTTAATTATATACAGAAGTTGTCTTACACTTCTGTCATTGGGGTTTTTGATAAGCAAATTAATTTTATGCATATCGCTAGTTGCCTTGACCAAAGCGTTATAGGTTATACTGCTGTCCGACGACCTCAAGCGGAGAAGGGTTCCATCATTGTCGGTGTGAATGAAAACTTTGTACACTACATCGCTTCCAGGTTCTTTTATGATTCCTGAACTAATTTTGCCGTAAGAAAACAAACTGAACTGGCAAAATACAATGCAATCGAATTTTTATTGAATGATCTCGTTACTGATGCATTTATTTCCTCCGTCATACATCTTCTTATTAACTCCAAGACTGTACTTTTTCCACAGTAATTAGCTCCTACAAATATATGTAGACCATTGGAACTCGTAGAGGTTTTATTTGAACCCGCCTCTGTACTTGAGTCGTAGCTTCGAGAAGTATCAAACGCTATAACGGTCTTGTCTTTGAAGTGGACAAAGTTTTTCAGAACGATTTGTTTCAACATCTAAAAGGATTAAATATAATATATGTAAATAAATAACGACTCATCGCATTCGTATGCAATATAAATGAGCTGAAATGGATTTAATTTTTAATAATGAATCGTCTTTTCTCTGTCATTTTAAGACTTGGTAAAACTTAAGGTTTATTTTATGAGATTGTATATTTATAAATAGGGTCCAAAGTTCAAACAATACTCTTCATATGCAAAATTATTCGCAAACTACGTACTACGGTTTAGATACCTATTTTTTAAGTCTAGGAAAGTTTTACTCCTACAATGTTTTTCATAAAAACTGCATAACTAAACTAAACTTATGGTTAAAATTAACTTTTATTATAAACAGATATTCGTTATTGGTGTCGTCGTTAAGATAAATTTCGGATTTGAGCAAATCTCATTTATAAAACTACCTTATAAAACCCTAGCAGCATGTGACAAAAGTTTTCAACTGATCGAAGCGCTTGCTTTAAATACAGATAGACAGCAACCCAACTCCCTTTTTTGTTTGTTTAACTAAAATTTAGGGGTTTCATATTGTTTACAAATTTGTTTTATCATAAGCATCTTTTGTTCAATAATGCTTATCAATATATTTACAGTTTTCGAGATAACTTAGATTAAAGATTTTTCCAACTTCCCCCACCAAACCTTTTATTACGTTATATTTGTCGAAAATTTAATTATGAATCGCTGCTCAACATTAAGATTTACAAATACTATCAAGATAGAAGATATAAGAAATACGTGAAAAATTGAGACTCGGAATGGATCTCGATTTTCGAGCCCTAGCGAGTTTCAACATTTTTCTTTTAAAAAAATATACACAACTTCAATCTTGTGTACCAGCCCTGAACATTTGAGCATAATATATATATAGTCGCTTAGTTGATGATCGCTTGACCCCTTATTTTTTTTAAGAAACAGGAAATGACGTCATCGTCCAAAAATTTCAATGAAATTGAAATGAATTTATTGTCCTTTTCACAACAAAATCGTTAAGTATAAATAATAATATTATAATATTAATCATCTGTTAATTATAGTAGGCACGTAGCATCAGGGGGACCAAGGGGGCCTGCCCCCCCCCCCCAAACCTTTTTCTGGGCCAAAATTTTTCTGAAAATTATACATAAAAAAAAAATAATGAGGGAGCGCCCCCCCCCCCCCCCACTTTTTTGAGACCAAGTGAAAATTGAAGTAAAAATAAGAAAATGAACAGTGAAATTGAAGTAATAGGTGTACTACGCTACCCCCCAACACCCCCCCCCCCCCCCCCCCCCCCCCACGGATTAGGATTTTCATGATATTGGGAAGTTGCCACTTGTTTTTGGGGGGTTTTTTGGGGGGGTTTTGGCTTGTCAAGATTTATTGGATGAGCCCCTCCCCCCCCCCCCCCCACTTTCAAAAACGATGCTACGTGCCTGTGTAGGAAAGAAGAGACAAACCAAACACAAAGGGATCTTCCATTGGAAAAGGTTAGACCTAATATAAGAAGAGAAAGAGACAAAAAAATATGTGTTCATTTTTTGAAAGGAGGATATAATATCATATGGCTCTAATCAGGCTTTCACTACACAGTTATAAAATCCTGAATATGTGCAGGAAATATTGTATCGTTTGAAAATATCTAATATATCGTTTACCATTAAAACTAACCTTTAAGCAATGTTCAGTGCTTTTACACCGATGAACACACCCTTATATATCACACTCGACACCTGGATCTGGAGATATAATTTCACACTTCAAATTTTCCGCAATTGTTGTAGTAGCATGTTTCCCTAGATATCCCATAAATGCCAGATCAGTGGCGGATTCAGGGGGGGGGGGGTGCACCCGGCGCGCGCCCCCTAAAATTGTCAAAATAAAGTTAAATTATGTTCCTTCTGGCAAAAAAAATGTACAATTTGCGATTCTTAATTATTAACTTTTAGGAAACTCATGGGATTTCTCTACATTAGACTAATTTCAACGGTGTAGTATGAAGAAAACCCATGGGTTCAATGGTGTAACGTACATAGAAAGCCCATTTTAGTTACGCTATCCTTGGGTTCAAATGTGACCAGTCACCCACCTTTAAGTAATTGGTTATACTGGCTTGTGTTTTTAACGACTCTTCCATGTTTATTATAATACAAGCTAGCATCGTTATCTTTTTTTAAACTTCATTTACATCGTCCCATTGAACTAGATTTTTTTAACCTGATAAATTTACAGCCACTCGTAAGAAAAAAATAAAAGGAAATGTTTCTTTTATTTCTGCGAGGCAGATGGTTTTGATGGGATTTCTGCAGGTCTCAAATCTACAAATCTTTAAAATTATAAATATTTTTTTTACTTTTTAAAAGTGAACTCACGAGAAGAAAAATCACAAAAGTCTAAATTTGAAGACTTCAATTTTACCCTACAAAATCTCTAGAATCCAGGAGCTTTCGGGGGCTTCGCTCCCTGGACCCCCACCAGGGGCCTCAAGGCGACCCCTAGACCCCCTGCCTAAAACTGGCGCCCCCTCTATCTTTAAATCCTGGATCCACCGCTGCAGATAAGTTTCCTAAGTCATGTTTACATTTGAAATTCTCGGAATACTTAATAATTGTTATGAAATTTAAATAAGGTAACCTCCTATTTTGTATCGTGTCTTACTATTCTGTATTGTATTTTAATTTGTATCGGAAAACAGAATTATTGCTGCATACAGTTCAAGCAAAACTATTTGAATTTACGGATTTTCTGCCGCAATTTTAGGATGAAAAACAGAAAAATGTCTGAGTATCCATATAATAATATGAGGTAATTTGAATCCTTTATGCGTGTAAATCCGGAAGAAGTTGGGGGAGTCCCTTGCTTAGTTTTTAATCATGTGTGTAATGTCCTAGCTGTGTTCCTCTTATCCGCGTTAATTCTTGTCACCACAAATGTTCAGGAAGTATTATTTTTTAAAAATGTAAACAAACTAGCCTGACTTTTTTTAAAATCACAATTTGGGATCTGAAGATATATTGCAATACTTAATACTTCTGTGCAACCCGAACTGATAGGCAAAATATAAGATTGTTTTTCATCAGTGTTGTTATTCTTGAGAAAAAATGTATATTTCCGAAATGAAAGTATCTTTGTTATTGTTTTAAACCACTTAATTAAAACTGTTATGACGATAAATTAATTATTTTATCTATGTGTAAAAAGAATATTTTTTCCTGCAAGTGACCAGAATATACAATTAGAGTTGATGAAAATGGTAGATATTGAGGAACTGGGGATGTGAAAAACATGTATGTGTATTTGTTTAGGGTTTTTCCATTCTCAAGAACTTTCACTTTTACAGTCATTCACTGACATTGCTAATGTACGATTTAAATTTCCATTTTTTTTTCTTTCTATCCAAATTTTCCTCTGAGCATGCCAGCGACGTTTCTAGAATCTGCATTGTAACAACCGTTAATGATACAATGCCGCTTAATGATATAAATAGCATTAAGCGGTGCAATTGCAACGCTTAATGATATAAATTCTTGCATTAACAGTTGACATCTCCAACTGTTAATGATAAATCGCCGCTTAATGATAGAATTGTATCATTAAGCGTCACAAATGCACAGCAGTCTTAACGCTTAATGAAACAAGCAAATATCGACACCCTCAACCGCTAATGATACAAACTTTATATCATTAAGCGTTGCAGTTGCACCCTTTAATGATACAAAATTGCAAAAATGAATGAAATAACACTGTTGTTAATAAAGAAATAAGATCAATATCTTGAGCAAATAAGGAATAGTAATAAATGATTTAGTTGTATA
>WFKH01011581.1:34049142-34070320 GCA_016163765.1 Magallana hongkongensis | reverse complement strand
CATATCGATCCAATTTTAAGCTAATTTTGCATGCATATACAGTAAGTATAAGTAGGGAAGATTAAAAAAAAGGTAATTTTGAACTAAATAAAAAAGAATAAAGAGAAAAAAAATAAACAGTTAAAATAATCTATACAGATATTGCATATTGTCAAACCATTAAATTGGTAAATGGGAAATTACACACCTACAAACAGGGACCGGGGCACGGATACAACGTATGTATATTAGAATGCAAAAATGAACAAATGAAAAAAATTATGAACCAGGGAAGAAATAAAATTCAGATAACAACAAGGTACAAAAAAAAATACTGTATTTATCGTAAACAATTTTGACCAAATTAAGCACAAATTACGTTTTACAGACTGATCAATATTCTCCAAAAGTAAAGAACTGTTTTAGGTGGAAGCAAGTCTATGTATTTTGTAAGAATTTTTTTTAAACTTAGAAATCTTATAATTCTCTCTGTCTCTGTCTCTCTCTTTCTCTCTCTGAAAATTTTTTTGATGATAGTTGATAACTAAATAACACTAAGATGACAATGATGCAAGGTATGTGTAATTCTTGCTGTGCTCGCCACAACGGTAGCACCATAAAACATATTACATGTAGCTTACATCACTTTGAAAATAAGTTGTTTTATATTCTGGGCTGCATTTTACAAAAGAACTTGTGACTTACTTCCAAATTAATGAATGCTTATTAAAATCTTTAAAAACACATCCTTTGTCTTTGTTTTTGCTGCCGTCAATTTTGTTTCTATGAGCAATTGTCTTGTAAGATGGAACATTTATTATTATTTGATGTAGTGGGAAATGCGGATGCATGATACTGCTTATTCGAATAGTTGATATCACCAAATTTAAAAATTGGTGATATCGCCTTTTCTCATAAGTGATATCACTTAATCGAATAGGTGTTATCACCTATTTGTTTAAGATATCATGCATTCTAAAAAGTGATATCGCCTATATTTAATAAGTTGATTTACCTCTTTTAAATTTTGGAGTGCTGATATACATCACTTTTTAAAATAATTTTTATCAATTTTTTCAATAGGTGATATCACTTAATGACAATAAATACCAAAAGGATGCATCATAAAATTCGGGGTTTTTTTTTATATAAAGATACAAATTAAAAAAAGAACAACAGAGAGCTATAATACGAATAAATTTTTCACATGAAGAAATAAAATGGTATCAATTTTCAGGCTTGCATTTCAGAAGTGCATTTCTTTTATTCTTCACTCCGCATATTTTGTTATCCCATACAATTCTTGTATGGCGTATCGTAAAGGAGCGGTCTTACAAGTCTAATTTTAATTAGATTGCATAGATAATAAAGCTAATAATTCCAGTTTATTATATACTTAATAGAAAATACAGTGTTTAAATTGAATATGCGATAATTTACTTCAGGTACAATAAGGCCTCCATGGCTAATACACCCCTTGTGGAACTCCTCAGCTTTTTCAAGCTTCAATGTCATAGTTTAGCAACATTTTACATTTGTTCTGTATTCGTTATACAATCATAATTGTGTTTAAATTCCAACGATTGTACAGAACTCTGGCTACATTGTTACTACAATGTACCATATTTCATCTATTGATTAATCCCTCAAAAAAAAGCACACTTTAAAATTGGTGTCTCAGGCTGGTACAAAATGTGATATTAAGAAGGGTATGAAAGCTCTATGTATCCTTCTCTATACAAACTTCTTAGTTCAAAATTAGATGTGAGCGATATGACCAATGCGCCTTTGGTATAGGCGATATAAACCTTTTTGAAATTGCGTTATAACGCCTTTTTGAAAGGCGCAAATACAAATGTTGATATAACCCCTTATAGAAATTAATTATTAATCATTTTGAAAAGGCGTAATTAATGCTTTTTCGCGTTATTATGCCTTTAAAAAAAGCGTTTTAAAATACGCATTTTTCGCGTTTTAACATCTTTATTTGCGTTATAATTACACCTTTTCGCGTTAAAACACCATTTAATTTTTTTTTAATATATAGGCTTTCGCAACAAAGGTGGGGGGATAGGCTCCATTTGCAACCAATTTCGAAATGTACAGGTAGAACACACAGACACATATATGTACGACTTCGACAAATATAATATTTCCGAACGGCATAAAACCATCCTTTTGAATTAAATTCAGAGCAAGCGCGTTATTTTCGAAAGCGACAAGATGACAGGATTTGAAGAAGCTTTTTGACATGTTGGAGAAATATCAACGAGAAGAGGATTTGAGAAAGTAGCGTTGGGATCTTGATTGGTCATAATTATTTTATATAATCATGGAGTAAAACTAACTCATTTTAAAGTGTAAAAAAATTCCCCGATGAAATAATGTAAGTTAAAGCTGACATGAATTCATAAAAGCATTTGGTTGCCATATTAGTTCACTCCTCAAGTGCCACTGGGGTATATATACCGGTTGAGAAAGTTACTGTCGGTTGCTTTCCGATCGAGGCATTCAGGTTGCATGGACTTCTAAATGCATGAACTACACATTGTAGTAAAATGTTTGTAATAAAGAATAAAGGACACTACAATCAATAAAACACATATTTTGACATTGCTCGATCAGCCACAGTGTGTGGTTTGCGCATGTGCGATGTTATAACATACACAGGAAAACGGTCTACAATTATCGAGGATTTTTGAAATATGTGTGCCTGGATTTCAGTCTGTCTTGTTTCGTCGTTCATTGGATATTCCTTGCCAGAGGAGTGGTTGTCATATTATTTTCGTTCAAACCGCGTTTCTACAAGTCTTTTCGTCCAATGTAACGTGTTCGGGTGAATAAAATACCAGAATGCGGTGAAGCATGAATAGTGCTATCGGCCTTATAAAGGGGGTGTGTAGCGATGAGCAGAACAATAGAAATCAACAACTAATATGGCGGTAGTCGGAGATAAAAGGGAAATAATGCGTATTTATGAATTCGTGTCAGCTTTAATAAAAATCATCCCTCAGTCTGCATCTACTGCCTTAGATATGCGACAAAAGGCTAAAGGGTAGACGGAAGTTGACATAATATGCGTCCTACATTAGGTAATCCCTTCCATATAATTATAGCATTGATACGAATATTCAAAAGGCGTCGATTTTGAATTCGATCAACATACAAGTTTAAATTAAAAGAAGGGATCCTATAAACAGTCAATTATAACTTTTATTACTCAAAGTTTATATAAACATGTTTATAAATGGAGATATTTTGAAATATTGAAACAAACACACGTTTCAGGGGAATCTCATTTACATATAGGTGACAACTTCCGTCCACCCTTTAGCCTTTTGTCGCATATCTAAGGCAGTAGATGCAGATTGAGGGATGATTTTTATTAATGACAGCTGTAATGCACCGTTTTGGTTTAATCGTTTGTAAGGTGTTGAAGCACCGATTGGAGACGGAGAGGATCGCAAAATAATTTTACCGATGAGTTTGAAGCAAAAATTCCACCTGATGTGACAGTTTGAAATAAATCCAAGATGGCGGCGATGGGTACCTTGTGTGTTATTAGAGATAGGGTATTTATTTTTATTATGAGAAAAAATTATAACGTCAGGTACCTGTGTGTTAAACATTTTAACCAAAGACACATCCGCTTTACGTTACATAACTATTTTTTTTTCGTAATAAAAAATTATACCCCCTATCGTCAGGTGGCTGTGTCCAAGGGGGATGATTTAATTAGTAACCAAAGAAACAGTTAATAAAATTTAATCGTAATAAAATGTGTCAGGATAAATATATCATAATTTAAGGGAAAAAAAACTAATGATGAGATAATTTTTAATATCAAAGTCACGATTAAAGTCTATTTAGGCAGAAGATGACATGGCGACAAATTATTTACTGTGAAGAGTTGTTTGTACTGTGTACTTCAGTGCACTCATATGATCCGAAATTTTAATGAGATTTATCTTACAGATTTAAGAGCTTGTTGATATTGATATTATGAAATAAAATTCAATGTGGGGTCTTTTAAGGTAGATCCAGCCTTTCAGAAACACATACAAACTGGCAAAACACATAGAAATGAGTGCAGTTGCACACACACACCCTTTTCCGACAAGTTACTCAGTGTTTAGACGTATTAATGGCTGTCCTCTCCTTTTGAAAAAAAGAGCTATGTTTGTAATGAAGCCACCGAACCATACTTGCACGATACATTAAATCAAATACATGTCATATAATGATCGTCTGATCAAGATAATTGATGTGCGCCAAAACTATTACAGGAAATTTATCACGCCATATAGAAAAACGGACACGATGGCCAGTGGAAAAAAATATTTTAATATATATTATCCTTAAAAAAATTAATTTGGTATTGTCGATTTTGGGAGTGTTCTAAGCTATATTGTCGACTTTGGGAGTGTTCTAAGCTATCATACCCGCTATAAGGCCTACTCTTAAGTAAATATAAAATTTTATGTCATTGAATACCCTGTGTACTTTGTACTTCTATATTAGAAAATAGATTTTGATATCATAAAATTGTAACACAGATAAACTTGTAATTGTTTTATTACAAATCCAAACAAAGAATCCGATTATGTTGCATAATATTTTAAGTCATACGGAATACTAGGACATAAAAGATTGTGACATTCGATAACTGATGATCAGCCTAATCTTTCACATGATATGCCACTCAATACACAAATTTTATCATTCGGGATTTTTATATACACGTAGGTATCAAAGGTAGTCTCATATTTTTTTCAAATGAACTTTGCTTCAAATTCAAAGTACTAATAATCATATTATTGTTGTTATCAAACAAAAAACCATAACAGATTATCACGAGGCAAAAATGATTCAACACAACCGATGAAGCATAACACATTTGGCAAATGCGGAATCAAAAACTGATCAATATCGATTTTCTGCGCAATAGCTGACAACCGCCACAAAATAAAAGACTTAAACAAATGGAATTGTGAGCTCTTTATTGTTATTTGTACATTTCGGTGTTTAAAATTAATGCCTAATAAGATTCTATTCTTTTTATTAAAAGAAAATGATTTTACTAGATGATACGCACCCCGCGAATGCGCGGGAATTTAAAACTCATGAATATGATACAATCCTTAATATGTTGAACCATATTCTTTTGTTTAATTTTTTGTATAAGTTATACTGTGAACGAAATTTGTTTTAATTGTTTTCTTAACATATTCTTTAAAACTAAAAAAGCAAGAAACAACTGCATGGCTGAACATATAGGGGAGCGGGCAGAGTTGAAAAAAACTAAACTGAAATGGATGATATAACCTTGTACGTGCCTTAAATCTTATGTTGCAAATGGCTGGAAAAAATAACAAACATTTTTTATTTCAAACCAGTGAGTTGGTAATTAGTGCGTCGCATCTCTAAAATTTGTTCTTTAGGTAAAATTGTACTACAATTTTTATTTATGTTCCAAACATGTATAATATTTTTAGATAAAAGACTGTTTTGAAAAAAAAGTGTGGGGGGGGGGATGAGTCCCCATTCCACTTCCTCGTTCCATGTATGTATACATTGATACATCATTTATTCATATAGACACAGGGCACAATATGTTCATTGTTTACAAATTAATGTATAAGGTTTACTACCAATCTGTCGTCGTATAAAAATGTATGAAATTAAAAAATGCTAGTGTATGCATATTTATTTGCACATTTTAAACTAAAGCTGTCAGAATCAAAGCATCTGCACTTTCCACAATGACGCTAAATAGTTAAACCGCGTTTCTGGGCACCCCGTTCTGGAGAGTTATTCCCATGAAAACTAATTGTTCCATTTTTTTTATTCACCTTTTTGTATTAAGCAAAGATGCCCGATCCAAAGTGTCTGCCCGCTATGAATGATAAACTCGTCCTTCACTTTTCGCCATTACGTTAATATGTCAACCCGCGCTCTTGGTTACCCCGTTCTGGAAAGTTCTACCCCATTCTCTCACCAGAGGTCATGCTTCGCAAGCGTTCTATACACAAAAACTAACATCGCGCATTCAAGAAACGAATTGACTTATTTTTATTATTCAATGTTTGTCAAATCTTAACGTCTATGTGCACTATAAGTAAGTTCCGAGTAAATATATTCACTCTTTACGTAATCATTCAATATTATTTCATTGCAAGCATATATTTTGATGCAAACTCCCACTGACTTGGATCTGCCAAAACGTGTCCATCACCTTACTCTCATTTTTGTCCCACCTGGTTTGGTTGCTTAGATTTGATCATTGACTTATTGATATATTAATAACAAATTATTTACAGCATATTTTAACACAACAAATAATTGGACACAATTTGCACTTTTTGCTCTCAGCCCTCTACTGTAAACAAAACACCTTCCCCAAACTATCACTGTTTTAAAAATTTTCCCCTCTCGTTCCTTTCTCCATTATCATTTTTTTAATAGAACGCAGCGACGTGTCAAAAAACGTAAAATTTGTGTCATTTACATCACTGTAATCTTGATAAAAATCCATATATGATTGCTAAAACGAGAACTTTTATATAAAAATTACAATTTTAAAAATGCCGTGTCTCTTTTTTAATTTATACACGCATGCTTTATTACAAATTTTGTAGAATACATAAAAGTGCGATACATTTTATTAAAATTTCTTAATTTGATTTGAATGATGTTGAACAGCTGATACAGGGATATGGTGAGACAGACCAAATATTTTTTTTTAAAAAGACAAAGGTGACCCAAACAGACTTCGAATTGACAAAGTGTGATAAGATGGAAGATGGTAAAAAGTAAGCTAATGACGTCGTGTTATTTAGTACAACGATTCTGATGAAACGGATTAAAGTATAACCTGAGTGATATACTTTGTATTTCAACCTTGTGTTTCTTTAAAAGAAAATATATGAAGGAAAAACTAGACTATTATTGTCGTTTTCTCCGCTAGGGAAATGTTTACGCTATCATACCCGTGTACAGTTCATCCTTAAGAGGGCTAGACAGTGTTGATTGGTAACTTTTCGACTATATGAATCAACTTAAGAAGGAGAGCAATTAAAAAGATAAAGGGAAACGTTCACAATTCATAGTTTAGAAAGATTTATTCTTTTTTACTATTTATTGATAGTTGAAAGCTAAACAAATCATTTATAAAAATTTAAGGTAGATCAGATGGTTGACCACCGAGCCTCCTTTAGTAAACTAAATGTCGTTGAATACCGAATGTGCTCTGCACTCTCTCTAATTTTTGTTTTTGTTAATTTAAATATTATGATATCATAAACAGATAAACATGTTTCTTTTTGTGTTACACATCAAAACAAACCTTTTGCCTACGTGTTGCATAATATCTATAATCAAAAAGATAGGGGGCTGTTATGATACTGGAACATAAAGATAGTGACATTCGATAACTGCAGATCAACTTAATCTCTCACATGATGTGTTGCTCTTAACACAACTGCGGACTAATATAAATTTTTTATGTTATGTAGATACCAAAGATAGAGTCATATTTACTAAAACTCTAAGTATCTTGTTAACGTTTTGATAATAATATACCTTAACTAAAGAACATCGATAGACAAATATTACTCAGCGAATTTGGCAAAGCATAAAACCGAAAGCAATATACAAGTTTAAATAGATCAATTTCTGATCATATCAATTTTCTGCAATATTGCCAGCTGTTCTCTTTTGAGAAGTGGACAGGCATAGCCTACATCCACTTCTCTTCGCAAGCCCTCATATTTTGATTCTGGAAAACGTGTAAATGTCGGAACCGAAGACGGTCTACGCTTCGACCCATGTTTCGAGTCCAGTTTCCCTGAATTTTCGTAACAGACCTATTATTTCTAAATTTTAAACATTAATGCATGCATATATCACAAAAAAATCAATTCTAACCCGCTGTCAAATCATTTTCTCAACTTCTACATCCCGGGTTTGATTTTTGTGCATCACATTGTTTATCTAGGTCAATGTTTGTGTTTCGGATAAAATTGGAGTAATGCCGAAAACGTTACTAAATCGACTTAATCTTACAATGTACAAACAAATAGTGAGTCACAAAATTACAAAGTGGTATTTCTTCCCTTTTTAACCATCTCTTTCAGTGATAATTTTGCTTTACATCTGTTTTTAAACATTAAAAGGAACAAAATTAATAAAGCATAAAAGAAAAATTAAAATAAAGGTTGGTTTTTTTGTGACACAATTAATTTTTTAATCGTATGTATTTTGCTAATTTTTCTTAAATTGTAAAACCATTCTTTATACCTCTTTAAATTATAAGAAAAATACCTCTAATCTAAAGTCTACAATCATTCACACAGAAAAATATTTTTTTTTCTCCAGTTTTTCCGACTCTAAAAAGCTAGAGGCGCTAAGGGCCAAAATCGGCCCCAAATTTTATAGAATTTTAAACTAAAGTATTAAAACATGACCCCGCCCATTTTCTAATATTAACTACTCGAAAATTTCATATATAGACAAACTTTGGAAAATGGCGTATTTGTGACGTCATATTAACGACGTATTTGTGACGTCATTTGGCAAAAACTATCAAATTTTCATTTTTTCTATGGCTTATTGCTCATTTTAAGTACCTCCGCACTCGTGCACCAACGTAACATTCTCTCAAATGTGCACTATCATAGTATCTAACAATAGATGAAGTATCGTTCTGGTGCACGCATGCGGAGCATGGAAAAAGCCCCATTTCTATACAATTCCCGTAAAACATTTCTTTTTTCTATAGTCTGTCCCAAGATATTTATGCAGTACATTTGGCCGATTTTGAATAAAAATACTCATACCTGTGAAAGAAGACTTAGTGCCATTGAAATCGACGAAATGGAAAATTTCCAAGATATCTTCATTGACACATTATCATTTTTCACTCATAAAAGTTCACAAGAACGACAAACAGATTTCTTACGGAGATTTATAATGGGGAATGTTTACATCTTTTCTCCATTCGGAACTCACTCGGAATAACTCGCGCAATTTTTCAACGTTATCATCCGGGTCTGCTTCAATACAAAATCTCCGTAGACATTACATTTTTTAGCCGTATATTGAAACATGATCACCTAGAGGGGGCGTTTCGACTGAGAAATCTTGGAAATTTTTCATACTTTTGAATGAACGTGGTTTGAACCCTGATGGATTTATAAATATCGAGTAATTAAGCAAAATGTGAATCCAGGATATCTTGGGACAGACTATAGTATTGATATTTCTTACTGATAAAATATATATGTTATATGTTTTGTACTAATATTTCACTCTTTGATGAACTAAGTATCCTTATATATTTTTGCGAAAGAAATATCACAAGGATTAATTTATAAAACCCAGCCTATATTGAATTTTGCGAGTTTGTTTGTGTTATCGTGATAGAACCCTTTGATTAAAGAAACTGAAATGAAAAACAACATATATGTATTGATATAGCAATTTAACGGAAATCAAAATTTAAGGACTGTATATTATTCTTTTCAATAAAATAAGTTTATATTGTTTATGTAATGAAATGCAATAATTCTTAATATTATTATTTTATGCCGGTATAAATTTTCATCATGATTTATAGAGAGAAAAAGAGTCGAAAGGAGGAGGAGGAGAGAGAAGAGAGAGAGAGACTAAACGGACGAAACGTCCTACGCCTGTCTGTAAATGTTGGTCTTTACTAAGTCGTAATATTAAGTTGCTAAGCGTCATCATCAAAAGAATGCCATTTCAATTTCTGTTTATTTCATGGGTATATGTATCAAACAGAAATATTTTAATAATTAAATAACAGTCATTTCCCTTCACGGTTTTCACTCTTGAACTACTGTTCATTGCCCACTCTCCGCGCTGTCGTGTTATCTGTGAAAAACATTCTTAATATTTTTAATATCGCTGAATACCGATTTTTAACAAGAACTTTATCAGTATTCTTTACATGTAATATCAAACGTGTTAATATAGTAAGTACACAACATGTGTTACCATTATCAAACAATTATTTCAAGTACAGTCATTTGGGGTAGTCCGAATCACTTTACAACTTGGTTGAAAAAAAATGTAAAACGCATGTTTAAAATTGATTGTTTAATATCGACAGAAAGAAGGTTATATCAGGAAACAGATCTTTGTATCTTTGTCCCTAAATATTTCCAACTTCGAAAAAGCGACTTTGACAATGGTTCTTATGACACCACAACTTCAGAGTATTGCGGGTCACTTCCGGATTTTTTTAATTAGTGGCTGAACTGGCACAAAACAGTCTGACAAAAATATTTTTAACGAATTAGTTCATATTAATTCATTACAGTCTAAAAATAGTAACAAAAAATCATTATTATAGTCCATGCTTAAGACTACATTAAAAACACACCCCTGTGCATCGCCTGTTCACGTTATGTACATAGAAACACAGAGAAAACATGCAGAGATCAGAATTATTCCGCCACTATTTAATATAATGTTCGTCTTTTATAGCCCTAACATAATAACTATAATTGCTTAACATTGTAACTATCATTGCTTTGCAAAAACAAACAAAAAAATAAACGAATTTTCAATACGTGTGTGGTAAGCCTTGATTCGTTCGGGTGTGGTCATTGTGTGCACACGTGAATCGATATACCCTAAACTAAAAGGGGTTATAAATGTATGAATTAGATCTACATTTGATAGGTTTTGTGAAAAACTTTTACTGTTTGAGAAAGCTTATAAAATTGTCGATTTATCAACATATTGTCAATTTCCTTAAATGTACAACCTAAATGAGAAATATTGAATTGCATTTTCACCATGCAGATTTTCTGCATATAGGATAGCGAGTACATTACATCACAAATTATTTAATTAATGTATAATATATCCACTTTAAAGTTTGATAAATGAATAATAACGCAGACAATGGTATATTCAAATTCTTGTGCAATGCAGGTGTGCTGTTATCTTTCCGGGTTGGTGTTATAGTTACAATGTACTTTATATCATGAATGAATGAGAATATGTAAGCAACAAATACACATTTGCTTTAGTTTGCTCTTTTTTTCTAATATCATGATAGCACCTTTTACAATGAAACCAAGTGAAGCTTGTAAGTCGGAAAATAAATTTCTATCCTGCTTAGAACAAGCCACCCCCGATTATATTTTCCTTCATATTTTCATCAAGGATGACGTAATTTAGACATGTCTTTACCAGTGTCGTAACAAAGATGATAGACCCCCCTCCCAGCTTAGATCCTTCCCGGAAAAACAAAGCCGGGTTCCGGGTTACCCCCCACCCCCGGAAATAAAAGCCTTGTATAGAATTCCCCACAAGAAAGAAATAATCACTGCAAATGTATACATATTATGGTGCATTGGTATTTTATGTATTTAATTTCTACTTTTTAAACCACCTATAGCAAGCGATCTCATAATTTAAACCCGGAATGTAGAAGTTGAGAAAATGATTTGACAACGGGTTAGTGTTGATTTTTTGTGATATATGCATGCATGAATGTTTAAAATGTGGAAATAATAGGTCTGTTACGAAAACTCAGGGAAATGGAGTCGAAACATGGGTCGAAGCGTAGACCGTCTTCGGTTTCGACTTTTATACGTTTTCCAGAATTAAAATATGAGGGCTTGCGAAGAGAAGTGGATGTAGGCTATGCCTGTCCACTTCTCAAAAAAGAATAAATTGCCAGCCGCCGCAGAGAGAAGATAAGAAGAAGGAGATTGACTCAATCGTAAGTTTCCTTAAAATGATTGACTCAATCGTAAGTTTCCTTAAAATAATAAGTACATTTGTAACATTCGATGCAATGAATGATAACCAAAAAGCAAGTAAACATTTTATGCAACTGAAGAAGTGTGATTTTTTTAAATATATTTTTGAGAAGAAAATGTGTTTAAATCAAGCTTATGACTTTTTGGCTTAATTAGAGGTTCAACTTTTATCTAGCGCTTTATCTTTTTCCGTTTTCCACTCTTTCGAAGTGTACAATGTAAACAAACTCCAGAGTCTCTAGGTGAGTCAGATCGATCGCAATCTTATCAGCTGTGAACGCTATCATGATGTAAACATTAACAACATGGCGCCAACAATAATAACGCTTGAATTGGTGTTCATTTTGTGTTGTCGATCCACAAATGTACCTCTACAACAACAGATCAACATCCAGTTCAACTCAATATTGTAAACCATAATTTTTCACCTGATTTTGACATTGTCATCATGTTGGTAAACCAAAGGCGGAGACAAAGTGGTCTGTATACACCAAACTCAAGGATTCGTCTATCAGAATCCCTAGTATATCTAGCAGTAATTCTGATTACTCTCTCAAATGATGTAAATTTGAATCCAGGTCTAACAACAACAGACACACTGTATCCATGTGGGACATGTGACCAACCAGTGACTTGGGAAGACCGAGGGATTATTTGTGATACTTGAAACCAATGGTACCACGCACACTGCCAATCTATGAAATCTAGACTATACTTGGAACATGTAGACAACTCAGCAGTTGCTTGGGATTACATTGTATGTAATGCTCCAAATTACTCAACATTCTGCTTTTCGATGGTATTTAGCACCACCAACCAGTACAGTATCCTGTCAGATACATCAATCACCAGCCCAGTGTCATCAAATAAGTTAAAACCAATCCACTCATCAACACCAACTAGAGTTCAGTCAAAACAACAGAAAGGTAAACATCAGCCACTAAGGATTTTCAGTCAATTAAAATTAAGCAACATTTACTTGACAACATGATAAGTAGTACACATCCTGATATCATCTTTGGCACAGAGACATGAATAGACAATTCAATAAAAGACTCACAATTTTTTCCAAAAGGGTATACCATTTTTAGAAATGTGACGAACTTGAATGGAGGAGGTGTACTTATTGCAGTGAAAAACAACTACATTGCTACTGCCACCCCAGAACTACAAACAGATTGTGAAATCGTCTGGTGCAAAATGGAACTAGTAGGCCACAAATCCATCCACTTATGCTCATACTACCATTCTAAAACCTCTAATGAAGAAAGCATTGACCAGCTAGCTAAACAGGTCGAGACCACTAGATTTTGTGACGTCGGCATAAATTTGCATACTAAGTTAGCTATCTGTTTACTTTTATCGACAGACCAATCAGGTAAATGAGTTGCAAGGCATTGTGGGTTATTACAAGTGTATACAGAGCGTAATGAAAAAATATGTATACCATTTTGAATTGTCCTTTGGAAACTCATTTTCAATGATTTTTCAGAATTTATGAAATAAATATGGAAAATTATGTCTGATCTTTATTTCTATGCTGACATTTAAAAAATATTGCTTATGAGGCCTTATATCAACCGATTTAAATACCCCATTGTCAAAGTTCAAAAGAGAGGTTTGTCTTTTTGCATCAGTAGCGGTGATTTCGTTTTTCACGTGATATCCCAGGTTTGGGACAACATTAGTAGAATGCGCTTTGACATTTTCTTCAGGGACACTCATCAGAATACTCTGCGTACAAAATACTACATGCTACATAACTTGTGCTTCTGTATTTGTATGTTTGTGTATTTTTATTACCGTGGCTATTTACGTATGTTAAAAATGTACAGTTACCTGTATTTATTTCTGGTGTACAATGATTAAGTCACTAATAATTAAACAATTATGCAGTTTTTTTCTTATCAAAATCTATTTGTACTTGTATGCGTATGTTTGCCATACTTTTGATACTGATCAATTTTTGAAGCAACAATTGATAAACTAAAACAACAGTATTTATCAATGTGAGCATGGGACAATGTCTGTGGTACGTAATCTTTCCTTTTTTACCTTTTAAAGTAAAAAACAAGTTGTACAAATTTTCCGGCAAACAATTAAATATTGGGTATAAAACCGACAAAAACCACGTGTGCCTGTTGAATCGTAAACACGTAGTAAACCGTCATGCTTTGCGACTCATTCACTGGATTGGAGAATCTGGTTGACGTTAATATTGTCACATGTTAAATAATGCTATCCATACAAGGTAGTGTACCCGACCTGCTAAAAGTTTTGAGAGAGCATAGAGCATTAAGAACTCTTTTATAGTGGTAGCACGAGACTTCAACCTCCCAGGATGGGACTGGAAAAACAACAGACTAAAACCCAACACTCCATACCCATCAATCCACCACAAGTTCACAGATATATTAGACGACAATGGTCTCATACAAATAGTAGAAGAACCGACCAGAGGTATTAACACTCTAGACCTTATTGCAACAAACCATCCATCCAGCTTTCGAAGAACAGAAATCATCCCTGGAGTATCTATCACGACATTGTCTACACAGAGATAGATATTGTATCAACAAGGCAACAACAAAAGCCACGCCAGATTCCCCTATACAGCAAAGCAAAATGGGAAAACGTGATCAGTGATATGGAACATCAGTTTACGACTTTTGGGAATACTTCGAGACCAACCTGGAAAGTAGTGTAAAAAGTAACATCCCCCACAAAATAGCAAAGAATAAAGATGGCTACCCATGGATAAACAGAGATATGAAAAGACTTATTAATAGAAGAGATCGTGCCTACAAAAGGAAGAAAAAGTCTGGGAATATTACAGACAAAGAGAAGTACCAAACATTAAAGCAGGAAACGTAGCGACAGCTGAGGAAGGCCTACTGGCAGTAGGTTGAGGGAATTGTTTCTCCCCAGGCGGACAGTACTTCAGAGCACGGAAATTGTATGAAACGATTCTGGACATACATCAAACACAAAAAAGCTGATGACAACACCATCCCACCTCTTAAATCAGATGGAGTTTTACATCCAGATCAAGTTGACAAGGCGGACATCCTCAACAAGCAATTCAAAATGGCATTTTCATATAAGTCAGAAATAACCAGAGAAAGTTTTAAGAGTAGCAACAACATGAGAGGGAATTTTGAAAAAATGCCAGAGATTTAACATCACAGAGCAGGGCATCACAAATCTGTTCAAAAAATTAAATCCTCACAAGGCACCCGGACCGGATAACATCACTCCAAGAATTCTTAAAGAAATGGCAACACACATATCACCAATCCTTGCCATCATTTTTAGGGAATCATATGACACCCGTGAAGTACCGAACAGCTGGAAAACTGCATTTGTCTGTCCAATCTATAAGAAAGGAAAGAAATTTGAAGCCATTAATTACCGTCTAGTGTCGCTGACATGCATTGCCTGCAAACTGATGGAGCACATCGTGACCAGCACCATCATGTGTCATGCCGATCAACACAGTATCCTACACCCCCTCCAACACGGATTACGCAAAGGTCTATCCTGCGAAACACAGCTTGTTGAATTCGTGGATGACATTAGCAGGAATCTGGATAAAGGAAAACAGACTGACTGCCTAATCATGGACTTCAGTAAAGCTTTTGACAAAGTTTGCCATAGCCTATTACTCCACAAATTAGATCACTATGGAATAAGGGGGAAAACTAACAAGTGGATTCAAAGCTTCCTCCAAGATAGAAGTTAGTCAGTTGTGGTCGAGGGTGAATCTTCAAGTTCAATACCAGTGGAGTCAGGTGTCCCTCAGGGGTCAGTATTAGGACCAAGCCTATTCCTCTACTACATAAACGACATGCCTGAGAATGTGGTTAGATCAAAGACCAGACTATTCGCAGATGACACAATTGTATACCTAACAATAACATCAGACATTGATGCAACCCATTGTATACCTAACAATAACATCAGACATTGATGCAACCCATTGTATACCTAACAATAACATCAGACATTGATGCAACCCACTTACAGGGAGACCTGGACCAATTAGCATTATGGGAAGAGAATTGGAAAATGAAATTCCATCCAGAAAAATGTAATGTCCTAACAATATCAAGGAAAAAGCAATCAATAATAAAGAAATACACTCTTCACGGCCACCAACTCAAACAGGTTACAACAGCGAAATATCTAGGTGTTTCAATAACATCAGACATTAAGTGGAACCATCACATATCGAACATATGCAAGAAAGCTAACAACACCTTAAGCTTTCTAAAACGAAACCTCAACATCAGAAATGCAAATATAAAAGAAAAAGCTTATAAGACACTGGTAAGACCTCCGCTAGAATATGCCAGCACAACCTGGGTCCAATATTTGAAGGATGATAAACACAAGATCGAGATGGTACAACGTTGGGCCGCCAGATATGTGACTAACCGATATCACAACACCTCATCGGTAACAGACATGATTCATTACCTAGACTGGCAAACTCTGAAGGAGAGAAGAAAGCGAGCCAGGCTGACTCTCATGTATAAGATCAAAAACGGACTAGTGAAAATCGAAACATCAGACAAACTAGTGATACCATCAAGACTTAGCCAAAACATGGGAGTACACTCCTTCCAAATACCATCGAGTAATACAGAAGCAAGGAAGGAATCATTCTACCCTCGTACCATCAAGGACTGGAATGCTCTGCCCACTGACATCGCTTCATCCCCGAGCCTCGAAATATTCAAGACTCGCTTAAGTACCTGACTAAATTAATCAGGTTGTTTTTACTTGCGCCCTTTTTGATACTATACAGCACTTATTTTTACTTTCTAAAATTTGGGATGCGCACCGAAGTGGCAGTGTCATCAGCGATTGATGGTGCCGCAATCTGGTAGAAGTAGAAGTACATGTAGGTTCTCTTTAAATCTTAAATTTTGAATGTTTATGCTGCAAAAAATTACCAGAGTCTCACCATGCTCACAGCAATTGGGTATACACTGGATGTTGACAATATAAACATAAACACAGAACTGGCATAGATAATACATTTCCGGGTAAGTAATTAATACCCAAAAAATAATTTTCAGTGTTTTACCATATAAGAAAACACAGTAATTAACCCTCAATATTTGATTTGTAAAAACAGAATTTATACCTCGCATATTTAATGCATAAGATAGATGTTTACTACAAAGAAAGAACATGTGATACAAAAGTGCAATGAAAAACAAAAAGGTGAAAACACGTGCATCGAAAAACGAATTGAAAAGTATGTACAACTTAAGACATTCCAAAAAACAAATAGTTATTGCTTGCATGTAACTTAGAAGCATAGAGACGCAGCGCAAAAAATGTGACTAAATTCACTTGTGTTTTGTTTTTATCTAATAGGGAAAAACACAACTATTTTTAGAATGCTATCGTATCACGTGTTGACATATAAGTGCTACTATTGTAAGTGAACATGATTTTACCTACTTTTACAATGCATCTATGTACTGTACATTGTGAAACAAGTTTTGCACCAAGTGCAATATATTTATGTATTTGTAGTCAGACTGAGTTCCAACTTTGCAATATATATAGATAGAGACAGTGCACGGCCTTAACGGAGTGTCCTTCGTTCCTTGGCGGCACTGGCATATGTTTTTCTTTGAGTGGATGTACCTGGTGGTATGTTCGGTAGATCGTTCAATCGCGTACACAGATCGATTTTGTTATTGTGCTGTTTAATGAAAATCTTCCCCATCCGATGTCCACGTGTCTTTGATTTCTCTGGATTTGTTTTAACTGCCTGGCATGATATGCCAATATTGACCGATTTTTCGTTAGGTCTTCAAACACGTAATATGACGTTTTGTGTCTTTTATTGTGCTCGTACACAGCTTTTCTTGTTTTGATGATTTTCTGTCGGGATTTCCACAAGGTGAAACGCACAATTATGTCTCGAGTGGGTTTGGAACCGGGCCTCCCTACGCGGTGGCTCCTGTCAATCTCGTTCATGTCGACTTCAACTTTTACGGTTTTTGTAAAGAAATCTAAAACCAAATCATAAGTATTTTCCCCAGCTTTTTCTGGGATTCCGGACATTTGTAGATTTTGTCTACGAGTGTACTGTTCGAGATCATCATTCTTCGATTCCAGTTCAATACACCTCTTTTGTGATTTTTTAAGTTGTTCTGTTAGATTTTCAATTGAATTTTGTAGGGGTTGTAAAACTGATTGTAAGCTGTTTTGGAGGTTTGGGATTAGGTGGCTAGTAAGTGAGTTAACGAGAACTTTTGATGCACATATGCATTCTACAAATTGAGTCATTACTACGGGATTGTGCAGGGCACCTACTAAGGCATCAACAATTGTCTCAGGATCGTCATCCTCAACATCTTCGTATTCGCTACTATTTTCGCGAGCACGTTTATTGAAAGGTTTGGCAATTTGGCTATGGCCACGAGTTTGACCCCCTCGTTGAAGTCCTCGGCCTGATCCGGATCACGTAGGAGGCATTTTGAGATGTGTGCAAGTATTTGTGAAGTTGAATTCACTTTATTGATGTCATATGTAATTAATGTCGCGAGCTCTGGACAAGAGAGAATGTCCGCAGTTCAGTCACTGAGCGATACTTTGGAACTCCAATATGGAGGACCAGCCTTTGTTCTATTGTTTTTCATAGTCAAACAAAAGAAATCAAAACACAAACCTTATCTTGAATAGTTTGCTTGGTATTAATGATCCAACGAAAACATCAACATATTGAGGACAGATATACCACCTCTTGATTGTTCTTGTTCGCGTTACTATCTTGTAAACACTTTATATAGCGATGTATGCTAAGAATTTTAATTTATCGTGTTCATCGTATTGAATGTGCAAAAATATCGGTACCATTTCGTTATTTCTAAAGCAGCATCACTTGATTGAATCTATAAAAACCACAGTTGTTGTAATTTTTTCCCTACCTTCACTTTCGATAAACCAGCCCGTAATAGCAAAAATGAGAGTAAGGTGATGGCCACGCTTTGGCGGATCCCAGTCAGTGAGAGTTAGCACCAAAATATATACTTGTAATGAAAAAATATTGAATGATTACGTAAAGAGTGATTATATTTATTGGGGACTTACTTAGAATATTCATAAAAGTTAAGTTTTGCGAATGTTAAATAAATGAATTAAGGCAATTCGTTTCTTGATTGCGCGATTATAGTTTTGATGGATCTGGTGAGAATTGGATAGAACTTTCCAGAATGGGGTAATCAAGAATGATGTTGAGGTTTCGTTTTAGAAAGATTAAGGTGTTGTTAGCTTTCTTGCATATGTTCGATATGTGCTGATTCCACTTAATGTCTGATGTTACTGAAACACCTAGATATTTCGCTGTTGTAATCAAGAAAGCGGGTTGACTCATAAACGTCGTGGCGAAAAGTGTAGGACGAGTTCATCGTGCATCGCGGGTAGATACCCTATATCGGCAATCTATGGTTAATTAAAATAATTCATAAATAAAATGGATTAATTTGATGTAATTTTATTTTTGATGGAAAGAACTTTCCAAATGGGGTAGACTTATTAACGTTATGGCGGAAAGTGTAGGGCGACTAAACCATTGGGCAGATAGTTTAAATCTGACAATTTTGGTTTATACAATACAAGTAGATAGTAAATAGAAAAAAATGTGCTTCGACATATTAAGCATAGACCAATCCACACTTTACAAAAGTTATGTCCCTTGGCCGCCATCTTTGGGGAAAAACCCATAGATTTCTCACAGTAGCCGATGTAGTTTAGAGGTTTATAATTTTGTCATTTGACATTAAAAATCTGTTTCTGTTGTGTATATTGATTGCCCCAAGGTGGGGCAATCCACATATCGAAGGAATAAATTAAATTCCAAAAGATTTCATCACAGGACGCCCAAATACTTGGTTGCATAAAGAGGGAAAAAGTTGGTTTTTCCCTTTTGACCTTTGGGTTGACCCCGCAAAGGGAAAGAACTTTTGCAAAGTGTGGATTGGACTATTGTATCATATTCATGTTAAAGTGTAAATTCCCGCGCTTGCGCGGAATATCATCTAGTACTATAGTATAGACATCTGTTAATTGTCTAACTTCTGGAACCCCCCTGAGTTTCCTTTGAACAACATCGTACGTACTAATTTTTGTGCATCTTTGTCAATGCGATAGATAAAAGAACATGTCTAATAAACACGTTGACGACGACTTTATTTACACAGAAGGTATACCCGGTATGAAGGACAAAACACATGATATTTTACGCCCATTTTTATCGAACGCGGCAAGCGGTAATGAATCTTGTAAAAAAAAATAGTTATATGCTAAGATCCGGAAAGTTTTTACAGGGGTTCTTAGGAATAATTTTGTTTTCGGGGGAGGGGGGAGGACCAAAGCCTTTTTCGGAAACTTAAGTAATTTTCATTTAATTAATCATTTTCAAAATTATCGGAATGCCGATATTACCTTTTAATGCGACGGTAAAAGTTAAAATACGAACCAGTTAGACTCAGAGAGTGTTCGACCAACCTGCGTACGCGTAAGAAAGAAATGGGCAATATTCAAGAAATGCGGATTGACGATCTGGGTCCCATGCAGATCGTCCATCCGATTTTTTTTCCGAACGAGAGCTACAGATAAGCAGCCAGAGATTGCCTGGCTCTTATTGATCATGTCAATTTATTTATTTTGTTTCCGTGAGGCAGTTTTTTTTATCAATAAGGTTTTTCCCTTTTAAAAAAAAAGGTAACATTTTTCAGTGTTATCATTTTATAATTCATTTAAGGCTCTAATAAAATTTGAAAAGATATGGCGTTTCAAGATACAACTCTTCATTGCTTTATCCGAAACGTTGCATGGAAAAAAGATTAACATCGTATTCTTTTAAAATACAAAAAGTCATGTACAATGAGCTTAGGTAGCAAGGGACAGTTTCGGTTGAAGTACCCGTCAATATTTTTGTAAAACTGAGAGTTGCTGTACTTGAAGGCTTATGAGTGTTGCTAAAATTCATGAAATGATTTTTAGGTCACCTGAGTAAACTCAGGTGACCTATTGCTATCTGTTTTCGTCCGTCGTCGTGCGTCGTGCGTTAACAATTTACATTTTTAACTTCTTCTTAAAAACTACAAGGCCAATTGTTCCCATTTTTGGTGTGAAGCATCTGTATGGTAAGAGGAATGTAAATTGTGAAATTGGTGGCTCTACCACCCCCAGGGTACCACAGGTGGGGCCAAATATGCAAAAAACAGCCAAATTTTCAAAAATCTTCTTCTCTACTCCCACACATGTGAGGAAAAAACTGATTGCATGGTTATGATGTCCATGAAGCCCTCTACCAAAATTGTGAAATTCATGGCCCCTGGGTCAGGGGTTCAGGCTCTAGGGTGGGGCCAATA
>WFKH01011581.1:34009464-34048612 GCA_016163765.1 Magallana hongkongensis | reverse complement strand
TGTATTAAATCTTAGAAAATCTTCTTCTCTACTCCCATAGATATTTGATAAAAACTAAATGTATGGTTATGATGTCCATGAAGCCCTTTACCAAAATTGTGAAATTTATGGTCTCTGGGTCAAGGGTTCACGCTCTAGGGTGGGGCCAATATGGCCATATAGTAAAAATGTATTAAATCTTAGAAAATCTTCTTCTCTACTCCCATAGATATTTGTGAAAAACTAAAGGCCTGGATATGATGTACATGAAGTCTTCTACCTAAATTGTGAAATTTATGACCCCTGGGACAGGTGTTTAGGCACTAGGGTGGGGCCAATATGGCCCTATAGTAAAAATGTATTAAATCTTAGAAAATCTTCTTCTCTACTCCTGTATATATTTGTGAAAAACTCAAGGCATGGATATGACGTCCTTGTGTTAAGTGGCATCAAATAGTATGTAGGTCATGAGCCCCGGGGATGGTCCTGTCCCACCTCAAACAGGAAGTGCCAGAATATCTTGAAAACGGTTAATATCCCCACCCCTAAACCATATATATTCTTGTTCCCTGTGTTAAGGGCCATCAAATGGTATGAAGGTCATGGGCCCTGGGGTTGGTCCTGACCCCCTCTCAAACAGGAAGTGCACAAATATCTTGAAAACGGTTGAGATCCCCACCCCTAAACCATATATATTCTTGTTCCTTGTGTCAAGGGGCATCATATGGTATGTAGGTCATGGGCCCTGGGGGTGGACCTGACCCCCCTCAAACAGGTAGTGCCTGAATATCTTGAAAACTGTTTAATAGTCCTTTTTGAAAGATTTCAGGCAGGGAGGTGGTCGTCATTACAAATTAAAATTTTTTCTATTCCAGAATAAAACTTAATTAAATGCATATATGAGACTCCTTGACAAGTCTGTGTATGGGTTATGCTACTCAGGTGACCGTCAAGGCCTATTGGCCTCTTGTTAATGATTATCATTAGTTAGAGGGATGTCTCTTGTTGAAATTAATATACAATATGTAGGCCCCATATGTTAGGTACATGAGAATCAGAAGTAAAATGCGAAACCTGCGGCTATGACTGTTGTGTTGACTTTACAGAGTGAAATTGCAAGTTACAGACGGGAAGTAACACGAAAAGTAGGTGGATGGGACATTGTAAACTATACACCGGTAAGTTTCTGACATGTAATGGTGCAACATGCACACGGTACGGAAGGTCAACCCTTTGCAAAGAATTAGCTGGGGGAGGTCTAAAAAGCTGAAAAATCATAAAAATTAGCAAAATATGAAAGGGTCAAAATCTCATAAAAACCAGTATGTAGAAAATTTTACAGGTTTTGACTAGTAATTTTCTTCAGAAATTGGTGATTGGCCTTGTAAAGAGTGAATTAAAGGTATTTGTGCTGAATGGGAACTGAGGAAATTCTAGTTACAGAGTTCCGAAGACACGCATCCCCTGACTACAATGAATTGTATGAAAAAAACTGTCCCGTGCCGCCTTAGATATACAGCTTACAATCATAAAGAGAGACTGAGAACAACTAATTTCTTTCTTTTTTTTTAATCGGATGAAATTTAAGAAAAAAAGCAGAAGAGTTTTTTCTTCTTGTCCGTCAATGAAAACGTTGATCAGCAAGAGGTTCTATATCGTGCCAGCACCTACGGTCTGATACACTGTAACATGGGTCTTTGGTTTTAAAGCTTGCTTCTTTCGTTTTTGGGGTAATTTTTTTTCTTTTCAGTATACTCTTCTAATAATGTATTCGATTTTGTACACAAACAGAGTTATCGATTCTATGATATCAATGTAAAAAAGACAGAGAATCAATCTCTCTCTCTCTCTCTCTCTCTCTCTCTCTCTCTCTCGTGAATTCAAAATGCTCAAATAACACGTACAACAAGTTGACAAAGCATGACTAAATGTGCTCAAGTCTGGGTCCGCTCCACTCAACTCTTGAGAAATATTTGAAAATAAAACAGAATTTGAGAATTTTTGTTTTGCTCAACTTTTTTGTGGCGGCGGCCGAGTGTGAGAATATTCTCAAAAATCGAAAAAGCAATATTGTGAGTGTTGGATGTAGTTTGTTTTCGATGTATATTTTAGATAATATTTATCCGAATCAATTTTGTTTGTTGGTTTGATTTGTTTATTGAAAAGGGGGATAAGGCAAATGTGTTATTTTCCAAATGAAGTCCCAGCATATTTTCTTAATTATTATCATAGGCCAAAAGCATGTTGGAAAAAATAAATATTGTATCGAGCAGTTTTTATGCGCAGATCAACACATACGACAAGTATGTAATTATTATCATTGGCCAAAAGCATGTTGGACATTGTTTAGTCATTCTGAAGCTTTTAGGAAAGCTATTACTTGTTTAAAAAATAACCTTGAAGTTCATATACTTCGTCTCTACATTCGTTATTTGTAGAACAAGCAGAACCAGTATCAGTCCGGCCCTCACCATATACATTATTCGACTTCAATAGCCCTAGCATTGTAATAGCTAGCAGTGCTTTGCATGTACACGAAAATTTTTAAAAATTCAACACTTAAACTGTTTATTTATATGGCTATTTTTATGTACACATTTTATGCATAGTGTACACGCGTGATTTAAAACCCTCCAAACTGAAGAGGGTTAAGAATGCAGTCATCGGGTCTTCATTTTATAGAATTTGAAAAAACACATTGCAGGTCTGAAATTTTGTAAATTTGTCAATCTATCAATAAACAGGTTGTTAATTTCCTTCGATTGCTAAGGCTAAAGCGTAATTGATAAACATTGAACAGCGTTTTTCCATGCACATTTCCTACACGGAGGATAGCGAGTACATTAATAAATTACAATTATTTCATTCCTTCTTTAAAATTTTGTATGTAAATAATTAAAAAGTTGCTGATAAAGGCTGTTTGATAATTTTATTTGCTGATGATTTGCAAATAATTAAAAAACGTGAAACGCGGTGCGAGTCACAAGTAATATAGCTGATAACCGTAACTAAAAAATAACGGCTTTGGATTCAAATAGTAATATTGATGAATATTAAGTTCATTTTTTAAAAATCATCTTCTTCGCGAATCAGTATTTTGTCATGCTTTAAGGGGGATGTGCGGCCATCTTGTACATTTGAGGATAAGAATGTAAACATTTCTTGAACTGGCTTGTTACTGCCCGAAACTGGCCAAAAATGTTGCCAAAAGATAAGAAAGCAATAAATATGAAGTCCTACATGTCATTTTGTTCCGAGTCCGCATATATATATATACATCTTCCCGACTCTCTTAGCAAAATTAGAGATAAAATATATATTGGCAGTGGTGGACCATGAAATTTAGAGAGCAATCTTAGCAAAGTTACAAATAATAAGTAGGTGTGCAGTCATACACTGTATGTACACCGCTACACGCTTGTCTCCTCACCTGCAGCCATAAAACAAAGGTGCAAACTAAATGTACACACGTATATTGTGATTGTTCTGGAAACTGTATATCTCGTATTTTAATAGATTGTGTATTCACTTTTATCCTAAAATTGATATTCACTGGCTGCCTTTCTTAGCTTTTTAAAAAGCCAACCTTGGTAACACATATTCCAGTCAATTCAAGATGTCTTCGTTACAGTAAAACAGCGGGGCATTTTAACGTGCGTACGTTCACTTTAATCCTAAAATTAATATTCCACTGGCTGACTTTCTTAGCTTTTTAAAAAGCTAACCTTGGTTACACATATTCCAGTCAATTCAAGATGTCTTCGTTACAGTAAATCAGCGGGGCGTTTTAACGCTCTACAAGCACAGGCACTGTCGTCTGGGCGACGGCCTATATCACCCCTGCGAATGTAATTGTCATTCAAATTTAGACCACGTGGTTTTATTTGACCGTAAAAATCGTGCCTCATGTTTATAGTCTATTTCCTAATATCTAGGTACTTGTATAGTCAAATATAAAATCTAGACGTCTATTGATTTTAAACTTTATCTTCATTAATTGGTGGATAAAATGAGTCATAGAAATAAATGTGACAATAGAAAATATAGGTGTTTTTCTGCTGTTGCAACAATTAACATGCTTAGTAGCGATCCCCCTGAGGATTAATTTTCAATCCGCGCCTGACCTAGTAATAGCATCAATAGTGAAACAGACTATACTATTTTATGCAGAATGTTCCTTGAAAATGGCTCGATATACTAAGTTTTTATACAAAACAGGCACCCATTCTTTTTTTATTGCACAACAAAAGCATCAAACATGGCTATGATTTTATTAAGCAACCCAATGTTTATATTTTCAACCACGTGTAGAGTGGTTGAACACGAACGATAACTCTGTTCTGAATATCATCGTTTAGTTTAAATAACCACTAGATGATGAAATAAGACATATATCTTCATAGATTTTCATGTTTTCATAAATCAAAGTAGGATATGATATGAAAAACGACCAGTTCTTACATATTTTGAGAATATTATCCGAACACTTATACTTCCGCTCGAAATTTGACAGGAACTAAACAAATCTCGGGGAAGTCTCGTGAACTTTCATTCGAGCACCTCTGGATTTATTACTAACTTAGCAACGATAAAGAAAACATTCCGAACACATTCGCAGGGGTGTATATACAGCTAGCGACTCTGTTATCAATCGGTTACACCTGAGTCTCGGAATGCATCTAAATATAGAGAGGGACACATTTTTGAAACAAACAACTAAAATAAAGTCAATCCGGTTCATTTTAATGAAATGAAAATGTTCATATCAATAAAAACATTGGGGAATTTAATATTGAATCATCTTTACGCGCTGCATGTATCAGTTAGTGCATAACAAGAACCCCTTTCACAACTTGTTGCACTTGCACACCCTTACGGAAAATGGGCCTATCCGGCTAAAATTGTTTCTTCAAAAACTGACTATATATTACAAGAACATCAAAGAACTGCGAACGCTAACGCCCGTTTCCCGCCTACATTTTAAATCCAAATGTTTCGGAATTTCTATCAGATATTCAAAAACAAAGTTACATACTAACAAGTGTAACCACTTCCTAATTGATTTATATTAAAATATAATTTGTGGTCAAATAATAAGAAATAATAATCAAAAATAATTAGACCCACACGATGTATTGGAAATCCATAGAATTCCCGGAGGTTGGGCACAAAATGGGCCGAGACCCGTCATCCGCCAAGTTTATGAATTCCGAAACTAAAATAAAGGTGATCCGCAAGAGGCAGGACGCTCAGCTGAAAAAGCACTTCTTTATGCACGACCACCTTACAACTATGAACGGGCATCTAGTACGCGACCTAATCAATGACAACAGAATCGACCAGGCCTAGTATTTCAATTGAAATGTATTCGCTTTGGATACCAAGGGTAAAAGACACAAATTCATGACAAACTGAGGGCTAGAGAGATAATTTAGTAATCAGCAAGATGCGACGGAAGCAGGTGCGCGATAAGTATCGGGATCGGTGTACATGTGTTCAGTGGACAAAATCGGAATCGGACTTGGCTTATTTTCACATGTGTGTGAGGTGTGAGAATGTGTGCCAGATTTTCAGATTAGTTCACAATGAGGTAAGAGGTTGTATATATTGTTTGTTAATTTATCGTGACTGATACTTTAAAAATAGAGACGGTGAACTGTCAAGGTCTAGCAACTGCTTTAAAACTTCAGGATGTTTTAAATTTTTATAAGGAAAAGGGTTACTCAATTTTATGTCTCCTAGACACACATTTTACTGAAGATATTGAGCCATTTGTTGAAACACAGTGGGGTTCTTCATGCTTTTTTAATTCTTTCAAATCAAACACCAGAGGAGTGGCCATTATGTTTAACAATAATTTTGAATTCAAGGTCAATCAAACTCGTAGGGATAATGATGGTAATCTTTTGGCTCTTGATATGGTCATTGAAGAAAACAAGGTAACGCTTATTAATATATATGGTTCGAATTCCGACAATTTTTATGATATGGTTAGTGATATTTTGTTAGATTTTGATAATGAGTATATTTTTCTCTGTGGTGACTTTAATCTTGTTCTTAATCCCAGCATAGATACTGAAAATTACAAGGGCATCAGTAACCCTAATGCTAGAGACAAACTTCTTGAAATTATGTCTGATTTGCAACTTTCATATTATTTAAGAATTTTAAATCCAAGTAAAAGGGTTTTTACTGGAGAAAGAAAAACCCATTAAAGCAAGGTCGTTTAGATTATATCTTCATTTCTGAAAATGTATCCAACCTTGTAGAAAATTTTGTTATAAAACCAGGTTATAGGTCAGACCACTCAGCTGTCATTTTAGAGTTAAAATTCAGTACATTTCAACGAGGCAGAGGGCTGTGGAAATTCAACAATTCTTTATTAATTGACAAAACTTACATTCAAAAGGTCAAAGACACTATACAACAAGTGCATAACCAGTATAAAGGTACTTCATCTGAACCCATTGAGGAGCACAATTTCCTGGAAGTTCTGCTCATGGAAATTAGAGGTGTCACCATTTCATATTCTTTTAAGAAACAACAAAAGGACCAGCAAGAGACGTCGTTGTTAGAAGATATATAAAAAAAATTGGAATCATATGCTCATGCTAATTTTGATCTTGTTAGTGAAAAAAAATTAGAACTTGAAAGTCTTAGAAAAGAAAAATTACAGGGACATGTAATAAGGTCACGTGTCAAATGGGTAGAAGAAGGGGAAAAATATACCAAATATTTCTTTAGCCTGGAATCTCTAAATTTTTTAAATAAAACTATCAAGAAGGTGGAGCTGGATGAAAACAGTAAAATTTATGATCAGTCTGAAATTTTACAGCAGGTAAATTTTTTTTTACAAAAGTTTGTATACTTGTAAAGACTCTGAACACATTGACATTAACCTTACATATGTATTAAATCCCCTACATTTTAAGAGGCTTGATAGAAAGACTTCCGATTCCCTCAAGGGTAATATCACAGAAAACGAAATTTCCCTAGTTTTAAAAAATATGAATCAAAGGCCTGAAGGGCCACAATGGCGTCGAGTTGAAGTTAATTTAAAGAGTACAAACCTGAACAATTTTTTCAAAAAGTCAAAATAATCTCGACTTAACAGAAATGCATATTATTATTTTTTTTTATTTGTGTTATTTATGGTATTCCTTCACTGATAACATTTAGGTACTATTGATTTAAAAAATCCTTAAAACAAATTATGATTCTGTAACTCTTAAGAAATGTATGTACATTAACATGAGACCAACTTTTCTTATATGTTAAGCTGGAGATTAATTTTTATAAAAATTGAGTCGGGCGGTCAATTTAACACAAATAGAATTTAATATAGATTTTATGCAGTCGACTAAAATAATAAAAGTATCAAAATGAAGTGTGATTTTTTTTTATTTCCAAAAATCATTCCAATTTGGTTATTTACCATTTATTTAGAAATTGGAATTAATTATACTTACTTTTTCAAAACAAATATAAAGACAAATACATTAGTCGACTTCTTTCAAATAAATAAAAATTATGTTTTAATCACATAATTAATTAAATTACAATTCATTACAAATTGACTCACCTAATTCCTAAAAAGTTTTGAATGTTACTTAAAAATCTTAAGTTATAGAAATATCCTTGGAGTTAAAAAAAATTGTAGATATATTTTTCTCAATCAAATAGAATTAATTAGTATTAAAAATATGATTGTATTTAAATCTATATATTGTTTATGCTGATAAAAACTCTGTCTCTTATTTTCAATTGATTTAAAAATCACATGGGTCCAAATGACACGGACCGAAAAGATCAGGGGTAGATATAAGAAAGCACCCATTCACGTTGTTTACATTTACAAATTAAAAGTGAAAGTAGTTGGTTTAAAGTTACTTTTGGTTGTAGATATACTTATCGCTCTGTGCAGGAAGTTTTGTTTCTAAAAGATCAAACATTTGTGCATCGTCAACATTCGATATGGATAGAAAATAATCTGTTTTGCAGGCAGGTATATTTCATAATTCTACTACAGTTATTGCCGAGATCAAAGAGATGCCGCGGACATTATTTTCCAATATACCACGAACGTCATCAGTAAATTATCAGATCAGAAATACCTATTTGTCTCGCACTGATCATAAAAGTAAAACTTCAAACCGTAAAAAGTTTTGAAACCATGTCAATTTCACGTGTTAGTTCCAGTCAAAACGATGTGTATTGCCTCAAATGTTTATTTTTAATATATCAATGCGGCTGTTCTTAGGACCTCCCTAGCACATTTTCATGTTTTTACATAAAATATATAACGTGTAGTAGTAATAATCGTATTAAATTGCCCTTAAAATATTAGGAATATGATTCAAAAATATTTCATAAATAAGTGATAAGTATTAAAAATCCAAAAAAAAATTCTGTCTGCATGTGATTCCTATGATCGATACACATGTAAACATTACTAACAAAACCGTTGGGGTTACACGGAGAAGCCGTCAAAATGACCTAGATCGTCTCTCTATAAGAGAAACAATCTGTAGAAATACTGGGCCGTTAGTAAATTAGAAATAAAGTTCTTGTTATCGTGAATGTTGCAGGATAACCTCCTCGGTCTCGAAATGTTGTTTGAAATATAAAAGCCTCGGCTTTTATATTTCAAAACAACATTTCTCGACCTCGGAGGTTATTCTGCAACATTCAAGAAAACTCGTACTTTATTTCTTAAACAAATTGAGTATCTATAGGCCTAACTATCGCATGCGTCTCGGTGCAAGTGTATTCGTCCGCCGAAACCCAGACATATTGGTTACAATAAAATATGAACATTATCAAAGACATCATCTATTTTTTATCTGCCAACTTGTTATATTGACGTACAGTTCTGCTCTATATGGAAGTATGCCGTCTTTTATTCTTCAAATGCATAATACAACCCTAGATGGCCTTCAAGCTTCGCTCGACGTCTTAAAAATAACAAATCTCTAGGAAGCGATGGATTCACTGTTGAGTTCTTTAATTTTTTTTTGGAGAGATCTTAAGTTTTACATTGTTTCAGCTAATATGTTTTACGGTGTAACCGTTTGGAGGGCGAAGCCAATATAAATGGGGCTAGATCAGGTAGACACCCTTTTTATCATCCCTGGCCTGTCATCTCATATATTGTTTGTTTTGTTTGGACTCTAATCTTATTGCTGGCCCAAGACTCTTGGCAAGAGCATGGCCAAGGTCCTTGCTAAATTTGTTCAAGCCCTGATATACTAGACTATAGTCCATGGTCCTTGCTAAATTTGTTCAAGCCCTGATATACTAGACTATAGTCTTTCTCAGGTTACTGTTTCCATCACATTTTGATTTTATAGAATTCAAATAAACACAGCTAAAAGAAATCGTCAACATTCGATATGGATACAGAATAATCTGTTTGCAGGCAAACAAATCATATTCCCAAGTGTATTCATCCGCTGAAACCCAGACATATTGTTTACAATAAAATATGAACATTGTCAAAGACATCAACTATTTTTTATCTGCCAATTGTTATATTGACGTACAGTTCTGCTCTATATGGAAGTATGTCATCTTTTATTCTTCAAATACATAAGAAAACTTTGCACTCATTTCCGCGGATTTATTGATAGCATGCGTTCGGCTCCTAAAAACTTCCGGTCGTACGATCCCTAGATGGCCTTCAAGCTTCGCTCCTAGATGGCCTTCAAGCTTCGCTCGACGCCTTAAAAATAACAAATCTTCAGGAAGCGATGGATTCACTGTTGAGTTCTTTAATCGTTTGGAGGTCGAAGCCAATATAAATGGGGCTAGATCAGGTAGATGCCCTTTCATCATCTCTGGCCTGTCATCTCATATATTGTTTGTTTTGTTTGGACTCTAATCTTATTGCTGGCTCAAGACTCTTGGCAAGACATTGGTCATGGTCCTTGCTAAATTTGTTCAAGCCCTGGTATACTAGACTATATATAGTCTGTCTCAGGTTACTGTTTCCATCACATTTTGACGATTTTTATAGAATTCAAATATACACAGCTGAAAGAAATACAATTAATATCATTCATTAAAACGTCACCTCTTTTTAAATTTTTAGTCGGAGATTTTCACAGGAACGAAAAACAGATTTGAATTCTTAGATTTATCATTTTTCCATTCGGAAGTCTCTATGAACAGGTACATGTACCTCACACAATTTTCAAATGCTATCATCCAGACCTTATTTTATATCATTTGGGTAACGAACCTCCATATATTTTTATTTAACAGCCGCTTAAAATTCTGTAGCCAAACAAGTTAAACTGAGAGAAAGAGGGGGGACAGGAAATTCAAATACAAAAACATTTAAACAAATTTTCATTCTGGTACGTAAATAAAATTTGTTTGAACCCTGAGATATTTCATCTTCGCTAGCCAAGGGTTTCTGATCCGCGCCGCTCTTGCGGATCACACACCCTTGGCTAGTGAAGGGATGGATATTTATGAATAACTAATAATAAAGCAAAGAATCTTGGGACAGATTTTAGCTGCATTTTTTTGGGGGGTTATTTTGATTCTTATTTTGATGTCTGTAGTCTGAAGTTATTAATACATGTATTGGATAATACCAACTACATGTAGTATCTTACTATCTACATCGCAGATCTCCGGATAGTTTTCAGCATGAAGTATTTTAACTATTTACTCCCTTATTTTAAATGAATGCATTGCTTTTAAATAAAACATATTGAATTAAAAAGTAATATATATTTTTAAAAGAGTTTTATTAAAGATAAAGCGCTATATAAATGGTATTATTATTATTATTAGATAAGAAAATCAATTTATCTCGAGAATATTTTACTTGTATGGACAGAAGTTGAAATTATTTTTGGTCCCTAAATTCACTTAAAATTTGTCATACAAACACTTAATTATTAAACATTCAATGATTGTTTTGTGCATTAAAACTAGAGAATTGAGATACCCAAGCTAATTCACATCATAAGGTGTAAATTACGTCCTTCATGTATATTGTACATAATTATATAATTTAATCTGAGTTTATCTGACAAATGTCTTACATTTAGTGTGTAATGCATATATTTATGATTGTAAATGCAGATCAGTACTTACTATTATGCATAATTTTTATGTATTTATAGTGCATATTGCTGCAAATAATCTCCCTATTTGCTTTTATTTTCATGGCAGATTGGGGGTAATTTGAACATATGTATACGAATGGTTCACACTTTTTATTTTAGGGGGGGGGGGGGGGGGGGTGGGGGGAATAGGAAGGGGGGAATGTTTTGTAAGGTGTTTTTTAAAAATTTTTTTTTTTTTTTTGTTTTTTTTTTGGGGGGGGGGGGTTAAAAAAAAATTGAATTCTAGGTACGAAAAGACCTGGGTACGAAAAGGTCAGACTACGATTAGAGATGAAACTTAAAAAACACATTTCAAATTGAAAATTGGAGAAAAAAACTTCTTTGGTGTATTTAAAAGTAATCAGAAAGCTAGTTCAATTAAAATACATAATTTTATTTGAATAACAATGAAAGAAAAACTGCTTCGCTGTTGAAACACGTTTTATGTCCAATCAGATGTCTTGAAATTCATTTGATCGGATCGGAAACGAAAATTTGATTTCTTAATTAGGAATTAATTTTTCAAAAACACACTAGGTAAGTTTGAATGCATTTATCACTCCCTAAACAATATTGATAAATTATCACCACACGTGAAGTTAGTACGAGATTCAAATTCAAAATGAATGCCGGTGATGTCACTGCGCGTGAAGTGATTCTTTTTTCCTCCATCTTGGTAAAGTTTTTCAACTTCATAGGATTAGAGTGTAATTGCCATATTTGGGCATATATACACGTGTTGTCTATAGGGAGAGCTTCGTTCTCACGGGCCCTTCGGGCCCGTGAGAGGGCTTCGCCCTCTATAAATTGTATATTTAGTAAAAAAGAGCTTCCCATTACTCAAAGGTTTAGAATTATATCCTGTTTACCCGAGGGCAATAAGCCAAGACAATTTTTAAAATAATTGGCGCCCAATTACCTTGCTAAATGTCATGTATAAACTTCTCTCAGGGTGCATTAGTTATAGAATAAGATCTACCCTTGATTATCTTATTTCAGAAACACAGTCAGGTTTTATTAAAGGCAGATACATAGATGAAAACACAAGGTTTATATATGACCTTATAGCATATACAGAGTCATTAAAAGTTCCTGGCTTACTTGTTCTCATAGATTTCGAAAAGGCATTTGATTCTATTGGCTGGGAGTTTATTTACAAAATTTTGAATTTTGGGGGGTTTGGAACAAATATAATTAGCTGGGTCAAGATTTTAAGGTATTAGCGGTGTAATACTCTACTTCCGGTAAAATCTACGGAATAGGCCGATGTTTCAGTCCTCGGTAGTTTCCGGAAAGCGGTACGAGTTACTTTTCTTTGTTAGAGTTATCTACCGCGGCAAACCGGATGTGTACAATATCGAGGGGAAAAAATGGCGCGTAGGCGAAACGAAAAGGGCAGATTTTCTCTTATTAGAGAAAACCCACCAAACAAAGTCTTTCTAAAGGCAAAAAATTTAATTATTTTTTTTTATTATAATTGTATTTAATTTATTTTAAGTTGAAATGTTTAAAAAATTTCAGCACTCCATCAAATCAGCAAAAGGTGAAAAAAAAAACAGTCAAACGGCAAATAAAGAACAAAACTGTGAAGCGAAACATTGCACCATCATTCCCGTGTCGTACAAGAACTGGCATGTCCCTGGCTGTGGACACAGCCTGGCATTAGCGTGGGTTTGATAGTCTAACATGTAATTATTTTACTATATTGAAAATATGAAAATTTTATTGTCAATTTTTGTCATTTTTCATAACAATGCTAATATAAAAAAATATGTTGCAGCTCACTTTTTTCATGGACAAATCTTGTTACGGAAAAAGGTAGTAAAAACAGTCGTTAAACATCGTGCATGTGGAACTTGCAAGTGGTGGTCAAGACATCGTCCAAACTTACAAGTGCGCCCTCACAGATGTGTGAAAAATCATCAAGGAAGTGCCCGTATGATGGAGAGTACAAGTTGAGTTCAAGGGGTCAAGGAACTAAATGAAAGTGGGACACCCGTCGAATCTTTAGAAGGGGATGGAGATAATACACTTATTGCTAGGCTCAAGAGTGATTTGAACATATCCATGAAGAAAAGATTCGACAGAAATCACATTGTCAAAAACATTGGTAAAAGCATGTTTGCGTTGCAAGGAAAAAAACTTAGTAAGTCAGTGATTATGCATATTCAAAAATGTCTAAAGTACATATTTGCAAAAAATCAGGGAAACAGAGTTGGCATGGAAGAGAATTTGAAAGCACTTATCCGCCATCAATTTGGTGATCATTCCCTCTGTAAACCACACTTCTGTCGGTTATAAACGCAATCCACAGGAAGTTTATCCTCATCGTAGCCTTCCCTACAGAACATCTTTGAAAGATCCTGATTTGCGGACAAAACTAGAGAAACTACATGTATTTGCACCTGTAATATCCAATGTGGATCAGTACTGTGATCTAGGATCAAGTCAACAATGTGAGCATGCTAACAGAGAGGTAACGCTACGTGCTCCAAAATCCTTGCATTGTGGAAACTCTGAATCTTTGGATTTCCGGGTAATGGCCACATCACCTTTCATAAATGAGGGTCGGAAGTATAAAACCCAGGTATTTTTTGTTTGTTTGAATTTCTTTTTTTCTTGTTATTTGAAGTTTGATGTTGAGTGTTCTTGTGTTCCTTTTTTAGTTTCACTGTTTTGTTAGTTTATTTTTTAAATTTCAGGTTGAAGTTGCTTTGAGTTGGGAGTTGTTTTTTCTACTGTGGTTCCTTTGATATCAGTGAGGTTAAATAAGAATAATATAAAAATTTAACATCAATTATAAAAAAAACCCACATACATTCAATAAACTTGAAAACATTCTTCCATAGGTTCATTGTTTTATTTGATAAGAAAAACGTTGTATATGCTGAACAGTTCAGTTGGAAATCGTCAATGACAATTTTTTAATTTTATAGGCAAATGCAGAAGCTGGAATATCACCTGTGAATTTTTTTTTATAAGCAAAAACAGTCATGGTCAAGCTCGCGTGACATGTTGTAAGAAAACACTGAACACTGTCATTCCCAGTTTATGTGAATTTTTTGACAAGCAAAATAGTTCTTGAATGTGAGAATGTATAATAAATCATATGCAAATTGTTTTATTTTCATTCACAATTTCTATTGCTTATTCTATAAATATTTAAGAAGTTTAAAGGTCAAGGTCATTGACCAAGGCCATATCTGAAGGTCAAATGATTTGTACATGTGTTCTTCAATAGTTAATAAGTAAAAGTATTTTAACATATTTCTATTGTTAAACTGCGGAATCGTCATTACTGCTTGGATGAAAAAGTAAGTTTGTAGCATAATTGATTTTTCATTTTTTGGGGGGTACCCTTGGTTGTCTACTGATAATTTAAGATAATTTTGTGTGGATGAAATTACTTTTTTTTTCTTTTATAATAGTTACATAATCATGTATCTTGACATTTATGATCTTTTTTGTGGTTCTGTGCACACAAAAATTTTATATTAGAAAAATAACAAGTCAGTTTTTTCATAAAAAACAGACATCTTTGCTGCCATGTATTGACTCAAATGATGATATAATTTTCCTCCGTGATTGAAATGAAGGTGCAAACAATTATAACTTTATTTTAGAATACCATATCAGATTAATACCACTGAAAATAAAGTTTATTTTCCATTTATGATAAAGAAAACACCAGGAAACTATGTGTTTGTAAATTGAAATAGAGCTATACAGGGAAGAGGTATATAAAGTGATATGGAAAGAAATTTTGTGGTTAAACTTCAACAAAACTTTTAGAAATTGTAAACTAAACATTGTTCAACTCAATTCTGTTGTATTTGGTAATATCTAAATTTCTGACCATTACACCCCTAATACCTTAAATACACACTTTAAAGCAGCTATTTTACAATGTGGATATCTGTCTGATCAATTTGAAATACAGAGAGGTTGCAGACAAGGAGATCCAATTGCTCCATATTTATTTTTACTTTGTGCAGAGATCCTACCCATTCTTATCAAACGGAATACAAACATTAAGGGTATTATAGTCAATGGTAAAGAACACAAGATACAATATGCAGATGATACAACACTAACACTTGATGGTTCATCAGAGTCTCTTTTTAATTTACTAGATACATTAGATTTTTTTCTCAAAAACTTCTAGATTAAAAATAAATAGCTCAAAAACCAAAGTGGTTTGGATAGGCTCAAGAAAGTTCTCAGATCAGGTTTTTCACCACACTCGATGGAAGCTCGACTGGGGTAGTACAACTTTTAATCTGTTAGGAATAGAATTCTGGGTAGAATTGGATAGAATTACTGAATTAAATTACAAAATACAACTGCCAAAAATTCTTTCACTGATTTAACAATGGAACAGAAGGATTCGACTGTTGGTAGAGTAACCGTGGTCAAGACTTTAAATTTGCCGAAATTGAATCATCTAGTTATTTCAATTCCAACACCCATTTTTATCCTCATTGAATAAAGTAATATTTAATTTTATATGGAAATCTAAAGGTAATAAAGTAAAAAGGCAGATACATGTAGTTACTCAAGATTACACAAAAGGTTGTTTAAAAATGCTAGATGTCTATAATTTTGTTTCTTCTCTCAAATGTTCATGAATTAAAAGGTTAACCCTCAAACACAAACCGTGGGTGGATTTTTTTTTTTTTTTTTTTTTTTTTTTTGCAATTAACACAAAGATGTTGTTATGAAAATGTTAGAGTTTGGGGATGATTTTATCAGAGAGATGATAAAACAAATAATGTTTTTTGGCAAGATTTTTTTCAATCATGGCTCCAGGTAGTGAACACGTTCAACAAACAGCCTGGTTATATTGAAAAAAATATTATTATTCCATTATGGCACAACTCCTTATTTACAGTTGCCAATAAATCTTTCTTAATGTATTTTACCAACGTGGTATAAAATTAGTCGGAGATTTCTTATCTGCAAATGGAGCTTTCTTGACATAAGATAATTTTTTACATACGTTTAACTTACCTGATGTATATGTCATGCAATACAACAGTATTATTAGTGCTTTTTCAAAGTTTTTAAAATCAGTTTATGTTGAAAGAGTAAATATTGAAAAAAAATTGTACTCCTTTTTACCAATGTATTTTGAAGTTATTTTATTGAATGAAAAATGTACCAAGGCAATTTATAAAACTTTGAACTATACTGAAGTGGTCCCAACTGCATTATCAAGATGGAATAATGAATTCCAACGTGGACAAAATTTGTGCAGACAAGACTGTTTCAAAATATGTTTTATGACAACTAATTATACATCTGTTCAATGGCTACAGTATATACAGACTTCTACACAGAAACCTTTCTGTAAACTATTATTTGCAAAAATCAAGATAATTGCAAATTATGCTGTACTTTTTGTAAAGAAGAAATAGAAACAGTACAACATGTATTCTTTTAGTTGTACTAATGTTTTACCCTTGTGGAATAATCTTAGTATGTCTATATATAGAAAAACAAGCAAAAGGGTCGGATTCAATGTTATCAATATACTGTTAGGAGAAAATGCTCTAAATGTAGACAATAGACCTGAGAACTTCATAATTTTATATACAAAACAATTCATATTTATATGTCTGAAGCAGAATAAGATTCCAAACTATGTTGAGTTATTACATCATTTGAGTTTTAAATATAAGATAGAGAAATATGCGTCGGTTCAAAAATTTCAACTTAGAAAATTTGAAAAATGCTGGTCACAGTGGGAGGATTTTTTTGTTTCTAATTGTATAACTAAATTATACAGAAGTGGAATTTGCTATCAATATTATTATTGCATATTTTTTTTTATTTCTATCCATTTTAATATACAACCTCAGGTCCATTTACTTTTGGTTTTTGAATGAGTGCATAAATGAAAGTGGTATGGAAAGAGAGTGATTAAAATATTTTTTTTTTTTAAATTGACATTACGTTAATAGAAAATTGTGCATGTTTGAATTTGAAAAATATAAATTTAAAAAAAAATTATTATTTTTTACACGAAAGTTTTGCTTACGGGGGGGTCTAAAATCATTTTCATTAAAACCAGTCTCTATGAGTGAGGAAAATATTATTTAGCGGCCGATATGTGCATAAAACTTAATAACCACACGTTTATGTTAGATATTTAATTAAATTTTAATTTTAATTCATATTTTTTAATTATCTTTTTAAACGTCACAAAGCAAAATGCTTTTTTAACCGGATTTTCCTGCGTAAAAATCCGGTTATTGAAATGGTGAAATGGCGGGCGGGCGGGCGGCTGCCAAAAGGGTACCCTTATTGTACGGATAACTCCTCCTACAGTTTTCATGATAGGAAGTTGTTCTTTTGCAGATCAATTGTACATATATAAGAGTTTTGCATATTGCTAGGATTTTGATTTCTGATAATTTATTTAAAAGAATACCAGCTGTTGAACTTAGTCATTTTTGTACAAAATATTGCATGTAGGGTACCCCTATTGTATGGATAACTCCTCCTACAGTTTTCAAGATAGGATGTTTTTGTTTTGCAGATCAGTTGTACATATATCAGAGTTGTGCATATTGCTAGGATTTTGATTTCTGATAATTTATTTTAAAAAATACCAGCTGTTGAACTTAGTCATTTTTTGGGCAAAATATTGCATATAGGGTACCCCTATTGTATGGATAACCCCTCTTACAGTTTTCAAGATATGAAGTTGTTGTTTTGCAGATCAATTTTACATATATCAGGCTTTTTCCGCGTCATGTTTTTTCCGCGAATCAGAACCTAGAACGGTATATAAAATTTACGCGAATCAAATTTTCACTATTTCAAAGTCATAATGAAAATATAATTCACGATTGTTTTAACCTGTGAAGTAAGAGTGAAAAAATATCTAAATTGTCAATCTTAATAATGAAAAATTCGGACAATAAAACCATTTACACGATTTTCTTAATGTGAAATAATTACCGATAATTATTTTCAGATACGCAAACAGTCATAGATCAATAGATCATGTACCGTTACATAGACCACTAGCTCATGTATAATTATTTACGCAAGGAAAGTGACCGTTTTAATTAGCTTGTCAATAGATTATTAAATAAACAACGAGGCTTATATACCTGTTTTCTGGCGCTTGTCCTCCGATCCCGCAATAATCTACCTCTAAGTAAACCAGCTGAACACAGTTCACCGTGCCTGTTTACTTTATAAGGAAAGAGAAAACTTTATCACAAGAACAAAACTTTGTATCAAATTTACGCTGATTTATTTTCCGCGATTCGGAAATCGTCGCGAACAAAGCGGAAATTGGATACACGCGGAAAAAACCTGATATACGGTATTTCTTGGATTTTGAGTTTTGATAATTTATTTTAAAATACCAGCTGTTGAACTCAGTCATTTTCTCACAGAATATTGCATATGGGTACTCCATTTCTCGATACGGTAGGAAGTGTTTATCAATTCAGGGTTGACATGGATTATGGATACAGTTTACATAATAACCCGGTTTGCTGTCACACTGACAGCTTTTCACTTGTTTGTAATGTATTTTGGTCTGTAGACATATGCCCCCTTGAAACAACAAACCCTTTGGTATGAATGTAAGGTCTCGGTACGACCCACAACTTTTGAAGTAAATCTCATAAATTATTATAAGGTAGAAAACTAAAACGGAAAAAACCTGAATTTTTTGCAATTTTTGCTACCCTTTGTTTCAACACCTATAACATGTCTTGCACCTTTTTAATGTATCTGCTTCCGAACCAGCCAATCTTTGACACTCTGCCAGGCATCGTTAAAGATAAACCCATCCGACAAAATAGGGCGCTAAATTTCACTAAAAATGAAATAATTCAAAACCGGATAGGAATTTTCATCAAGTAAAATATGAAACCACAATACTGCGCGGCATGTTATCAGACCTGAAAATTTAAAAAGAATCGGTGAACAAACGAGCGAGACATTAAGGTTCAAAGTTGGCGTCTAGAAGAATAAGAAAATAATAAGAAATCTCAGAATAATAGTAATGTCTTCCGTTCGGAAACGGAAGACCTTAAAAACTTTCTCGATTGGCGCATTCATATTTAATTTTCGCCCGTTTTTATTTTGAGAGAGAGAGAGAGAGAGCACAATCCGTTTTTCTTTTCATATAAAATTGAGTACTAAATTCGTCACAAAGAAATTGTAAAGTACATTTGTAAATCCCTTATTTTCCACATTTAAAAATAGTTACATGTACATACATATAGTTTCAGCCACGCGGAAACCTACTATACATATATTAAGCATGTACGGATTCATGATCATGAGGCTAGCATTCAACTAAAACCTGCTGTAAACTAGAGGTACTGTGAGCAAGCTCACAAATGATACCCCCCGCTAAGAAAACAATCAAAACTCAAATTTTCTATAATAGAAAATGATGGCTGCTATATATTTAACCGTCCATGTTCTATCGATAACAACTGCTCTATTTTGTTTTAATTGTTAATGCTAATATGAGTCCACAAACCAATTTCAATTCTTTAAATTCCATTTTATTTCAACTTAACTGTTAATGCATGAAGACATTTGCATCCTTATGATAACAAACATGACTGGAATCAAACGATAATCCACATGTCAAGTAGCCATTATATGTTTTGAATTTTTGGTATACCAAGCCCGATTTTTCTTCGAAGTTTTTTTTCCACACAATATAAAAAAAAGATAAAATGCAGGCCATATTCAGAGGGACGGGGATGATAATTTAATAATTATTTTTTGGGACCTGACACGAGCAAGCTTCGTGTCAAATTTTACCTTCTAATCATTTCCATTAATACAAGACGTGACACAGACAGGAATTTAAAAGCATTTTAATAAACAATGACCTTGAACTTGCCCAAATGACCTTGGGTCAAGGTCTTGAAACACCTCCAGGTTATAAGCAATCTTTGTGTGAAATAAGAACTTCTAATGTTTCTACATAAAGAGATACATGTATAAAGCAGACACAAATTTTTCACTTTTACTGTCAGTGACCTTGACCTTGCCCAAATGACTTTAGGTCAAAGTCATGACACACCCTCAGGTCATAAGCAATCTTTGTGTGAGGTAAGAACTTCAAATGTTCATCAATAAAAAAGATATGGACCGGACACGAATTTTGCATTTTTCCTGCCAGTGACCTTGGCCTTGTCCAAATGACCTTGGCTCAATGTCATGGCATACCCTCAGGTCATAAGCAATCTTTGTGTCAAGTAAGAACATCCAATGTTTATTCATTAAAAAGTTATGAATCGGACACTTATTTTGAAATTTTCCTGCCAGTGACCTTGACCTTACCGTAATGACCTTCGGTCAAGGTCATGACACACCCTCAGGTCATAAGCAATCTTTGTATGAAGTAAAAACTTCCAATGTTTCTTCATAAGATATGGACCGGACACGAATTTTTGCACAGACAGACGGACAGGCCTAGGCGGACGGACAGACAAGGTGATTCCTACATTTGTATATATATACCCCCTGCAAACGAAGATTGCGGGGGGTATAATAATTGATAACACTATTCAACTCAAATAAATTTAAGTAATAATTTCAGCGATGCATAAACCATTTGGAATCTCAACTTAAAGTTTCCGCAAACTGAAACCTAGCGGGAATGTGCTGAAACTGAATTATAATATCGCTCATTCTAGAAGGCGGTAAATAATTTCGAATCTTTTTGAACAAAATGTGTTTAAAATCTCGAGTTTTCATTCATCAAAAAAAGGGGCTGGCTCTGCAAATTAAGGGTGTACATGGATCTAAGATTTTTCACACATATCTTTTTAATAAGGAATATTTTAAAATATTATATATTCAAAAAAAATTATGTTAAAGTTATTTATTTAGTATTAATTTGTGTTCCTTTGTTACGTAGTCAAGAAGAGAAGTAGTTTTCTTGGGGCGCACTAGATTGGAACCCTTCTTATTCCGGAGTAATCATTCCGTCCGCTCAATTGGTTGGGTAGGTTACACATAGAAGGCCTTCTCAGCCTTCCGCGCCAAAGATGGAAGGATAGCATTCCAATATGGCGTCAAATAGTAATAAAAGTTTTCAAAGTCTTCCCCCACCAGCTCGACACCATACCGGAATGCTATTCTTCCCTCTTTGTAAATACCCTGGAATCACTCTTTTCATTCATCCATCTATTTTGCTTATATCATTAATAACTCTGCAAAAATAAGCATAAAACCCTTATGATAAATTGCAGAAAGCATAACATGGGATGAAAATTTGACCATAAACATTTTAATGACAAACTTTTTAAGAATACAATAATTTTCTTTTAAAGTTCTTCCGTATATATATTCTCTACTCTTAGTTTTTAAGAATTAAGTAAAATTGTATAGAATTTACTAACATAGCTGAGCTTGCAGCACATGCAAGAATGACAAAGTCATCTCTTTGCCTTTTAGAACTGACATTTAATGTTTTAAAAATTCAAACTCTATAAAAGCCACAACTGCAGTAATTTCAGTTGATAGTCCGTCATATTCAATACCCTTCTGAACACACGATTGAGACATAAAAATTCCAACCTTTCTGATCTTACCTTCTGCTTCTAGAAGGGTCCCAATCAAGTGCGCCCTTGGCATCCTTTATGATGTTCTGTATCTAAAGCTAGCCTTATTTCAAATCCAAAGTTACATGAACCATAAAAATCAGTTAGTAAGGACAGCATTTTTTTGCAACATTTAAACCTACTTTGAACAACCACATAAACGTACACCTGCTATAGCATCCGAATAATTAAGACTAGGCAACATTGAGATGGTGACCATCTCAAAGGGCCCCGCTTAAATAAGGGAGAATAGGATGAAAAGCATTTCAGAGAATTTTGCCTTGACCTATAACTTTGAACTTTTTCAGTTGGCATAAAACTATTAATTCAATCTCATTACCCCTTACATACAAGCATTTTTTTTTAACCTGAGCAAGATTAAGCAAATGGGAAATAATTTACAGTCTAAAACTAAATATAAAGAGATCTGCTATGATCTTCACATGGACTTGGTTCAAATTATAAAGTCACTGTACATCATTAACCCAAAATCTTTGTTAATGTGAAGTAGGAACCAAATAGGGCTAAGTGGAGAGTATATATGCTCTGAAAAAAGAATTTTTGCTTGATCAAATATGACCTGAACCCTTGACCTACAAACTTTATTCAAGGTCACTGCACACCCTTTGACCTTAGGCACTTTGTGAGTGAAGTTTGAGCCAGATCGGACCAAGGGGAGAGAAGATATGCTCCGGACAAGGATTTTTCATATAATTTTGCTACGACCTTCAGCTTTGACCAAGAAACATGGTTCAAGGTCACTGCACACCCTTTACCTAAAGGCACCCTGTGGGTGAAGTATGAGCCAGATTGGGTCAAGAGGAGAGAAGATATGCTCCGGACAAGAGATCTCGGACGGACGGACGGACAGACTGATCACTATAGGGCACCCGCAGAGCGGGGCCCTAATAAGCTTTTGTACATTAGAATTTACCTTCATAATACCCATCAATAGTTTTATTAAATGCCCATCTCTGAATGGGGCATAACACCAGTATTTACTTCATTATGTAACCAACTCCATGAACCTTACACAAATTTTAAGTTTTTCAAAAATCTTATACCTACCTAAACATCTGGATAATTGAGACCACTTTCCGTATTAGAATTAGCTCTGTGATTCATTTACATTGTTAAAAAATCAAACAAGTTTTAAAAGGTAAGGAAAAAATATTTAGCTAAATATGTGACTGCTCCAAAAACCTTAACCTCCTCCAGAATCTGAAACATTTGGCTCAGATTCAGCATTCTAAGTCCGTCAAAAGAATCAGTACCATAAGATACATCATTTAACCAAATTATCTAAAGAAAGAACAATGAATAACATGCCCATCTAAGGGCACCTGCTCAAATAATTAGTACCTCGACCTTCGTCAGCATTCAAAATGTATGGCGCTCAGATTTAGCATCCAAGCGTGTTGAGTGCATAAGTATCACAAGAGGCATCATCAATCCAAGTTTAGTTAAGTTTAAACCAATAACTTAGATAAGGCAAGGGTACCTGCTTCAAAAACTTTAATCTGTTTCAAAAACCTTAACCTCCTTTAGCATACCAAACGTATAGCGCACAGAATCAGCATTCAAACCTGTAGGTGAATATGAATCATTTATAGATGCATCATATATAAATGTTGATAATGATAGAAACAGTAATAACTTAAATATAGTCATCAAAGGGCACCTGCTCTAAAAACCTTAACCCCAAGTAATAACTTAAATATAGTCATCAAAGGGCACCTGCTCTAAAAACCTTAACCCCAGTATCGTGTTAAGAAATTTGTGGTTCGGATTCAGTATACAAGTCTTATCATTTCATAAAGATGCCAAGATTCCCCAATCGTGTAAGTTTGGTGAAGTAAGGACCAGAAATATCATAGATAATAATAAGTAATCACCGATTACAAAGCTCACCGAGACAAGGCATCACCTTTATGAGGCATCACCTTTATGAGACCACCATTATCATATTATATGGAAATCATAGTTTATGATCTTGGATATTCATGGATACTGTTTTGACACAATATCATATAAATCAAAATTTGTATGATAATCATATGTTCATTTTATACGGAATTATAAGATACAATGTTAATCAAAAAATAATATAAAATACGATATTGCATCCTATAATACTTACAATATATATCATATAATACCATATAGTACTGTAATAAATAATGATGCAATATGATATTTTTACATATGATATGACATTGTAATGTGTTATACACTATTGTATTTGATCACATAATACAATATCGTTAAAAATATATGATACAATATAGTATCATATGATACAATATCATATCTCAAAATACATCACAATATTGAAACAAATGATATTATATTGTATAATAAAGTATGATATTGTATTGTATGATATTGTATCATATTTGATACATAATATGATATTGTATCATATGATACAATATAATTTGATACAACATTGTATCATATCATATGATACTATATTATTATGTAATATAGAAATATATTATATAATACAATATCATATTATACAATATTGAATCATATGATATAATATTATATATTACAATATCAATAATATAACAACATGTGATATAATAATATAATATAGAAACCAATATCATATGATACAATATCGTATTATATGATACGATATTATAAATTATACAATATCATATCATACGATACAATATTATTTATTGCAGTATCATAAGAAACTATATCATGTGATAAAATAATATATAATACAATATCAGATTTTACAATATTGTGTCAGAATATACAATACTATAGATAACAATATCATAATACAATATCATAATATACAAAAAAGTGATACAATATCATATCATATAAATTTTTACAATATATATGATATAATATTGTATCATATAAAACAATAGTGTATCATATCATACAATACTATATATAAGGAATCATGTTCTATCATTTAACAACAAACACATCTATCAAGCTAGTTTGAATGACGTAGGATTTCTTTTAGCATCCTTAGTAATGAAGATCAGGCTCTGCATCTGGAGATACCTCTGCAATTCATTTATATCATAGTTAAATCAACTATGCAAATTTGAAATAGCACTTTTATCTATTAAACATGTGACCTGTTTCATAAAACTAAACTTCCTCCAGCATCCGAAACCTGTGGCTCAGATTCAGCATTCTAGTCTGTCATGAGCATCTGTATCATAAAACGCACCACTGTTACAACGCACTTTGAAAAATTACGCACTTTGAAAAAATTTTTCAAAGTGCGTTAATTTTGGGACCAAGTCAACGCACTTTGAAAAAAAATATTTTTTTCTTCAAAGTGCGTTGATATCGTCGATATTAACGCACTTTGAAAAAAAATTGTTCAGGGTTTGGTCGAAATAATTGATACTTTTATATACAATAAATGATTGTTTTAACCTTGTTTAGCTCAATGGGATATATTTAAAAAAAACCAATGCATTCTAAGCTAACATGATAAACAGTTTCTTGATTCGAATTTTTTTTCTTTTCTCATATATAAGCTTATGTAGTTAGACAATTCACACATAAAGAACAACTCGGGAAATTTGAATTATCCAATGCATACACAAAAAAGAAAAGGGCAATTTCTAAGCGATGCAGTTTATGTCAACATTTACGTCTTATCTGGTACATTGGGCTCTGCCGGAAACGAAAATGATTATATATATTGATAATGATTTATATATATTGATAATGGAGATCAATGTATAACATATTTCAACTGGCTTCAATTGTATGTGCTTGTAAACAAAAATTATGTGAAAAAGGATACGTTAGTTATGTTTATCAAAAACAATGATCTTTTAGAAGATGAGTGCGAGAAAAAAAAACCCACACCCTAATGCCTATTTTTAAGTTTATAATAATTCAATGTTTGTCAATGTATTTTTTTTTTTATAATGAAGTGATTTATTTGAGTGATTAGAATTTGCATTGAGAAGACACATTCTTTAGCATACCATTGGAGAAATTACTGTTTGGCCAGTTCGTTTCTTTTCAATATCACTGTACTTAATTTGCAACAAAGCATATTTCTTTTTCCAGTCTTAAACGTTTACTCCAAGTTTACTCCAAGTTGCTGAATAACATGTTTTGGAAGGAAAAATTAGGGGTAGTGGACCTTCTTCCTGTAATCAATTAAATGATGTACTGGTAATTGACCTGTATCTGTGGTTAACCCCCACCCCAGTCTCCATCCCCGTTCTTAAAGACGGTAAATTCGATTTACTAGTGTTAGCAAATCATCATACTATAAACAAATTTGAAATTCAATTCCAGAATTTGTGATTTATACATATTTTTTCAAAGTGCGTTAAGTGTCTCGATGCTAAAAAATGTTGATGTACATTCATAACGCACTTTGAAAATTTTTCAAAGTGGGTTAACTTGGTCCCAAATTTAACGCAGTTTGAAAAAAATTTTCAAAGTGCGTTGATTTGGTCCCAATTTTAACGCACTTTGAAAAAATTTTTCAAAGTGCGTAATTTTTTCAAAGTGCGTTGCCACACACCATCCATGCAAGTTTGGGGAAGTTAGGACCAGTAATAACTAATAACTAAGATAAAATCATCAGAGAGCACCTGCTCCAAAAACTTTAACCAGCTCTAAAAACCTTAACCTCATCCAGTATCCGGAACCTATGACTCAGATTCAGCATTCAAGCTTGTCGAGTGCATCAGTATCATAAGACGCACCATCCATGCAAGTCTGGTGAAGTTAGGACCAGTTATAACTAAGTTATAATCATCATAGGGCACCTGCTCCAAAAACTTAAACCAGCTTTAAAAACCTTAACTTCATCCAGCATCCGAAACCTATGGCTCAGATTCAGCATTTAAGCTTGTCGGGTGCATCAGTATCATAAGACGCACCATCCATGTAAGTTTGGTGAAGTTAGGACCAGTAGTAACTTAGAAATGGCAATCAAAGGGCACCTGCAACAAAAACTTCAACCTGCTCCAAAAACCTTAACCTTCTCCAGCATCTGAAATTCATGGCCCAGATTAAGCATCCAAGTCTCTAAAGTCCATGAGTAAGTCCAGATGCATCATCCATGCAAGTTTGGTGAAGATATGACAAGTAATAAGTTAGATACAGGACCTGCAACAAAAACCTTAACCAGGTGGGACGCCGACGCCGAGCGTATCGCATAAGCTCCCCCCGACTTCGTCTCAGTGAGCTAAAAAACAACATCTGCTCCTTAAACTTTAACCGGACGACGATGAACTTTCATATCAACATATAACCGACCGCCTTCTGGTGGCCAGTAAAACAAGCAGTATCAATCTGCAAATAGACGATGAAATAGAAAGAGATTTGATAGTTTTAAAATTTATGATCCCATGTTTACAAAGCAAAATCTTTAATTCACACTATCTTAACATCATGTCACTTAACAGCACTATGTGTTTTGTTTATGCAGATAATTAATTATGATTCCGTTGAGTTAACATTAATTAAATACTTTAAAAGATTAAATGCCATCTCTGCTACAACAAGACAGTCAAATCGAATGTCGTATGTCAAAAGCTTAATACAAACTCTGACTTTGGTTATATTGTTTCAGATATGATATGAACAGTTTCAAAAGATAATTCTTCCTATTTTCAAACAAATAATGTGCAAATGTAAATTGACCATTTCTTAATGTGCATGTTTATACACCATTTGTTACAAAATTTTGAATATAAAACTGAAGGCAAAAGAAAAGTAATGCAATCTTTGCTTCTATGTTTGAATGCCAGACAGTCAGAAATATAAATATTATTTAGCAATCTGATTAGCTGGTTATGTAGAAATGTTCTATTAATATAAGGTAGACAGGTCGTCCTCTCCACTCAAAATTTCAAGTCGATCTATAGCTTCTCGTATAACATCTTCGTCTTTCATCTGCTGCTTCTGAAAATACACAAAACATTTATCTGAAAAACACAAACAAGTCAATCAATTTTTAACATCTAAAGTACTGCATGTTTTTGAATATTTGAATTGCATTTGTTTAAAGGCTAAATTTTTGTATTTTTAAAGCAAACCAAAATTAAGTAATGAAAGAATCAATCATAGCAAGAGGCCCATGGGCCCTATCTCTCACCTGAGAGCAATGTCAATCTGTGACCCAAGCAGTTACCCTGAAATCATCATTGTTCGGGTTTGCTTAATACCCGCAGATGCTCCTTTACATCACCACAACCTTAACATATATTTATTTAACATTTGCATTCACACATTCGTTTCGTACTAAAATATTTATCCACATAAAACGGCAAATTTTATACCCCCCCCCCCCCTTTAACATGAGCATCGCTATGCAGAGCCACCATTTGTGACAAAAATATGTTGAAACAGCGAGTCAATTCAATTCATTCTTGAATTATGCAATCAATATCATAATAATACGCAGATAAAACATAGGTAATCACAGATTAAAAAGCTCTCCGAGACGAGGGATCACCTTTATGAGGTATCATCTTTATGAGATCACCTTTATCATATTATATGTAAATGACAGTTAATGATTTTGGATTTTCAAGGATACTGTTTTGACATAATATCGTATATCATATGTTAAAAAACAGTTTGATAATCATATGTTTAATTCATACGGGATTGTAAAATGCAATGTTTATAAATACAATAATATAGAATATGTTATAGCATCCTATGATACTATACAATATATATCATACGATACAATATAATAGAAATATATAATGATAAAATATGATATTGTAACATATAATATGACATTGTATCAAGATATGATATTGTATCACATAATATGATTGTATTGTGTTATACATTATTGTTTTTGATCACACAATCTTATATTTTTATATATAATAAGATACAATACAGTATCATATGATACAATATCATATCACATAATCCATCACAATATTGTATGATATGATTCTGTTATATGATAAAGTATGATATTGTATTGTATGATATTGTATCATAATGATACATGATTTGTATTATATGATACAATATAATTTTATACAACATTGTATCATATGATACAACATCATATGAATAGTAATTAATTATATAAAACAACATCATATCATACAATATCATATTTTGTTTTCCCTTGGGGTGAAATGTCACACTTTCATTGGTTTAAACATAGCACGTGATTGCCTCATATATCTCTATATTTGTTCAGTGAGAATTAATTTTAGGCAATATGGCCGTCATTGGCCGACGCTTCGCTTACTCATTTCGACATTTCATGGTATTTAATACAGAAACCGCATGCCGTAAAGTTCTTAAAGTATTTGGAGTAGTTGCCCTTTGAAATTCTTTAAAATTAGAGTAGTTTGCCCTTGGAAATTCTTTAAAATTAGAGTAGTTGCCCTTTGAATATTGACGTCACAATGTTGTGTCTGGGGCGGAAGAAAATGGCAGCGTCGAAATTTGCTGAAAATCTCTGCAGAGGAAAGGGAGAAAATGTTTAAAATTGAATAGCAACAACACATTGTAAGTAAACAGCATCCAAAACCTATGGCGCAGATTCAGCATTCATGCCTGTCAGGTGCATCAGTATCATAAGACGCACCATCCATGCAAGTTTGGTGAAGTTAGGACCAGTTATAACTAAGGAATAATCATCAGAGGGCACCTGCTCCAAAAACTTAAACCAGCTTTAAAAACCTTAACTTCCTTCAGCATCCGAAACCTATGGCTCAGATTCAGCATTCAAGCCTGTCAGGTGCAACAGTATCATAAGACGCACCCTCCATGCGAGTTTGGTGAAGTTAGAACCAGTAATAACTAAGATATAATCATCAGAGGGCACCTGTTCCAAACACTTTAACCAGCTCTAAAACCCTTAACCTCCTCCAGCATCCGAAACCTATGGCTCAGATTCAGCATTCAAGCCTGTCAGGTGCATTAGTATCATAATACACACCATCAATGCAAGTTTGGTGAAGTTAAGACCAGTAGTATCTTAAAAATCGGTATCAAAGGGCACCTGCTCTTAAAACTTTAACCTGCTCCAAGAAATAACCTCCTTCAGCATCCAAGTCCTTCAAGTAGGTAGGTCCAGATGCATCATCTATGCAAGTTTGGTGAAGATAGGACAAGTAATAACTTATATACAGGACCTGCAACAAAAACTTTAACCAGGTCCGGACGCCGACGCCAAAGGTATAGCATAAGCTCCCCCTGACTTCGCCTCGGTGAGCTAAAAATTAAGTGGTAATTAATTGCCTGTAAAACTGGGTATTGATGAATAAATTACTGCTTTCTGTAACAGAGCACAAACAAAAAATGTCACCAAAATAAAGCTGACATACCAGCCCATAATGATTGCAAAAGTATAGTATTGTTATAGATTTAAGTACCAAGGTTCTCTATTTAAATTTACCCATAAATATGAAATATAAGATTAAATATATGTACTGTACAATGAGTAATTTTTACCCTAAATTCCCCCCCCCCCCCCATTTTAATATAGTTTTAACATTGATAGGTTTAGGAAAAGCAGCTTAAGTTCTGAATTAACCATGTTTTAATTTCACCCACTGCCAATAAGGGAAAATAACACGAAAGTAAAACAGGACATAAATTTTCCTACATAAAATATACTGTGCAAAAAATTTGGTATCCATAATGCTTGTGTTGATTATTATTTAATTCACAAAAAGTACTTTGGTAATTCACCAAAAGGAACAAAATGACATTTACTTTTCAAGTATTAACAAAATTTTATAATATACATACCAAGTAAAAGTTCAAAAAGTTTCATAAATGTTCATTTGTCAGTTAGCGAAATTTGAAATGAAAATTATTCTGTAAAAATAAATGACAAATTGATAATGCTTAAAACATTCACTGTTATTTCGATTCACAATAGAAGTGTGTTATTTGTTTTCTTTACCATTATAACAATAAACAAATTTTACTTTTTGATTTATTTGAGATCTACACATGTAGCTCCCGTATACTTATGGCTAGTATACTTTTTAAACAGACTTTTGGCGTTGAATATCTTTGACTAATACGTCATCTTAAATATTTACATAGTTCATCGTCATATGAAACGATATTCTGAGTCTATTGAGTTGTATACGGAAATGTGTTCATAAGTGCTTATTTAATAAGACTGGCATTGTTTTTTATGATATTTCTGGGATAAAAATTAAACAATTTTTAAAATGACCATAACATAGACGATCATTAAACTCGGAATTGTTTCAACCTACCGGCATAGAGAGGTTTAAATTGAATTTATGAAATGTTTAAAAATGCTAGAAAATAACAACTATCCCGATAGCCTATTTTTAAGTTGCATTCAAACGGAAGACTTCTTGTTGCTCGCAACGAGATGGCATCTAGTTAAGGTCTTCCGTTCCCAATGAAAGACCTTATTGTTTTCGTACTGATTATAAAGGTCTTCTGTTTCCAACGGAAGACCTTATTGTTTTCGTACTGGTACTTATTATTAAAGTCTTTTGTTTCCAACGGAAGTCCTTATCGTTTTTGTAGTGTTTCTTATTATTAAGGTCTTCCGTTTCAAAAGAAAGACCTTATCGTTTTCCTAGTATTTTTATTAAGGTCTTCCGTTTCCAACGGAAGACCTTATTGTTTTTGTACTGTTTCTTATTATTAATGTCATATGTTTCCAACGGAACACCTTATTGTTTTCTTACTGTTTATTATAATTATTAAGGTCTTCCGTTTCTAACGGAAGACTTTCTTGATATTGCTTTGTTTCTTTTCCCCTTAATAAAGACCCTGAAAGGCACTACTACACCAGCTGTACGTTTCTCACACGCTTCTCGCACGCTATACGGTTTGTACGATATGATACGTTTCTCGCACGGTACGGTATGTTTCTTGAACGATACGATACGCTTCTCAAACGGTACGGTACGTTTTTCATACGATACCATACACTTCTTGTACGATACGTTTCTTGTACGATACCATACGTTTTCTATATGCTTTCCATGCGGTTTGTACGGTTTCTGTACGATATGAATTTAATTTCTTACAATCGTTGATCAGGGTTCTCATTAACATTTAGAGTAGGTGGAGGAAAATAAATAGTAGGCGGCACTATTGAGGGCCGAAGGCCCGCACTGAGGGCCAGAGGCCCGATGGGGGTGAGTCCGAGAGGGGGGTTTCCCCCCTTTCGGTAATAGGGGGGTACGGGGGTCCTCCCCCGGAAAATTTTTAAAATTTACATTGCAGGAGGTGTCATCTTGGACCTCTCTGGGCATATTTTGACCTGTTTTATTTGTTCCTAATATAGCACTTTTTAGGAGGCCATTTTGCAAAAAAAAAAAAATCTCATAGGCATAGCACAGAGCCTATCAATCTGACTTCCTTGATTTATATATTTAAATATTTTTTAAACAATTTTTTTGTTGTAGCAGTTGTATATTTTGATCGATTAAATGTATTGATATTTTTGTTTAAGTGTCTGGAAGACTATAGAGTCAGTCTGCAGCTCATTAAATAGACCTCTACAATTGTGTTATCACAATTATAAAAAATGCGCAAGTTTCATTGAAATCCATTTAGAAAGTTATAAGAACCCACTGGTTATTCTTTGTTAGAAAAAAATATGACACAAACTTACAGACTGACTTATCAGTAATGAATCAGACTTTATTTGTTACTTCAGTTCATCATTAACCCTTTACATGTATGTTTGGCATATTACATGTAGGTCTGGAATGGCTGACGTTCCCGTGCGCCATCTCAACATGTTGGGTTTGAGAAAGAAATCAGATCGTCATTTTGATATCAAATTGAATATAAACGATCGAGAGTTTTCATTGTGTGTGACATTATTAATAAATAAAATTAAAGGCAATAAATGGTCTGTGCAGGGACGTTTATACGTTCCTCATTTGTGTTAAAGAATAAAAAAGATCAGCCTTATTTCATAGAAATATAATATAAAAGACAAATTTAAATTCGTCATCCAATTTTGGAAACGGGGAAATTCCGTGCCATTATTAATCTTTAAAACAATCGGTCAATCAATTCGTTTATATCAGGGACGTATATACTATAGTATATACGTCCCTGCAATCGCAACTTCTCGGGCCTTTCCGGCAAGCTCGGAAAAACACCTCGAATGTATTAAAACATCACCGGATGTTAGAATTTTATACAAAATGGAGTCGCTTCCCATTAAAATAAGTATCGGCTAGACAGCTTCGTGTGTTGCTTTTGTGGTATATTTTAGGATATATCATTGACTTTAATGAAGTCTAGCTCACATCTCAACAGATCGTAAAATGCATTGTATTTATATCAAATTTTATAAAAAGGGGGGTTGTCATGGACGCCGAGGTAATACATTCGAGGTGTTTTTCCGAGCTTGCCGGAAAGGTCCGAGAAGTTGCGATTGTACGTCCCTGTTTATATTTTACTTGGCTTCCTATGCCTCATACAAAACCGGAAAAGAAAAACGCTTAATAAAACTTAAACCAGTCCGATTGTGATTCAGGAATCATCATCGCGTTTTAAAGAAGGGATCGTAATCTAATAAGAAAAGCATCAAAAGACAGCGATTTTATTTTATGTTTATGATTTTGCATTCACAACGTTTAATAAAACAAACGAGGTAACCGAAGGCCTCTACTGCATTACTGATTTTTCTTTACATGATCATACTAATTTTTGAAAGTAAAGTAACCGGCGCCATTGTTAAAATAGACGGCGAAATCGCCGGTCGCCGGCACTTATTGAGAACCCTGGTTGATGATTTACTTTTTTAAAACATCTTATTCACATTCATTTTAAAGTATTTAATTAGTTAGGATTATCACAAGTTTAAATAGATATATCGTCATTGACAATCTAAACTATGGCCTCATAGACAAATACCCGCCCGTTAAAGTAGCTGTTTGCGGGAACGGACTAATTACACCAAATGTCATTTACCTGTAAAGGCCGTGAATAAAAAAGCTACCGCTGAGTAAAACTAATCCCTTTACACAGGAAATGTCTCAATACGTTACAAGATAAGAATTCCAAAAAAGAGAGGAATAGAGAGTAATGTGCTCTGTACTGTCTGTTTATTTATTTATTTATTAATTTATATATCAATTTTCCCCGTTGAAATTACTTTTTTATGGCATTGTGAAGGAGAGAGAGAGAGAGAGAGAGAGACGTAGTCAGTTTGACACGCATTGATTTGAGATTTCGTACAGAAAAGAACATTACTATATGATATCAAATCATATTATATTGTACATCAAAGCGACTTTATCCGCTGATGAATAAATAATTTCTACTAAGGTTTAATCGAGATTAGCATTATAATAATTGGAAATCAAATGCAAGTTTCCGTTATGTAAGTGTACCACGTACACTCTCTCTCTCTCTCTCTCTCTCTCTCTCTCTCTCTCTCTCTCTGTCTCTCTCTCTCTCTCTCTCTCGTCTAATTCTCGCATGTATTTTTTTCTGCATTGTCGCTACCTCGGTACCCGCATTAATCGTCAAAGAAAGCATTTTTTTTTCGGAGATTTTCAATGATTATTTCAAGTTTATAAATCACCCGTAGAGTATTAATTTAGTGTTTTTACATTTTTTTTTTAATTCCATGAATACAAATATATATGCCATTACTGCAGGTGTTAATACTTCCCGTTAATTGGTAATCTGCAGCGCATTTACTACTTCTCAGTGTATATCTAAAAAATATTGTGTTCCTTAAATTTGGTTGGATCAACAGAGATTATGCAACATAAATACAGCAGTATACACACGCTGATACACGCTGATACACAGCAGTATACACACGCGCCCCCGGGCTTGTTAGGTGAAACAGGTGATCGCGGCAAGGTGTGAAAACCGGGAACTTGTGTTCATTATTCTTAACCTAAAAAGTTGGTATCTTTACAAAGAAAAAACCCCCACATAAAATGAAAGAAAATCCAGACTTATTTTCATTTTTCATTCTAACCATTAAAAACTGCAAACATGAAAAATGAAAATATTGGTCGGTACAGACCTTTTCTGCGTGTCCAAGTTTAAAATATATTTCTGTAAAGCATGCACTTATATTTTGTGGTCAAATTCAAGTTAGTTTATCATTTTGGTATTTATCCAAAGCAACTGTAGAAATAAAATCATCCAACCATTTTGCCACCTCCCCCCCACCCCCCCCCCCCCCCCCCCCAAGGAATATTTGTTATTCGTTACATACCGTGAAGTAAAGTTCTCATAAAAATTTCTAAGTTCCTCTCACGCTTTTCATACGGTTCTTATACGCTTTGTACGATACGATACGTTTCTCATACGATACGGTACGTTTTTCATACGATACGATACGATACGTTTCTCATACAATACGATATGTTTCTCGCACGGAACGATACGATTCTTATACGGTACGGTACGTTTCTCGCACGATACGATACACTTATTATACGATACGAAAGTCGCACGCTTCTCATACGCTTTTTAGGTGTAGTAAGGCGTTCCAGGGTCTGTATTTTCTTTCTTTACGCATTTTTGTGGACGCGATTTCTCGAGAACGGCTCGGCCATTTTTTTTAAACAATTAGAATTAATAGATAATGATCTGAACCTTTTGGAATTCTTTTTTTTAATTGATGACGTCCTTTTCCGTTTTTGAGATATTGACGTTTTAGTGATTTTTAAAGGATCGGCCTGTCCAGAGATTTTTTCTAAACGAATAAACATATTGAGTTCAAATTTTTAGGGATTGAAGACCAAAGATTGAAGATGTGACAGAAGCTTTTTTATTGTTCTGTAAAAAAAAAAAGCGCTGAAAGGCGCCCAAGCTCGAAATAGGGGGAAAAACAGCGTCGTGATTTTGCATGGTTTTCTTTGAATATCTGTTTTCTCAAGTATTTTCTTAAAACATGTAGAACATAATACGTTATAAAAGCAATTATGTTTATCGTGGAGTTATTTACCTAAACAAGACAATTATGTACTCTTTTGTCACGTAATAAGAGATATTTTGGGGCTAGAAGTCCGAAATATTGAACTTCAATATCTCATAATGGAGCAAGATATTAAAAGCAATATCAAACAAAAGATGCTCAGAATAATGTGCTTAACAATATGCAACCATAATTTGTTTTTGTTACGTAGTACCTAAAAAGAGTTAAAGGGTCGGCCCCTAAAACGGTCTTAAATTTCAAGATATCTCGAGAACGGTACCTGTGGAACAAAATGTGTGTGAAATGACAACAGCTTTTTTTACATCAAGAAAAGGGACTGGTCCTTTAACCTAAGCGCCGAGATAGCTCTATAATCTTTTAATAATAACTTTTAACTGTTTAAACCATGATCCCTGGGGATGCAGCTGGATGTAAATACAAACAAGAGGCCCATGGGCCACATTGCTCACCTGAGCAACACTAGACATAAAATTAGTTTTATGAAGTCATATCCAAAATAGCGGGACAATGAATGAGCCAAATAGATCCTGTATTAAAAAAATTTCAAAATTTTCTACAGATATTCTTATGTTCAGCCCCTTATGTAATTAGATGATTTCATAGTTATGACACATATTGAGCATTGCCATTCTCATAAAGATCTTAAACAACTATTCGTATAAATATAAATCTACATCAAACTTTGAACCCCTTGTGTGGCCCAAGAACTACCCAGGGCCATAGTCTAAACTGAGAATCAACAAATGTCAATATGCTAGCATATTAGTAACACTATATACTATATATTTTTGAGAATGATTAAATTTATTTCCTATGTAAAAATTCGACCTCCCTCTTATAGTCTCATCCTTTTTTATTTGATTTTTTTTCTATATATACTACACTACCCGATGATTCTTCCAAACAAGTTACAGCTTTTCTGCTTAATTGATTTTCGAAAAGAAGATATTTCTCTATATATTCCAATGTGAATATTCGACCCCCAATTGTAGCCCTACCGTACCCCCAGCGATCATGGTTTGATTAAACTTGAATCTACACTACCTGAGGATGCTTCCACACAAGCTACAGCTTTTCTGGCCAATTCGTTTTTGAGAAAAAAATGTTTAATAATTTATCTCTTTTTATTCCTATGTCAATCTTCGTCCTTTCATGATGGCTCCACCCTGCCCCCAGGGATCATGGTTTGAAAACTTGAATCTACACTACCTGAGGATGCTTCCATACAAGTTTCAGCTTTTCTGGCCAAGTGCTTTTTGAGAAAAAGATTTAGAAAGATTTTTCTATATATATTCTCATGTAAAAATTCGACCCCCGTGGTAGCCCCACCATACCCCCGGGGATCATGATTTCAACAAACTTGAATCTACACTACTTGAGGATGCTTCCATACAAATTACACCTTTTCTGACCAATTGGTTTTCGAGAAGACTTTTTTAAAGATACCAACAAATGTGTAATAATTCTTAATTATCTCTCTTTGAAAAAGGGCGTAACCCTTTATTTTTACAAACTTAAATCCCTTTCACTTAAGAATGCTTTGCATAAAGTTTAGTTGAAATTGGCCTAGTGGTTCTGGAGAAGAAGAAGAAGAAAACATAAAAAGTTTGCAAACGAACGACAGACAGACGGACAGACATTCAGACAGACAAACAGACAGACGGACGGACAGACGGACGACAGACAAAATGTGATCAGAATAGCTCACTTGAGCTTGAGCTTTCAGCTCAGGTGAGCTAAAACCCGGATCAGCTCCCTTTTACTCACATCCAGTGGAAGCTTACAATTACGTCGATAGTAAACTAATTCACACTTATAGAGAAAAAATAAGTGCCAATTTGAAAAAAAAAAAAAATTCAGCCAGGTACAATGTCTATAATTATCAAAACAAAATTCACTTTTCTCACAATTTACCTGTATTGGAGCACAAAACATTGAGTCCATTACATGTATTTTTATATAGTTGTATAGATGGATATAAAGTCTTTAACTTGTTTAATAATAAATTATGTGTTGTCTGTCCAAAAAGCTATCAGTTTATTTTTCAGCCATAATTGACAGAGACAAAGTAAGTGCATTATGGTAGACTAACCACTGGTTAAACAATAGTAACCAGTGGTTAGATAGCCACCGGCTAAATTCACTTCGAGCAACACAACTTTGACCACTGGTTATTAAACCAGTGGATACTGACTTTGACCAACGGTTAAATTAACCAGTGGTTAATGTTAACCAGAATTTTGAGCAACCCAGTCCTGGATGTTAACAGTGTACCTCTACCAAAAGTTTAGTTTTATATCTTGCATAGGGTCTTCTTATTTTTGGTGAAAATGTTATTCTATAAAGGTAAAATGTCAAAGATTAAGTGTATGCAAAAAATAAGTGTAAAATTCGGATACTTTAAGGTATTTATTTTTTGTTCTTCTACCGATGGGCCATATGGAACAATATCCTTTGAACGCCCATGTAAATTCATTGTTGCTCAGGTGAACGATGTGGCCCAATGGGCCTCTTGTTATTTCAAAGTTACCGGGAGAACTATTTTGCGGAGTAAAAATTAAATCTGATCACATGATATAGTTAGACAGATGTTTGAAAGTTTTGGAAAATACGAAGCTGAAAGCTCAAGTAAGCTTTTCTGATCACTTTTTGTCCGGCATCCGTCTGTATGTCTGTCCGTCTGTAAACTTTTCACATTTTCAACATCTTCTCAAGAACCACTGGGCCAATTTCAACCAAACTTGGCACAAAGCATCCTTAGGCTAAAGGGATTTAAAGTTGTGAAAATTAAGGACCACGCCCTTTCACAAGGGGAGATAATTAGGAATTATTGAAAATTTTCGAGAATTTTTCAAAAATCTTCTCAAGAACAATAAGGCAAGGTAAGCTGAAACTCGTGTGGAAGCATCCTCAGGTAGTGTAGATTCAAAATTGTGAAAATCATGACCCCCAGGGTAGGGTGGGGCCACAATCGGGGGGGGGGGGCGACTTTTTATATAGGAATAAATAGAGTAAATTTTTAAAAATCTTCTTCTCAGAAACTAATCAGCCAGGAAAGCTGAACTTGTGTGGAAGCATTCTCAGGTAGTGTATATTTAAAGTTGTGAAAATTATTACCCCCAGGGGTAGAGTGGGGCCAAATTGGGGGTCGACTTTTTACATAGGAATATATAGAGTAAATCTTTAAAAATCTTCTTCGCAAGAACCATTTTGCCAGGAAAGCTGAAACTTATGTGGAAGCATCCTCAGGTAGTGTAGATTTAAGGTTGTGAAAATCATGACCCTTAGGGGGGTAGGGTGGGGCTACAATGGAGGGTCGATTTTTAAAATAGGAATATATAGAGTAAATCTTTAAAAATCTTCTTCTCGAGAACCATTTGGCCAGAAAAGCCGAAACTTATGTGGAAGCATCCTCAGGTAGTGTAGATTTAAGGTTGTGAAAATTATGACTCCCGAGGGAAGGGCAGGGCCACAATGGGTGGGTCGAATTTTTACATAGGAATATATAGAGTAAATCTTTAAAAATC
>WFKH01011581.1:33991391-34009364 GCA_016163765.1 Magallana hongkongensis | reverse complement strand
ATAGGAATATATAGAGTAAATCTTTAAAAATCTTCTCAGAAACTAATTAGCCAGGAGAGCTGAAACTTGTGTGGAAGCTTTCTCAGGTAGTGTATTTTTAAAGCTGTGAAAATCATTACCCCCAGGGGTAGAGTGGGGCCACAATTGGAGATCGAATTTCTACATAGGAATATATATATAGAGTAAATCTTAAAAAATCGTCTTCTCAAAAACTAATAAGCCAGGAAAGCTGAAACTTGTTTGGAAGCATCCTCAGGTAGTGTAGATTCAAAGTTGTAAAAATCATGATTCCTGGGGGTAGAGTGGGGCCACAATGGGGGTGGAATTTTTACATAGGAATATATTGAGTAAATCTTTAAAAATCTTCTTCTCAGAAACTAATCAGCCAGGTGATTATTTAATATTGTTTAGACTTTGGCTTCTGGATGATTCCTGGAGGATTGGGTCTCACAAGGGGTTCAGAGTTTGATGTTGGTTTATATCCCATATATAAACAATTGTTTACGATCTTTTTGAGAGCTGCAATGCTCAACATGTGATATTACTATAAAATCACCCTGTTAGAAAAGGGACTAATGATAATAAACATAAGAATATCCAGTGGAAAAAATTGATAAATTAAAGGAGACTTACTTGTAAGGCGAACTTTGATTGAAATTCTCCGATGCATTCAGGAACGTGGGGGCAGGTGAGATATGCTTGCTAGTTCCCAGATCAGTATTTAAAGAATCATGTGATAAAAAAAAACTTATATAAGGGTGGGACATGGTCGGGCACCTGCCCCCACGTTCCTGAATGCCTCGGAGAATTTCAATCAAAGTTCGCCTTACAAGTAAGTCTCCTTTAATTTATCAATTCTCCTTCGGCATCCAGTCACGTGGTGTCATGTGAGACTTTAAAGTCAATTGATACATAATTAAAGCATAATGTAAAAACGTACTTCCAAGACAATTACAATATTTATTTGTACAATATGACTATTTCTTCATTTTTGACAAAATTCCTGAAGAAAAACAAACATCACTTTCAATGTTTTTGTCATAATAAGTCTGAGCAGATGTCCAACCAACACTGTCCATGATCGTAGTAATCGGAACATCTGATGATTTCTCCGCACTCGAAGATGCCGCCCAAGTGCTGTGCGCCTTATAGATATCAGTATATATCTTGGCGTTCTGTAAACACAACTTAAGCTACCTAGCTAAAGTATCAGTAGATACCGCTTTACGGCTTTTGAGTTGAAATTAACAATTGAGAAACATTATTTCGAAACACTTTTGTTCTATCTAAGTAATCTAAAATACAAGAAACAACACAAATACAAGGATTATCTACATAATGCTTAAATTGAAGAGGTTTCAAATGAAAACCTGGTCTGCTCTGTTTCATTAATTCCTTAACATCAAAAATTATTACAGAAGAATTCTCATTGACAGTCATAAACTCAATGTTTAACGCTTTCAATGTCTGCAGTCTTTGTCCTGAAACTAGAGCCAATAGTATGACCAATTTCATTGATAAACCTAATAACGACATGTGTCGTTTTTTGCCTAAACTAACTAAATAATCTAACACTTGTCTAACATCCCATGCACTGGAATAACGTGGGAAACTGGGATTGATGTTGAACACTCCTCTCATAAATCTTTTGACTAACGAGTGTTCCCCTAAATTCGAGTCATCCTCTAAACAGACAAAGTAAGATAAAGCACTCCTTCTGTATTTAACGCACTGTAACTAAGTCCTGATTTATGAAGTGAAGTTAAATATTCAATTACCAAGTTCACAGAAACTTTATAAGATCGATCAACTTTCCCATCTATGAACTGAAACCATTTGTTTATATAAATACCATACTGTTTATGAGTAGACCTTCGCCAGGACTTCATAATGAGTGAAACTGATTCCTCTGATAAACCGCGTCCCTCGTATAATTGCCGGACACATGACAAGCGAGGAGGTGGAGTTTGTTGTGAAAGGAGTGAATCGCAGACAGCCGATTCGGTAACCTCAATGTCTTTGTGCTGTTCGGAATCTTTATGGGCAGAGCTAGACACATCCTCATTAGCACCGGAAACCATAACTGTGTTTCCCATCACGGAACAATTAAAATTCCTTCGGGCTTGTCTTGCTTTATTTTCTGTGACACTCTGTCTATAATGCTGAAAGGAGGAAATGCATAAATGGTAGAAAACTGTTGCCAATTAATTGTGAATACATCAAAAGCTACAGATCCTGGGTCAGGATTCCACGAAACATAGTTCTTTAACTGAGTGTTTATACGAGATGCAAATAAATCAACACTTGGAAAACATAATCTTTCACACAATGCATCAAATATATTTGAATTCAACATCCACTCTGTGTCGTCTCTAATTTTCCGACTCTCAAAATCTGCCTCAATGTTATCTTTACCCGGCAAATAAGCCGCTGGAATCCAGATGTCGTTAGCTTTAGCTAAAAGCCAAATTTTCCTTGTAATATCATTACATTTTAAAGATCTTGTTGACCCGAAATGATTGATACAAACAACAGCAGTTGAATTGTCAATATGAATCTTTATGTTTTTTACAAAGAATTGATAAAAAACTCTTTAGTCCTAAGAAGACTGCGTACAATTCTAAATAATTAATATTCAGGGCATAAGCAACCTCTGATTCTGTCCAATTATCCCCAGTTTTAGAATCACCTAATACTGCGCCCCATCCAGATAACGATGCATCAGTGAATAACTCAATTTGAGGATTAATACGTCTTATCGGAGCACAAGTGTTCAACATAGTGTCATAAAACCACATCATATCAAAATAAGCTCTGATAATTTTATAGGAGAATCAAAATTCCCAAAACTCTTTGACAATGCTTCAATCTTCTCAATTTCAATCGTCTTAGAAAACAACATTCCGTAAGGAATTGCCACTGAATAAGCAGTTAATAATCCCAAGAGTTCTGAAATATCGCGAATTGTGTACGAATTTTGTTGAATAAACTTAATCTTTTGTCGCAAGGTAGCTATCTTTTTATCAGTCAGACTTATTGTCATTTCAACAGAATTAATTTCATATCCAAAAAATGCAAATGACTGCGTAGGTTTAAAAATAGACTTCTCTTCATGTATGATAAATCCCATTTTTTTCAAAAGATCACAAGGGTAGAACACATTGTCTGCACATTTTTTAAACGTTGCAACCTGTAAATACACATCGTCAATGTACACTACAGAGATAAATCCCTTTGATCTTAACGAAGCAAATACTGGCTTTAACAATTTTGTTAAAACTCTTGATGCCGAACTTAGTCCCATTGCCAGACATGTGTATTCCATAACATTGCCCTTCCAAATAAATCTCATAAATTTTCTAAATTCGTGGTGAACATTAACCGTGTAGTATGCGTCATTCAAATCGATCTTAGCCATGTAACAATTCTGAGTCATTATATTTAAAACAGATTGTAAATGTTCCATTTTGAAATGTTTGTACACAACAAATTCATTGATCTTTAAGATTTAAACTAAGTCTAAAGGATCCGTCGGATTTTGGTACCGTGAAAACCGTAGATATAAATTCACCATCACAATGGCTAGTTTTGCGAATTATGCCCTTCTCGAAGGAAAAAATGAGATCGCCAATTATTTCTGAATCACGCTTACAAGCAACTGTGGGTCTACCCCTCGTCTGATATGGAATTTCACTAAATTCAATTTTATATCCTCTAACAATATCAAGAATACATGTATCCGATGTCAAGTCTTGCCAGTATTTTATATACTTTGATATACGACCAGCAATGCGTGCACTCACCTGCGAGTCTAGAACTTCTTTGCTTTGTAAGGGGTCCGCACACTGCTGCCCTTGTTCCATACGGATGACTGAGTGTTGTCTCGGGGTTGTTTCCCCCACCCCGTTTTTCCCTTCTGGGATCCATTTGTCCAAGAAGGCCTTGATCCTAAAAAAGGATTTGTTGACGGTTGATATTTGTCAACTTTCTTTCCAACTTTGTTGGCTTCCTGAATCAATTTTAGTTGATCAGCAATGTTATCTCCAAAAAGCATTTCCGTCACAGGAACCTGGTTAGAACACAAGGATCAATAATCCGTGTGCAGATTAGGCTTGATGTTGTTCCTTCGATATTCATTCATGTCATCATTAGCCATAGAAAGGAGAACCACGGTATCCATTAGACTTTCGATTAGCGGTGAAATTTCCTCATTTTCGCCTTTTGGATCCTTTTCAACCAGTTTTTCCAGAACATACGCAACCGGTCCAAAAGCCCGGAGAAGAGAGGATTGTGTTTTCTGAAATTCAATATCCTTTCATCTCGTAGTCGTTGAAATTTTTCTCCAAATTTCGGGATTAACCCTAGGAGTAGAGAGGTAATCACAGTTTTCGGGCCGAGGATTCTTCTCCAATAGATCAATTCTTCTTTTTTCATCATCCTTTCTTGTTTGCCGATCGCGAACAATAGATTTCAGAATCTTAGAAAGTTCTGCATTAATAGACGGCCCCCGTCTTTTCGGAAGAAGTGAATTTGTCCGAAAGTTTAGGCAAAAATTGAAATATTACCGTCTGGCTTAGCTTCCTCTTTTTCTTGAGAAGAGTTTCCTTCTACAGAGAGATTATCTATCTCTATATCATCGTTAGATGATTTCCTTTTCTTGGTAGCGGGCTCCTCACAAAAAGTGTAAATCCGCGCATTTGTGGATTTAATTTTTTCAATCACCAAAGACTGAAATTCTTGAAACTGTCTTTGTTGTGATTCGATCAGGAACTTAATCGAATCGCTTAATGACTACGGAACAGATTGCTGTTCCTTTATCGGAGTACTTGTATTTTGAGGACTTCCGAGATTACTCGGGGCATTTGCCGCCTCAGTAGATATATCCAAATGTTCGTCAAATTCCAATTCTTTAGCAAGTCTTTGCAATAACGAATCAGTCATATTTCACAACGTAAAATTCCGCGTAAAATAAATTTCACGATAACAATGATATCTCGTGACTGGATGCCGAAGAAGAATTGATTTTTATTTGTACAGGATCTACATGTATTATACTACATTGTCCAGATAGTTTGTATTATGACTCCATTAAGCTGATTTTATTATACATATTGTTCCTCAGGTGAGCGATGTGGCCCATGGGCCTCTTGTCATAGTACCAATATATAAGGAGTAAACTTTTAAAAAGCTGCATGGCCGAAAGGGCAAGTGTTCTCTTTAAAATGCTTTTAAAAAACTGTACTAGACCATCAGGCCATCAGTTATTTCGATACCAGATTCCCAGATTGAGGAGAAATGGTAGAAATAAATTAGTATTACATGTACAATAAATATTATACACGGATAACACTTTTCATTTATATATATTTCCTATTAACTATGCATATCATAAATATACTTCTTTTTTAAAACCGCATGGTTTTGGTAATAGTTTCTTAACTCATTTTCTCAAATCATGTCCATTTTACCCAACCTGTGCAAGCACGGGTTAATGTCTAGTATTATTCAATCAAAACAAACAAATCGGATCACAAAAAAGGAGTTACAATAATTTTTCACAACCCTTATCGCTGTCGCTGAGCAATTTTCTGTTAGCATTAATTCTTACCTATAACACCCCCACCCAACTTACTTAAAATAAATTCGATTTTGAAAGTAATAGTGTGTAAAAATATATTTTTGTCCCCCTTTCCCCTTTTTTCAGATTTTTTATTTTTATTTTTCGGGAGAATCTTTAAAAATAGTATAAAATTGCACTGTTTCATTAATCACTAATATTATCTATTAGAGTATATATGTTTTTGCATTGCTATGATAGACACTAATAGGAATATTTAACTTGCATGCTCAAGGTAGTAAATAATTTATCTGTTAGAGTTCAGAGATAATTTGTATTTCGCATTCCATTATTTGTCAGATGCAATATACACTGGAGCCTCAGTAATACGGACGCTTTTATGCCCAAGTCCAGTCGTCCGGATAGGTGAGGCGTCCAGATATCTGAAATGTGTCTATTGTTGTCATAAATGATAATTTATTTGTTGATAATGGTGGTTGATGCTGTTTTCTTTGCCTTTCATACTAAACAGCAACAAATTAGAGTTGTCCTTTGAAATTCACCTGTTTTTAATACAAGAAACCCTGCTTTATATTGTTATTTAGTCAAGAAATAATAACCAAACTATAATAATAGCCAAATCTAGCTATTAAATATATTTTGTCCAAATGTGAAATGTGCCTATTTACGTTATGTTTTTTAACACTCTATTTCAGTATTTCTAGACATGTCAATTTTCCACTTCCGATCAGTTGACATGCTTTCTTTTTTGTTTTCTTCCTGTTCTTCTGGTTTTGACTTAATCTAACAAGAAATTCGCGAGACACTTCATGTAAAATAACTTCTTTAAATATATATAAATAACACAAAGCTTTGTAAAAATTTCCTGATTTATTGAGCACATTCTTCCTTTGAAATAGAGGGGTATTTAAATAAGTGATTGCACTTGACAGGTGCACAGTGTAAAGATATCCAAGCCACGTGCAGTGAGGCGTGACTAATCCTGTCTAACCAGTACTGTAGTACTGTCGGTAATATTTGAAAGTGATTTGGGAAGTCAGAGTGTTTATACGAGCTTCTCATTGGGGTCTAGCAGGTGAAAAAGGTGTGAGACTCAACTGACAGGTGTAATCTTTCTATTGTATTAAGCGGAGTATCATTAGATGTTACCGTCCAGTTAAATAAAGCAAAATTTATAATTAAACAGATTTTTTTGGTAAAAACAAACTGTCCTGATCCGGAAGGTTAATTGAAACAAAATAACGGATAAAAAATCTGTACCAAATAAAATAGTCTGTAACTAAAGCGTACGGATATCTGGTGTCTGGATATCTGAAGCCCCACTGTATTTGGATATGCATGCATAAAAGTAATATACACATTGTATTACTATCAAAATTTAAAAATATGTCTCATTCGTTAATTGTGCTATTGTATTTTATTTTTAAAAAATTCCTCTGTGTGAAAGAAGAAAATTGTATCTCAATGCGCTCAATTCCTCAAATTAAAAATATTCAAAAATTTAATTGGTCTTCCTAATTATAAACGACTGTTGTTTACCTGGCGTGAACTCGTGTGACGTTTTAAAACCTTACTCACTTGATCGATGAATACACTATAATGAAAAATGTTGTCACATGATATGTTAAAGAGCTTTAATAATCAATGTATCGACAGGCATATCACTCTTTTTTACTAAGGCAAACCCGTTATTTTCATCATAATTCAAAAACAACAAAGGGCTAGAAGCTAGGATGATTATCTGGTCTAATATTTTCTTAGGAACGGCGATAATGCCTTTATCCCCGTAACAGAAATGTGTCAGAACTATAGAAACTGTTTTAACGATGTCGTTTTTATTTACACTACTGTACTCATGTATGAAAAACTATCAAATTGATGTAGATTTCATACAATTCATCATATAAGGAGGGGGCCCCAGAAAGTAGTTACAGCATACCATCCTTTTAATTTTTTTGTACTTGGGTATATTAACGTTTAGCGAGACATTTCTAATGATCAACAAAATTTCAACGTCAATCATAGAATAATAAGCAAGATACAGAGCTCACAATTCTGCTTGGTTTGAGTCATATTTTGTTCACATAAGTATATTACATTCAACTAAAGATTTTTTAATTGGTATGTTCTATTTAGCATTGAAAATGTAAAAAAAAAAGAAAAAAAAGAATGGCTTCAGCTCTGTGTACAAACATAGAATTGTGAGCAAAGTTCTGTATCTTGTTTATAATTCGAAGCTTGACACTCAAATATGGTTAGTAAATAGAAAATTGTAAACAATTAAAACAGAAAAAAAACATGCACTAAAACAAATAAAGAGCACACTTTATTTTTCACAATAATATATATATATACCTACATATTTTCGTCAGCGATAATAAACTCTGTTTAAACTGAATTGACTAGATAAAAATGCTGAGCATCTCAACAAAACACATTGCATTAATCAACCCTTACGCCAAAGATCATACCGAATTACCGATAGAATGAATTGTATTTTAATATGTTGTCAATGCATCAGATTTATCTTATTTTGCGCAGGTAAACAGTTAACTGTCCGATTTACCGAAGTCTTATGTTTGATTTGATACATAAAAATTACAAAATACGGGCGATAGTTCCCCAAATAATGAAAATGAAACGAAAATCAAAACAAGCTAACACCACCGTCAAAATTGAAAACTGTCAACTCATTGAAATATTTAACCTCAATTTACTTCACAAAATCGACTCCAATTTATCTTGCATGTTTCAAAGAATCCCTTCGTACGCGAACTGTTGCAAAACAAACATATTCATCATTGTCAGACCAACCCGTTTATCATAGGTCCAACATGGCTGATTTAAACACAAAGAACCTCGTTTTCGAAATATGGAATACCGAACCCGAAGTTATGTACACTGATTTATTTCCTTTATTATTTTCGTAATAACTCAAATTTGGAACAAAATTAGCCCTTAATTTTTTCAATTTATATTTTCCTGTCCATAAGGATGATTTATACTAAATGACGTTGAATTTGAATCAATAGTTCTTGAGAAAAAGATTTTTAAAAATGCAACCCCCTTTTTTACAGTTTCTAGGTTTCCTCCGCCTTGAAAGAAACTGGCCTTTTATTTCTGCAATTTATATTCGCCTTCCAATGAGAATGTTTTGTGCCAAATTTGGTTGAAATTGGCCAAGCAGTTTTAGTTCAAAATGTAAAAAGTTTACAGACAGACGGACAAAATGTGATCAGAAAAGCTCACTTGAGCTTTCAGCTCAGGTGAGCTAAAAATGAATAAAAGTATTAAACATTTGAATTGAATTACTATCAATCATGTTCATAGATAAAAGAAGTAAAATACATCGATTTTAAATATATTTTGCCCATCGTTTCAGTTTGTACAAGAATCCTGTACATCGGGCGTTGACAGAGGTGTAAGCGAAGCTTGTGTAGCACGACCTCTGGTGAGAGAATGCCACAATGCAGTGTGACTTTCCATATATGGTAAAACAATTGGCCGCCATCTTGGAATTGAGCTATCCTCCAAAAACGGAGGTTGCCTAGACCTGATTAATGTTTAACAAAAAAACTATTCTGGTGTCATTGCACAGTACACTAAGAAGTTGTTCTGCAGAATATTTCAAGATTTGAAAGTTTAGATTGATTTCTGTGATGAATTTTGAACTGTCACTTTTGGCCTTTTTCCTATGAAATAACAAACTTGCATCTAATATATTTTTTTATGAATCTCGAGTAAAAGTGTTAAAGGGTAACAAGTTCTTAAGCAAACTTTTTATAATTACTCCTCCTAATTTTCTAAGACTATTTCCCCTTTTGGTAGGAAATTCGAAGCCCTTCACTAGAGGGTACTTTGTGCCAAGTTTGATTGAACTTGGTTAACATTAAGGCGATTACTACTATCAAATTTATGCTGAAATTTGTGACTTTAAATAATAGTTTATTTAGGTAAGCAGATAAAATTTCAAAATGATCGGTTTTTAAAGTAAATTTTTTTCTGTAACACAGATTAATCTTGTAATCTTTTGAATTAATTAAAATCTTAAAGAACACCATCTTTCCTTTCAGTATTCAGTACTCAATAAAAGGAACTTACCTCTCTTTCATTTAAATAATCAGGTCTTTTTCCTTTACACACTTTTATCTTCCGAAGCCTTTCTTGAAGATCTTTCTTTGTTTCTTTCATATAGTCGTCTACCTTAGAAACTAACTCACGGCAGCTGAACTTTTCATGATCAGATCCTTCATAGCGTTTAAATTTCACATTGTATGCAATCGGACCAGCAATGCTAAATCCTAAATAAAATGACACTTCCTCCTCGGAATCAAATTTTCTGTTTGTTCCTCTGATTTTACTTATTATAATATGTTCACCGTGTTTATTTTTAAATTCAATGATCGTACTGGCCCCGTTCCTGCCATTTTTAATAGTCCCATATAAGCGTCTCAACTTTTCTTTTGTTCTTGGATGATCTAATAAAGAATCATCAAACTGAGACTTGGGATCCTCTCTGAAAAATATGACCTGCGAACGATGGCACAGAGCGTTTATGCCTTTACCATTTGCAAGAAAGAATTGTGGTGTAGGTTGAGATATATTTCTCTCCTCTTTACAAGAATAAACACTTTTCTGCACAGTTTTATTGTACTTCTGCTGCTTAAAATTTCCTTGCAAGTAAGAAAAAGATTTTTGTAAAAGAGAATCGTCATGAAATGGTGGCTTAGTATCACCAGGCCATAATAACATGCTGATAAAAAAATATGCTAGATCTACCTTTTCAGTTCCATTAGTGACGATATGATGACAAATTTTGAAGATTTTGTTTACGGAAACCCTTTGCTTATATCCTACAACACCAAGTGCAATATTCACACAAACTTCATTTGCAAGGTCGATGACATTTTTCCTTTCTATCTCTTCGATATGACGTTTTATTTCTAACAGTTTGTCTGTAATTTCTTTTATATTGTCATGAATTCCACTGTACTTAATGTGATTAAAAATATTCATATACGAATTCCCTTTCAAAGTCCATAACCTTCCTCTGTGATATGAATCCTTTTCTGCTTTAGTTGCACCATCGACTGGAGAATCTGCAGATTCACCATATATTCGAGTAAAATTTTCAAGCATTAATTCATGTCTATAATGGAAACTTCTGTAAAATCTATGTACTTTTCTTTTTTTAGAAGTATTTCGAAGAACCATTTCTGGTTCGTAGAACGTAGTATTAAAACAAACATTATCCTCTAAAACCTTAAAGGCATCATGTGCTTGTTGACGCATTTGTTTAAGCCTTGCATGAAAACCTTTCCACAAATCACCTATCTCATCAGGAATGTAATCTTTTTCTTTGAGGTATCTAATTACGTCTTTTCTGTCCATAACATAAATTATATTTTTGGTCAAAAAATTCGTAATTTCGTTAATGGTACAAATGGCATCAAGAAAGCAAAACAATTTTTGGGTGTCCGTTTCACCATCTCGTTCTCTTTGGGCTAGCATGAAAACGTCGAGAGAATCTAAAATCAGCTTCAAATACTCAGGAACTTGTTGGGGGTTAAATGTTTGATCTTCTGTTAAATGTTTAAATTTTTCACGCATAACAAGACCATAAGTATGAAGTATAAATGATAACGATGATTTTTGTGATGAATCTTTCGCTGTTTTAGCCCATTCAATTGCTTCGTCGTACTTTTTCCATTCTGAATAGAGCCGAGCTAAAGCTTGTGCTAACATATAATCACTGAATATTTCAAATCCTATTTTCAATATTTCAGCCGCCCCAACATAGTTATTTCCTGAATCCTCTTTTATATCCTCAATCAAAGGACTGAACTTTGTTGTCTTTTCATCATCATATTCTTCCTTTTTCCGCCGTTTAAGCATTTCTAACGTAAAATCTACAAGAAACTTTTTTCCATACGACACACTTTGTAACAATGAACAACTGAGATATTCTTTAACAATGTCTGCCAAATGTGATTTTTCTCTCTTCATGATTTCACACAAGATTACTTCTCCAAGACTTGGATGAGCTAATCGAACTTTTCTACAGAATTCCATTTCTTCGATAATTAGCAATATCTTTAATGGGCTTGACAAGTGTTCCTCCCAACAAAATATGCGGTCTAATCCCATTAACTCATCACAACAATCCAGCGGAACAAATACTTTCACACCATGCCGGGAAAGTGGCTTGTATGTTGTGAGTAAAGACACATATTTTATAAGCTTGTACTCATTAGATACCGGATCAATTCTTGATAACAAATGATGAATAGTGTTTTTGATATATTCTGGGTTGAATTCGTATCGCATTATCATGAACGATATTAAATTTTGTGGATTATATTCATTCAAGTCCAGTTCTCTCGCTTCTTCGTCCAACTGAATATATTTGTCGTTAAACCAGTTTTTCTCTTTATCGCCAAATTTCTGTTTAAGATAGAATATATTTTGACTTTCATAATCATAATCACTTAATGTTGCTTCTCTTTGGCAAGCTATGATCAAGCAATTCATACCATTATTTAAGTTATTCTTTCTGAATTCAATATTTAGCTCCCTTGTGAATTCAGATAATGAAATTTCCATGTCATCTAATAAAAGCACTAAGGGGTTTGGTTTGTTCTCCTTGTATTTCCATAAAGATAATATATGGTTTGTGGTCATTTCTGAAAGTTTTTGTACAACACAACACCTATATTTCTCTCGAAAATCCCATAAGAGCTGATGACCTAGAGTTGTGGCCCCTGCTCCAGGTTCATGTGCAATTATTAGTGAAACAACTTTAGAGGTTTCTACTTTGGCATAACTTAGAAGAGCTTGAGCTCTTTCCTGTAGTGTACTATATCGAAATCTTAGACAGACTTGATTTTCATAGAAATTCCACCAGGTCACGTGTTGGCCTTTATAAAACTGCTTTTCCTGTTCTCTGACAAATTGTTTGCGAGTTTCATTGTTGTTGAATTTTTTATTTTCGCATTGTTTTGCACTTAGTATTCTTAGATCTGCTAAACTGTCTATAAATCGTTCATCTGCATTTAAAAGCGCACCAGATGAACTGGGTAAAAAGCAATTAAGTTTCTCATCATATCCAGCTAATGATGTTATAGTACTATTTACATGATCCCATGGCATGCCTATTACCGATACTTTTTCCAAATTTTTCCTGCTACCTTTACCTTCTTTTATTATGGTCTCTGCAAAATCATCAAATATTCGTTTTTGTTCAGCAATGATAACAAGAGGGTCCCAGCCAAAATTTCTTGTAATTTCGTTGAATGTATCAATTACTCCATCGAAATCATATGAAAACAAAAGAATTAAGAAAACCGCTCTGCCTCTCGGAATAACAAACTTTTGGTTAAAAAATGAAACAGCATTACACACACCAGCTGAATAACATTCATGCCATCCAGACCTATTCAAATGTGGCTTGTCAGGATCTTCCAAAGAACCGTTTTTTCCATTTGCAAATATCCATAATGTCTTAACATCATAAGGAAGACCCAATTCTTTCGCCAGTTCTTTTAAATTCCCAGCGTTATCGTGAAACAGACGTTCAGTGTATATCGCTGATCGTTCAGGAATTCTGTACAACTTACAAAAACCATTTTTGTTTGAAAAGTCATCAAAATCAAAAACAGCAGTAAACTGAATCCGTTTGATGAAAGCCATATTTTCAGTCCATTTTTCATTTGTTTTCTGTTCATCGTTAGGCTTCCCAAGAACAAGTAACGGGCAGAGCCGTTTATCAAATTTAAAAGTTCCTCTTGTAAGAAGACGCTCCAACTTTGTGGCCGAGTTTTCTGTGGGAACGACATATTCGTTATTACTTTCTTTATCAAAATGTTCTCTTTCAGTGACAATACCTGGTAATTCTGTTTTAATAAAAAGGAGTTCTTTTTCATTCACAAGACTTTCTGTTGAAGAGCCTTTTCTCACATAAAGAATATACTTATTTTCTACTTTTTTGCTCATTAAATTCTTAATATTTTTTAGATTTACTTTGAAATGGTGTTGTTTGCATTTTATGGACAAAGGTTCTATGTCAACTTCCATTACAAATCGATACATGTTTTCACCTGGTATAACAACTTTAACAAAATGCGGATTTGAAATACAGTTTTCAGCAATACTAACTGTATTGCTCTCAAAACATCTTGAAATCCCGTCTCTGAGTGCATCGGTGTACTTTGTTCTGCTATCGTTCCCAATTTCACTTATTTCAAACCCGACAATTTCTCCATGCTTATATGACACACCTTCAATTGTTTTAACGGAGTCTGCTGCTCCAAAGTAAATTGTTCCATTTTTTCTTGAATTTAGACAACCACATGCAAATCGCAAAACTTCCTTTTGAAATTTTATAAGTCTGTTTTCGTTAAATTTATTGACACATGTGAAAAATGATTTAAACTCGATACACCTTAAGGAAAGTGTTCCATCACTTTCTGGTTGAGAAAATATTTTCCCTTCATGATATATCACGTCACTATTAGATGGTTGTTTGAAACCTCTTGGATCAACAGGTTCGTTTTCCATGGTTTTTTGCTCATGTGTGGTTGCTATTTCTGTATTTTCACCAGTTTTCTGTTTGACGTTGCTAGAAAGTGCTTCATTTTGATTTTCCTCTTTACTTTCACAAGCGCCTATGTCTGGTTCCTTTTTAACAGTATTTTTATCTTGATTACCCTTTAATTCTCTTTTATCTAATACATTAGGTAGTGGACTGTAGTTTTCTTCATTATTACCTGAACATACTTGTTGTCTTCTAAATCCATCTGAATATTCCTCTGGGTCAAAAACAAAATATTTTTCTGATGGTTTGAATGAAAAAAATAATGGTTCTGGCGTTTTATGATTCCTTGATAGATCTGCCACAAAGGATTTGCTCCGACTTTCCAAAATATCCTTGCTAATTAAAATAATTGGAACATCGTCAATTGAGATAGAACTACAGTCTTTCAACTTTTCCATTACAAATGCCATCTTACAATGTATCGAAAACTTCGATTTCCCCGTATTTATCAATGAAGTTCTTTTGTCATATGGAAGGAGACTAACCCATTGATCCTTATTGTCGCATATTTGCTTCCACAGACCATTTCGATGTGATTTTTCTACAAACGTATTTTTTGGACACATAAGGAAAAAAACAAATTTTTTTTCAAAATCATTCCTATCTGACCCATAAATGATTTTCAACTGACATGGCACACAATCGTCGATTCCCTGTGCCTTGTTCAACAACAGCAACTTGGAGAGAAATTCTTTGTATCGGTTTCCATCCGATTCATTAGATTGTGCTTCTTCCACGGGTGACCGCATTGAACCAGATCTACTGTCACTACTTGCAAATTCCTCTTGAATTGACTTTGAAGGTAAAGAATGTGCAGGTGTGAGCATGTCTTCTGACGCGAGAGAGCCTCCTTGAATTGGGATTCTAAATTCTGCATTCCGTTTTAAAATAACTTTTTTAAAAAATAATCCCTTTATGTTCAAATCATTAAAGTCACTTTGAAACTCTTTCTCATCACGGTAATTGTGAAAAACAAAACCATCTATATGCCTTTCAACGATATGTTGACAAAGTTTTTTACTTTCATCTGTTGCACGGAGACTTCTTTCAATAAATGCAGATACCTCTTCTGGAGTGTATTCAAGAAGCGAATTAGGTATATTACCTTCATATGTTTTATCTCTAAAGGCTAAAATTTTTCTTGCGATGCCTGCTGGAATATCAGTATCATCCTTAAATGCGTCGACATTATCTCTATTGTAAGAATATAATGTTTGACCATCCAACTCTGATAGAATACAATACTTGATGAATATTTCTTCCTTTAAGCCAACCTCTCTCTTTAACCACAACTCAACATCTTTTTCTGAACTGCTCCGCGATATACCTACAATTTGAAATTTAAAAAATACATGTGATTCAATGTAGTTATAAAAATTAAATTAAATCAACTCAACACTTTTTTTTCTATGGGCCATTGTAATGTCAAAAATTTCAATAGTTGGTTGCTTGATAGGCAAAGTTATGGAACATTTTCTTTAAAGGGATTTCTTCCTACGTTGAACTAAGCGAAAATTATCCTTCTATGATTTGAAAAAAAGGATAAAAGCCATTTCCAACAAAACCATTACATCACTTTATATACATAGACAGATAACAAATATCCATATACGACACTCCCGATGGTGTTGTTTTTAAATATTTTCAATAATAGGTTTGCCAAGAGAGAGAGAGAGAGAAAGAGAAATTCATATAAATGTAGTCTGGAATACTAACATCGTAGAATTAATTTGCAGCAACAAGGCGTTTTGTTTCGAAAACACCATTTTCTCCAGTCAGTTGGGCGATTTCATTAGCTTTGTTGAAAAGCTTGAAGGTGTAACGGTGTCTTAATAAATATAAATGTGAACACTTCAACCATATAAACATTTGATTTTAAGTAACATGTTAAAACTTTTGAAGGATTAAATTAATTTGAAACGACTCTACTACCATAGATGAGCTCTTTATAGGCAAATACATGTACTACAAAACAATTGAGATTAGGATGAAAATTCTTTGATTCGCGACATACTGTTACTGTGAGCCACATATATAGAGGATGAGTCCAAGCTGAGACCAACAAGTTAAAACTTTATAAAGAGACATGCGCAGAACCAAAAATGTTTCCGGGGAAGGAGTCCAATGCCTTACACGTATATCAACAATTTATACATCAAGAACACATGAGATTTGTATTATCAAAGTACATGTAGAACATGAACTGCATCGCTTAACCGTAAAATAACCTTTTAATCGCTGCAACAAACTTAATCCTTAATTTGATTTCTTTGCAAAAAACTAGCACCATCTATGTTGCCGAAATCAAGGTCTGAATAATAATATTTCAAATGGCTTTGACTTTCAAAAATATTGAACATACCAGATTGCATAATTTTTTTATTCGTAAAATACAAATCTTTTAAAAATTTTATCCATAGGTTTAAAAAATATTAACAAACGTTCATTTTATTTCCATTCATTAATTTTTCATTGAAAACAAGACGGCCACATCGCTCACCTGAACAAGAGTTCTTGGATCATTTTCTTTTAACATTTTCCAAACATTTTCATATATTTTTAGATTTGACAATACATTAAACAATATATAAAAAAGAGAAGATGCTTGCATGGTAAATAATTAAACTAAACACAGCATTATATTTCTTGTCAATGAGAAGATGATTTTAAACATTTTTCCTATGTTTCTATGTTAAACTTTGACCCATCGTGGGCCAAAGTATTGATCTTCGGGTCACGGTTTAAACAATTTAGAATCTATACCATCTTAGGATGCTTGCATAATAATCTCACAAACTGTAGCATTGTAGTTTTTGAGAAGAAGACTTTTAATACTTTCCCTATTTATTTAAATATTAGCTTAAAACCACTCCAGGGGGCCCAGTATTTGCCTGGGGGTCACGGTTTGAAAAATTTAGACTCTAAACTATTTGAGGTTGCTTGAATATTAATCTTACAAATTGAAGCATTGTAGTTCTTTAGAAGTAGATATTTAAACATTTTCATATCTATTTTCATATTAAACTTTGAAACCGTGTGTGGCACCACCATTGGCCTTAGGGTCATGATTTGAACAATTAAGAATCTACACTATTTGAGGATACCTAATATTAATATTAAAAAAATGTAGCGTTTAAGTTCTTCAGAGAGGGAGATTTTTAAATAAACATTTTCCACACACACACACAAACACACACACACAAACGCAGGAGGGGGGAGGGGTTAAAGTAGCGTTACATATATTTATTTTTAGCATATTTAGAATCCATTACTATATGGGAATTTAAAAATTTTGTACTATTTTAAATGTATAACTAGATGCTGTCATTAGACAGTAATACCCGCACAGAGTGCCCCTAAATAACACTGTTTTGTACCAGTTTTAGTAAAAACGAAGGATACATGCAATTTCCGGTAATTTTTTAAAATAATAATTTTCATAAAATGAGATCCCATCCCATAATACACATGAGCGGCCCTTTTTGTACAATTAGGGGGTTAAACTTTTTGCATGTGAATTTTAAGTTAATCAAAAATCTTAACATTTCATGTCATAGAAAGTATGGTCTATATAATTATTACAAACAAAATTAAATAATACCCCCTCCCCTCGGCGGTTGCCTGCTTTAGATTTGCTTCTTTGTGCCAACATCATCGTGTGCACGGATTTAGAGAAGGGGTGGGAGTGAGGGGTCCAGACCCTCCTCCCCCCTTGACAATTCATTTATATTACTGTAATAATAAAATTACCAAAAATACACCTCGGACCCCAATTACCCCATCCCCTCCCCCAGGAAACACA
>WFKH01011581.1:33975747-33991291 GCA_016163765.1 Magallana hongkongensis | reverse complement strand
TGTGGCCCCACCCTACCCCTGGGGATCATGATTTGAACATACTTAAATCTACACTACCTGAGGATGCTTTGACACAAGTTTCAGCTTTTCTGGCCAAATGGTTTTTGAGAAGAAGATTTTTGAAAAATACCAACAAATTTTCAATGATTTTTAATTATATCCCCTTGAAAGAAAGCGTGGCCCTTCATTTTAACAAACTTGAATCCCCTTAAGCTAAGGATGCTTTGTGCCAAGTTTGGTTGAAATCGGCCCAGTGGTTCTGGAGAAGAAGTCGAAAATGTAAAAAGTTTACGGACAGACAGACGGACAGACAGACAGACGGACGCCGGACAAAAAGTGATCAGAAAAGCTCACTTGAGCTTTCAGCTCAGGTGAGCTAACTAGAGCTCACAAACGATAACCCCCGCTAAGAAAATATAATACATTCATTTTATGCATACCTTATACAATTTTATGCTTGCTATGGTATGCGATTTTAATGCAATGCTATGAAATTTCAATGCAATGCTAAGAGATTTTCATGCTATGCTATGAGAAATTGAAATGAAAGGCTTGATGATATGGTATGCTATGCTATGGTATGCTATGAGATTTGAAAAACAAGAGGCCCATGGGCCACATCGCTCACCTGAGCAGTGATAGACATAATAAAATCAGCTTTCTGGAGTCATATACAAAATATCTGAACAATGTCATATAATAGATTCTGTATGTAAAAAAATTCCCCTGCATATTCTTACGTTTATCATTGACCTCCTTTGTAACAGGATGATTTTACATATGTACAGTCATATTACATATTGAGCATTGCAGTTCTCGAGAAAATGATCGGAGTTAAACAACTGTTTATATATGAATTATAAACCTACATCAAACTTTGAACCCCTTGTGAGGCCCAAGAATTGTCCAGGGGCCAGAGTCAAAACAATTTTAAAGAATCAACAATAATTCAAAATGCTTGCATATAAGTAAAACCATATATAATAACATTTGAGTTTTTGTGGATAATTCAAATGTTTCCCTTTGGAAAATTGGACCCCCCCCCACCCCGTGGCCCGAACCTATACCTGAAGATTATGATTTTGACAACTTTTAATTTACACTATCAGAACTGACTTTTCCAGGAAAATGATTTTTAAAGATATTTCCCTATATATTTCTATGTAAAAGTTTGAACACCCACTGTGGCCCCACCCTACCCCTGGAGATCATGATTTTATCAAACTTGAATCTACCCTAACCGAGGATGCTTTCATACAAGTTTCAATTTTTCTGGCCGATCGGTTTCTGAGAAGAAGATTTTAAAGGTTTTTCTCTATATATTCCTATGTAAAAATTCGAACCCCCCCCCCCCCCAAATTGTGGCCCCATCCAACCACTAGGCATCATGATTTGAACAAACTTTAATCTACGCTACCTGAGGATAATTCCACACGAGTAATAGCTTTTCTGGTTGAGTAGTTTCTGAGAAGAAGATTTTTAAAGGTTTTTCTCAATATATTCCTATGTAAAAATTCAACCCCCCATTGTGGCCCCGCCCTTCCCCCAGGGATCATGATTTGAACAAACTTGAATCTACACTACCTGAGGATGCTTCCACACAAGTTACAGCTTTTCTGGCTGAAAAGTTTGTGAGAAGAAGATTTTTATAGATTAACTCTATATATTCCGATGTAAAAATTCAACCCCCCATTTTGTGGCCCCACCCTACCCCCGGGGGTCATGATTTGAACTAACTTGAATCTACACTACCTGACGATGCTTCCACATAAGTAACAGATTTTCTGGCTGATCAGTTTCAGAGAAGAAGATTTTTAAAGATTTACTCTATATATTCCTATGTAAAAATTCAACCCCCCCATTGTGGCCCCATCCTACCCCCAGGGATCATGATTTGAAAAAACTTGAATCTACACTACTTGAGGATGCTTCCACACAAGTTTCAGCTTTTCTGACTAAATGGTTTTTGAGAAGAAGATTTTTGAAAGTACCAACAAATTTTCAATGATTTTTAATTATCTCCCCTTGAAAGAGGGCGTGGCCCTTCATTTTAACAAACTTGAATTCCCTTCACCTAAGGATGCTTTGTGCCAAGTTTGGTTGAAATCAGCCAAGTGGTTCTGGAGAAGAAGTCAAAAATGTAAAAAGTTTACGGACAGACAGACGGACGCCCGACAAAAAGTGATCAGAAAAGCTCACTTGAGCTTTAAGCTCAGGTGAGCTAAAAACCCACCTACATACACAGAAAAGTTTCAAACATTTCGAAGTAAAATGATAAGAAACCAAAGTTTACCACTAATCTGCAATGTGAACATTTATTCTTTTAAATAAAAGCATTTAAAGGGGCATGGTCACGATTTTGGTCAAATTTTATTTTTCTGCTTTTATTATTTACAATGCTTTAGGAATGCATTTCTAATGATCAAATGAAATTTGAGAGTCAGTCGTAGAGTTATAAGCAAGATAAAGGACTCACAATTCTTTGTCATGTAAACAAGGCTCGTGCCCTGTTTTTGTTTACATAGGTTCAATATTCCAGTAAAAAATCTTTTTCAAGTTGATTTGTCTATCTTCTTATTTATTTCAAGCATAAATAAACAGTTCCTAACGTTTAACACATTCATTTTAGGTCTAAAACTGGAATTTTTACTTCCACATTCAAAATATAAACAAAATCTTTGTTTACATAGTAAAGAATTGTAAGCTCTGTAACTCGCTTATAACTCAACGAATGGCACTCAAATTTTGGTTGCCTATTAAAAATGCCTTACTAAAGCATTGTAAACATTAAAATTGGAAAACAATGTTTGACCACAATCGTCTCCATGCCCATTCAAAACAGAATTAAAATCATGTTGTACATGAATGCTAAGCTTAGTATGCTATGGTATGATAAGACGAATGAGAATCTATGAGATTGTATGCTATGGTATAATATTCCAATGCTATGGTATGAGATTTCAATGCTATGCTTTGCTATGGTGTATGCTGTTAAAGATATGCTTGACTGACTGTTACTCAAGTACCGGTATTTCTCTATTGGAAATAATGAATGCACCATTTTCTTATAGTAACCTTGAATTTGCAAATATTTACAGGTCACAAGCAATCTTTGTGTAAAATTTTAGATTCTAATCATTTTCCATTTAAAGATATGGCCTATGTATACAGAAATTTTGCATTTTTCAACAATGACCTTGAACTTGCACAACTGAACCAGCTGGGTCAAATTCATAACACACCCTCATTAATGTGAAGTAGGAACGTCCAATGTTCTCTATAAGAAAGGTATAGACCTAACAAAACAATGAACGTTTTCTTTCCAATGACCTTGAACTTGCTCATATGACCTTGAGTTAAAATCATGACACATCCTCAGGTCATAAACAATCTTTTAGCAAAGTAAGAACTTTCAATGATTCTCCATAAGGAACATTTATTATAGACCAGACAAAAATTTTGCACTTTCCTTCCAATGACCTTTAACTTGCCCAAATGACTTTGGAACAGAATCATGACACACCCTTAGGTCATAAGCAATATTTGTGTGAAGTAGGATATCTCAACGTTTCTCCATAAGAAAGATATAGACTGGACAAGTATTTTGCACTTTTCCTTCCTGTGACCTTGAACTTGCCCAAATGACCTTGGGTCAAAACCATGACACACCCTCAAGTAATAAGCAATCTTTATGTGAAGTAGGAACGTCCAATGTTTCTAAATAAGAAAGGTATAGACAGGACACAAATTATGAACTTTTTTTTCCAATGATCTTGAACATTCTCAAATGACCTTCAGTCAAGATCATGACACACCCTGAAGTCTTAAGCAATCTTGTGTAAAGTAAGAACTTTCAATGATTCTTCATAAGAAAAATATAGACCCAAGACGAATTTTCCACTTCTCCTTCCTGTGACCTTGAACTTGCTCAAATGACCTTGGGTCAAACTCATGACACAGCCTCAGGTCAAAGGTAATCTTTGTGTGAAGTTAGAACTTCCAATGTTTCTTTGTACGAAAGATCTGGACCAGACACGATTGCACAGACAGATGGACAGACGGATGGACAGACAGACAAGGTGATTCCTATATACCCCCATACTTTGTTTGTGGGGGGGGGGGGTATAAAAAATTAATTAAGTCACCAATAATCGTGCCATTTTTAGACTGTATTGATCTCCTTTAAAGAAGAGCTATATATAAAAATCTAAGAAAATACCCAAATACCCAAATTTAAAAGGTTAAAATTAATGGATTTTTTTCTTTAGTTAATATTAGTTTATAGGTAAACAAATCATATCTTAAAATCTTAGGTAGATCTGATGGTTAATTGGTTGACCACCAAGCCTCCTTAAAGAGACAGTACAGCTGAAAACACGTGTGTTGAACTTCAGATTTACCCATTGTATCGCTAGGAAATAAGAAATAACGTTGATTGTGACAGTTGAAGTACATAAAAATCCCTTTCACATACCTAATTAAGGTAATTATGAGCTTCCAGAAATTTAAGGGTCGTACAAACCGGATTAATCTTATATCGTTTATTTGTACCACGTGGATTTTGATTGACAGTAATTGACATGTGCTTAAAAACTACCAGAATTTTGCCAGACTACGGTCATCATGGAATACGAGGTAAAAGGGACTCTCTAAACGAAACACATCATCATTTTCTCGATAATTTATAGATGGTTTACCAATTTCAGTTCATTTTAAAATGAACAGACATAAATATGTTAAATAACCCCTAAAGGGGCCTCACTTACAAAATGAATATAGGTTGTAGCAACTCCTGTGATAAAAACGCAAAATACATGCTTACAAAATAAAAATTCTGGTTATTTAAAAGACTTTGAACAATTATTACCCGAGAGAAGTAGAAAAAACATATTTCTATTCACAAACCTGTCCAGGAGAATCTATTCTCTCACCAGAGGTCGTGCTACACAAGCTTCGCTTACACCTCTGTCAATGCCAGAAAAATAGTCTGTCACATGATCAAAACAAGCATGGCGAGCATATGGCATTGTTGATTCGTTTCCTCTGTACAATCAGCTTGAAGGGAAGTCATCGACTTGCAAAGACTTTGAGGATACGTTTTAAAACATCACAGGAGATGACATTGCTGCTGCTTTATATAAAATCATCGATGAATCGGTAGCGTACATAAACTGATTTTTCAAACATCTGTCAAACTAGATCATATGATCATATTTTAATTTTTACCTCCAAAAATAGTTCTCCCAGTAACGTTGAAATAAAAATTAAAAAAGGCGTTTAAGATTAAAATTTAATTATTTATAATCATATTTATAGATAAAAGGAATAACTACATAGATTTTAATTACATTTTGCCCATCGTTTAAGTTTGTACAATAATCTTGAACATCGGGCATTGACAGAGGTGTAAGGGAAGCTTGTGCAGCACGACCTCTGGTCAGAGAATGCAGGAGAATCTTCACGAGCCCTGCATGTGTTTTGTTTATTGTAAATATGCATGCGTAATGGTATAGAAAGGCGGAACCCCATAACACATTGCGATGTACATATTGATGGGTTATACATAATTATTAATTTTAATGATATAATTAGATTTATTTCATGGAAAATTTTTAATTTTCTGAAAGTTTATACATTTATGAGTAGTACAAAAATACCGAACTCGATCGGAAAATTTTTTTAAGTCGTCTTTCCAAGGTCGGTAGCCTGTTCCGAGGAAGTCTGAGGCAAGTAAAGAGACGATGTCAGTAGTAAATTGCATGAAGAATTTAATGGTACTAATTGTTTTCACAGAATTTGCGTATAAATAAGGTTAATTAGTCCAAAACTAGCGCACGTTTTTGTGTGCAATAAATACACAATTTTTTCAATGGGTGATACTGTAGCTCCCAGGTCGTCTATGAGGCATCAGAACTTTTTTAGACTTGGAGCTACAGACCTGCAGCTAGTGTTGAGAGGTCTAATTAAGAGCTGTATATAGGGTGCGTCAAGTCGTCATTGAGGATATGGCCAAGGTCTTCAAAACGCGTCATCGAGGGTTAACGGATAGCAACCTCTAAATGGAAGAGTTAAAAATATTGAATCTAACATTATCCAAGGTTGCATGCATACTAATCTCACAACTTGTAGCATTGTAGTTCTCAAGAAGAAGATTTTTAAATATTTTCCCTATTAACTTCTATGTTAAACTTTGAACCCCTTCTGGGGTCCCAGTATTAGTCTGGGGGTCACAACTTCCACAATTTAGAATCTTCACAATTTGAGGATGCTTGCATAGTAATCTCCCAAACTGTAGCATTGTAGATCTTGAGAAGAAGATTTTTAAACATTTTCCCTATGTACTTCTATGTTAAAATTTGAACCACTTCTGGGGCCCCAGTTTTGGCCCAGGGGTCACGGCTTTTACAATTTAGAATCTTCACTGTTTGAGGATCCTTGCATAGTAATCTCACAAACTGTGACATTGTAGTTCTCAAGAAGAAGATTTTTAAACATGTTTCCAATATATTTCTCTGTTAAACTTTGAACCCCTCTTTGTGCCCCAGTATTAGTCCGGGGGGTCACGATTTTAACAATTTAGAATCTACAATAGGCAAGGATGTATGCATAGTAATATCCCAAACTGTTGCATTGTAGTTCTTGAGAAGACAATTTTTAAACATTTGCCTAAATATGTTAAACTTTGAACCCCGCCTGGAGCCCCAGTTTTGGTCCAGGGGTCACGACTTTTACACTTTACAATCTTCACTATATATACAAGCCTTTGTGTAATTATTGGCATTTCTGGTGCAATGGTTCTTTTTTTGATCATACAACTTCTTAATAACATTATATTTAATAATTAATAACTCTATTATGAGGAAGCAAGGGAAGATAACTCCATTATGAAGAAGCAAGGGAAGATAACTCAATTAACTTTCACAATATCTGAACTTTGATAGACAGATTCATTCTCTCTCTTTTCTAAATATCTGAATTAACCCATTTATTTCACAGAAATTCCTGAGCAGAATAAATAATAAGACAAATATACACCCCCCCCCCCTTCCCAGCCATAACCCTTCCCTTACATGTAGGTGACATGAAATATTATTAAAGATGAAAACTTAATCGGTTTTTTTCTAAATATGCAGTCAGTTTTTATTCGGTGTCAGCAGACCTTTATTAAACATTCTATATACATTAACACTAAATGACCATTTTGGCCACACCCTGCATTAAGAATCCCTACCCTATACACTATATGAGTGTTTTGGCCATGCCCTAGATTCAAATCCCTACATTGAGAGACATATGAAATTTTAAATTTTGATAGATGGCTTTAATTTCTTTCTTTGTCTGCAGTCAGTTTTTATTCAGTATCAGCAGAAGTATAAAAGAAGACAATTTTTTAAAACATTAATTGCATTAACACTACATGACCATTTTGGCCCCGCCCTAGAGTCAGAACCCCTACCTCGGGGGACATGAAATTTATAATTTTATTAGAGTGCTTCCTGGTCTACAAAATTATGAATTCAGTTTTCCCTAAAGGGGTGTGGGAGTAGAGAAGATAATTTTTAAACATTATATGCATTAACACTATACATCCATTTTAGCCCCGCCCTATAGTCAAAACCCATACTCCAGGGGACATAAAATTTACAATTTTAGTAGAGGACTTCCTTGTTAACATAATTATGAGGTCAGTTTTTCAGAGTAGAGAAGATTTTTAAACATTATATGCATTAACACTATATTGCCATAATGCCCCCCCCCCCCCCCTACAGCCTGAACCCCTGACCCAGGGGCCATGAATTTCACAATTTCGGTAGAGGAGTTTGTGGACATCGTAACCATGCATTCAGTTTTTTCCCTACGTGTGGGAGTAAAGAAGAAAATGTTCTAAGATTTAATACATTGTTACTATATGGCCATATTGGCCCCACCCTAGAGCCTGAACCCCTGACCCAGGGGCCATGAATTTCACAATTTTGGTAGAGGGCTTCATGGACATCATAACCATGCATTCAGTTTTTTCCTCACATGTGTGGGAGTAGAGAAGATTTTTGAAAATTTGGCTTTTTTTGCATATTTGGCTTCGCCCATGGCACCCCAGGGGTGGTAGAGCCATGAATTTTACAATTTAGATTCCTCTTACCATAGAGATGCTTCACACCAAAAATGGTAACAATTGGCCTTGTAGTTTTCAAGAAGAAGTTAAAAATGTTAAATTGTTAACACACAACGCACAGACGCACGATGCACGACGACGGACGAAGACCAATTGCAATAGGTCACCTGAGTGACTCAGGTGACCTACAAAAAGTTATATACCCTCTACAGTATTACATAATAATACACAAGGTTCACATTGCTGCCATCTTGTAGTTATCTAAGACAGTCAATTCAGCTGAAATTTTTGCTTGAAACTCAACCAATAAAATTATTTTGCAATTCTCTCCGTTTTCCACTCGGTCCTTCAACATCTTAGCTTACAAATGATTCAACCAAAACAGCGCGTTACATCTGCCATTAATGAAAACCACCTCTGAATTTGCATATACTGCTTAATTTGGATATGCGATAAATGGTTAAAGGAAGAAGGTTTACATGATTGCGCAGAGTTCTTGAAATCTTTTGGTCCTGTCGTTAAGACCGATAAAAATAACCAAGGACCGATTACTTGAGGTTGACTGTCAGTCCAAATGACCGGTAGATGTTGACAGAGCAACTTGCAAAAATACAACTAAATTTCATATAAAAGCAACGGAAGTTGATGCAAACTCTCCTTGTAATCATTGAGGAGATCCGAACGCATTCGATAAACCAAGAGGAGTTTTTGTGGTTTTTTGCTCTTGATCTCTAGACTTATCAAACGGTTTCGGAACATCTCAGTAATTATATGGAGAATTTACGTCACTAAATGTAAACTTTCCGTTGCTTTCGATATGATTGGCGAGTACATATTGACACAGTGTGTTTATAATGCAACTAACAGATGTTGTCAGAAGATAGGTATATTATTAGTCTTTCGATCATTTTCCAACCTAGATCTCGTCAGAAATCATTTGAGATATTGGAAAACTTGTTTAAAACATAGCATAAACTGAGGGCCCCCTATAAATCCAAGATGGCAAGTGTCATCTCTTTACGATTTTTTAATGTACATTTACACTTTTTAAATTAGCATGATTGAAACAGGATTTCAGTAAATGTTTTTATTGCAATACACAGAAATACACACAAGAATACCAATTCTAATCATTTATGTCTTCCGGAACAAACAATAATAACTCCACTATCTGACAACCGAGCCCCTGTGGCATGGGATGTGCAGAAGGAGAAAGAGAATGAGAAAGAGAGAGAACAAGAGGAAAGTTGATAATGAGAGATGGAAATTAAAATAATTAATGAATGTGAACGTGAGGTGCCAGAATGTGAAAGTTACGAAGAATCCACAGGCACCTGACGTTATAAATTTTTCTCATAATAAATAAAAACTCTATACCTAATTATTAGGTATAGGGTATTTATTTTTATTATGACAAAAATTTAAAATGTCAGATGCCTGTGGAGGAATCAGATCAAGGTAAAAATGAGAGAAATTAGAAGGTCTGTTTTGGAAAGGTAAGTTGAGAATGAAATACATATGTAAACTGATAATAAAATTCAAATATAGGTTTTTTTTTCATTTTATTATTGAAAAATTTTGGACTGATAGAAATCTGTCCGGACTGACAAACTTAGATGGTAGTCAGTCCAAATGACTGACAGCGTAAAAAAGATTTCAAGAATTCTGTTGTGTCATACTTTATAAATTTTAATCCCTTCCAAATATAACGTTGATACGCATATTCATAAGGTGTAGACTTTTAATACAAGCAACAAACAAGTAAAAATTATGGAAGTAGATACCAATAATACAAACATTCAAATATAAAAATGCTTAAAAACTGTGCTGTTTTTGTTAACTTGGAAACAAAAAAAGAAGTTCAATGACCGAATGCAAGACGGAGAGGATCAAAAAATAATTTTATTATAGAGTTTTAAATAAATCCAAGATGGTGGCAATGTACCTTGGGTATTATGAGATAGACGGTACATATTTTTTATTATGAGAAAAATATAACGTCATGTGCCTGTGATTTCTATCTCTACAGTGTCATGCTCCCAACCAAAACAGATTTTCTATCTTCTCATCAAAAATACAAGAAAATTCATTTAAAACAAGTGAAAAGCTGTCAATAAAACAGCAAACTGGGTTTTCTTTTATGTAAACTATATCCATACTTCATTTGTCAACCCTGAATTGATAAACACTACCTATCCAGAGCAATGGAATACCCTAAATGCAATATTCTGCGAGAAAATAACTGAGTTCAACAGCCAATATTTTTTTTCACAAATTATCAAAAATCAAAATCCAAGTAATATGCACATCTCTGATATATGTACAATTCCTCTGCAAAACAACAACTTCCTATCTTGAAAACTGTAGGAGGAGTTATCTGTACAATAGGAGTACCCTATATGCAATATTCTGCGAGAAAATGATTAAGTTCAACAGCTGGTATTTTTTCCACAAATTGCCAAAATGTAAAATCCAAGCAATATGCTTATCTCTGATATATGTACAATTGATCTGCAAAAGAACAACTTCCTATCTTGAAAACTATAGGAGGAGTTATCCGTACAATAAGGGTACCCTTTTGGCAGCCGCCCGCCCACCATTTTCACCATTCCAATATCCGGATTTTTCCTTTGGAAAACCCGGTTAATAATTCAAAGAATATATCTTTCTTTAGACAACAAAATCATGTTTCAGAAATGATATTTTAACAATCCATAAAATAAAATACTAGTGTACAAACGTCATGCACTCATGTCGTAGATAAACAGAAGTATAATATATATAACCTGTAATGTAAACAAAAACACAACATACTATGTTGACAAGGAAGAGTTTCAGCAATCTATCTCGCCTAATGAAATGAAATCGAAATTTTGTTACCTTTTCCCATTTAAAATACCTTGTTTGAACCAGTACTTAAACAATAATCAAAGTCTAAAGGTACGAAGCAGTGCCCTCTAACAATATATGTTTGTGTATACTGTGGAATCATCTTTGTTCATGGAGGGTCAATGTTCGTGGAGTTCAATGGTCACCCTATTACTCACAAATTTACGCCCAACGAATGTGTTTTCATATACATATATGCTTCAATGAATAAAGACTAGAAAATCCCTTCACCTACAACAGTTTATCTATGATGTCAGTAAAATTGGCTAATTCACTAATAAAAATATTGCCATTTTTCTGTTCATATAATTTTGCCTCTGGAAGTTTAGAGCGCTAGTCTGCTCAAGTACGATTTTAACATATGATTTTGTTCATATAATTATAGACATTATCATACATGTTAACTCTACCAATTTACGCGGAAGTCTACTGCTTTTTAGCTCTGTCTCCCACCTACCGCTTTTATTAGAAAATCTACTGCTTTTCTTCAAAATACGTTCCTTGTTTTGATAGATAGCCATTTAGGAAGCCATTGTGGTCCAAAAATCTCATCGGGTTTGAAATTAGCGCGTGACTTTGAATCAGAGGCATACAAACGCTTTTTTATGTCAGGTGAATGATAAGTTTTCAAGCATATGTTTTACATTAAACGATGAAAGAAGCCACTTCCAGTTATTAAATTAGTTACAAGACATGCCGATATTATCCTCGCCAAGGAAAAAGAAGCTTTGCAATTCCACATGTGGCTTTAACGATGATTGAATATATCTTTTAACTTGGCCATAACAGTAAACTTAAGGCCATATAAAATTAATATTTAGATTCTCATCCTAATTTGCAAGAAATATGGGGCAGGTGGGCGGATTTTATTTATTATTTTTTATTTTTTTAAAAACACCTTTTTCACCGTTCATGTTCAAGAAATAACAACTGCTCTATTCTTTTAAGTTGTTAATCTAATATGAGTACACAAACCCACTTGTAATCTTTTAATTCCATTTTATTTTGACTTAACTGTTAATGCATGAAGAAATTTGTTCCTTATGATAACAAACACAAAAGGTAATCCACATGTTTAGGCATGTTTTGAATTTTTTGTATACCGAGCCCGATTTTTTTCCCCGAAATTTTTTTTCCACACAATTTTTTTTTCAAAATAAAAAAAATGCATCGGGGCGGGCCATTTTCAGAGGGGCAGGTGGGGATGAGAATCTAAAAATTAATTTTATGCGGCCTAACTTGCAGTTTATTGCAACACTACATGATTTGTGATAAGCATGTAAACATCGTTTATTGATATACGATTTCCTACTAGTTCTTACTTCTCTTATATGTTAAATTTTGACAGCTTAACCTATTTTCACTGAACGAAGGCAATTGTTAAAGTATCTGCACTGAAAGATTTTTTTGAATTCCTAAAAAAAAAAATAGCTTAATAATTTGTTGGTAAATGCATGCAAACTTTTTATTGCATGTGTTGATAATACTAAATTTCAAAAGTCTTTTATATCAAAGTTGAAATCGTTAATTACTAATCAGAAACCCTACTACATATGTAGTATATAAAAATGTGTGCTTCAAAATATATGCGAAAAATGCCGCGGGCCATGTTACCACTTTTTGGTTCTAAATCTACGTCTTTTTCACCAATGGAGGTTAACATGTATGACATTATATTCAAAAATGGCACTTGAGCAAGCACACTCTCGATGTTTACCAGCCGAAAAACCATCGGGCAGCACCCATTATTTAATCCTAGTAAACATTAATTTATCAAAATAAAACAATCTTCATGACGTCATTAATACATTTTTACCTCACTGGGGTGATAACCTTTTACATACTTTATTTCAATATGATTTTGACTATCTTCAATCTTAGTTTTAAAGCTCTCTATAGAAATTTAATTTTGGTGGCAAAAAATTCATAATGCCACACATATTCCTTTTTCTCTACTTCACAAATATGCAACACGTCATTTAGTTAAAATTCTTGAAGTAAACAAGAAGTACTCAGGCATTGACAGTCACCTGAGTATCATAACTCATAGGTGGACCAGTCAGGGAGTCTCATGATTGCATTTTAGGCTTCATTTTGGAGTCTAAAGCCTGATCCAAGACTGGTGTTTGAAAACCATTTTTTCTCATAAAAAGTGGGGGGGGGGGGGGGGGGGGGGGGAGTGGGAGGTATCTTGGATTATCTACACCCTAACTCCAGGGGCCAAAAATTGTAAACTTTTTGTAAAAAGAGGCCTGCAGACCTTTAATGGTCAATCTTCTTTATATATTAACAGATTTTATTTATAATGCACACAACATGCCATGATGCATACAGTTTATTTCTATGAACATACAATGCATACTAGGAAAATAAAGAGATTTCCTGGAATAGAATGCATGTTTAATTGAATATGGCCAGGTAACAATTTACTTTGTGGGTTTTAAGATGAAGTTAAAAATGTATAAAATTAGTAACGGACAGCAACCGGCAATTACCCTAAAAAATACATGTTCACTACATGGCCATACTTCTAACCCCCCGCCGAAATACAGTAAATTAAGCCTTATAACTTCTGCCCCATGGATATTGAATTCAAAAATTTAAGAAAACAACATTAGGGACATAATTGAATAACAATGCAATTAGTTTATCCCCCTCAACTGTGAAAGCACAAAGAAAATATTATAAAATTCAATAGATTTTCACTATTTGGCCATATTGGCCCTAACCTAACCAAAGGCTCTAACCAACAAGTTATGAATTTCACAATGTAGGTAGAGGTTTAACCATGCATTCAGTTTATCTCCCCCTCTTGTGGGTGTGAAGAAAATGAATTTTTGAAGATTTAATACATTTTGACAATATATAGCTATATTGGCCCCTCTCTAGGACCTAAACCCCTGACCCAACCATTTAATTTTTCTCAAATGTATTTTGGAGTAGAGAAGAAGATTTTATATCATTTAATACTATTTGACTATACATATATGGCCATATTGACCTCTCCCTAAGACCTAAACCCCTGACTCAGGGGCCGTGAATTTCTCAATTTTGGTAAAGGTCTTAATGGACATTAACCACAGAGTTAGTTTTCTCAAATATACATGGTAGTAGAGAAGACTTAAAATTGTTAACAAATCACACACGACGACGGAGGAAGACCAATTGCAATAGGTCATCCGAGTGACTAAGGTGACCTAAATGTTAAAAGTTAACACAGATTAAAGAATCTTAAATCGAATGTCGCTGGACAAAGTTAGATCAAAAAAGTTACTCTAAAAGTTAATTACCGGTTTCAGAGCTCTGCATTCCACCTTTTCCTTTAATCAGAAGGTGAATAGTCTCATGCTGCGTAAATCTTAGCGGGCATTTTGGATTTAAAACTTTTCCTTTGTGCAATAACATCTGTAAATCTGTAGGTATTCCTATTTCCGCTTTGATTTTTCCTTTCAAATCAATCAGAGACGTGGAAAAGGATTCACACCAAATGACATTCCATTTCTGTTTGAACAAAACACAAACAGGAATTTCATGGGAATCCATTGTTGTCTCTTCACTGCATTTGATATGTGGAATTGGTGTATTTGTTGAATTGAATTCTTTTCTTGCAAGTTTTTCCTTTCTAAATTGAGATTTGTCTCCAGGTATCAAGTCCTTCAATTCAAAAATTTTAGCATATAAGTTTGGAAAACCTTTCGAGTTTCAATTTTGATATGAAATAAACTATAATCACAGAACAATATTTTTGTTTTAAAATTTTACATCTTTAAAAACTGCTACATATACAATAAAATTGCACACTCACTTTTTTTTTATCTGTAATTTTTGATCTACTTATTTCTTTAATAACAACGTCTATGTAGCTGTTGAAATCATCCTTAAGATAAAAGCAAAAAATTAGATGATTATATCAAATTTTCAGGTAAACTAGTCCCTTTGTCAGGAAACAAACAAGAGGCCCATGGGCCACATCGCTCACCTGAGAAACAATAGGCATGAAAAAATCAGTTTAATGGAGTCATTATACAAAATATCTGGACAATCTAGTATAATACATGTAGATCCTGTATAAATAAAAATCCATTTTCCACTTGGATATTCTTATGTTTATTATCATTAGTCCCTTTTCTAACAGGATGATTCTATAGTCATATCACATGTTGAGCATTGCAGTTCTCAAAAAGATCCTAAACAATTGTTTATATATGGGATATCAACCTTCATGAAACTCTGAACCCCTTGTGAGGCCCAAGAATCGTCCAGGGGCCAGAGTCTAATCAGTTTTAAAGAATCAGCAGTATGTCAAAATGATTGCATATAAGTAAAAATATATATGATAACATTTCAGCTTTATTTAATATTTAAAATGTTTTCCTTTATAAAATTGGAACCGCAATATGGTTCAACCCTACTTTTCAAGATTTTGATTTGAACACATTTGAATCTACATTATCTGAGGTTGCTTTCACTAAAGTTACAGCTTTCCAGGCAAATCGTTTTTTAGAAAAAGATTTTTAAAGATTTTTCCCTATATATTTCTAT
>WFKH01011581.1:33826185-33930722 GCA_016163765.1 Magallana hongkongensis | reverse complement strand
AAACGATTTACCCTTTATATTCCTCTGTAAAAGTTCGCCTCCCCCCCCCCCTATTGTGGCCCCACCCTACCCCTGGGGGTCATGATTTTCACAACTTTGAATCTACACTACCTGAGAAGCTTCCACATAAGTTTCAGCTTTCCAGGCTGATTGGTTTCTAAGAAGAAGATTTTTAAAGATTTACTCTATATATTCCTATGTAAAAATTCGACCCCCCTATTGTGGCCCCACCCTACCCCTGGGGAACATGATTTTCACAACTTTGAATCTACACTACCTGAGGATGCTTCCACAAAAGTTTCAGCTTTCCTGGCTGATTGGTTTCTAAGAAGAAGATTTTTAAAGATTTACTTAATATATTCCTATGTAAAAATTCGACCCCCATTGTGGCCCCACCCTACCTCTGGGGGGTCATGATTTTCACAACTTTGAATCTACACTACCTGAGGATACTTCCACAAAAGTTTCAGATTTCCTGGTTGATTAGTTTCAGTATCAGCTTTCCTGGCCAATTGGTTCTTGAGAAGAAGATTTTTAAAGATTAACTCTATATATTCCTATGTTAAAATTCGACCTCCCATTGTGGCCCCACCCTACCCCCAGGGTTCATGATTTTCACATCTTTACATCTACTTCACCTGAGGATGCTTCCACATAAGTTTCAGCTTTCCTGGCTGATTGGTTTCTGAGAAGAAGATTGTTAAAGATTTACTCTATATATTCCTATGTAAAAATTTGACCCCTCATTATGGCCCCACCCTACCCCCGGGGGTCATGATTTTCAGAACTGTGCATCTACACTACCTGAGGATGCTTCCACATAAGTTTCAGCTTTCCTGGCTTAATGGTTCTTGAGAAGAAGATTTTTGAAAATTTCATGAAAATTTTTAATAATTTCTAATTATCTCCCTTTGTAAAAGGGCGTGGTCTTTAATTTTCAGAACTTTGAATCCCCTTTGCCTAAAGGTGCTTTGTGCTAAGTTTGGTTGAAATTGGCCCAGTGGTTCTGGAGAAGATGTCGAAAATGTGAAAAGTTTACAGACAGATGGACAGACGAACAGACGGACGACAGACAAAATGTGATTAGAAAAGCTCACTTGAGCTTTCAGCTCAGGTGAGCTAAAAAAGTCCATAATGTCTCTGTACACGAATATTTCCTCCATTGTATGGTATTATAAACAAGCCAATCATTCATTTTCTTCATTAAAGATTTTCAAGTCAGTGTACATATGTACATATGCAAAAATATTTTGTAATAAGCATTTCAACCATGCTTACAACAAAGAAAGAATGCTTACATACAAAGAAACAAATTTGTACAAATTACAAAAAGTTACATGTACATTCATGTGTAAATATAAAAAAAATCTACATATTATTCACAGTAGTTTCTATATTAAAACAAGGAACATTTTATTAAGTGAGCTTCATGTAGTATAAAGGTCCCTGTAAGTTTTATAAATTATAAGAACTAACATGTCTAATTCCATTCTTTACATGCACGTTTCCAAAAATTGTGTATGTTTACAAAATATAAATTCAATATTATGGAAGGATCTTCACAATATTCATTACTATTTATTTTATAAAATGCATGAACTTCCTAGAGAGTCAGTGTTCGACATCATAATTTTTACACATACATGTATATACTGTAAACATTGATACATTTTTTAGATTTATTTAACAAAAGGCAAATGGGAGATTTTTTTGCAGAGAAAACAAATTCACATCCTTCTCCATATTTATTATACAGGTTTAGACAATATTCAATCTCTTGTACTGCTACAATGCCAAATTTTTACAGGGCAATCTCTTGGGTAACATTGCAAATAACATGTAACTGTACATTATATATTGTTTTTGAGGTCAATACAATATTTTATCTACCCGAGAAGTAAAATATTCACAGAGCCTGAAGGGCGATGTGAATATTGTACTTCGAGGGTAGCTTAATCCTCGTATTGGCCTAAAACACAGCAGTAATTGATTTATTATATTATTCAATGGCAAATTCATACAGACATATCAATTTGAGTGTTACTAAGCGAGGAAAACCTCATAACCTTAATTAAGTTTGTTAACATCAGGATAAAGAAACATCCGAACAAAGCGAGAAACGCGAAATTTCATTGGACAACAAGAATGAATTTTCAAGATAACCAATCACAGCACTGTAGAAATATCAAATGTTATATTCACCTTGTAGGTCACTTGCAGGTGAATATAACGCTTTATTTTTTATTTAATGTTGGATGTCAGCCAATCAGAGAGCTAGGAATTAATCAATCGTATAATAAACATGTATGTTTCATATGTCCATTTAGGCTTTGCTTATATAAAAACATGTTCAAATTTGTGCCTTATTTATCAAAATTTTAAAATTTACTAGTTCAGACTAATGAGTAGGTTATTTATCATAGGAATAAATATATCAATAAATAAAATATAACATATTTTGCTTCCTTCTTACAAGCATCAAAGTTTCATTGATTCAATGAATCATTTTATGGAAAGTAAAATTTCAGAAACCTGAAAAAGAAAAAGAAAGGACAAATTTTATACAAAGTCATTTCAAAATGAATAAATATACAAGCATGAAATTGTATTTTCACTACAATTTATATAAAAAATTTGAAAGATTGAAAAAAGACTTGCAAGGTATGTAAGAAAGGACAAATTTTATACAAAGTCATTTCAAAATGAATAAATATACAAGCATGAAATTGTATTTACACTACAATTTATATAAAAAATTTGAAAGATTGAAAAAAGACTTGCAAGGTATGTATACACTGTTGCAGTATAAATCGACTGTAGCTGACTTTCTGTGGTTTCATCAATATTCATTAAATATCAATTTTCATAGATTTCGTTGTTGAGTTGATGCACAAAATTAAATATGTTCATTGTTCATTGAATTGCAACTTCTAATAACAACTAGGATTTATGTTTCCATGAAACAGTGATTTTTTTCTAAATCCTCAAAAATTGATGCCCACGAGTACTACTGAAACCACGTACAGTATATGTGACTCGAGACTTACCACCACAGCGACTCCTTTGTAGTATCCTCCGCCACGTTGATCTCTTTGCTTTTATCATACAGAAGATCCACCGTAATGTTGGTATACAGCGGTTCGATGGCCTTGCTGAGGACTTTGTAAGTCATGGTCTTAGGACTGTGTAAGCCATCTTGCAGCCATCTTCCTCGCCAGCCCAGGAAACGTTCATATCTGTATGTTCAGAGACAAAGAATGTATTTGTTTCTCATAAGTTTTATAACCTTATAGGTATTTTAATCTGACATAGTGATGGTGCTTTTGATAACAGCTAGGACACCTTTTAAGGGCAAAAAATTATGCTTTCATTTCTCAAAAAAAAAAGATCAAAATTTAATGCGGCAGACAAGTATTATTTTTATTTTTATATTTGCGAAGAAGAATAACTCAACGTTCATAGTATTACTAAAATTTAAGCATTGTGTTATTCTCTTTTTCAATATGGCAAAAAAAATTATCAACAGGGCAGCATTCGATGCAGCAGTGCCTGAGAAATGAAACATTCGTTTTCTGGCGTAATGTTAGATAAAAGAGTATAAATTTACATACACATCAATTGTGGTTTGATCATTATTTAATGAGCATTACTTATCAAGTTTACTGAGTTTAGGTATTGAGTTCTGTAACATGCATAGAGGTCGCTGCTTATGTTATGTTCTCTGGTTCATAACTGAGAAAGCTGACAGGTGCAAATATCATATGTACAAGTGCAAAGTTGATCATTGAACCTGTAACTATATGGGAATGATGCTTTGTGCATACAGGGAAGTCTATATACCTTCACAATCTCAACAAGTACAACCTATGTAAACACATGTAGGGATGACCGCACATTTACACCAAATGCATAAACTTAACGCAAGCAGGGAGAGCCTCACAGTTGCACCAGAGAAAGAAACACAAGCAGAGATGACCTGGCACAAATGCTCCACCGCCAGAGTAAGCAGGGATGACCACACACTTATTCTGAGGCAACACTAAGAAGGGATGTATAATAAAAAGCAGATATGAAGCACTCTTTCTGTACCTGATCACTTTTTACCCCATTAGTCTATCTCAAAAAACAATGTACACTTAAACCCAATATAGCTGCAGGCCAACATCAAATGTGACAGCACATTTACAGCAAATGCATAAACCCATTAGTCTACCTCCAGAACAATGTATACTAAAATCCTATACAGATGCAGGCCAACATAAAATGTTCATTATTGTTAAAAAATAATCATCATACACATCAACTATACTGGTTATAAAGTAGATCAAATAAATAAATAATTAAGAATCAAAGGGAAATAACTACAGTTGAACTTCGATATCTCAAACACTGATATCTCGAATACAATGGATATGTCGAAGTGATTTGTAAGTCCCAACCACTTATTTTTTAAGTATTTTACCCGCGATATTTCGAATACTCTGATATCTCGAAGTTTTTAAACAGTCCCATCTAGATCGAGATAACGAAGTTTGACTGTATATATATATATATATATATTCAAAGATGCATGGACAGATTTAGCTGCTTCTTTCAGTTCATCTATCAATAAAATATTCACTAAAGTTAGAAATGTAAATATAATTTATTTGATAATGGCTCAATAAATAGCATGATTTTTGTTGGTCACAGTATGGTCACAGTTTGGTCAGAGTACATCTCAATGTGACCTAAAATTTACTGTAGTTACTTTAATATTTATTGCTATCAATTTTCATTGAGAATTAAATTCAAATTCACAGTCTAAAGAAAACATTCTTTAGAGTTTTTGATGATGGCCCAATAAATCAATATTTTTAGTTTTCTTTTAAATTAATCAGGAAAATTGATCATGATGAACAAAAATACTAATTTAAAAGCAACAGTACTACAGTGAATTTTTAGATTATAGTGAGAGATACATCTTTAAAACTGGGATGAATTACTATCCATATTGCATTGTGTGCCTTTCAATTTAATTTTTTTTTTCACATATTTAAAAACATATAAGCAAAATTAAATATGAGTGTATATGAATAGAGGATTGTTATGCCTTAAATGAATGTATCATTTACCAAACTTAACAGCAATATAAATCAAACTTATCAGCAATATAAATATATAAAGTGTTATTTCATACAAATTACAAAGTTGAGAGTATCTTATACTAAATAACAAGCACTCACCCATTTTCTGATCTTGATTCCTTTTTGTGGCGTACCATTTTATATCTCCCTATGTGTTCTGGTGGCCTCGTTAATAAATACCCTGCTTCTTGTATTCTTTATATAAAAAGATAATGTACAGTAACAATTACACATAGAGAGTTTCAATTCCATAATATTTCTCTTCTTTGGTTAAATATATAAAGAAGATAGCCATTTTGCTTGGATTCATAAACGGATTAGTGCTGGATGTTAGACTAAATTAACAGATGCTATATAAACAAATACTCTGAAAATACATAAAATCTCTCTCTCCTCTCCTCCTCCTCTTTAAAGACACTAGTGATGCTATGCTATGAATGTTAGGCTGATTCAATCTGACATTGGTACACATGAGTCTTTTTAATTAATATCAAGGCTTATAGGAACTTCAATACAATATCAAGGGTCTCTTACCTGGCTGAGAGATCATCATCTTCATTTCCCCATCCCCAGTAGGAATTGGCATAACCATTAATTACTTTGAACACATCTTTTTTCATGGCAATTACTCCACCGGCATAATTATAATACATCACACTAATGAAAAAAAAAATACTTATATATTTTTCTGGTAAATCTATGCAGAGCAGTTGACACATCAATGCTTGCTCATTCAGTTGTTGGTTTCAATCTAGATTTAAGATAAAGAAAGTCTTTTGATATGTATCAACCAATTAAGTACTTACTGATAACGCATCTCATCAATAGCAGATGACAAATGCCTTGCATGATCGTCGCATAGATACAAATTTTTGTTATTCTCTGGTATCATGTCAACGTCATGGAAAACAAAGCAGTCATACTGGTCCTCCTTCAGAGCCTCCTTGAATCCTACATTCATCAGCTTTCCTCTGTTAAAGCTGTCATCTGTGGCCTATATTTCAACAGGGATTGAAATAATGTTACTCTTCATTTGAAAGGCCTTGTTGAACTTGTTGTACTTTATGTCATAATAACAGTGAAATGTCAGGTTTTTATTTAAAAAGAGCATAATGAAAATGACACAAACAGTTAGATTTACTTGTGTGACAATAAGAGACTTTAATTTGTACATGGGAACATGGCTGAACTGGGCATACATGTACATATGTATATCATATAACGCATGCAATAATGCATATTTGTTAACTGAGGTATTGACCATGCATTTATATAGATCCTGGTAAATATACCTGTTCTATGACAAATATGCGGTAATGAATTTTCTGCTTCCTAAGCAAAGGATGAAGTCTAGAGAGTAACAATTTCAAATGAAAATATCGGTTTCTATACGGAACAATAATGGCCACTTTCTGGTATGACACACAGTCTTCTGGCTTTCCCTCTCCCCCTTTTAGCACCAATGGATTCTGGTGTTGAATTGAATTTAAATCATGGTCATGAAAAATGTCAACATCTTCAACACCTAAAAATAAAAACAAAAACACACATTTTTCCCTTCTTTGAATGTCTTTGAATATGTACATGCATATATAAAAATCTTTTAAAATGATGAACTCGTAATTTAAATATGTTGAAAACTTTTGAAAATTTTACGAGCACACATTTCACTTTTTAAATTCTTGATATTAAACATGTTAAACTTTAACATACAATTTCCTATAGATTTGTTAAGGGGGGCAATTCATTATTTTTTTTTTTTAATTGTTATCTTTGTATTTTTTAATTCTAAATCTTACTCATACAAACACATGCATTACCTAGAGAATCCAATGGAATTCTGCACAACTTATCTGCCTCCTCCTTTTCCAGTAAATGATATTTTATCAGTGTGGATGGTTCCGTGAAAATACAGTGCATTCGATAATTAAATAATGCAAATGTTACAAAGCCTATGTACATCACCAATATTGCCATAGGCAAGCTTCTTTTCCCAAGTGCCAAAAAGGACACAGCATATCGTCTAGATATTGTAATCTACAAAGAAAGAATGTAACATTTATATAGGTATAAATTGCTGACAGCAGGAAGCAAAATATTACTTATTATAGGTTTGTTGCTGACCGACTATTGAAATATATCAGCTTGATCAATCTCAAAGAGGGCAAGGCAAATATGAGCCATCTATGAGATTGATCAACCCAATATTCTATTCAATTAGCCCTCAACATACATCTCTCAGTAAATAAACTTGTAAGCAGTTTGTAAGCAGAGACTGAGAATGACTCAATGAGGTTCTCCGAGGGCTATATTTCAGGCAATAAATTTGAATGTTTGATAAAATTTCAGATACATGTATATGTGATGATATTCATTCAGTGCAACTGTGCAACTATTAAGTTGATGCGGAAATAGCACGTGATGTCTCGATCACTATGATGATTTCTGACACGTGCAGAAAAACAACACAAAATCAGTGTACTCGGAAACTCTCATTTCCTCGTTGCTTTGGATCACCCAAAGATGTTAAAATTACTTTTCAAACCACTCAGGCAATAAATGTTTATTCAATATTCATAAAACTGATGAAACTCACCATAACTACGGACAATATTTTTTTCCCTACATCCTAACAATACATCGGAAATTAATTGTCGAAAACTAAATCAAAACTCCATGACAGAAATGTAAAATCCGGAAAATATTTTTTTTTTTTTTTTTTTTTTGCTAATGGCATACAGTGAATGCAAGGGCATCTGACCCAGACGTTATGCTTTTTTCTCATAATAAAAAATATATATCCCTACCGTGTATTATTATATTTTTTTATATGTAATGGTTATATTTTCTGATGATGAGAAAATAATTTATGTAACGTCAGGTGCCTGTGAGTGAATCTTACCGTTTCTCATAATTGAAACGTGTTCATGCTAAATATCAATATATGGTGTTGACTTAAAAATACGTAATATATTAATCTCATTTTAAAATTTTTAAAAATTTTAAAATTTTTTAAAAATATTTTAAAAATATTTTGTACGCTGTCTAAAATGAATTAAAACTATCTATTATACTACTTATCATATTTTTAAATGTTAATTTCTAGGGGAAAAAAAACCCAAACAGATATAGCGCTTTTCCCTATTATTTCGCCTACACCCGTGTTCAAACGGAAATTACATTTTTACTTTTAAAAGTACAAGTACCTGTTGTAATATGTTTTTCGAAACCTAGGCCACACCAATATAATTTCTTGTTCTTCGTCGAACAACCAATGAAAAAGATATGAGCGGGCGAGCAATTAAATAATTAAATAATTTTTTTTCGGCAAAATTTTTAGGCGGTACATAAATAAATTTGAGCGGGCGGTTACATTTTTTCTACTTGTTTGTGATTTATAAATTTAAACTATTTGAAATTAAATATGAAAAATATAGCGGAAATAGAACAGAAAACAGCACAGGATTTCCTGGGTGGGAAATTAATAATAATATCATTTGTACAGTGTTATTTAAACGCGATCGCACGGTATCCGACGAACAAGAAATTATATTGGTCTGACCTTAGTTATTGATTTTATAATGATGATTGTAACCACTAATTTTCAATTTGAGAAACCTGCATCAAGAAATGAATATATATAACTCTGTGTATAAAGTCAGTTGATATTCTGAACCGTGATAACTTCCAGCAAAATGCAATTAATGTAAGTGTAACAAGACCATAGCGTTATTGAAAAGATCTGGGGCCTGTTTATATTGAGTGTACTCATACTCAGAATAAAACCATAATCCAGCGGATTAGATACATGAAATTTAAATTTTCTATTTTTCTCATGATTTATGTGAAAAGAAAAAAAATATTTACTACATAAAGGAATCGATCCAGCGACTGCAAAATCAAATAGACCTACACGTTACCACTAGGCCACACATTCTAATATAACACTTTCATTTGATGTGTTTTCAGTGTACGTATGTGCCTATATACAAGACTGCATTAGAAAAGTCACTACTTGAAATATTTGTCCAATTTTCAGTACGAAGACCACGTTAAACCAAAATTAATTCAATGTAAACGTGTACTACAATACTCGTAGAACATAATTTTAATCGAGTTTCTTTGGATTAAAGTGGTTCAAATAGTCAAAAATCCAACTTTTTACTTTTTATTGCATACTATTTTCTTATATATCCCTACCAAAACCTGAAGATTTTATCGATGTCGTGTAAGATAACAAAGACCCTTTTAACATGGTAATTGTAAAATGTTATGTTTCTCTGAATATATTTTTACTTAATAATGCACAATATTGAAAATGGCTGATATTTGCAAAAGCGCTATATTGTAGGCGAAATCGTATTCTAAGTGCGCTAGATCTCTTTCATTCCTGGATTCTTTAAATGTTACAAACAGAATATTTGTGTAAAGTTTTGAAGTAAACGCTACGTCAATGCAAGGCCCATTCTTTTGTCATTGATGAACGTCGCATTTTGTCTCTCTATACGTATGCTAAGATTCATTCTTGATTATATATATACCATCAGTCCACAAACTTTTTGATTGGAGATCGCATATTTGGCGGTAGATCTATGATCTGTTGGATGCGGGGGATATTGATTTGAAGATGCGGTAGTATGCAATGTGTAAACTTTGTAAACAGGTATGTATCGTTCACGTAAACATATGAAAATTGCAGATTAAAAGAGAAAATAAATATGATATGGAAGGTTTGTTCAAATATGAACTTAACAATTTTAGTATTCCATCAACTAAATACTTTGAATTGGCGCGTTATGCCAAATAAGGTAGTACTTATTTCCTTGTCTGTTGTGCTTAGCTAAGTAAAAACAAGAGTGCTTATTGTATGTATCTGTTTTTCCTTACTTTGTTTTTCATATTATGGAAAATCTATCTTAAATGCCATGCACTTAAAATCTGACAAATCAATAAAGGAAACGTTACAATAAAATGGAACTTGAAGTAAAAGATAGCAAGAATAGGTGGAAATTTTATCTTTAATAATTCATATATCATGTAACAAATATATTTCTACAGTCAAATCATTCAATAAACAATAAAATCGGTATGATAAAATTATTATTACATATATATATAAATAAACATCTGTATCACAGACAACCAAAGCAGTTCAGAACTCTTTATCAGAATTCATGCTTTGTTAAACAGAAAATATATATATTCACATTTTCTAAATGCATCTCATTATCAAATTTTAAACAGAGCTAGAGAAACAAAATTTCACATCAATGATTGCATTTGAAAAAAATATATATATGTATAAAACAGAAAAATTCTGACAGAAACAATATTTTAACTAATTCTTTGATCATTAAGTGTTTTTCTTATAAAAGTGATAACAAATAATTATTACCATCAAAATATTCTCAATATATATATATAATGAAATACATATATGTACCAAAAAGAAAAAGAAATTTAGTTTGCTAGATTTGAAAGTTGTTCAACTCTTGGCAAACATCTACTGTAGGTATTTATTTCAATGAGAAGGTCTTGGCATTGAACCACAAAGGATTAAAACAACCAACAGTTCAAAACTCAAGGACTATATTTAAAATTTATACACAAAAGCTGTTTTATAATGGACTACAGGTATTCCAATTCTAGCAGAACCAATGGCCATTTAAGATTACCTCTTTTATACATCTACTATAATAAAACAGCTTTTAGCCAAAAGTTGGTTTTCAGAATTTTAGCCAAAGGTTTGAATTCTATATGCAACTCTAATATTTAGTTAAAATAAAATTCAGCTGTGGTTTCCCCATGGTAAAAATCCCAGTTTATAAAAAGTATATACTCGTATTAGGATTCCAGTTTTCATCTGAGATATCATATGTTGCACAAGTACAAAATCACCATAGAGAAAAGGAAATACAAACTTTACCTTAATTGTCATTGTTTTACATAACTCATGTTCTTGCATTGAGACAGCTCCATAAAAAAAGAATGAAAAAAAAAATTTCAATGCTAACAGCAATAAAACTAATAGCAATACAACATTAGCACAACAGAAAATCTTGAAAAAATAATTTTGATTTTAAGAGTGAAAAAATTCTATACGTAGTACCTTCATATGAAATTTCAGTTATTTACTACTAGTCAAAACTTAAGTTTAATCCATGTGAGATTTCAACCATAGATATTTAAAATTATTTCATACGAATACAACAAATACTAAAAATCATATTTGAGGATGGACGGAATTATTGATTAAAAAATAATACATCAATCAATGAACCTCTGTATTTGATTCACAAACACTCTACTGGTATTCGTAATCGATAATGTGTATTAATGTAAATTCTTACACAATGTGCATAAACTTACAAATGAATTACCATGGATATATAAACCATCAGGATTAAAACAAACAGTCACAGTGTTTTATTGCAGAAAACATGCAGGAACCCAGTACAAACTAAAGAAAGTTTTGCTCTCCTTTGAAATGAAACAACATACTGTGTAACCTCATCTCTAATTCACTACATTTATGTTCAAATATACAAAGTATTCATTCTTATGTACAAATTGTCTATATTTATAACTTCAACAAAATAATAGAGAGAGAGAGAGAGAGAGAGAGAGAGAGAGAGTATAGCTAAAGCTAACTAACCTAAATTGTAAGAAATTCAGGCCCCGCCGTCACCAATATTTTAAAATCACTCAACTCTGTCCTCAACTTAAATCCTTTAAAGAAAAGTGCATGAATTTGAGGTCAAAACTCAGACTTGAGGCTGAGTATTGACTTGAGGAAAGTTGGCGACGGTGGGGCCAGATCTAAATTGAAGCATGATACAGCAAATGATGATTGAGACTAGCCTTTTTTGTTTTTCATTCAAAATGACAGTTTCATACATGATACATGTACTTAAATTTCCTAAACACGTAATATGACAGATAATTTTTTCAGTTTGCACTTTGTAAATAAAAATACACAAACTGTAAAATGCACAAGCATCAAATAGGTTTAATAAAAATAAAAACAAATTTTACCTGCAACAAAAAACATACAGCCTTTAACAAGAAATATCACCTAAACAGACACAATTAAAGCACAGTTTTTATTCATCCTCAATTTGCTGAAGCTTCTTCTTCAGGCCTGACATATCTGTCACGTCCCCTCCCCGCGAAGGCGTGAAATTGTATGAATACCTACTAGATTTCCTCGATGGATTATCCGTTATTCGAACATCTCTCAAATTTTCTGGAAAAAACCCCCAGACAAAAGGTATTAAGTAATAGATATTAAAATGCATTTTTTTTCTAAAAGCTGAATAAAGAATAAAATGGTTCTCAGCATGAATTTCTCTTTCACCTGAAACTAAAGTTACATGGACAGCCTTCAGAGCAATTTTGACCCATCAAAAATTAATTTTTTCCCATGCCAAATGTCTACATATACAACTTAATATTTTAAAAAAGTCAGGATTTTGCAAAACAGGTTTGGAATTATCAATACATGCTTATCATTGTTTGAAAAACATCTCTGACAGCTATGTACCGAGCGTTTAAGTAAACCTATACTATATCTTCTTACCACAAGATCTGATTATATAAATGGCTTCAGACATCAGTAATTTATTGACTTACTCTCTAAATCTTCATCCTCAATTGGTTTCCAGTCGAAATCTCTGGGATGTCCAGACTCATCCAGGAATGGGGTGGGAAGGAAACCTTTCTTTGAGGCCAGGGGATGATAATTATCCACCGCAAAGTTATATGATAAAGCTGAAAGGGTAAAATAATGAATCTAAAACACAATCCATGTGGGTTTTTTTTCAATAACAGAACATATCTTTTGTTGTACTTCTACAATGAACATGCATGTACCCCTCAGCCCATGAGCAAGGTTATTTCTGGGCTGCATTCAAGATTGTAGCTGCTACTCTAGCTGCTAGGTTAGATATCTAGGTCCTATTGAACACACTGAATGAATAATGCTGTTATTTCTAAGCTATCATATTGTTTAAGATCATAGCAGCTAGGTTACAGCTGCTACGATCTTGAACGCAGCCCTGGTGCCTTAGCTAACCTACAAAATGGCCTTGCTGACCCAAGATGACGACCTTATGCAGACAGATCAACTTATGGCTTATATATTTATAAGATCCTCATTTCACCAAGTGATTCTCTTGTCAAGAGGAGATTTTAGTTTTACATGTGTTAGACATTGAATATTTTAAACGACAAATACAAATCGTCAAAATCATATTAGCTGCATTTTGACAAACGATCTAAAGACAATGATAACACATGTAATGGTAGTACATTGATTTATAAGATATTCAATATTGCTAAAACAAAATGAGACGTTCAATATCTCAGAATGAAATGATCGAATCATAATTATAGGCTCGAGCTTGTATATGAAATGGAAAAAAAACTTGTAACCATTTTATGACTGAAGAAGTTTCTATTACGATAAATACCCTTGTAGAATTAATTCATTTGTGCTTCAAACAGAATTGCATAGGAAGATTTCTGAGTTTAAAAAAATCATAAGTACAACAGAAATAAAAACCTACCAGCAGGGGAGGGAATCCACTTTGCCCAATATGGCCTTGTGTGTTTCCTCTGCTGGGGATGCCAAAATGGGGCATTCACCTTCTCTCCTAAAAGTATAACATTAATATATGATAAGATGTATTTCAAATAAAGACACAACCTTATTGTGAGCATGAAATGTTGAACTGCTTTTTACATCAAGGCCTGGTATTTTCATAACCTTCTATTTAAATCTATATAGGCAGAGAATACAAATATATAATCCATATTGACATTTCAGCTTAATGTACTGTAGTTGCATTATTGCTGGAATTAAAAACGGGGTTCTTTTGACAAAAGAAGTTTTCCCAGCTATTCTGCCTTTTTATATGCATTAATTCATGTCTTCACTTCAAGTCTTCAAAACATATTTGACATGATTTTTTTTTATCTTTAATGAAATAGATATGATGTCCTAAATAGCAATACATGTCCATGTATATACTCAATGTCTTAAAAAAGTAGAATGATTAAGACCCCCTACCTTGTCCAGTTGCTTAATAAATGTAGATTTGAAATGGAAACATTTGAAAAATCATAATTATATGCAATTTATTTACAACATAGGTGATAAAAACCATTACCAAAAAGATAATCCTCAAAAACCACATCCAGTTTTCAAACACACTTTCTAAACAATATGGGAGACTGGTTGTTGTCATAGATTAGGGTAGGTGAATGCTGCATGGAGACTTACCGTAAACTGACTTGACTGGATATGGTACGTATGTAAATGCTGAGTGGATACTTAAAATAAACTGACTTGACTAGATAGGGTATGTGAATGCTGCTTGGAAACTTACCGTAAACTGACTTGACTAGAGCTCTTTGTTTCATTGCTATGACTTCAGGATCCCACATATGCAGTTGACGTTTATTAGGATGTAGCTGGCGTAATAATTTCCGCCTAAAAAATCAAACATGAAGGTTTCAAGCAAGCACACTCTGGAGTTTGATTGATTCTTATAGAATAAAAAATCTCATTGTAATTAACTGAAATATTGGGTAATTTTTTTTTCTTCATTTTTTCATTCTCTTAAGTTACATGTGCAGTGTACATATTTTAATTTTTTTTTTTTAATTTGACCCTTGATGTGTATTTTTAAGTTCCTATTGCAAAAGCAATATAAGTGTTTTTGGTACAATTAAGGCATATATGTCAAAACAGTATCAACCTCTTCTTGAGGTAGATATGTGACCTTAAAACTGTTTACGAACACTAATATTTATACTTCTTAAGTTGTTATGCAATACAAAGATTAACTCAACAAAATACAGCACCATGCAACATTATGATATCAATTTGTTTCTTGCAACACCATTATACATTTATACATGAACTTCGATTGCTGCAGATTTGTAGTGCTATGGGAAAACATGGCATGTCAACCTGAATTTTCCTCTAGCGCTACAGATCTGCAGCTAACATAAACTGAATAGAATACAGTACATGTATTATAATGTGTCTAGTATGACAAATTGAAATGACTCTGTGAGGTGACAATCAGGACAAGTTTACAGAGGTCAGAGGTCAGGTTCTGGTTGATACACAGTATTTGATTGGGCGTAAATATAATCATTTAAGTTTGTGATTTAGCATTAAACCTAAATAGCCTCCCTTAATACCATACCCTTAAATTGTCATAAAACCATCACAGTTGTGTCAGTCAGCTTTCCTTGCTACAGATGTTCAATGTGTAATACACACAGAGGCCATTTTTACATTACACATTCTACAAGCTCTGTAGAGATTGAGTTTACAAAAAAAATTATTCATACGCACCTTTAAAAGTTGACAATGAATTAATTAAATCATATTTTCCCTTTTCATATCCAACATGAATACACGCTTTTGGAAAATAACGTTCTTCCTTTTAAATAAAAAAATATATCTCGCTCAAAATGATCTGTCAATAGCAACGTGCACTGAGTCAACAGTATTCAGATTTTAATTTTTTTTTTTTTTTTTGAATAGCCAAAGTGTGTGGTGCGTTTTCACTTCAAGACAAAGAGTATATAGCAATGGATTTGTGATTAACCAGGAACAATGGCAGATTTAGCCCTTTAAACGTTTAATATAGTCTTAACCCAAAAGTTTAGCTCAGAGGGGAGGGGAAAATATGGCAATAAAGATCGAATCATTAATCTTTGATCACTTTTTTCATGATATATCATGCTGATATTTAAGCCTTATCAAAAGAAGCATTCACATAAATTATTCAGGAACACAAAAGATCATTCTAAGCTCACCCACACTCTAATCAAATGATTTACAAATTAACGTCAATGAAAAAAGTGCATGGCTTAACTTTTAGCAAAGACTGTAGTTTTCAAGCTGTATATTTGTATTAAAAAATCAATTTTGATTTGATAATAGGTAAGAGATTTTATTCAAAGATATAATCATAGCCACCGAGAATGAATTTATCAATATCAATTAAGCTTGCACTTTGAAAGCAGTCAACACATAATCCCATTAAAACTTATTCAAAGTTTGCCCAGTCGATATTACTCCATTTCATTTCAGCACCTGATTTTCAAACAAAAGCATTGATTTTCTTGAGAAAACACTTTATTAAAATTCTCTTTGATTTGAGATTGTTTCTTAGTTGTTGATTTTGCAATATAACTATTCTAAAATCTTTACATGTACCTGGTATATAAAAGATTTGCAAACATATACCATTTAACTCTTCCAAAACAAAACTTTCAGAAAGGATTAAAATTTCGTCTGCATGATGTGCACTGCACAAGGATTAAATTATTACCATGATTTGACTGCCCTGAGTGTTACATACTGTTCAATTTCATGCCAAAATATCATATTGGACAGTTTGTCTGAGCCAACTCTGTTGGGTCGAATAATTATAGATTACATAATCCGCTAGCAAGATTACATAATATAAGAGAGATAACAAGTAATTGATGACCAAGTTTTAAAAATTGGTTACAGTATCAGAGTGCCAAAAAAATTTATGGTGCATATTAGAAATGGAAAAGGGACATGTTTGCATTGCAAACAACGTAAACATACCTATTTGATGATGTTGAAAAAATGTGCAAACTAAATGCCTATGTAGTTCTAGCTGAATGGATCAAAGATACGACTTTATTTTTCATTAAAAATCCCCACAAGGCTTTAATTGTTATCATTCTGATATTCAATATTTTCTGGTAAGTAGATAGGGTTATGTAAATAAAGATCAACATCTAGGAATCTTATTCATATCGTTTTAAATTTTTCTTCATTGGTTGTTAACATTGCATATTTCTTTTAAATTGTCAAAAAATATGCAATGTTGACCCAAAAAACTGCAGGTTCATCATATCTGACTCTTTAAAAATTAATTTTTTTTTTCTTCAAATTAGTATGACTCAGTTTCCTACTTTAATTCTAGATGCATCCCTTAAGTAAAAACAATTACCTATATTAGGTAGAATCAAAAGGAATCATTATGATAGTAAATTACACATAGAATTGATCTAAAAGAAAGAAATTTAAAGCACTATATCTCATAAACATGTATTACTCTGCATATAGAATCAAATACTGTTGATTCCTTATTTTACACGAGTACTTTATTCCAGAATTCCGACGATTTGTATCAAATCAAGAATATAATATATGGCGAGCACCAAATCTGTTATTATTTCATGTAGTTCACAAATGTCAGATTTAAAACTAAGGCGAGATTTAAAATTCAGAGAGGGTTGCTTCTGGCAAATTTATGCAGAATTTTATTATTTGTGTTTAATTAGGAATCTACAGTATTTGGGGGAGGGGGCCGGGTGAATTTTACACTGAATATGTAAGAAGTTACTTAGAGCGAAGAAAGAATAAAGCCATTAATCGGTCAGCTTCCATATTATTTTTCTTTTAGAGAAACATGTTTAAATCACAGTCAATGTAATACGCATAAGTATTATTTTCTAATAATAAAGATTTATGTCGTTAAAAACAGACCTTAAGAAATATCCATGGTTTCAGAATATATCATCTGGTCAAAAACAACAATTTAAGATAACATAACTTTTGCACAGATAATCATGGATAAATTACTAAAACATTTTAAACACTATCTTACCATCAATATAGTGAATTCAATATTTACATAGCTCCAGTAAGCAAAGAGAATTTGAAATGGTATTACCGTATATCAGTCAAATATTAATCCATCAGAATAAGACATCAATACTTTTTTATGTGACTATGTCATTCAGCTACTAGGAAGAAATCTTGGGACAAATTAATCGATGACTGAATCGCTCCACCGAATGAATGCATCAGACCCCATGAGCTAGCCTATCACGGAGCCTGGATGCAACTTTAAAACGCTAAAGATTAAAATGTCGAAGGAAGTTTTCAAGGCTGATGAAGCCTCCTGAAAGGGCCAATACAATAATTGGTATGGATTTTGTCATGTGATTCGATGCTGTTCAGAAATGTGCATTGTTCTGAATAGAACTGCGTGAATTTGATACTGAAGAAGGACAAAAAGGTTGATAAAAATTGTTGAACTAAAACTTTGATGATTGGTGTTTGTACCAAATGACCCGAACCCATTCATTCCTCTATTGATATGCAATGTAAGAACTGAAAAAAAGATTTGTTTTTTAATTGATTTTTTTTGCTTTTAAGAAAATTTAAATTTAAGAGAGCAATGAAGGGTGGGCTAGGAGTAATGGGGTTAAATATAGAAGGAGAGTATGGAAATATTGTACGGTCTTACACTTAATAAAATTAATGTTGTGACGACAAGTAATCAATATGATAATTAACCTTTTATAAATATTCCTTGTATCATTTGCTTCCCTGCTGACTATTGATGGTAAAGAAAAGAAGAAAATATCCAAGGATTGATCAGATCTTTTGAATGACTCCTCAGGTCAGTTCTTTAACAGTTATACCCAAACACATTTACCCTCACCAGGTTGTTTTGGCACTTGTTGATTCTTACCTGTAGTATTTGCGCCATGCTAGCTGAATGGTCAGAGCCGCAATGGACTTCTCAAACTCTTCTGCCCCTGCACGCAGTCGCATGGTTCTTATCGATTGTTTGGCCACCTTCAGAATCCCAACTTGTCGCATTTTGTAGCTGATGAAGAAAATAAAATACATGTATTCTTCAAAGGTTTAATGTTATACTTTCCATCTACTCATTGTAAAAAGTGTCTGACCAATCCATTCCATAATATTACACACAAATAAACTTTAGTGAAGTTTTGAACTCTAGATCTGATACTACTACTATGTGCCTAAATCCTGGTTTACACTGAAGAAAACATACATTTGATATCAAAAATATATGCTAAGTTACAAATCTCTCATTTCTGTCAATAATAAGCCGACTTCTAAAGCCTTGTCTCCAAGACACAGCTTACATATAAATCAATGAAAATATATCTCATAAGATTAAACTCTTTCTTCAGAGTGTTGATGACCTAGTACACACAAGGTAAAGCCGCTATCTACCTGTAAAATTCTAGTCAGGTTTCTAACTATGATAACACTGAGCTAATTTCTGAATGAGCAATTGACACTGAACAAATGGTTTAAGTGGTTTTTTGGGGTCGACTTTCTTCCTATCGGGGAAAGTATATCTGTTAGGAGTGCATGGCGACTATTTCTTTTGTTGTGTTAGGGTTATAAGGCTAAGATTACACCTAAAAAAAAGTGTATCAATGAAATAAATGTAAAAAGGTACGTAAATCTATACATTTACAATTACCTACTGGGTATTTTAACCTAGTTATACTGATAAGACTTGGATACAGTTTCCATAGTTGGTTTTTTTTTTAGTGATAAGAACCGCATATGCATGAACTTTCTTTGATAAACATTAAAAAGTTGATTTGATAATCAGACCAGCTGAGGCTATAGATTTTTTCTCTGGTCATGATAGTGGATGTGGTTTATAAACTGAGCAAGAGTATAAAATCAAAGGTAATTTCTGACTAATTGTTGTGATAAGTCATAAAAAGAAACTGCAGTGAATAACTTAATAATAATACTGTAAACCAACTTTTATTCACGATTTACTGGATTTAAACTGGTCATTGACAACTAATTTTCATGATCAAGATGTAGATAATCTGGAAAATAAATGACCAGGGACATTTGATGACTGGTTCATGGCAAGAAACATTCGAGTGAATGATGCTCTTGCGAACCTTGTGAACCTTGCGAAAAGTTCTCGTACGTGAATAAAAGTTGATTTACAGTATTTCACTTACTGGTTTATTTTTTAACCTCAATCTAAACCCTTAAATTGTTCAGTTTAAATTAGCTAAAAAGCAAATATACATGTATTGAAGTTTATAACAGGTATTTATTCCAAACAATTATTTATATAGACAAGAACTGAAAGCTAGCTTCCTTAGAATTGAATAGTAGATTTTTGGCTCTCATGGGGCCTTCTGTGATAAATAGCCTATAAAATAACAAGCAATAACTATATTCAAATCAATCGTGACTCTATTTCAAAATTAATTACCATGAAATGAAATCTACATAAAATTTGACATTTCTTACCATAATTCACCATGGCATAGATCACAGAAAATTCCATTTATATTACCCAAAGATCATTAGAAAAAAATCACAGACAATAATTTTTTCAATGTTCCACTTCCCCTTGAAACTTTTTTCATTTCACACTTTCAAAAGGTGGCCGGTGTTACCTGGTATATTAATACTAAATGTATACTCGATTTCATTCTATACCCTGTAATTCTAGCCCTTTTGAGATAAAGGTCCCCTTTTTCCCCTACATCGCGTTTGGCAACCTTTCAATCACAGGGCATTACAGAATACCATCCATTGAGATGCTTTAAATGACTTGAAAACTAAGACGTCTTTAAAATCTTAAACAAATATCAATTGAAACTCCTTTTTTTTTTAAGAGCAGGTAAAACCTGTAATTGCATGGTTAGGTATTTACAATTATTATACTGTGTGGTTGGACTGAACAATTGAAACCTTCTTCTCATTAGGGCTGTTACACTACAGAAAAGTTTTTATAATTAAGGGAAATGTAATTAAGATCTAAAAATGAATGTAGCTGACGACTTTATTAAATCCCAAAGTTGATAAATATATTTCTTTAATCAAATGCTTATTCAATACAGCTTGGTCAGTTAAGGTGTATTAATTGTGACATAATCTTTAGATCGATCAACATAATGAAAAAATGCATGTGTTTTAATCTGTCATTTTTATTAATTAAAAATTGAAGAAAAAACTTTTAAAAATGTGAGTTTTTTCCTTGTTAGACAAATGAAACATATCCAGATATGGCTAGTCTCTCAAATAACAGTACGTAGTTTATATATGCTCAACCATGGTGTCATAAAAAGGAAGGACATTAGAATTTGAATATATAGATATACAGGTTACTTTTCATATGATTTTAAATGGAATGCCAAAAAAATCCTTCATTATCAACATAAATCTTGATGAGGAGTTTGTCCAACAGAGCAAAATATCTTAGAGCTAACTTAATATTAGCATCTACAATTTTGAAGGCAGCACTGGTCTACCATGAGACATTTTCAAAACATTATACCCTCTTCTTGAAATGTCAGGAAGGGGGTGGGGGGCAAACAATTATGCTATGTACTCAATTTAACAAACAAAACAATACTATAGTAAAGGACGAAATATTCTGAACTCAACACATATAATTGCTTGAACTTTACTTGACCCTAGCTGTTTTTATAATTATATAATATTATGTCACTGGTTTTACAGGTGTGTGACTGTCAATATACTAGTATTAGGTTTCAGTAGTGCAACGGTTACTAGCACTAGCCCTGGGTTCGAGCCCTAGTTGAAACCTGACTTTTCCACACTTGTTACATTTGGCGCCAAACATGATAGATCGTCATTAGTGACCGATACACTTGTTAAACTTGGGACAATTATAACTAACTGAAGAATGTTTCAGATGAAGAGATGATGTTTGATGGGAAATGATCATTTCAAAAGGATATAATTTTAAAATTACTTATAATAATCAACATTTGTCGAATTGTAGCGAGCACAACTTGCTGGCGAGAGCGCCAGCAAGCAAAGCAAGTTCTAAGCACTGGGCGCCACGATAAATGTAGAGATGGATCAAGCTTCTGTACTGGGTGTTACGTGTAATGAGTACTCGCTATTTCAGTATAAACTGCGATCCCTCAGCTGATTAGTTTTTGTTTTAACTATGGCTTAGATAATGGGATGATATACATGCTAGTTCCATGCTTTTCTGTGATATTGATCCAATAGTGGGAAGGAATTTTTTAAAATCTATTTTTTTTAGAATTACAGCCACATCATGTAATAAATAAAAAGAGAAAAAAAGAGAAAAATTAAAGTTAAAAAAATCTATGAAGATGTTTAAAATGGGAATTGGTAATTATCCACCTAAATTGGTAATTATACACCTAAAAAAGGGGTCACATGCCTACAGCATATATGTAGCATACAAAAATGAACAAATTTAAAAACAAAATTTATGAAAAAGGTGAAAAAATCAAAACTCAGATAACAACAAGGAAATAATACTGACAAGCAATTTATCGTTTACAGATTTCACTGATCAAATTCTCTCCAAGAGTAAAGGACTGTTTTAGAGTGGGGCAAGTCTATGGGATATAGTTGATAATGATGCCAGATATGTGTTGTTCCTGCTGCGCTCGCCCCAGTGGTAGACACACAGTAAAACATAGTTTAAAAGTCATATCTAGTATGTTATTTTAACTCATTATACTGTTAATACTGCAGTACTATCAATATCAATCCAAGTAAGAAGCTAAGCTGTTATGTTCTCACACCAATTCAAACAAAACTGACATGAATGAAGTAAAACTTACTTTTTCCATGCTTTCTGGATTTTAGATGCTGCCTTTTGTTTCAGTTTGTATTGTCGTTGTCGAGATTTTTCCGCACTTTTGATTTGTTTCTGGTTCTCTTTTTTACGTAGGACCACTTCCTGCTCAGAGAGTTCCCGTTCTTTCCGTCTGTAAAATTTAGAAGGAGGTTCTTGTTGAGAAGGTTTAGACGATCTCAAAAAACCTTGAATTGAGGCTGAGAGAGTGCGGAAAAACTGAGGCATTTTGCTCTCTTATCTCTCTGATCAAAGCGCTCAAACAAAATAATGTACTCTGCACAGACACAATTGAATGAAAAAACACTGCAGTCAAAAAATATTTGAGTCACACATATATTAAAGACACACTTTTTAATTGACACAATCCAAAAAGTTTTCCAATGGACTAATTTAAAAGTGTTTTTCACATCCGATCTGGAAATTTACATGTTGTCCATTCTTCAAAAGTAATTGTGTATACCAAACTTCAAAAGAATCTCGGCCAGTTGTTGAATAAAGATTTATAATCCGCTATCCAGTCACACAAAGAATGGTTGATTCTTTCTCCAAATATTGAGAGAAATGTTCATGGGTAACTGCCCATTACTTTAATTGTTTTTTCCACCCTTCTCAATTATTTAAAAAGTCCAGACCAATTCCCACAATTTTACTAAGAAAATTATACATATGTCACTCAATATACATGTATTGGAGAAGGATATTTCATAGGAATATTCACACTTAAAAAATGACAATCTGTTCTGGAGGATACATCCAATTATTTAAGCTTCTGAAGTCTATCAGCGATTTTTTGAAAAAAAATCTTAATCCTTTATATTTCGGTATTTAAATGTAAATAGAGCTTAAAAACTGTTCCATGTCTATAGAAATTGTTTGTCAAATGTTCGTAAACAAAATATTGAACTACCAATCTACAAACTGGCAATTCTGTTTTCAAAGAAGCAAATAATGACGATCTGCCATATATTGAATACATAAATCATTGATTTCAACCTCGCAGTGAAAGAAGGGATGTTTTTTCAAACCTTATGTTTAAAATCTTGATTACAGTCTGTACTTTAAATATTCAATGCATGCATTGAATCCAGGAAACCACGATGACAAGGAATTGGAACTTGTGTTTGAACAAATATTTTTAGCTATTCTTGATGTATGGATTTGTGAAATTGCAAAATCAAACACATTGAGACTATAATCATAAAATATTAATTACTTGTACACAGACAAACTCAACTATTGATTTATCTCAAATTAAAAAAAAAAATTTACAATTCATTCTCAATTTAATTGACAGTTTCATGCATGCATATTCAGAGTACCACTTTAATACAAAAATCTTGCTAACACAAAATTCCCTATATATATCTATTTTATCTTAAAACTAAATTAAAGGGAATTGGTTGAAGAGACTGTGTTTGATCTTCCCTGATACTACATTGTACCTGAAACTAGAAAGTTATCTTTAAAGTATAACATTTAGATATAATAATACTTTATACTTTAATCAGTATATAAGTATGTTACTGAATGGGTTATATGCATACATATTGACATGCATGTGCCTTACTGGCCCATGGCTAATATTGGTGTCTTGGGCTGATACAGGATGTAAATAAATATGGAAAAGGATAGTGTATTATTCGCTATACGAAATAACTGTGAAAGACTTTCTAATTACATGTTTAATTACTTGCAATGAATAATGCACCAATCAATAGTCTTTTTGAATTTATCTATAAGAATAAATCAATGATCTCGCTCAATTCATAAAAAAATATGATCTATGCTAATGAATATTCATTCTTGCTTTTCAAAATTTGACAGCGAGATAGAAATCAATGCCGAGAGTCAGATGGGCTGCATTAATTGTATTTATATAAATAAATTGGACAAATAGAAAGTTTGTCAATTTATAGTGATGTTTCTATTTTCCCTTATTAAGCCTCCAGGCTTTACTCTGGCTTAAATGGAATATCATGTCATACTAAGTCCACATGTACCTTTAACCCTCGTAGCCTTTTGGCCGATTCGGAAAATGACCCAGCCTCATCCATCACATCCTAAAGAATGCTTGGATGAGGGTTCCATTCCAGGATATTCCTTCAATGTTTATCAGTATTTGTCATTCATGTACACAAAAGACTGATTGATTGCTACCTATGCAAGAATCTTCAAAAATACATTTAAGCCATTAAAGAGACATACTGTATACAATCTTGGGAAATACATTGTATAAGCCTATAAATTTAAGCTAAAAAGACATATCTATGAGGCAGTTTCAAGGTCTGAGTTTAATACATGTATCTATTTTAGGGACTGGCTGCTTAATAATAATAAGGATTTAATCTAAAATAATAAATTTTCATTTTTGAAAATTGCTCTCCGCTACTAGCTTAGTCCACTTTAAACCAAAGCTTCAAAACAGCTAGCATATACATATGTAAGCACATTTTGTTAACACAAACAAGACAAGTTTTAAAATGGTCTGGCCCGCCGTCACCAAAATTTTTACATCACTCAACTCAGTCCTCAACTCAAATCCTTAAAGGAAAAGTGCATGAATTTGAGGTAAAAACTCAGACTTGAGGCTGAGTATAATGACTTGAGGAAAGTTGGTGACGGCGGGGCCTGGTTTTGTACTGTGCTGATACATACATCACTGAATTAAGTCAAAAATATATATGTTAAAACAATTAATTACCAGGTAATACAATTTCGTTAGTTCCGTAACAAAATAATATATAATCACAATATACACATAAAATACAATGTTATCACAGCATACACAGGTATAACACATTAATTTTACCTTTCTATCTCATCATAAATTTGTATGATACTGGTGCTGATGAGAAATTCTCTGAAATGGTACACCATTAGGATTATATACTTGATATTCATGTATAATTGTTGCAGTAAATAAAATTTAAGTGAATTAATATTGACAAACTTGGAGTGCTGCGAGCTTCAGTTATATGTTTCATTTTCCTTTGTATTTATCAGAATGCACTGGCAAAATTTTGCTCAGCATCACTACCAATACAACTTGGACATGTTCTTTTCCAAAGAATGCATGTAGCTTTGAAAAGGGACTTAATTGAGCCAGTTATACATACTGTGTGAACCATAAATGGACTATTCACAAAACTTACTTATAACATTTTTTGAATGCAACCTGAATTAAACTTCCAAAATTTTGATGGAGATCCCTAAATGTCCCAATTACCTCTTTGTTGACATGAAAATTAAAAGTTCTAGGCAGCTTACATCATATCATTCCTAGGAGAAGTATATTCATAATTATTAACGGCATGCAGAAATATCAACATACATGTATGTACAACATATACATGTACATCAACATATATGTATGTACAACATTGGGACAATACACTAGTTTACATTTTTACCATTTTTTTTTTTTTGGTTATCTGTGCACTGCCAAAATCCCAGTCAAAAGCCACTACACTGTATTACCAGAATGTGAAGTACCAGGGTAACTATAAATCCCCAAAAGCAACACATTTTATTTTTTAAAACTATTTACGAAATAATACCCAGGTACCAAACAAAACTAACCAACTAGATGAAAAATATAATAATGGGACCTTGAAAATCTGTTCTAACTATTTACTGTGGCAACTACATGTACATTGTCTTTAATCTAATAAATAGATACACGAATTTAGGCCAGAGAATGACACCATATATTACATGTATCATTATACATGTATTACATGGGGTATTCTTTTTTTTCTCGATTTATGTTTAATTTCTTTAAGTGGTAAAGTAATTATGTAACTCTTTTTTTTCTTTATAAGTAAATTAGAAATGGATTCAGAATACTGAATCTAGCTATTACAATTAAATATTGATAAAGAAATCAGGACCAAAATATGGTCTAAATCTTTATCATTAAAAGTCCTGCATGGAGAAACATTACAACCATATTTGTTCTTATGCATATAATTGCAAAGACTAGGGTATATAGTTTACCCTATAACCTGTACACCAGTAAATAAACAAAAAACTACAAAATTGTGTTCAATTTTTTTTTTCCATCTTAATTACTGTACCTTAAAATTGTTGAGCGTGATTGAGAAAACCCTTGCTGTCCCTGGTTGATTGGGGGCAGAGATTTCGGTCTCTGTCCATCGTTCATAAATTTTCGTATAATGTTTAGTTTTGTAGTGAACTTTTGCCATTTCACACCCCTAGCATAACCATTCAAGTTAGGAAGATGTTCAACTGTTCCACCCATCACTGCTAATTTAAGACAATGCTATTAATAAAATTGTTCCCAGGTACGATAATCCCAACTAAAACTTTGAATTTTTCCTGAAGATTGAAACACAGATTTCCACAATGTAATATTCCAGACACATTTGATTCCTATTTCTAATTGCATCAAAATCAAATTTTTGGGTATTATTTCACACTCCGAATTAAAACTCCACCTTTGCTTATTTCACATTTTAACAAAAAACTGTGAAAAATTTAAGCCCACAACATTATATTGAAAATCAATCAGCCCATTTCCATGAAACTGGAACACTTTTTCAATATCCCTATAATTCAACGGACAATTTAAATTCTAACTGACCGTTGTAATTCTCATAAACGAACAAAAGCATGGAGTCCCATTATATTAACGAAACAGTTATCTTTACATCATAAATCCTTAACTTTCAATAGAAACCATTTAAAATCTTCTTTCAATTAATCCCCTTAACATGCAATATGAAAAATTACAGAGAAGCGAAATACATGTTGCGACTGACTGGAAGAGAATTAAAGGGCCAACCAGGTTTTTTTACTATCTGTTAATTTTATTGTTGGACAATAACAGGAGATTTTGGGGTCACCAATCGAGCTCTATTCAAATCTCTTAACACCTAGGAGATGTAATGAATTCAACACTAGTAGTAACAAATAAACAAGAAAAGGAATTAAAGCCCTTAGTAATCTAAGAAAGTAGAATATAGTTACTGACACATTGTTAGCTAGGTTTAAGTGTATGGCATAGGGACATATTTAATAAAATCTTATTTCTATAAAAATTACCTACCAGTTAGCATAACAATATCTGAATTGCTTTCCAAGCTAAGTGTTTAATTTTTTTGTTCTCTCGGATGAATTAAATGTATTACCATTAGTTCGTACAATTCTAGTCCATGTAAACATACATTATATATTGAGATCCCATTGAGATCACATTTGGTCCTTGCACATTGACACTCTCATAATCCTAGAAGAATTACAGGCTGCAAATTCTTTTCAAAGGGGCAAAATTTGAAATGCTTGTACCTGGTAGTTTGAAGAGATTAACTGAACAAAAAAATGAAAACTTCTTCAAAATATTTGTATGAAGGCTAAATGATCTGTTTAACTTACAGGAGGGCAGACAAAATGACATGACTGCATCTTCTTTGATTATAATTTCTCTATAAATAATACACATTCAAGATTATTTATATTAACAGGCTTTTATATTCTTCAGAAACCTAAAATCTAATATATTCTAACTCAATATGCAAATTATTGTTAAAAACTTAAATTTTTGGGGCAGTAAATGCATCACACTAAAAATAGCCCTTTATCAAATTTATAAAACAACATACTTTCCCAATGTATGGTAATAAAAATTTTAAATTTCCAACAAAACAAACTTTAATCAATTACATTTGGTACACATGCCTTCATTGAAACACGACATTGATTCTGACCTTTAGATAGATTTTTTTTTTTTTTTAAATCTTATCATATATGGAATATTGAAACCAAAATGGTGCCAGTAATTCATTAAAACCAAAGGAACCAACCTCCGCCTTGGTACTTTAGTGGTGCGGTCATACTGCATCTCAGAGTCCCTCATACCGACCACCGCTGTCAATGTGTCAGTGACATACATTTCTCCGTCACAAAACTCCAACAAGAAAAACGCATCAAACACACTCTTCTTTTACTGATACATCTAACCTCCCTTCAGGGTGTCTATAATGTCATCTTTTGCTAATAGCCCACTCTTCATAAGTTGAACACAAAAATCAATTCTTTGATTCTAAGGAACAGCTCTTGATTTCTGGCTCTTTCATTTATTTACTTGAGTGTTTTATTTCCAGATTGATTGTTCCATGTATTGAAACAATCATGACATCAGTATTCTTTTCCTTATATACCCCTTAATGAATGGAAATGGAAGTTTCGATCTTTTTGCACCAATTACCTGGTCAAGTACAGTGTAAAGAAGAAACAATCAACAGCATTTTGTTCTTTTGGGGTCAGGGATTTTTTCGTTCAAACAACTCTTCCGTCAGACACTATGCATTGATTCAAAAATTGATTCTGGGTCATAAAATGAAAACAATTTAGATGCCCAACAGTCTGAACTCAGAAATAATCAATACTTCCATTATGCCACAAGTTCTGCAAGTACATATTATCAATTTCTGTATGAACAGGTACCGAAGCTCATGATAGCTTCATAATAGTATTCGATTCTAAAAATAAACCTTGAAAGTCCCTGAACTCAAGCTAGAAACCACACATATTGCAAGTACATGTATTTCTTTCATATTTTCATGAACATTTTAGATAAAAGTCCAGAAAAATTCAAATCTAATCAATTCAAAACATTAATAATTCAAAATAGGTAAATATTAACAGGTAATTGTGTACCAGTATCTTTTTCAGTTCTATGAAAAATAACCCAGAAATCAATCTCAAATGATCAAAATCTCACCAAAGATTACTAGTAATTAGATAATCTACTTCATTAAATCTTGAAAATTTCATTTGTTTGATATGTGCTTTACATGAAAAATATATATATATTTTTTAATTGCATTGGAGTGGTTCCTATGCTAGCCAGACTTACAAACACACTATGTGTAGGTACAATACTCATTCAAGGCATGAATTGTTTAAAAAAGTAAATGGGAAAATATTTTTGTTGTTATCAGGTTATTAGATTTAAGGTACATGTACTTAAATCACATTTTTTAACCTGGATATCATAGGACTGCATGAATAGTTGATCATTACAGTTTCATGAACTAAGAATTCATAATAATACCAACATTTTTTAACAAAAATCCCAGGCTTACAGTTCATCCCAGATCCAACTACAATATTTGCAACTCATTTTTTCTTTTGTTAAGAACTTCCATTTTTAGGCTTTATAGGGTTTTTGGTATAACAGAATTAGTAGTATTTTTGGATAGAATCTTAATTACAGACTGAACTAAAAAATATCACAGCATATATGAGCTTAAAAGAAATCTCAGAAGCTACCTTAAATTTGAAAAAGATCAACATAATTTTTCAGCCAATATATATATATTACAATACTCTATCTAACTGGCATTAAAATTAAACCTACTTTTTCTTGTGTTTTGGTTCTCTCCTTTCTTTAACTTTTGGCACTTCCTCTTCCTCTATAACCTCTTCCTGTTTGACTGTTGGAGGAGGTTCCTGCTCCACGAGACTCATCTCTTTGAACACAAGTTTTTGGCGACTATTGACTTCCTCTTTGTGCTTCATGTCCTCTTTCTTCCTTGTTTCCTCGACGGCTCGCTTTCTACAATCATACACTCGTAAAATACATACTTACTTAATTAATGCTTAATAATCTGACTGAAATGTAAAATTTCCATTCAATTTTTGCTGATAAATACATGTAAGTGGATAAATACATCACATACCTTGCAGCCTCTTTACGAAGCTGGTCGTGTTTCATTAGCAACTTCTTCCTCTCAGAGAAAGTCTTTCTTATTCGATAACCTCTGAACACTTTCTGCAAATGAAAAAAAAAACCCTTGAAGTAGCAGAAATACTTTAGTTCTTGCAATCATAATATAAGACTCATGGATAAAGTTTACATTTCAAACACCCAAAACTAGTAATACTAAATTTAGCAATCTTGTATGCATATACATGTAAATAGTAAAAAAATAAAGGAACCCTTGAATAACATGGGAAAATGCTTTTAAAAATTGTTGAAATTCTCGTATGTATAATATGTAAATTAATGTCAAAAAATGATAGGAACCTTTGGTTAACATGGGAAAATCCTATTTAAAAAATCTTTGAAATCAATGCAGAATTCTGATAAAAAGCACTCCTGAATCATTTTGTCAAAATTTCTACATGAGCAAAGCCTACATGAAGATGGACTTGGATAAAAAAAATATTGTATGAAAAGCAGACCTGGATGCTAAGGGCAGCGAGATCCTGTATACCCGTAATAGAGAGCGCCCCCTGCTCCAGCATATACTGGGCTACATCATGGTGTTCCCCCATCAATGCATAGTCCAGGGGTGTATATCTGAAAAATTTACAGGTGTATATAAGGTTAACTTTTGTTTTATCGAATCTTTAGAAAAAGTGTTTTTGTTACTGTTACATATGGAGCTGATTCAATCAATTACGGTAAGTTTAATTCAAGTAATTATCTAGTTAACATATCACAGGAGCATCCAAGTTTACAATAAACTTCAAATAATTCAAAATTTTCTTTATTTACTTTTAATATACATTTTACTGTTACATATAAATCATCTAAAAAGGTTAAAGTTTACAGAACATCTCTCTCTCTAATAACAAATATTGATTGAAGTGTTTTTTTAAGTACAATGGATAAATAGTCAGGTGCAAGGTAAATCATTGCTGATTTCACACCATTATTAAATGTACTTCATTCATCACTTCCAAAACATAATTCATAAAAATGGTCAATGCTGTGTATTTTGCATATTTTTATGAAAAGGTATTGATGAATTTAAATTCAGTGAACCAAGTATACATATTAACCAGTAGCATATTCATTATCATGATGACATGGATGGCAGCTAGACTAAACGAGTGGCTGTTTATATACATAAACTTGTTTGGAAAAGAAAGCAAAGTTGCCTCCCTTTAAATGTTGTCAATATAAATACATGTACTTGATATTTCAATAAATTTTGGTAACTTCTTGGGTATTTAACCACCAGTAAATCATGACTTTTGTTTGTTTGCTTTAACATTACATGTTTTAAGTTAAAAAAAAAATAATCAAGCAAAGTTTCAAGTTCCTGAGATGCTCTTCCCCAAGTACTCTATAAGGTTCCCCTGCCAAAGTTAACCCATGAGGCCATAAAAGTTGGACAAGCTCGCTTTTGATTTCAGTCTCGCTCATATTCAATCTATTTCTTTTTTTTTAAAGTGAGACTGAGCTTGAAAGTGATTTTTTCAAAGTTTCATGGAGAATGTTGAACTAACCTGTCCTCTGTCATTTCCATGTGGTTTGGAAAAGCTTGGTATTCTATTAATAATTTGACAGCATCTAAATGTCCTTTACTGCACCCCCAGTGTAAAGCTGTCATACCCTGAAACATACATGCATACAGGCTGGTTGTATATTTTTCACACAAAAAAAATGATAAATAATAACTTAACTGATGGAGAATTCCTATAGTCATATAAATATTTCTTAAGCTAATGTAATATGAATATTTTGCATTGTCTTAAATATTAAAAGCATAATTATATAATGAATTTTTTAAATAGAAATTAAAAATAAAATTTCATTCAAATCTACATGAATTGTACATATATAAAAGATTTACATGTATTTGCAACCTTTATCGGCACGTTATTTGGTTAATGCATACTAATTCTCATATCAGAGAAACTTACATCTCGGTCTCTGGCATTCACATCGGCTTTGTGCTCTATCAATACTGACATACAATTGACAAATCCACCATATGCTGCACATTGCAGTGGAGTACGCCTACACCCACAAAAAATGAAATTACCGTAAAAAGTAAATTCTTACAGAAATGATAATATGTATACAATCTTCAAAATATGGATCCTGCATGATTTGTCAGTATACTTACCCTGAGTAATCCCTGATGTTTGGGTCCACACCATACTTAATGAGGGTCTGACAAATGTAGGAATGACCCCCTAAAGCTGCCCTGATAAAAGAAACATAAAGTGATTCATAATAAATCTTCTGTATATAAAACTATGCTGGTGGTCAATCACAACACACATAAGTATACTAAATATCCTCTAATGACAATTTTCATTTTCAGTAGTTTTTTTTTTTAATGTGATTCACAGTATTCAAAGAAAAATTCCCATGAAAGGGAATGGTAGTGTGAAATTCTGCTGTATAAAACTTTCAATTCAGTTCAAATTTACATCAAATTCATATGAGACTGAACTGTTTTGCATATTCACTTCCATTCAACTTTGTTGCAGACAATTTTGGCATAAAATTTTCTTCAAAGCAGTTATAAACATTTATTGATAAAATTATATGGATTTAAGATTCTTTAACCCCTTAATTACCAGTGAAGTGGTGACCGTCCATCAAAATCTAAAACGTCAACTCTAGCACCATAGTCTATCAGTGACTGGACCACACTGGTGTGTCCCATCTCACATGCTCGGAACAGTGCCGTGTGTTTCAGGCGGTCCACTGCATCAATCTGTGCTCCATGGTCCAGCAGAAGCTTAACTGATGAGGCGTGACCAGACAAAGCAGAAGCATGAAGGGCTGTTCAAAAAGAAAACAGATAGTATTCATATACTGGTAGTAAATATGTATTATAAAAAATAATTTTTTCTCATTTATTTATATTTTCCTGCTGTTTATAACGTGTATAAAGTTTCAAATTTCAATGATCTACTTTAATAACATTTTCCCACTTTGATCAAATATGAATCTAGGATAACGTAAAGTAAACAAAAATGAAACCAATATTTCTTTAAAAAAAACCCACCCCTTCCAATATTTCCCAAGGTTAAACCTACCTCATGAAATCTTAAATGAAGTATTATATCAAGTTATTAGATGTGTATGTTTATGGAATTATCACACACTGATAGCATGTAAAACTTTATGAACATACACAGTCCATACCTGTTCCTTCATGGCTGTCCACTTGCTGTATATCAACATTGTGTTTGAGATACACTTTGATAACATTATCTGCACCCTTCCCAGCAGCCCATATAAAAGCAGAACGCCCTTCAATGTCAGGCTCATCCACTACATTTTTACAGGACAAGAAAACTTCCACTGTTTCCTACCAAAAAAAATATAACATTGTACAAAATAATTCTTGTAAGGGTTGCTGCCCTTGATCAAAACTTTCATGCAGGAGATGCATTTACAGAAAAGATCATGTTCTGTGAAAACTTTACTCATTCATTATTCATTAGAGAAATAAAACCCAGATGTTGGGCTAATTTAACTTACATGGTGGTTATTTTGAGCTGCATAATGGAGTGGTGTGGCCCCATTGGAATCGGAGACAGAGTATTCAGCACCATTTTCCAACAGCAGCGCCACCACAGCGGAGTGACCTACCATATAAACAACATGTACATACCAAGCAAAATATTTTAAAGTCTTAATTAAGCTTAATTCAATCTTTTTATTATCATCTTCTACTAGAAATTCATAAGATGTATTCATCTCTTAATCATTAAAAAAGCTTCCATAATTATCCGTCTGTTAAAGTATTGGAAGAGATTGGTAGAGAGATATTTCAAGATATTTTCTTAAAAAAAAAAACAAAACAATGAAACATTCAATGAATTATCAACAACAAAAAATCTAGCTTGGATTGCTTCCTGAACTGATTTTCAGATATTTTTTTTATTTAAACTGATTTAAGCATAATATTACATACCTAACACAGCCGCCCAATGAAGTGGTGTCCTGAACATATTGTCTAAGGCCGACACATTGCAGTTCTCCACTGACGTCTGGTTAAAAAAAATGAAAAATACAGTTGATGCATATATTAACCATATGTCAATAAAGTTAAAATTGCTTAATCATAACTATTTGTGATAAAGGAACGATATATTTTTTCCTCTATAGAAACTCTAGGATTAATCAACCGTTACTGGTAACCAATCATCTTCGCTAGTCAAGGGTTTCCGATCCACTCTGCTCCTCTACAACCCTTGGCAGGTTGTAGAGGAGCAGAGTGGATCGGAAACCCTTGGCTAGCGAAGATGGTAACCAATATTTCTTAAGAGTTCATGAAGAATCATTATTACCAATGCTCTGACGATGGCTTCATTTCCATCCGCTACCGCCAAATGGAGGGCCGTTCTTCCTTCATAGTCCTGCCAGTTGATGACACTGGGCGTGGTCTCCTACAACAGCAATAAACAGCAGTCAGGTAAGTGTGTAAGAGCCTTTTTACTTTTCATTATGAATTATTTCATTTATGAAAAAAAGATTTTGTCCAATAAATCTTCTATAAAAAGCTTTAAACAAATTATATATTATAACCATCCATGCAACATTCTAACAATTTATTAAAATAAAAAAATTACATCACAGTCAGACTGCATGCAGACTCAAAGCAAGATCAATATGATTATAAGAGAAAAATTAAAAGCAAGCTGTTTGAACTAAATGTTTATACATACTAAGATTGTCTTGACACAGTTGACTGCCTCCGAGTCTCTACTACTGGCTGCCCAATGAAGTGGGGTTTTCCCTTCCACATCCGGGATGCCAATGTTTGAGTCCTATTGATAAATCATTCCAATTAATACATAGCAGATCATTTTAGCAAAGTTGTTTAACACTTTTTCAAGATGCCATTTCATTACCCATGTAGTTTCGACAGTTTCATACGTTGAGCCTTAGGTTCGGGCAAGAAAGAAGTGTTTAAAAGGCTAATATCCCCTTTTATTCAGTACATTTTTGCATGCCAATTACCTGTTTGATTAACATCTTCACATGTTCCATATTGCCATAGGAAGCTGCCCAGTGGAGTGCAGTCCTCTGTGAAAAAGAAATTCAGAATTCAACAAATTCAGAAAATGTTTGAAACTCTTAGTAAACTTAAAAAATAATAACGAAAATGCATTTGTATACAGTAAAACACACTTAAAACAAAGTGCCAGGGACAGGTGATTTCGCTTCGTTATAAACGAAGTTTGTTATATCCGTTAGCTTCACAATATATTTAAAACCCACGGGGAATGAAAATCACTTTACTATAAGTGTCAATTCATTATAAGCGTGTTCGCTATAAGCATGTTTTACTGTACATGTACTTCTAAACTAACATATAAATAACTTTATACCACATGTACCTTATTTTTGTCTTGATCATCAATTTCACCGGGAGAGAGCTGCCGTAGCAACAGCGCCATACATTTGGGTGATTTGTGTCGCGTACACAGATGGACTGCTGTCTGTCCTTCGTTGTCCTTGTCACGTATACTGGCTCCCTTAGACAGCAGTAACTTCAACATCCTCAGATTACCCTAAAATTTCCGAGAGCATGGGTGATATGTTCTTAACATATGTCATTTTACTAGTGAGTGTCACAAACTATAAACATTGAATTGCCTTTATCACAAACTTCAAAACACTGTTCTGGTCAGAAATTTGAAAACCATGTTCCATCACAAAATGTATATTGTTGCCCCATACATTAATTGTCCACTTTATCAAATTAACTTCAAAATTCTCTGAATACCCGAAAAATTTATGATACCAGTACTAAAGTGCATTCAATTGGATTGGATTTAAATTGCTATAGATTTCTGATATTGCACTCTTTGTCAAGTGTCTTCAACATCCATAAACTGATCTAACATGTATTTCCGACAAATATTTTTAAAAATTACTTATCTACATGACACAACTTATCATGGGATACATGTACATCAATTACTTTAAATGTATTACATTTGACCGTGTATTCTATTTAGTGTTTTTGGTGGAAGGCGGCTTCTGCTAAATCAAGTACATGTACATCGCTAAATGCCTTGTCTATATGTATAATAAATAGGTACTTACAACACAAAAATACACTAATTCAAATCCATGCTAACTTGCTAAAAAAAATCAATATCCAACAAATACTGTACATGCCAAATATAATACATTTACGGGAATCTACTTTCCTTTAGGACCTACCTTATGAGCAGCCCAGTGTAGAGCTGTACGACCGCCCTTGTCCTTACAGTTCACATTGGCTCCCGCCCGCAGCAGTAACTCCGCACATTCCAGCCGATCGGCAAGGATGGTAAACATAAGGGGGGTCCTCCCAAACTGATCCCCATGGTCAATTTCTTGTCCACTGGCTGTAAATTTTTAAAGAAATATGTTCTGAGCATGATAGCAGTGGGGTTTTTTCTTTTTTGTAAACAGGATAATTTAAGAAACTGAATAAAAAGTACATGTATATTTGCTCTAATCTGAAATCGTAAAAATAAGGACAATCAAGTTCTCTTGAAAACTGATATTTAATTTCTGTATCTTAAGTATGTCAAAATTTATATGAATCTCTAGCCCTTGTGTGCTAAAATTCAGATATACATGTACATGTATAATTGCATTTACTGGTATGCAGAAAGTTTACATACATGTACTTGTAGATCTCTAACATTCTGGAGGATTTATTAAAATGTGGATTGATCGAATCATCAATTTCCTGGTACCCCATGCATACCCACATATTTACAATATCATAAAATTATTCTGTGTACACATCCACTTGAATGATATTTCATGGAAGAAAATTGTCTTTCAAAGAAACTACACTCTCAAGAAGAGCCAATTTCCATTTCATTTGTCTTTATAGTTTAAAGGAATTAAATCATATATTTTGCCATTTTGGTGCATTTCTGTTACCTATTTTGGTTTTGCTTTAAAAGTTATTCACAAACATGTCTGGTAAATTTACAGATAAACTCAAATGTAGTATGCATTGTCTGAATGTCCACATACTTATAATTACTTAAAAGATCCTGGCAATATGAAATTAGCCTTAGGAATAACATAAAAACTCTTCATCAACTTCTGCATTTGAAAGCAATTTTGTACCATATATGTATCTGATTATTCTCTTTAGAAAAGTGGATAGGCATGCATATCCTTAGTTGATGAAGGCTAGCTATGCCTGTCCACTTTACTAAACAGAATTGTATTTGATAAGGTCTACATTCCACTCACAGACGATGATTTTGGCCAGTAGGGCCTTGTCTCCATTGACAGCGGCAGCATGCATCTGGGTGACCGCATCCTGTTTCTTGATATCTCCATTTTCTTTCCTGATGTTTTCCTCAGTGCTCTCGCCCATCTGAAAGAAATAAGTGTTTTTTTATTTAATCCATTAACAAACAAATAATAACATCTCCACTTATTTTGACATTAAGATTAATAAAGTCAAAATTTATCCCTTAACTTAGTGGTCCATATTTTTTTAGCTTTGAATAAAAAAAAATTTTGGATGGGGCCCCATACAGGTTCTATGAAAATAGAACTTATACTCACCGATTGATTAGGGGCCCTGTCTGGCCCCGTTGATGTCAGGTCATTTCCAGATATCTGAAAGACAAACAACAATGTAGTTAAAATACTCTCAACTCTTACTTACTGCTATCATCTAAGCTATTGTTAATGGATAACCTCTAGATCTGGGAAAATATGATGAATGGTTGAGGACAACATATCAAAATCCCTGTACAAATGTACTTTCTACATGGCATTGCATGGTATATCTTATTCTATTACTTTGACCTAGAAAAACCATGCAACATACATACCATAATTTAAGCCTGACAGCCTACTTTTCATTATTAAATCCTTTTAAACATATTACTCCATGTAATACATGTAGTAGATAAATTATTACCCGTATTTCAAATTCTTGGCACAAAACCAGTCTTCTGAATAAATTTTTTAGGTAGGAATGATCAGTGAAAGTCTACACAGAAAATCCAATAAAACTCTCTCTCTCTCTTTCTCTCTCTCAAAACCAGCATTTTTAGTCAACTCAACATAAATCTTGGTATCTCCAACAATATTTCAATATTTAAAATTATTTTTTCTCTCACCTGATCTTGATTTTCAAATCCCATTTTAGTCCACAGCTGAACTAATATAATTACGTCACTTGCATGTTAACAAAACAATCCTCTTCTTTTCATTAACAACCCATTAAACAAATATATCTATCCTTATAGATTAACAGTCCGCTGCACCACACAGTCACTTACAGAACAATGGACCCCAAACAGATTAAAGCATTTGACCTTTGCAAACATTCAATAAATAGATCCACTTGCGTTCAATTAAACTCATTTAAGATATTGATCCATGTATTTAATCCCTTATTAACACATCAATGTTAAATTAACGAACGAAACACCACCAGTTTTTTAACCGACTGTTTTCATTTTTTTTTCCAGCACTGCGATTAGGATTTGATCTTTAATATGCTGCATGCCAGATTAAATTTTTTTTCTTCGTAACTTACAATCCCAAGACTACATGTAGTATCTGTTCATCATTGATTAAAAATAACATCAGGTTGTTCATGACTTTAAAAAAAAAAAACAAACACAGAAAAAAACCAATTAAACAATGTAAATTAATTTGGATAGTGACTTATCAAAGACAACTGTCGAGTAGCAAAGCGTGCTGGGTATAACTTTGACAGCGAAGAATAAATTTTAAATTCGTAGTGAGATAGAAGATAAGGGGGGCAGCTAGCAGAGTCTTGATTGTAGTGGCAGAGAGTCAATCTATGGTCCTATTCAATATTTAAACAGGTCAGATATTGACCCCCACAAGACACACAAAACACATGCAGAAGGTTTTTAAAGTCTCCCTCTGGTATTTGCTAACAGATTTCAATGGGTTAAGCACTGCGACTTACCCAGTACTTCCATTCTTCTTTCTTTTACAGAATTATTAATTTAAAACACCCCTCAATATGGTAGCAAAAATTGATCAAAATGAACACATTGCACTTGGTATGAGGTAGGCACCTCTTCCGAAAAAAAAATTAATCAATAAGAGAAAAGAAAAGAAATTCCAATATTTCCTGTCGATGTATTTGCCAATGTGTTTTCTCTCTGTATAAATTGATTGGTTGGTATTACTATTGGAGATCCCAAATTTGCTTATTGCCTTTTCATGTTTATCAGGCTGGTACCTTCCTTAATACTTACATCGAAATTTTACAAAGTCACATACATCTTTGCCCAAAATTGAACAATTGGGCCATTCACAATATTGATAGACAAATGTTTACTTTCAAGTTAACAAATTCCTTTGACAAACTTTGACAACCAAATAAATTCCTAAAGTTATTTTGTTCCATTATTAATAGTTGATAAATTGATAAGACAAGATTCAAATCAATTTAAACTCACTTGGTTTTCACCATTGAACATCTTGGATGTCAGTTTTGATTATACATTGTATATTTCATTGAAAGGAACTGTATGGATTTAAGGAAAACAGTAATTAACATCTTTGCAATTTAAATTTATGAAAAATATCATTGTAGTGGGAATGGGGAAAACTTGATTAATTTCCAAACTTATCTAGTTCTATTCACAACTTTGAAAGCTGAAAATATTTTACAAAATAAACCACAATTAATTTTCAAAAATATTGTTGTTAAGGTTAAAATCATCATAATACCTTTCCATTTACAAAATGTCAGTGTTTATTATTATAACCATTCAAAAATGCTATGTATAACAGTAGAATTTTTCAAATTCTATGTTTTTATATCACCAAAATTATTGTAAAGACTGCAGATCTACTAAGATTTCAACTGCTATAATACTGACATGACATAAAAAATCCAATATCTAATATGGTAACAATTACATGTAAAGAAGTGCATGTAGTACGTTTTGATGCCTGGTACTATCATGACTATCATGAGTAAATGTTAATGCAATTCATAAGGTAATACAAAGAAGTTATAATTTTCTAATTCATTAATTAAAAGGGATATTGCATTATTGAAGTTGTATGGCATATCAAAATGGAAAAATAAAATGCCAGCCGTAAGAGCACCTTAAAAAATATCATGCAATCTTAAAATTAGTACAAAAAAAGGATGAAATTTCATATTAATGTAAAAGTTGGTAAACTTTTAGATCCTCCCCTGCAAATATCTCTGCAATCAGTACAATGCAGGTCATTTACCAAATAACTGCTGCTACATGTGGCCCGGTAGGGAGAATTCTGCAGTCTGTATCTACATCGGACACAACATAGCAGATAGGCAGTCGTCATGCTTCACCGGAACAGGAAGTGAGTACACTCTCAAAACTTCATCATTAATCCAAAATCTGCAGGTTGTTTCTTAGCTAAGAGTTTGTCTTCTTTTCATTTTGTTGCAATCTTTTTTTATAGGGTATATGTTTCCAAAAACAGTGCTATTTTTATATTATGTTATATTTTTTTCTGGATTAGTTTCAAATTCTTGTGTTTCCATAGTAACCAACTTCTGGAAAATACAGTGTGGTGCAAAAGTGAGACACAGCGATAGATATACACTTCTTTTGTACAGTGATATAATCACTGGTAACAGGATAGCATTAATGAATAAATTCAGGAATTAATATGTTTGATGTTAATGTATGTTATACTTTATATAACATGCATGTAACTTGAAGTAGTTTATGGTATTATAAACCATGAATTTTAAAAATAATTAAGAATATTCTGAAAAAATTAGTTCCGATTATGTTTTATATATACATTTAATGTACTCTACTAAGTTTTGTATTGATTAAAAAAAAATCAAGATTTTTAACTTACAAATAAATTATATAGTTTACTGCCGTGCATCAATGTATTAATATACCGGTAATAGCAAGATAAAATATATTACATATCAATTTTCTGTCAAAAAAAAGACTATATCTAAATATAGCTGTCCTGAACTGATCCCATCGTCACAAGCCCTGGGTTTAGTATCCATATGGCCTATACATCCACAAACAGTTTGTGGAAGCAGAAAGGACACAAAACCTATATGGTTTGTGATGATGCTTATCCCAATCAGCTAGGAGCTTTAATAATGAGATGTGGCAGCTATAATTTCCTTTCCAGCACTGCCTGTCTAAGACCAAAGACATACTAAATAACATTATGTCTCTGCTAAGACCCCTAATTCCCACCCTAATACCCACAGGCTTCAGCTAGCTGAATCTATAGTCTAGTAAAAGTTTACAATACAGCCATAAACAACTTTTAGGTCCTCATTCATTATTGAAACAGATTTCTTACTGAACAATTGTGCTATAATGTACATGCTAACTATAGTAGAATGGCTATAAATTTACTTTCCTACCCTGTAATAGATATCAAAGTCCACTGCCTCTATATTTGTCAGGCAATATTTCTAGGGCGATACAGAATAAATAAACCTCCCTTGCATCTTTTTAACACAAGCATAGATTGAGTTACATAATATGTTACAGGCATGCAGGATAATATCAGAATAACGTTATACCATAGGTCTTGTGGGCTCGTTACAAACTTTTTGTCTTCTTACTATGTGACCACCCCTATTCTAACACATATTATGTATTTTATAGTATATAGTATATTTTATTGTATAGTATAGGGGTAGTCACAGAGTAAGAAGACAAAAAGTTTGTGAGAAGCCCCCTGGCACCTGTGATACATTAACGTTAATTCTAACGTTAACGCTAACGATTACCAGAGACATAAATTTATTTTTGTTATTGCTGTTACACATTACATCCACATTTTAGCGGCTAATTAAAAGATCATGCGATCGGTGATGTAGATCAAAAAACTTTTTCGCTATAGTTTCAGTCTGTAAATTCTTTTTTTATTTTAAACCTGTTTCAAACTTATTTCTGTATTTGTAGCCAGTATTTCCTCTGTTGTTTTAGGCCGAAAATGTAAAGGAACAACCAAACAAACAGCACAAATAGAACCGAGAGTACCTTGTTGTCCAGCTGGATGTCACTCATAACATCGGCGTTTAAGTTGCCTCCTCAGACCATTCAGAATCTCGAAACATACCGTTGTTTGCAGCGGATGTTTACAGCAGCAACGCACCGTAACTTTACGGGTGCCAGTACAATTCGTTCCCACAGTGATTCGGCTGATTTGACTATCGGGATACCGCGAATCGTTCGTTGCCATTGATTGTTTAATAGCTATATTTCTTAATCATTATATGTTGATATTACACAAATTATTTAGAACTTTATAAGTTAGCTTCTCCCATTTTCTTATGATTTTAAAGGCATAGTTCGTGCAAATTGTGTCCAACGTTGATTCTTTTGAATTGCCATTGATAAAATTATAAAAAAAACAACATAATAAATACAGGAATGTGTATCTATTGGCGAATTTCTTTACATTAAATTTCACATTCTATAGAAAACAGAGGCTAATGGGCCTTGTAAAGTCATTCAGGTGCACAATTTTCTCTGGCTATCTTCACTCCTTGCTCTGTTTCAAGGGGAACAACTCTTGGAATAACTAAATACTAAATACAACTCTTGGAATAACTAAATACATGTACTAAATAATAAAATGCTATATTTTCACAATATAATTGCATGCATGCAATTGTTATCTTGTTACCTATATTATCAAGGACCCCATGTGATAGAAAGAATAATCTTTGTCTATATAATTAGGTATAGTTTAAAGTCCGTTTGAAATCTCCTCCCTCACAGGTTTTATCACTTTAAGGTGGTATGGGACACCTCCATATTGTGATGCATTTCCTATCAAAATAAACAATAAAATCAAGCATAGTTCTATTTTTTGTCCCAAAAGATGTTACCTAACAGTGTAGAACAATGGATTAAAGCGTTAACTATGTCGACTATGTCGACATGAGTTCAAATCCCACTGGGGCTTCTGTAAATTTTACCTTTCCAAAAATTTTAAAACATATTTTTGGGTCAAATATTGCAAAATTTGAAAATTCTAAACCAATTATAATGAACTTTTATTCACATTAATATCAACAGGTGTCCCATATCACAATAAATAATTGGAAGATAGAGCACGTCATCATCTAGCGCAATTGCAGCTATCATTTTATTGATCAGTCAGGCCTTAAATTTTAGTCCATGTACATTCAACTTTTCTGCAATTTAGATTAATAATTAAACAATATTAAAGTGGCTAAAAATGTGAACATTATATATGTTATTGAATGATGCTTTATGATTTTAAAAACAAAGATAATATGTACATGTATATACATATAATATACTGGCATAAATTGTGCAGGCCAAACTGATGTAAATTGTACAGGTTGATTTACATATACCGGTAGTTGTAGTACAGCAGACTACAGCTATAACCTTATTAAAAATGTACATGTACTAGTTAACTTTACAAATTATCTCATCTATTCATATAATACCTTTTGTCTGCAATATTCTCCCTGTTCTTGATAATTTAAGACTTTTGGGTTAATTCACACTTAACCTTAATTTATGTACATGTATCATAATTTAATTTCTGCATGGCCAATGAATTAAGGTATCTGATCAAGTTTATTTGTTATAAATATCTACTTTTAATAGTTTGAAAATTAAGGTTACCATGCACATACAGAAGACAAATCAAATTTAATTAAATTTAAAATTAAACTTCGTTTTTTGTCTTTATGAATTTATTAGGAAAACTAGCTGTTTTTTATTTGAAACCTGAGAAATAATGTGTTGATTTGATTTATATATTATTTCATCTACAAGTAATTTTAACTTTTTATATATATACCAGTAAATATTTCATTTTTATTATCTCTGATCTATATATTGAAATTATTCTGCTTTTAATATCAAATTCTCTGATAATCATTTAATGTTATTTGCTTTTTGATATCATATCTTTAACAAAGCTAACACAATTATATATACATGTACATGTAGATATTAACATTTTTTTCTTAACCATTGGATAAGTCGAAACCAGAAATGTTTTGGGGTTCCAGTCTTCCATTGTTTGTCTGTATAATTTTACAGTCTAATGGTTTGTTGTTCCACGGGCAAAGCAACTTCTCAGCACCTTCCAATGAACAAACAGATCATGATATCTACATGAAACAACTGCTTCATTTGGAAACAACTTTAAACACAGTAATTTTGGATTTTGCTTCACTGAAGCTGGAAAATCAACGCTTGCAACAGCAGCAGAAGTTATTTGAACAACAGCAGACATTGTTAACAGCTCAGATTGGAGTACTTAACCATACAACCAAAATGGAGATTACTTCACTGAAAGAGACTCTCAAAGTTTTTAAAACTGAGAATAGAGTTTTAAAAGAAAGGCTTGATTCAATAAATTCTTCCGTATCTGCAGCTGCTTTACTTTGTGATGAAAATATTGGAAGTTTAAATTCTACAACTACGCTCCTACTATCAGAAAATGTTGCAATGAAACTCAAACTTAATAAACTGGGCTCAACAACCAAGTACCTACAGCAAAATATGACAACTCCGGATGATGTGCGAAAGCTAGAAAAAATTATTACCTTTAATTTGGAACAGACGATTCAAGAAAATGAAAAGGAATTCATGAAGAATATATCTGGTACTATCAAAGAATTACAATGGAAGGATCATAGCATATTACTTTTGTTATCTGATGTGGATAATAGAACAAAGAATGTGGAAAGTACAACAAAGAATGTGGATAATAGGACAAAAACTCTTGAATACTCTGTGATTCATTTGGAAAATCAGCAACTCATTACAAAAAATGACGTCCAGAATGTGTCACAGTTCCTGGGCTTAGATGTGGCGAAATTGAAGGATTCTCTTCTAAAACTTCAAACTGGTATCTTAATTAATTTATAATACACAAAACTGTTTAATAGCAAGACCATCATAAGCAAATTTATACCATGAGCAAGGTTCAGATTATGGATTAATAACAGCAGTAATGAAATCACTAATTTTATTTAAAATTGAATATTGTTTATAAAGGCTTTTCAATTAAAGCAAAATTTGTTAGCTTAATCTACTCACTGCTGCAGCTTAAATTAGAAACACAGTTTAAGAGAAGAACTTCCTGAAACTTTCATTTTTGAAGAAATAGAAGGAGACATTTCACCAAAAGCATACAATATGCAGGCACATTTGCTCATTAAAGATAAAAAATCACGTTAATATATTTGTTCTAAGTTCTGCTGCATGCAGTACAGTTCAAATAAAAAAAGAATTGGATACCATGATTTAATATACAGACTGTGCAAAATAGTTGCCACAACTTCAGTTAAGATCTCTCTCTCTCTCTCTCTTTCTTATAGAAACAAGAGAGCCTAGAAATCAATTTCTGATAAACTGTTTACCATATTACTAGCAAAAATTCTGATATATTTTATGAAAAGAAACCCAGGAGCCACACTGCTCACCTGAGCAACAATTGTCATAACTGATCAAAAAAAATTTGATGTCTAGTACAAAAATTTCTGGACTATTTAGTATAGTATATATATTGCTTAAAATGAATAAAATGATAGCATTGAAGTTTCTGAGTTCTAAACCTACAGGTGAGTATACACTCCGTTTTACAAAAAATTGTTCCCCCATTGTTGCCCCACCCTGTGTCAAGAGAATTAAGTTATACCCTGAAGAACCCGTACCCTGGAGAACGTACTAGCTCATACCCTTGTAAAAGGGTATGGGTTCTGTTAGAGAACTTGTTCTCGGGTACAGGTTCTCTAAAAGAACCCATTACCTAGATATCTTTATATTTTTCTGTTATACTGCAGATAAATTTTTCCGAATGATTTCCAAGTATCTGTATGACAAGAACATGAAGTGCAGAATTTGCATAAACATTAATTTCTATTTCTATAATTTACTTTCAGGAGCAACATTATCCGATATACGAGGGTTGTTCGAAAATTATTGAGACAACACAAATATTTTCCTTTCTAAGTGAAGAATTTTGGTGAAAATTGACATACACATTGAAGAAACCTTAACAAATAATTTAACAAAGTAATATTAAAAAAATATTTAATATTTTTATACGACGGTACATGAACATTTAGTCGGTGTTCGGGGTACTTGGCACAAGCATTAACTCGGAGATTAAAAAACTTAAACATCTACTTACTAAGTGTTGGTAGACTAACAGTTTGTGATGAAAGAAATCAAATTATATATGTTCATTTTGCTATTTAAATTTTTTTCTTTTGTGTAAGTTTCACTAGTGTTCAAGTTGAAAAACTGATAAAGTAAAAATATGTTTATCAAACAATAGAAATCTGACTACGACGGTATTTAGAATTTTGACATCAAGGCGGAGCAGCGAATATACATAAAATTGGTGGAAATCTCAGAAAAAGACCTTTTCAGGCCAACAACAACTATACGATGGAAAGGGATGAAGAGCTTCAATTTATCGCCGTTTTTACTGATTGTTTAACTAGAATTAAAACAAAGGGACTAAATATCAAGAACTTTTTACACACTAACTGATGTCAACAGTTCTAAAAATATGTACAGAATGGCTGTAGGAGACATTTTACAAGTAATTTGACTTTTGGGTAGAAATGACTCGAATCTTTTTTCACAAACATCAAGAATGGAGAGAATACTGTATACAGGGTAATTTTCGCCCTGTGTAATTTTCGCCCTCTGCACTTGCAAACAGTTTCGCCCCTTTTTGAATTTGCCCAGACACAGATCCGCCCAGTCTTAAATTCGCCCACTGACAACAAGGGCTAAAGGGGCGAAAATAAAATGGGGGCGAATATTTCCCTGTATACATTATGTAAATGTTGCCATCTTAAAATGAAAACAAAAGATAAGAAATGAAGAATAATTCTAATTTCCGTTTGTTTGTACGGTGTTTAAAATATAGGAGCAATGAGAAGCGTTAAAATGATGTTGCGATAAGTTTGCAGTTGCTCCGGGTCACTTGACGAAGGCTGCAGTTTGTCAGCTAACCAGGAATGATCAAATAATGCCATGGACTAGAAAGTTTTTACATTGATAAACTCTATCCTGGTTTACATTTTGGTCAAAATTCAATTAAGAGTTTATCTTTTTTCCAAAGGGAATAAGAGTAAATGTCTCAATAATTTCCGAACAGCCCTCATATGGATATTTATCAAATGAAACTTAATTCTTGCCAGTTAAATATTGCCAGAAAAAATGTATCTTTGTGCAGGATAACAAGAAGATATAAAAATCTACCTGGTATGAGTTCTCTAAAGGAACCCACACCCTATTACAAGGTTCGAGTTCTCCAGGGTATGAGTTCTCCCTGGTCCGACTTCTCTAGCATTCCCCACCGCACTCCCTGGGATCATGGATTGAACAAACTTGAATCTACACTACCAAAGGATGATTCCACATGTTTAAACTTTTCTGTCCCATTAATGGTTTTGAGAAGAAGATTTTTAAAGATCTTTCTCAATTTATAATCCCATGTTAAAATCTGAACACCCCAGTGTTGTCCTTACATAGTCCAATGGTTTTTAAGATTTTTCTCAGTTTATTCCTATGTATTTGAACCCCCAGTATGGGCCCACCCTACCCCCAGGGATCACAATTTGGGCAAACTTGAATCAATGAACACTACCTAAGGATGCTTTCAATCAAGTTTTAACTTTTCTGGCCCAATGATTTTAAAATGCCAACATTTTTTAAATAATTGTTTATTATTTCCCCTTATAAAAGGGTGTAGCTCTTCATTTTTACAAACTTCAATCCCTTTATCTTAGAACACTTTGTGCCAATTTTGAATGAAATTGGCCCAGTGATTGTGGGGAAAATGTTGAAAATGTAAAAGTTTACAAACAGATTATGCCAGAGAAAAGGTGATCAGAAAATATTAAAAGCTCACTTGAAGTTGAGCTTTTGGCTCAGGTGACCTACTTTGGGGTCAACATATCTCAAGTCCAAAGATGCATCTGACAATGACAAACTGATAATCCTAGACCTCTGCAGAGATAAAAAGCTTTGACATTGAATGAGATAAAAAGCATTGTAAAATATTGAGGTTGTCAAGATGCACCAACTCCTGTTCAATAAGTTACCTGTAGATAATCAAATTATACAACAATTTATTCAATTTGCTAAAATAATGTCATTACTTTTTGTATAAAATTGATTTAAAAGAGGAGATTTCTTGCTTGTTTGTTTGTAAAAAAAAAAAAAATACATGTATAGGGAACTCAGTTAACCATACTCACTTTTGTTTTGTTTACTGGGGTATCTAAATAACATGCCTATTTCTTGTAACATTAGTGTTCTTATTTCAATATTCCCATATCCAAATGTAAAACTGATCTTTTCTGGCATGATTGGTAATTAACTTATTGGATATAGTGTCATGTAAATAAAATAAAGCAGAATGATCATCAAAATTGTTCATGAGCAATAAAATGATAAAAAATGTTTCAAGTGACCGAGTCAGAGCTTACGCACCAAGGACCGTCCAATATCTGTCATAATAAATGAACCAAGTTTTCTGCTTATAGATTTTATATTATCTTTTCACTATTTCTGTTTAAGGTTGAAATGAATGTTTCAATATTTTTAATATAAAACAGTATATAAAACATGTCTCAATCTAACTGATTTAAAATTTGTATTATTGATAAACAGGTGCTGTCGAGTATACAGTTGCATTCTCAGCTGGTGCAAATGGTAGAGTGTATAATGAAGGAGAAATAGTGATTTTTCCATCAATTTTGTATGCAGTTGGAGGAGGATATGACAAAACTAAAGGGGTGTTTACAGTCCCCAAAAGTGGACTCTATATCATATTTTGTAATGTTGTTGCTGACCACCAAGGAAACTTTTGGGCAAAAATAATGATCAATGGTTCAGCAAAGGCTGGGGTGATGGGTTATTATGGATCAACTCATGATGCCTATCACACAGGATCTAATCTTATTGTCCAACACCTACAAGTAAATGACAGAGTATGGGTACAATCAATATATGGTAATAGCCATTTGTATTCTAATTTCCCAGACACAATCTTAACAGTGGTGATGATCAAAAGTTTAGAATAATGATGGGTTCCTCTGCAGCTTATTATTCCATGTAGAATGAGAATGAATGAATGAATTAAGTGTGATCATGTTTTGGTTCCACACATTTACTTTTGAGTATTAACCCGTTCGTTCTTATCTGTCAAATTTGACAATTTTCACTTTATAATAGCATCCATTATAGCTGACGGATTTTAAGTCTAGAATCAAAATATTATGATGCACAAAAGCTTGGCATCTATGAACATATTATCAATAATACATAATTGATCTAACTGTATTTTAAAAGGTTTCCATTATTGATGCATACAGTGATTTTTTCATCTGAAAATGAGTGAAAGGTCCCTAATGTGAAATGGTTAATTCAAATTTACCTGCACTTTTTTCCAGATGTAATTATCAAATAAAAAAAGGTCTTTCTAACTTTTTAACCATTATAGAATTTTTCAGCTGCTATACACATATATATGTATAGGACTGCATAAAAAAAATATTTTTTATCATATAAATAATGATTTTAATGAAAAACAGTTTGTAAAGTTGTCTTTCTAAAGTGGATCTAAAGTTATTATAATGCATCCAAAAATGATTTTGTAAAAATATAACATTTTGTATATATGTAAAGATCGTTTTTCAAATACAATTTTGATTCTTTTAGTACCTATATAGTCAAGTGATCATGCTCTGTGTCTGATAATGTCCATTACATGTACTAAAGTATGCTCAATAATTAAATCATAGTGATTTGCCCAAACTGGTCTCCTTTTTCTTTAACCATTCTTGCAACCAGGTAAAAATTAATACTATACATGCGCTTATGTTGTTCAACTTGCCCGATGAAGGCAAAGGTTAGAAGACAATCCTTCTTGATTTTTGTGCTTGTATAACTTTTTATGTAAAACATGATTTTCTGTCATTTTTATTTCTTTGTATTTAATACAATTATATTGAAAAATACTCAAAACCCTACAGACAACAACCAAAAATGCATTATGTTCATGCCATATAAAGTCAAAAGCACTAGCACCTTCATCGTATGCGATCATGTTGTAATGTTTGAAAAACAAAGATATGAAACAAAGGAGAAAAGTCAGTGTTAATGTATCTTTGTTTATATATTGGAGAATGTAATGTTAATTAAATTTTCCTGCCTATACAACTTCATTATTTTCATCTAACTTTTCTAGAAACCCTGAGCCAATTCCCCAACCAGTTTAGCAGCATGATGCCCATGCAGTCAAAAAATATCTTTCTGTCTAGAGAAGAAACATAATTTATATACATGTACAATTATAGGTAATGTAATTCCTCATAAGATTCAAAGCTTTTATTTCCAATTTTAAGACCATATGGAAATTAATATGTACATCAATGAATTCTCAACATATGAGCAAGATTTTCTGAAAGTGAAACACCTGAATCATAATATACTATAATTATAAAAACCCAATTCTATAAACCAGTGATAATTTTCATCATGATGAGAAAATATCATCTAAACCTGAAAAATACCCACATGTATCACAGAGAAAATATTGCAGTATTATAAAAAGCTGTGAGTATTGAAATTACTAAATACATGTAACTACAAAATTTTCAAATTACGTTTTATAAACCCAATACACTTTTAATTTGACTTTATTAAATAAAAAAATGAATTTATTTTCCGATCATTATTCAGTTATTGCTAGCAATATGAGATGTTATTTCATAAATCCATAAGACATAACAAGCGAATTAACATCTAGTATATTAATGAATACAAGACTTACTGTGAAAGTGGTGGTTAAGTACGCATTTTCTATGGTCAAACAATACAAGTGGGTATTAAATACGTGGAATGCGTGATTTAGCACTCTAAAGTTTTGAGTTTTTTACCATAAGCGCGGGGGTATTTTACGCAGATTTAAGCTAACCGCGTAACAAGTGTAAATTTCCCCCATGCATAAATAACCACTTTTACAGTATCTACATGTATGTGACTTTTCTCTGAGCTTTGATAAACAATTTAACAGTTTGTAACCATCATGATAATAAAATATCTTTCCATTCATAGCTGCCTAAACCATAACAATTTATCCCTAACACTAGAATAAATTAGACACTATATAAAAGTAACATTTACTTAATCCTTAAATGTAGTGTTCCTTAAAGATGCAATAGCATTCACATTCCAGGAACTACTTACAAGGAAAGATATCAAAGTTGTAGAACTTTTTTCCAAACAATTTGTCCGATCTATTGTGGTTTCATCAATATTGATTAAACATCAATTTTTGTGGACTTCAATTAGGTGATCAACAAAACCAAATGTCCATCAAAGTTAAATATTTGATAGCAGGTTTTATGAAATGGACCATTAAATTGTCAACAATTTTACATATCCATGAAAATTGATGCCAACAAATATTTATAATGAAACTACAGTTTACAACAAAATATACTTAAATTAATAAAGTTGTAGAAAATTAGGACATAAGAAATAGGATTTGATTGCAATATATATGAAAGCTAGGACTGACATAATACCATATATTAGAGAAAAATGACAGCAGTTTGAAGTCTAAAAGTAAAATAACTATATTTTGTTCTACTATAAACAAAGAAGGTTGGTACACATATAAATGTATAAACCTTATCAAGCTATGAAGAGAACGAATGAATGAAAAAAATATTCATAAATGTAACAAAGAAGACAGTGAGTAGTAAAACACCAGCTTTTGAGTATATATTAACAGCTATAGGTATAGCAAATACTTAATATGTAATGTGTACTAATAATTAGGAGATTTTGAGTGGGGGTTTTTCAAGAGTTGCTGTGGTGCACCCAAGCAAACTACAATTCTTAATTGCATGGAGCTAATTAATGAGTGTAACATGATTTTCTCCCTAATTGTAGCGTAATAGCTACAACTAGCACTAAAGCTAGCTGTACAACTGCATTGAATTTGAAATATACATAAAGTACATATTAGTTAATATATAGTATGAGGGTATTTAGCCAACAACATGTACATGTACAACCTCAATTAAACATGTACAAACATTTCATTATAAATTTTTATACATGTTAATTACTACATTGTACAAAAAACCATTCTAACAACATGTAGCCATGATCTTTAAGCAAAAATGAGACATCTTCATTTTATGGCCAAATAATGCAAATTTCATTAACAGTGATTACATTTTGAAGATAATGTACTTTCATTTTGATTATATATATATCCTTCTTAATATATAAACTTGAGATTTCAATAATAAAATAACCAGCTGAACACAAAATCATTAAACATTAAATTAACAACTTGTCCTATTTTCAACTGTAACTTTATAAAATGCACTTTTTAATACATTAACATACATGTACATGTATACCCAGTTGTAAAAATAAAACTATCAACTTGTTTTAATATACAAGAACCCATACAGACTAAATAACATTAAATACACATACTATACCTTTATATTGATATATGTATATTCTAGACAAAAGATAAATGCTACACATATACCGGTATTTCAGGATTTCAGGTTAAGGTTATGGAATAGAGAGGAATTTTGCTGTTTAAAAGTACATTGCAAAGGGTAGATATGTAACTTCCTTATACTCAGAAGATCCGAGTCTTAAAGAACTACTACTGCCATGAATAAATCAAAGTACTAAAAGTACTTACAGTATAGTTGTATGTGAAAAGTTTGAGAAATGCATAGAATTTATTTTCTGGTATATTTCAATCTTGCAGGTAATTTACAAATCAAACAGGCTTAAAATAGCCAGTTTATGGCTAATTTATACGTCAAGATTATACAATGCCAAAATCAAAGTTTACAGTGCTATTTTTAAGCTATAAAATACCCGTTAAAGTGATGCACTATTTACTTTCGTAAATATTTGGAGATTGTTATTTTAGTTCAACTGACAACCACCTTACTATCATGTTTGTCGTGAAATACAAGCAAGAGATGCACAAATGGAAGAGCACTGCAGTATCATGGGTTTTGTATTATATAATGCCAAATTATTATTAGCTTAGGCAATATAAAAAATAAACATGTACATGTATACTGAAAGGCATTGTATACATACATGTACATGTCACCGACTTCTACCCAAAAATAGGTAAAGTACATGTTTATATGGAAAATAATACTATTTATGATTGAGGCCCACAACATGATGTATAGCATATTAAAACATTCGCTACCGGATGAAAATTCTAACACCTTAAAGAAAACACGTCTAAAAACACCATTCAAAAAGTTTGCTTAGTTAATATAATTCTATGTATAATTATTCTAAGTATCTTGTCAGTTTCACAAGTTTAAAGATAGAAAAAATTAATTTGCTCTGCGTAATTAAGATTCATGCATAAATGATGGTTCATCGATCAGATCATTTGAGTCTCCATCCGAATTCTGTCTTTTGAACTTTTCATAACACTTTGATGTCCGCCACTGGTATTGAACGAAGAGGAAAAGCAAGGGCAGAATGCAAGCTCCACAGATTCCCGCCAAAATGTACGCTACTATTGTCAGGGTTTTGTTGGATTTCTCTGGTTTAGCATAGGCACAGTTCCCTATGGAACCTGGAATATACATGTATAAACAAAATATTTTTGTTAAACACACCTTATGATCTGAGTTTGATGATCATCGTGTTTAATTTCTGTTTAAGCACTGATACACATTTTTAAAACATACTCTTTAATTACTCAAAATACTTTTTTAAAAACTCTACACATGAAAGAAAATTCACACAAACCTGTGAATTCTAACCAACCAAAATTAATATTATTTAATGACTCTTTAGAAAATTCTGTCAAAAATAAATGCAGACAAACCTGAAAACTGGTAAGGTCCAGACACGTGTGACCGGTTGAACTGCTGGGCCACCGCTGGGCAAGTTGTGTCGGCGAACCCTATTCTATTGCTCTGTCTATCAAAGACCACATAAAAACCCTCCATCACAACTGCTCCAATTACTGTACCTGAAAGCAACATTGAGTGATCTATATGTATATAGTAAGACCAAAAAAAAAATACATTGGAACTGCATCTACTATCAATATAAAAGAATACAGAACACATGAATAAACAGCACAATCAACCAAAACTGATAACTGGGTAAGGTGGGGAGGAGGGTTTGGTGGGAGGGGGGTTCTGTCTCTATGTACATGTAATTGAAAATTACCCATATCTTTGACTTGTAACTTACCAGATGAGGAACTTGCAATACCAAGCTTGAAGCATATTTCATCTGGATTTTCATCATCTTTCTTTCCAACAGATTTAATGTATTGCTGAAAAAAAACAAAAACAAAATTTGATGCATTTAACTCATGATTGTTTTTATTTTCTTTGATACCATACTAGAATTTCCTTCTTGTCAACTCTTGTTAAAGAGCAAACACAAAAGTGGAATCTATTTTTAAATCAAAATAAATCATATTAAATTACTTTTGCTGAAGAAAATAAACAACTTGAAGGCATATCTATTCAATTTGACAACTGTGTGGTGGGTACCTGGTTGAGACAAATTTATTTTCAAGTAAAATTAAATTCAATCTGCACTACAAAACTACTGACCAGAAACTCTTGCATTATCAGCAAAAGCAATGTTCTGTGAGGAACGAAGGAAAAAACAAAAATAAGGTTAAAATACACCCCAACCATACAAATCACAAATTGTCAAACAAACAAAAAATACCTACCTGTGGAGCAACAATGATCTTGAAGGACTGTTGGTCATTCTCTGCAAACCCTAAGCCAACAGATGGGAAAATGTCATAGGGAATTGCTCCATCTTTATAGCACAGATCTACGTCTCCAGTCCAGAATCCATGAGTCAAAGCAGGAGCCTGGGGGGAATTCTACAAACACATATTTACCTGGTAATACATTATGAACCAGGCACAAAACAACCATGGTGATGATCATATGACATTGACCTTATCAAAAGACCTTGGGTCAGGGTCTGGTCATTACAAAACTTTTGGTCATGGGAAACCTGTATGTTTAGTATGAGCCTCCGATGTTTCTTCTCTCAAAATTGGTAATTTAACCTTGACATTAGTCAGGTCTGGTTATGACACATTTTTGGGGCTGAACATAACCCTCTGCTCTTCCTTCTTTTTAAAGCAATTATCGGTAACCTGATAGGAAGGATTAATAAACAGAAAAGTGACAAAGTGATTGCAAAATATCCTCCCTAACACAGCAGGGGGTAAAATAAAATTCAGAATGGTTCAATCTGTTCAGCTGTCAGAGCTACATTATAGATACTGGCCTACTTGAACATCTTTACTGTAGATTCCTTATTTTACGCGAGTACTTAATTCCGCGATTCTATCGTTTTGCATCAAATCGCGAGAATATGAAATCGCGAACACCGATTTTTCATCATATTTCCTAATAGTTTACATCTGTCCAAAAAATTAAAGCAAGATTTTAAAATCCGCGAGATGTGCTTCTCGCGATCTTACGTGGATATTAATTCCTCGCTTTTAATTAGGAGTTTACAGTAGTTAATCTAATATATGTGTTTATGTTGTCATTTTATTTAAGAATTTTCATGTTATAAAGGATGGAAATATTTGTAATTACCTGTACATAGTTTTTGATGTGGTCAATGACGGATGTATACACCTTGTTTGGTAATCTCAGGTCTGTTGTTCCACTGTCAACAATGGTCTTTGGGAAATTATACTGAAAACAAAAACAATGACATTTCCAGATGCAGCAATTCTAATTATTATAAGAATGTCACATTTTTCTCTTTCTCTTCTGAGGGAAAGAGAGAGAGAATGAGAGAGATAGAGAATGAGAGAGATAGAGAGAGAAAGAGAGAGAGAATTATTGAGAACAAGGAAAAAGTACAAACAAAATTTTTGTGCAAGGAAATGTGGCAATTATTACTTCCATCATATAAATGGCTATGAATTCAATGTACCTCTTTACAGTCTAGGTTGATGCTCTCTCCATTGACCTGTACATCCACAATGACCACCTCGTAGTACCACTGTTTGTGTATGTTAGTGAAGAACACAGGTCCACTGTGTAGCTTTGGATCCACCCCTCCAAATGTCTACAGTAAACATGAAAATACATGTAAATAGTTCTATATGTACATATTCAAGAAACATCATTTTCACCAATCATGCATTTATAAGTGATTGGCACTTTAATGGAAATATTTGATGATGGATTTATATGGTACTTTTATAGGTACTTCTAAAATGACATGTCAGCTAGTACTAGATGAATCAAAATTATCAGATCAATTAAACTTACAATACTGCCTCCTAATTCGACATCCTTGTCTGTCTGTTGCTCAAACTTGTCCCCACAGAGCTGTATAGAAAAGACGTCACTAATGCCAGTGTTGTCGATCAGAGAGTCCAGGAACGGGGTCACAGATTGATCCGGCTGGAAACATTAAGAGTCACATATCTGATGTGTGGGCATTGTATATCATTAATATATTACCAAAATCCTGACACACCTCTTAAATGAGTTCTGACATATCATATCTGATATATCTAATTAAGTCTGAGATATAACTGACAACTGGAAATTAAAGTTCAGATTTATAAATCTCTACTTTTACAAATTAAAGTGAGTTTTGTCATAAGCTTTGAGTTATAAATAAAACTTTATCTACAAATGGAGTAATTCTCAAAACTATTTTTATTGATCGAGATTCTAAAAAGTATCCTATCCTTAATACACTAGCACATGTATGTTCAGATTTGGGAGGAATGTGAACAAATCGTATTAGTGATATTATGGGATTTCCGTATGCTTTAACCTTCAAATACAAGCAATCATAGTATAACCAGGCAATAAAAGCGGATTGTGTTCTTGAAATAATTATTCAGAAGCTTTTGAATGTTTGATAGTTTATATTACCCTGGCTATGCTACTATAAGCTAATCCAAGAATGCCTTGCCAGTTTGACCCATTGATGAAAAACTGCTTTGACTCCGTAATGAAGGCAATATTGGCTGTCACCGTGACATTAGGGAGTGAGGTCAAGGTCACTAGATCTGACCCCAAAGTTCCCCTCCAGTTTCCCTGTGTGTATGGTACATACACTGAGGTTCCTATCAGTGAATAGGTTGAAGAGCTGAAAATGAATAAAAATTGGTTAAATGTTACATTAGCACAATTTATGGGTGTATTAAATTCTGAGTTTTGAATATTTCAATAGGTAAAGAGCAGTTTCCCTCATTTCTATATCAAGATATAAACAAGGTTTTGTTGTTTGCAAACAACAATCTATTCTCTATTATATTTAGCATTATAGGTTAACATATCAAAAGTAAACAAAATAGATGTTTTTTAAATTTCAAACTTGAGTATCACTGGTATGAAATATAAACTGCATGGGAAAGACAAACCCTCAGAGAATAAAACCCCACTTAATTTATGGTATGATAAGGTATTCCAATTCGTAGGGGAAAAAACTACAAAGACCTATCAAATATAACTTCTTCAGTTGATAGACTGTGAAACTTACTTTTCCCTCTGGAAAAATTTATCAATATCTGGGTCAGGGGTGGCAGCAATGGCAAAATTACTACTTCCTGTGTCAATGAGGACATTGATCTGTTAAAAAGAAACAGTACAGTGTACCGGTACATGTATAGATAATTACAGGGATGGTCAACAAAAAATATCAAGATTACATTAATGAAATGGGTACCATATACTGTATACAGGGAAATATTCGCCCCCGTTTTATTTTTGCCCCTTTTGCCCTCGATGTCAGCGGGCAAATTTAAGATGAGCGAATTCTAATGTCTTAAATTATCTCTCTTTAAACAACTATGTCTGGGTGAATTCAAGACGGAGCAAAACTGTTAGCAAGTGAAGAAGGGCAAAAATAACACGGGGCTAAAATAACCCGGTACACAGTATATCTACTGTAATTTTGCCTGTTAATTAAAAAAAGATTTTGATAAATAATTTTGATCTGATCACATCGTACTTTGTATCATATTACCGGTACATGTATCACAATTGTTGTGTAAAGCAAACATTGTACCATTGATTTAAGTAATGGCTAGCTGTTTTATTAACCAATAAAAAAAAAGACAAAGACAAATTTAAATGACTTTTGTGTGATATCATAATTGATAATTTTGAATTAACTGTATATTGTATATCTCCTATCACATTATTATTTTCTTCACATAAAAAAATGGCTTACCAGTTACTGACTTTAGACAGAAGAAAGCAGACTAAATTTGAAGTGTCTCTACTTTGTTACAATATTTCAATTCTATTTGTGCAACCAGTGTTGAAGAAAAATTAATTCAAAACATTATAGCACAGGCTATGTCATAGAATAAGATAAAATTAATACATGTATAACTGTGGTAAAAATCATGTTTCATCAATGCATCTGGCATACAACATGTATATACATATACGCTATCAAGTATATAATTATCTATTATTCACAGGTGACAATAATCAAGATAATCCTGCTCACTTTTTGTGGAGGGGTTCCTATCTCCATCTCCACATAGTAGCCTTGACCCGGTTTCCCTTTTAGGTTGTTTCTCTGACTCTGAAATTGATCACTTCTTCTATATCTATCATGTCGGACATTATGGATGGATCCAAATTTTTTAGGAAGTGTAGGAAATGACCCAGCATTCACATGCAATGTATTGACCAACAATGTAAAGGCTAGGATCCACTTGCATGTACCATAAACAAGACTTCTTTTCCTGCTGCAATGCGGGCCTGTTTTCATCTCAATGTTGCATTACCGTACTTTTCAATAAACGTGATTTGATGCCTCTTTTCCCGTTATTAAGGTTAAGTTCTGGTGATTACGGTAAGTTATTTTACAAGGGTCTGGCATTTCTATACAAACTGAAAAGGTAAAAAGAGAGAAATAATAAATCAGTCTTAAACCATGTATATGCACAATATTCTAATGGTCTATTTCAGCATTGTTAAATTACATCTTTATTCATTAGAAGATTTTAAAAAAAAATGTTTTTGTGAGAAGAATATCTAACTGCAAAATTAAAACCTGGTTATAGATGCATACTGGTATATATACTAACGTTAACCCCTACAAGCAACCAAAGTTTGGGTAAAGTTTCAAGACTAGGTTATCTCAAGAATGTCCTGATATCTGGTTTATGTGTAATTCTAAATATCCTAGCCTACAGATCAATATGTAGATTCCTAATTAAACGCGAGGAATTAATATTATTAAGTAATATTACGTCTTTTAACCCCAAGGAACCCCAATGAACCCCAATGAACCCCAAGGATACCCTAATGATACAAATTGATAATTCTTGATACCCCTGGGGACTCATTGGTATCCCAGAGACACCCCTAGGTACCCAAAGGAACCCCACGGTTACCCAAAGGAACCCCATGGAACCCCAAGGGTACCCTAATAATACAAATTGATAACTCTTGATACCCCTGGGGACTTATTGGTATCCTAGAGACACCCTGATAGTGTGATAGAAACTATATTTATCACTTCAATATACAACTGTATTTAAGGCATTTGACCTACGGTATTAATAATATTTTAAGTATCTTTTTAACATGCTACATATACTACGGCACATCTAGTAATTGTCCATTCATATTTTCTGATGTACCGGTAAATTCAGTCATTGCAATAAAAAATATTCTGCTGTTATTATTGCTGATCAAATTAAATTGCTTTACAGATAACTATAATTTTTTTTATTTTTGCAACTTGTACTTGTCTTTCCCAATAAAATTTTATAATAAAGATGACTGTGTACAAATTACTTCAAAAGAATAGGGATTAAGGAGGCTGGGTGGTTAATATCTTCCTTAAATTTTTATACATAAATTGTTTAGCTACAAACTATCATTTAGTAAAGGTAATATCCATGAAGTTTAGCTTTGAAAATTATTGAATAGTTTGCTATATCTTTATACAGAGCTCTTCTTCTTAAGGAGATTAATAATAATTAAGTTTAAAGATGGCCACGGCCATCCAGCCCTCTTAAGCTAAATAAACTAAGTACACATGCTACAAACGAATTTGGATAAGATCTCTGGTAGTCAGATTTTTTAAGAATTTTTTTTTATATGAATGCCTATAGTTTCTCAGCAAATGATATCAAAGCTGAATACCCCTCACTGTCCACCATATTTCTCTTTCATCACTCAATTCTTTTCATCTCCCCAAGTCAAGGGTTCTGATACGTTCCTAGTACTGGAGCGATCAGAAACCCTTGACTTAGGAAGATGAATTCATCTATTCTCTATATAACTTCAAAACAGTTTGAATTATGACACAGTTTAGGCCTGATCTGTACGAACATCTATGAACAACTTGCATCAGCATTGTTAAATTCATCCAAAGTATGCAGATATTTTAAGTCAGGAGAAACATTATTTTTATCATGCAGTTATGCAGGTCAATGCATTACAATTGTATAGAAGATGTAACGAATTAAGCAACAAAATAAAAATGCAGAAACCAAGACACCACATGCAATACTTAATGTCCATCATGAAATTTTAGGTGCACAGTGTACATTCAAGGGTAATCCCTGCTATATGTTGGGTATCATAAGTGTTCCTTGGGGTACCCAGAGATGTTTTTTGAGATTCCATTGAATCCCCTGGGTCATTGGATATCAATTAGTAATATGTTTTGCAGTGCAACCATTGGGGTGAGAACAGCTTAAGGTTCTCCGACACTCAGCTTTAAAGTATTTTTTTCATCATAAAAATGTTATTTGTCTTTCAAACTTTATAAATGAAATGAAATAAAAAGAAATTTATTGATGGTATCCATGCATATTACAAAGTTATTGCAAATTTTCCCACGTTGGATGTAATGGAATTAATAGGCAAGTTGAGATCAAATTTAAAAAAAAGGTTGTACCAGTGCATCGGTGGCTCGAACCCCTTTACTTCTATGTAGTAGATCTCCACGGAACCACTAAGTCAAGCATTTCGTTAAATAACTGATACATGTAGTAATATTATAATTAACACTAGAAGAATAATTAAATCTGTCTATATAAAAGGCAGATTTATGGTACAAATAAACAAAATCCGGATAATTTAGTGTTATCGAACATTGCTGAGGATCAGAGATCATTAAGTCATTATGAGATAAAAAAAAAATTAAAAATACCAAATGGATGTATCAACTTGATAAAAAAAAAATGAATAGATTGAAATTAAATAAATTTTTTTGTCCGTGTTTTTCTTTTAAATACATGTACTTGCTAATCAATATTTTTACGTTCTAGTATATAAGTTCATTACCACAATATTTTGATTGATTAATTTAAATAGGAGAACTTGGTGATACCATACAACATGTACAATGGCCCTTAGGCCATTGCAAGTTTTTTCTTTGTTTAGCGTCCACCCAAAACTCAAAAACCTATCTTTCTATCAGGAAAAAAACCCCACAAACCTTAGAAAAAACACACAACTTTAAAGGTTCAACAAAATAAAATTTATTATGTATTTTGAAATATTTTCTTCATTTTGTAACAAAAATACAAAAATAACAAATAACCACTATGGTTTCCATTTTGAATGTTGCTATTAATTATAATATTTAATTTCCGATCCCAATTTAAACATGCGATCCCGAGCCCGACATGAAAAAGCGATCTAATTTTATGAACAACCATTGTGGGTTTTTTTAATTTTTACATCTCAAAACCAATCCGTCCGCGGACGCTAAACATAGAAAAAACTTGTAATGGCCTTAGATTCTTGGGGGTTTCAATGGTTATTAATTTGTATCCTTGGGGTTCCTTTGGGAATCCTTGTGGTACCTAGGGATGACCCTTGGACTCCAATGAGTCTCCTGGGGTATCAATAGTTATTAATTTGTATCATTGGTGTATCCTTGGGGTACCAAGGGGTGACCCTTGGATTCCAATGAGACCCCTGCGTTATCAATGGTTATTACTTTCTATCATTGGGGTATCCTTGGGGTAACTTGGGGTTCCTATGGGTATCCTTGGGGTACCAAGGGGTGACCCTTGGATTCCAATGAGACCCCTGGGGTATCAATGGTTATTATTTTCTATCATTGGGGTATCCTTGGGGTTCCTTTGGGTATCGGTGGGGTTCCTTGGGGTTCCTTGGGGTATCCTTGGAGTTCCATGGGGTACCTAGGGGTGTCTCTGGGATACCAATGAGTCCCCAAGGGTATCAAGAGTTTATAAATTTGTATTATTAGGGTATCTTTGGGGTTCCTTGGGGTTCCATGGGGTTCCTTGGGGTTAAAAGATGCACCCGTATTACATAAACCAAAACTATAGAAAATACACTCTATACCTAGGAACTTGAAAAACTTTTCCAAGATGGAGAAAAAAAGAATCACTTTACACCCAATGACATCATCAGCAACAATGTTGAATTTTTAATCTTGTACTAGCTAGTTATATATTGTTTGTGATGTTAATAAGCAATAAACACACTCCATTATACCTTGTTTGAAAGATTAAATAAATTTTATTCTTCAGCAACTGGTCGTTTTTATCTACATAATTTAAAATATGCAATTGTTCATGTTCCAATCTTTGCCTCTTTGACGGAAATTGTCAAGTGATGTCTGTCTTTACTTATATGACGTCATGATGTAGACTGAGCGTGCGCCAATTAGCGTTATGATAGGTGGATCCAACTGTGCATGTTTCAGATTATATTTCATATATGCAAATTCACAGTGAAAATGCAATTGTGTTTATTGGCTTCGCCCTCAACACAGTCACACTATAAAACTTATTAACAATGTACTATACTCTGTCCCAAGTTTTTGCTTCTACCACATTTTGCTTCATATTTCAATAATCATAAATAACCATAATGCTCAAACTACATTCATCCACTAGAATGAAAAAAGTACAGATTTTTTGTTTTGAAATAATCCCTCCACTGCTTCAGGTTTCAATATTATACCAAAAATAAAATGTCTACGGGGATTTTGCATTGCAAACGGCATGGAAAGTACCCGAATGATAACGTTGAAAAATTGTGCGAGGTGTCCCAAGTATTTCTGAATGGAGAAAAGATGTCAACATTTTCCATTATAAATCTCCGTAAGAAATTTGTTATTATTAATTTCTACAGGTAAAAATAGATGAAAAGTCAATGAATAAATCTTGGATTTTCCAATCTAATTAAAATTAGATACTTAGATCTAAGTTTCTGAAATTTTAATTAGATTTTGGATTTTTCCCCTTGAATTGATTTTGACTGTATACTTCGTTGACAGTTATGCATATTCTATTAAAATTCGTCAAAAAGTGACAGAAACAGTAACCTGTGACAGACTATAAATACCTTAAATAAGTAAAAGATATTTTCTAAACTACAGCTAAGGTATTGATCAATTTCATTTACTGCCTTAGAATAAGTTGGTATAGCCTACAATCTGTGCCCAGTATATCATTTTATCAGAACAACTTTCCATCAACTAGTGGGCCTTAAAGATATATCTATTGTTTGAGTAAACTGAAAAGCTTTAATTCTACAGGTAACATGACAGAATATGCCGCATTATTTGACATGTTCATTAGGCCTACCTCTTCATTTGAGCCAGCAGTCAACGGAAGCGTGAAGTGAAAGTAAGTGGCGGTTGGTAAAATAAGAATTTCTTCTAAAGGCTTGCTAACTGTGTAAAATATAAAACCCACCACATAGTCTTATTGTGTCTAAGTTTTTTTTTTAAATATAAAATTTATTTTTTTAATGTTTTCGAAATTGCATGCAACAACGTCACAAATAATTTTGCTAATATTTACTTCGGGAGCACCTTGCAAATGATTTCATTTTACACATGCCATATTACCGAAGATTGCCGATTTTTGTTCAACAAAATTGTTGAACTCAAACTAAAGAATCTTAAAATTTATGTGCCTTTTTATTTTAAATTTATCAATTTTAGAAACTTGATTGCAAAATAAGATTCTAAACTTTTAACATTTTGTCGTTATGCAAATGAGTTGGCAACCCAAACAATATGGCGGACAACATGAACGCTCATGGACATAGAAACCATTGACATTATGTATTTTTAGGGAAAAAATTGATTGTTGGGGTAAGTTTACGGAAATATTTGTATTCATTACAGTTTTATTTAGATGTGAGTCGCTTTAATTTCAATCTTATCGTATTTATTGCACAACGCACAGCAAGGTGTTTCTGAGACAAGTGCGAGCAACCAAGAAAGAGTAAATAAATTTTCATGTAGAGGGCAATGGCAATGTTCATATAATCAGTATAGCTTAAAATTGGGAATGGATGATAAATACGTCATATGTTTTATACAAGGCTGATTTGGGAAATGTAATCAGATGGCATGCACTCATATTATTATACTTATTCATAGCACAAGGAGTTTGTAAATCAAAGCATTATTACCAGTTAATGATTATGACATTTGAATCGCTAATTCTTGAAATATCCAAGTCTTTTTCATTTTGGGCTAGTTTTGAAGAAAATGTAAATAACTGATTGTGAACATCAATTTAGCTGATCATAGAATATATTTCTCAGTCAGACATCAAGATCTAATTATTATAAATGTACTCTGTCCTACATTCCATCACCTTTTGTTTGATATTTCAATTTTCATAAATACCTTGCTGAAAAAAGTAGTATATTTATTCATTAGAATGAAAAAATTCCAAGATTTCTGTTTTGAAACGCAGTGAGGCTTCTATAGACCCTTTAATGGTAACTGCAGTATTGCTCTAATTATGCAGGGCATATTCATATACTTTGGCAAAGTTTTAATTGGTATATAATTATACATAATATTATATAATAATATAATATAAATTAAACAATAGCAGTTACGTCATATTTCACCAAACTTATATATGTCAATTTGCCCTGCAAAGGAAAAGAACCCAGTTTTCATGAGGGGGTTTATCCCTTCAAGTTAAAGAAATACTTGGCTAAAAATTAAAAGACATGTACATGTATCAAAGACACTCCTACTCTTTATCTTCAATATTATTTATTTTGTAGACATAATAAGCAAAGACAACAAAATGGACGAACGATTAAAGTGGTTGGAGCTGAGGATAAGCTCCTCCCTCAGACCTAGAAATGAAGAGCTGAAGAATATGTTCCTTAATGATGAAAACAGGTAAAGCTATTAACTGGAAAGTATATGATATCACTATAGTAAGTAACACAGAACAAGAATTCTGTATACATTGTTATTTTCACCTTGTGTTATTTTTGTCCAATCACTATTGCAAAAGGTTTCAATCTGAGACTGTTTCAAATTTAATCTAGCGCAGTTGTGGTTATAAAGGGAAATAAGTTTCAATTTTCAATTATAATCCTGATCTAAATTCACACACTGCCAATAAGGGTAAATGAGGTGAAAATAAAACAGGGGCAAAAATTGGCCTGTATACAGTATTTCAGCAAATATATTTACCTTATTTTTAATTTAATATGCATATATTAACTGGTATGATTATACCGTTATATATTTTTTTTTCATCACCAAATATATATGAATTTAAAAAAAATATTGCCAGGACATGGCTTAAAATTTTTTTCTGATTAAGTTATAATTGAATTGTTTCAAATTAATAGCTAGCCTAAGGTTATCTAGTTTAAGTAAGTTAGCTAGTTTTAGGAAACCATGCATATTTCTGTGCATTATTTAATAAATGTATCATTTATTATATTGTCTCCATTTGTCCTTTAATGCAGACTTGCCTTTTATGAGTTTATAAACAATGAGGATGTTAGGAAGTTGTTTGTCTACAACAAAGAGAGACAGATCATAGCGTCACTGATCCCACCCTTTGATCTCAAATACAAATCCATCTTCTTCCTGAAGTGCAATGCTGGGACAAAGCTGACCAAAGAAAACATTGGTAAGTATAGCAGAGTTGTCTGCCTTTGTCAGAAAGGGAAAATTTGTTGTCATTTGTTTTGGGTCAGTTGTTGATTTTTTTTTAAATGTGAAAAAAAATGATTAATTTTTGTGACATGAAATAATTAAGGTTTGAATGCTTCAGCATATAGTTATGTCACTTACGGATGCTTATTTAGCATATTAATGAGAATGTTGGTATTGCAGGAAATGAAGTCTTTTACATTGATTGCACTAACATACCCCTTGAGCACCTGGAACTGCTTATCAGAGAGGTTTATCTCCCCTTGATGTGCACAAATCAGGGGAAAATTGCCACTGGTGGGGACAAAGTGATGGATATCCTCCATAGACTTATGTCTGTTGTAGAAGTGTCCCAAGGTCATGTAGAGGTTAGTGCATTGAATTTAAAACAGCCATTCTTTTCATCCAGCCTTCGGCATATCGGAGTATCAAGTAGCATTATTTCCTGGCTATTATGCACGGGATCGCCCTTCAAAAAAGCTTAAAACCTACCTGGAAATGACGTCACATACCGTATAAATAGTGCGTCCATTGTGATAAACACTCATATTTTTTCTGGCGACATCGGGACATGGGCCCTTGTCGGTTATATGGTTATTGCGGTGTTTAATAAATTTTCTAAGACGTGGTCTTAGTTACAAGGTTTGTAAAACCTTTAAAAATTTTCTAAGACGTTGTCTTAGTTATAAGGTTTGTAAAACCTTTGAAAACGAATTAATTCTACCAATGACGAAGTCTTGGTTTGAAAGGATTGATAATCCGTGCATTTCGTTTTACACATGGTTCATGTGGCTTTACAACACAAGTTGTACAATACACGTTGTGTATTTGTTGAATAGCACGGTTAGATCACGCTGTGTTCAGAATTTTGTTGTGAATATATTTTATACCGCAAGTTTTACAGTACACGCTGTGTATTGGTTGATACGTTTATTGAACATGTTGTGTTCAGAATTACACCGCAAGTTGAATAATATACACGCTGTGTATATATTAAATAGTACAGTACAATTGGAACACGCTGTGTTCAGATTTTTCTTGTGGTTTTATTGGTCTCAATATCGGGGATATAAATGAGACAAGAGAAGGAATTTCTCTTCATTGCTGACTGATACTGGAGATAATTGGTTTACGACCTATAATTTACAAAATGTAGTGCTCATAGTAAAATGACCGAAGGTCTAAAGTTTAAACAAATAACAGTCAGGTTAATAATACAACCGTACTAAGTATAGGTGAAAGAAGATGTCAATTAAGAACATGCAAGATTTTACATGAAATAAATGTTGGGTTATTGATCATGATAAAAAAGAAGTACTCAAGGCATCAGTTTGCACATGGTTGGAAATGAGTAGAGCTGATGATATCAGTAATATTATTTAATTGGTGTCATTGAAGACCAAACAAGAAATTGCATGAATGAACAAGAATTTATTTTGTTTCTCGGAGCAATACATTGGCTGTGAAATGTTTTAATTCTGGGATGAGAAGCTTAATTATGTATACATATATGTTTTCTGTACTACATGATATATGGTGTTTTCAAGTTATTGTCACAGAAAAGATGATTGTCTACATTACATTTATTTATATTACATTGTACAGTCGAAGATGTGAATGTTGTGAAGTTTGGAAGAAAGAAGCTTAAAAATCTTCGAGAATCATGAATTTTTTGAAAGACGAACTCAGTCATAAAATATTAGAGAATTAAACTGATTACTGTTTGGAATGGGTGCGAAAGACAATTCATGCAGTGTTTTGAGTCTTATCAATTGTCTGTGCAGTTTTATTCAGATATAAAGTTGAGTTAAGAGTTATAAAGTTTGACTGAAATGACATTGAATGTCGAAAACAGGAGTACCAGTATTGATAGAAAAATTTGAATAAAAGACATGTATATTTATATGTTACTAATAGAAAGAAATCGAACAAACATTAGGATACTTGACTTGAAAAGTACTTTTAAAATAAGTACAGGTAATATACATGTATTCAGTCAAATAATTTATATGGCTTTACTATTTAATTGTTTTTTGCATCCATAATTATTACAAAAGTCATAAACCTGCACATCATTATATGATTCATGAGGGTGATTTGAAGAAAAAAGAGCCAAACATTTATTGACTTAGATGATTTGATTTCAGACACCATTATGATACATGAATCTATTTTAATTAAGCTAATTTAAATGATGACGGGGACTTCATGGAATCTGAGGCAAGTGACAAGTATTGTTATGGCACTGTATGATATAGAAATGAAGTTGTTTGATACATTGCTGAACTCCTGAGATATAATGCCAAAAAGAAAGGTTCAGAGTGAAAGAGGATCGAAGTGATCAGAATGAAACTCCAGAAATAATACAATGTTCACTATAATCCTGTTCGTTTATAACATTAAAACTTATTACCAAAGTATGGTACATGTTCAATTAGATTGAAATGAAAGAATATATTAAAGAGACTATAGGTGACCATCTTTTATTTCTATCCTAAACAAAGAATTTGGTGAATTAAACTTTTACCATCTGTCATGTACCAGAATTAGATCAAAAATAAAAGCCATACTAGCTTGTCTAGATCATGCAATGCGAGCAGTTTCTACCAAGACAAATTGTCAATGGAGATGTCACCTAACAGTTAATTGTTTTACAACCTTCCTCTTTGGGGGAAAAATCCAGTGATAAGGATTATAAATGTAAAAATAATAGAATATGTTGCAATTGAATGGTAAACTGACACTTATATACAGTAAGATATTGAATAGAGTATTAAATATACAATATGAAACATATGGGATTATGTTTGATAATATTCGGAGACACTGAAATTTGATTTTTTGAGACTCTCTTAATACAAGATGGGTTATATGAGTAACTTGAATTTGGAATTACGATACACTAGCACCGTGTTTACATTGTTCATATTAAGAAAAAGCAAAAAACAAACTGATTTTCATACATTTATTATATACTTACCGTATATGTATTAGTTGATGCATTGGAATGGTTTCTGTTATATGTGAATAATTATAGATTATCTCTTCAGAACTTATTATCAGAACTGACCTCTTCATGAAAAGACAAATTTTATTTACTTAATTCGCTAATGGTGTTTATTATATATGAGTTTACAAATTTAAAACAGATTTTAAAATATTTCTGGTAATATTATGAGAATTTGAAACAGAATAGAAAATATTAACTTAACAGATATATGTGTTAAGACATTGTGTGAAAATTAAGGCTATGTAGTAGCTGCAACAAAAAATTAAAATGATGGGAAAAACTTAAAAAATTAAAGATGATTGAATTTCTTTTGCAAATGATTGAGAAAGTTCTCTTTCTGAATTTTCTAATTGTGTCATATTGATTGAATTATGAATTAACAAAGGAAAAAATGTTAATTTATATTTTCGCTTACTTCAGATCATGAAATTTGATTATAATAAGTTATTTCAAGATAGTGATTGTGTTTAAATCATATCATGCAAAGGACAAAGATATTATATTTACAATATTTACTGTTCAAGAAATGTTTAATCTAGCTGCTGGCATATATGTAAATAATGTTACCCTGGATATAGCATATCTGATTAATAAATTCCAAGAAAGATTACAGGGAAAACATTTGTTCCTGTTTATTTTTGCCCCTTTGTCAGTGGGTGAATTAATTAAGACTAGGCGAAATACAATGTCTTTAGTTGTCTCTCTATAAACAAAGCTTTGTCTGGGCAAGTTTTAATTGCGACAAAACTGTATACAAGCTAAGAAAATAACAAGGGGCAAAAATAATCCTGTATACAGTGCCCAATTGTTGGTCTTATTGTGATTACATGAATATAAATATATTGATGACCAAAAAATGACATTACAAAGAACTTAATATTATATTTCATAAATGTGTTAATACACAAAAATTAATGTCATACAATTTTCCCACCTAGGAAAAAGTTATATATTCCATATGTAAATAATAGATTGTTTATTATAATGATATATATATATATATATATATATGTATTAGATTCATGGAAACTAAAATATGAAATTCCATATACTTTAAGAGAAAACAGTACCTAGCTAGAGGTTATAATCTTTTATTACATGAGTCATTTATATTAACTTTTTCATATTCATTCATTCATTCAAGATATAAAATTTAGAAAAGATTGCAAGTTTTGAAATTAGTTTTCTGAAGACTAATTAATTCATGCAGAGTTTGGTTGTACAGTGTATTAATATATCAAAATGGATGTGTTATGAAGGATTCGTGTTTTGATTTATATATAAATACCACATACCAGGAAAGTCGTAGATATTGATTTAAGAATTTTCAAAGGAACGAATGTTAATGTTCAAAGACATCAGACAAGATTATACCTGACATCCTTCTGTACACTAATGAATTGCTTTTACTGATAATATTTAAGTTTCAAAGAGAACTGAACATATCTTAATATACAGCTATATAGCTAGACAAAATAGGACATATATATAAATATGTCTTTTAGTTTATAAAAGAATGATTGACATATAGGTACTTCTTTAAGAGTAAATATTTCTCTTATCAGAGCTAGGGTCACTGTATCTTAGTTATGTTGCAAAACTTAATAATACATTAATATGATACTTTATACATTTAAACATTTGTTTTCTACATTACATTGGAAGCTAGAAGATCATACATTTAATTACAATATAGCTGTACAGTATGTGTATGTGTACACTACATATCAGACAGTAAAATCTGACATTTCAATGAATGCAATTCATTCTTCTTTCAATTAACATCTTACAGACAGAAAATTAGATATAGTTTTGGATTTTACAAACAGTGTATTTTACTTATATCACAGAGAAGTGAGGCAGAATGGTTTTAAAAAAAAAAAAAAAAAAAAACAAAAACAAAAAACCACAATATGGACAACTATTATAGAAATTGGTGGGGAAAATGATGGGTATATTTTATGTGATATGTGGCCAAGATGATCAAGCAATTTTGCTTTTCCACATGATGAAACCAAAGTTAATTTATTAAAATGGTCTATGTTATTTAAATCATTGATTGAGAATCTTCTTTATTTGGAAGGATTTTTATTTATTGTCAAATACTTTGAAGATGCTACTTGATACTCCGATATGCCGAAGGCTGGATGAAAAGAATGTCCCCCTCATCCAAGCATTCCCCCGGATGTGATGGATGAGGGGCATTCTTGGAAGACAGCCTGAGGCTGAGGAGTATCAATGTTCCCTCCCTGTATGGGTTTTGAAAATTGTTTATCCCACCTCAAATAAAAATACATATTTGACAATAAATCGGCTTTAAAATTATGAGTGTTTATCACAATGGACGCACTATTTATACGGTATGTGACGTCATTTCCAGGTAGGTTTTAAGCTTTTTTGAAGGGCGATCCCGTGCATAATAGCCAGGAAATAATGCTACTTGATACTCCTCAGCCTCAGGCTGTCTTCCAAGAATGCCCCTCATCCATCACATCCGGGGGAATGCTTGGATGAGGGGGACATTTTGTATTAAGGGACTTTCTGAGATTTCAAAGTTGAATTTGGGAATGGTCTTAAAACATGAAAATTATAATGTATTTTAAAAAGCAATTTGCTTAAACCATCAAATCTTGAAATGATTTTAAAATAAAACATCCGTGGGAATCTCTATTAAAAGTATTTTTCAATCATTACAGGGGCGCATCATTCTAAGTCTACCCTCCATAGAAGTATTAGCAGAAGCAGCTGCCACCCCAAACAGAAGAGGAGCTGTGTTACATGTACTGGAAACTACAGTGCTGGCATGGATCAAGCAAATAAAGGTAGGCAAGCTTCCATTATAACCACTGCCATTATTTTCAACCATTTTTCCATTATTGTTATAAATGTCTAGAATTTCTGATTTAATTTAAGGGTGGGTTGCCTTTTGTGCATCATTCTGTAAAGGATGTAAGCCAAAAACTGTCCATTCTGTTTCAGAAAGATTAATGAATGGGTTTTTTTCTTGCAGGGTGTTTTAAAACATGACCCAATAGCTGACCTGTTCCACCATTATGGACCAGAGCCAGGCCCTCTTGATGAGGTCAAGATGTGGGAGCGACAGTTAGGACGTCTGCACTCCATTCTCAGACAGCTAGAATCCCCGGTAGCCAAGGACATCCTGCAGAATTTGGACCAAGCTCAAAGCCAATATTCCAGTTCTTTTAACCATGTGAGGAAAGATGTCAACAAGGTATGTTTAGTTGATTTTTAGTTTAAATATGATTTATAGTACAGTAAATAGTTAAAAGTTTATTGTAGGCCATATTCAATGATCTAGACTCTTTTTTTGAACATTGTATTTGTCTTCCTCCTTAGGCGGTATCAGAGACAAACAGAACTCTCCGATTCCTCAGCACCATGCAGTGGTTGTTCGAGGATTTGAACAGCACTTTGAACCCCTGCCACATGCTGAAGTTGTTCAAACCACTGATGCAGGTTCTCTTCCTAGTCTGGCAACATTCAGTGTAAGTTTTTTTTAACCCCCTCCCCCCTTTAAGAAAAAGAAGGGGGATTATTTATTTACTTCATTATTTTATCAGTTATAAGAAATACTGGAACAGCTAGTATAGGTTTTTACAGGTACTGATAGATTTAACTACCGTTCAGTATTTCAGTATTCATTATTTTCACTAATAAAATAATTTTAAAACCTGTTGATGAGCAGAATTTTCTTTTTCAATACAATGCAACATATTTTTATTTTTTCAGGTATTACCATCAAATGGATAAATTCCACAACCTCCTGAGACTGTTGTCCAATGAAGTGGTCCACAGAGCTATTGCAATGGTCGGGGAAGACATTCTGAGAGAGCCACTGGAGGTATACAAGGGCGAAGTTATATTCAAACAGAATTCATAACATGTTTGATTAATTAAACAAAATACAGGAAAACCTCTTTAAATACATACAGACTGAAGTTATGAAAATTTTAAAGATGAAATCAACCATGTGTCCTAATAATCAGTGTTTGTTAGATCCCTTCCTCCTAGAGAGTCTCAATTTCATATGCTTTTCTATTATGTTTTCATAGTCATATACCAAACTTAAAGAGGCTCTGAGGGTTTGTGCTGCATTCAGAGGAACCTATCTAGACTTCAAGGACAAAGCTGACGACAAGAATGCCCAAAACATTGCCGAAAATGCAGAGAGATTGTAAGAATTTTTTCAAGCAGGACCATTTTAAATGACATTGGAGTTTATAAGTTATGATATTTTTAGTCTATCTGAATTTGATTGTAAATATGAATAGGAATTGGATATAAGAAGATGTAGCTATTTAACTCAGCCTTGTTAATAAGCCAGAATTAAAGAAAATGAATTAAAAATTATTTTTGGTTTTCCCTTTTTCAGAGCCTCAAGGCCACAAGGCACTTTGTTTCTGACCAAGATGTATGGGCCTCATGCCTACACTCCCAGGTATGGTCTGAGACACGGGGATGGTCACTCAAGCAGTGACTCCCTCACTGATGATGAACTGTGGACAGACAGTCCCTGGCCCCCCAGAAATGCTCCCTGTTTTGACCTTTTGAACAGCTTCATGGAGAGGTAATTTATGCTAAACTTCAAATAATCAAAGTACCAAAATGCTTGTGCTGTAGAACATGCTCCATGAGAAGAAAACTTTCTTGATACATTTTGTATAAGTGAATAAGTATAAAGAAATCAACAAACTATTAACTTGTCTCACAGGATTCCAAAACTCAATAATCAAAGTCCTGAAATGCTTTTGGAATGTTTGCTTTAAATAACATGCTTCAATGACCATAAAAATGTTTCTTTTGAACCTTTTTTATGACTTAATTTGTATACAGTAAGCAACAAAATATTGATTTATCTCACAGGTGCAATGATGTACTGGAGTTAGTGGAGACCACCCGCCACTTCCGTCTGCTTGCAGATGCCGCTGAGATAGGTGGTGCTGGAAGCATGAGTCTGGATGCTTTGGTCAAAGAGATCCATGTCAAGTACACACAAGCCATGAAGGAGTTTTTTGCTGTAGTGGACAATGTCCTTAGTATAGATGGCACCCAGAATTTTGAGAGGGCCTTCTTTAGATTTAGAACTGTAGTGAAGGTATGTTCTTATTCACATGTTAAATTCTGCTTCAAAATCCATTTTAAAAATAATTTCCAGTTTTAGGAATCTGCAAAACATTCTCTGTTTGCAGAGAATTTTAGGCATGATGTGAACATGTTTGCCCAAAATTAAATCTTAAAACAGTTCTGTTTATGGTAATATTGGGTCCCTGGCTTTTACCAGCTTACAATTTTAAATTTTGAATTTCAGTCCTTAGAGAAGAGGTTGGCAGAGATCCTCCGTCTGTCCTATAACCACTGTCCCACAGTGGAATCCCAGCTCCGCCTCCTGGAGGTGTTTGAGGGGGTCAGTGGGCGGGAGCTCGTACAGGTCAGTGGTGTCTCATATTCACCAAATCAATTGATACTGTGGTTTCATCAATATTCGTTGACTTTCCATTTTTAGTGGATTTCGTTGTTGAGTTGATCCACAAAATTAAATGTTCATCGAAGTGCAATTTTTAATAATAACATTGTATGGATAGGATCATTGTCCATGAATTTAGTCTCCTTAAAACTGATTTTCCTTAAATGCACAAAAATTGATGCCCATGAATATTGATGAAATTACAGTACCCTGAATTCAGTTTCCATATGTTTTTACTAACATGCTTTAGTCTTCGATTGCAACAACATTTCTGCAGCCAAAATTCAATTATTTTAATATTCTTCCTTAATGCATGATTTTAAAAGTATTTTTATCACACTGGTAAAAGTGACCATGAAATTGTGTATGATTTATCTGTTTATGCTTATAGCTAGAATTTTTGCCCTGATTCAGTTTTCTGACAAGATTTTTAAAAATTGACTTTTTCATGAATTAAGAAAATTCAGGAGTGAAACTGGTAATTCATTTTGTTTAAATGTTAAAAATTGTCACCACATCTGGTAAATGTATGTGTGTTGCATGAACACAGCATGAAGTTAAAGAATTGAACAATTTAATGTATCAACTATGGTTATTGATTTATATGTATTGACTGCCGAGCACCTACTAAATACAGTCGAAAATTTAAATTCACTCTATACACTTGATTCTTTATTCAATCTTCTTTCTAAAGAATAAAGGGGTTTGTATATAGACACTGAGAATGCATTTTAAGATGTGTATTATTTCATTTTTTGTTGTTGTGTATATATGGTCAATTTTCTGTTGTTTTAGGGTTGTGTTTTTGTTTTTCTCTGTATTTTTTAGAATTTGAATGCATATTCACAAGACAATTACACATAGATAAATCATTATGATGCAATATCCCTCATAAGTCTCCCCAAAAATGTAAACTGAGTGTATTAATTAATTGAAATGCATATAATTTTAGAGTAGCTACTTTGCAAACCAAAAAATAACCAAAATCACTCTTAAGGATCCTTGACACCCCGTGACTTTTACTTTTTATGACAGCCTGTCACAACATGGCGATTTCAACTAATTGTGAAACTGTATGTGTCACCAAAATTGGGTGTCTATCTCTGTAGCGCCGTGGGTATAACTTCGGTCTACTAACCCGCAGGTCCCGAGTTCAAATATGGCAGGGATTTTTGTTTTTATGAAAATCAATACATTTTTAAAAGTTGATTTTTCCCCAAAATTGAACATTTTTTTCCCGTCATTTTCAAATTGAATGCATGCTTGAATTTCATATCTTTAAGGAATATAAAAAATCGGACTTGTATGACAAACTTTTCCAGAGGGTGTGGAGGACCTTTAACAATTTTGTAAAAGTTTTCCAATGAGATCAATGCCAGCATCTGAATCGTAGGAGCATTGTACTTTAGATACATTTCATGTACGTGCAGATGTAGAGCATGATAATGTTTTTGGTTATCTTTAATTAAGCATACACACTAGTTGATTTCTCATGCGTGCATTAGATAAATCAAATCTTAGTTCCATTGTGTGCATTTGTAAATCCTTTCATAATCAGTATTCATTCATTGACACTTTTTGAGCTTTAATTTATATTTTGTTTTATTATTCCTATTTTGTCATGTTGTGACCAGACATTATATGTTTTGTGCATAGTCTGTAAGGAGGGGAATTTTTCCTTTCATTGATCACACTTCAAATTAGGACAAAATTCAAATTTAGTACCTTGAAACAGGGGTCTGTCTTTGAAAGCTTCAGGAAAGTCTTCTTAGTAGAGATTTCGTAGGTTTTGGAACTTGTGATTTTACTGGTAGATGACTTTTTAGTTGTTTCTATTATTCTCGATAAATCATTCTTTGAATTTAATTAAAGTATTCATCTCTAGTTGTTAGTTATGTTATTTATGATAAATGGCAAGATAATTTCAAGAACATAATCATAGCTTAAACAAATGTTTCAATGATCAGTTTAATTTTTGTTGTTGTTGCTTGAGTTGAGTATATACCCCTAACATCTCTCCCCTTGCTTTGTCCTTTGGCTATCAACAGAAGAACAGGACTAGAATCTGGGTATGTTACTGTTGTTAATTGTCACAGTATGGGTAATTACAATTACAAGACAGTACAGTAGATTTTAATTAATAATGTAGCAGCCATTGGATGAATTTTGGAAATTGGTAGGGCTATTAAACATTTTTAGTAACCATTAAATTTCATTCCAATGACATCAAATTTCAATATTCTATTGGATTCCCAATTAACCTTGTCAAAATTTTATTTAGTTTTTACTCCATTGATGTATTATAACCTTCATGCATGATTTTAATTTTGCTGCTTAAATAAGTTTTACTAACCACATTATGCTAACAAATATTTATACTCCTCCTTTGCTATCTTAAGAAATGTTTATATATGGTTTATCTTTTTTATGAATTTATTTTTTCATGAATCCTCTTCTTTGTAGATTCACCTGAAGGACAAAGACCTTCAGTTAGTAAAGGCGTTTTCTGCGGAGCTGCAGGCTGTCAGAAGCATGTTCGATGAGGTGAACATTAGCCCTCCCCTGCACGCCAATATGCCCCCCATAGCTAGTCGACTGTTCTGGGTCAGAGCATTGCAGGAGAGGATCAGGGTTAGTTTTTGTACTATGTGTCAATATATTGCTCATGTTTTTAGCTATTGAACATCTTTTTTACATTAAAAAAAACCCAGATTACAGCAATTTAACCCCTTTGAAAGAGAATCAGTTAAGCTATATCTAAATCTATTTTGTCCTCCACAGAGACCAATGGAGAAACTTAAGAGGGTCAGCCCTCACTCCCTGGAGGGGGATCAGGGGTGGCAGATGAAGGATGCCTACCAGGAGTGTATCAAGGTCCTGGAGGAGTACGAGAAGAAGATCACCCTCGACTGGCAGACCAACATCACCTCGGAACTCACCATGAAGCTCAAGCAGCCATTGCTGGTATGGACAAAGACTCGATCAGAACCCTGAATTATTACAAGTTTTTATACAATCTGAAGTATTAAATCTGTTTTACAGCAGTTTGGATTGTTGAAAAAATATTTAGAAGAATGCCAATTTTAGAATCAGTGTTCCTGAAAATCTATTTTAAGTAGATTAGTAATGAAGAATGAAAGCTGTTCTCATATTGAAAACTCCTTATGATATACTGTACCTATTTGAATATTTGTTTTTTATCCATCAGATTGCTGAGGAATATGACGAAGAAGTGGATATCCGTCCTCAAGTTGTCCATGCCAATTTGGATGCTCAGCTTCTCCTCTTGCTAAAGGAAATCCACTATCTATGTGGAGAACCCTTCAATATCCACCTTCCACCTGCTGCTAAGGAGTTGCTGAGAAACACTGATGCTCATGAACTGAGGACCACTGCTACCCGACTGGAGACCATTGTGTCAAAGTACAACAACATCATGAGGTCCATCACCGAGTTTGAGAGGCCTCTGTTTGAAAGGAAACTGGCCAAGATTGATATTGTAAGTCTCTCTCTTTCTCTCTCTCTCTCTCTCTCTCTCTCTCTCTCTCTCTTTCTCCCTCTCTCTTGGGACAAACCTAGAATATTTCTTGAAGTGTTAGGAAATTATTATCTTTATTAATTACTGAATGTCAAGATACATACAATAGACATCAAATGGTACATTGATTAAGAAATAAAAACATTAATTTGATCATCCATAAAAGAGGAAAAGATGAAAAGAAACTAGCTTTTCCCAAATTTTAATGGGTTGCCTGGAGTAGATGAATATTTTCTATCTCCATTTACAGTTGTTTGAACAAGGCCTTCAGCAGTACACATGGAGGATGAGAGAATCGGCAGACTTTATTGAGCAGGCCATGTCACTTGTGTGTGTGGATGTTCACCAGAATCTTGACATTGTTCAAACAAACTGTCACGAGATTGCAGGAATAACAATATCTTGGTCTATGGGATCTTTGGATGTGTTCACTTCCCGTGATCAGGAAAAATCCTACTCCATGGAAGAGTTGTTGGGAATGCAAAAGTAGGTTTTAAATTTGATTCCTCTCATTACCACCCAGATAATGTTCTCTAATGAGTAGTTTTGCATGAATGCATGATGTAAGCACACTGTTTGTGTTTCACCTTAATAAATATATTACAAGTATAATTTTTTGTGCATTGCAGTTCTTTGATTTTGCTTTAATTTGTTAAAGACTATATTCATGTTTGAAAGATTTAACATCTCTATGTATTCTTATCTTGTGCAAATTTATTTTGAACAGTCACTTTATAAATGGACTCTGTGTATTTTAGGCACCTAGAAGATGACTTGGAGAATGTAGTCATCCCATCCGGTCATAAGATCCATCAGCTCGTGGACACATCATTTGAGGTAAATCATTCAATAAAGCTTAAGTTTCTCAGGCATCTACACATCAGTTAAGATCTTATGCTGCCAGATTAATTCTATTGTCATATTGAAAAGGGGAGTAACTCAAAATCTTAATTGTTAAGTAAAACTGGAGTTATTCCCCTTTTCAGATCTAGCAAACAAATCAATTACCTGCCTGTCTCCTTCAATTTTTGAGTAACAAAAAGATAAATAATTTTTGGATTGATTCGGGGTTTTTTTCCAGGCTGTACAAATAAGCCAGGCCTCTCCTGCCTGGCAGGATTACATTGACTATGTGGACGCCATCGTTTTGGACGGCTTGAAGCAAGCTACACTGACCAGTCTGAAGTCAATGCTGAACAACCTGGTGCAGGCCAACTTGTCTGATGAGGTAAGAGTCTCCAACACTCAGGCTCCAGGACATCAAAGGAGGGAGATAATTCACTTCAGATGTTCAAAGAGAGAAAGAGAGAAAGAGAGAGAGCAAGCAAGCAAGCGAGCATAGGCATAGTAGAGAAGAGAGAGAGAGAGAGAGAGGAGAAAGTGTCTGAGGAGGAGGGAGTTTTGTATTCATTAGTTTTCAGTCCTCTTTCAAACAAGACAACAACAACAACAAACACCCCCTCCCAATATCTCCAACACAATGAGCAGCATATACTTTATGAAAAAGATTTGTTTCAGGCAGAATGACATATGACCTGATCGAGTTCCTCTTTTTACAGGATAACCTAGTTATGCCAATCCTGACCATCCGACTGGAGCTGATAGACAACCGAGTGGCATTCCGACCTCCCCTGGACACTCACACCTCAGTGATCTCCGTACAGGAACTGGTTCATCAGTGGCTGGACAGCTTCCTGGCCAGGGGAAAACTCGTCAAAATGCTAGGACCAAAAGTGATTATATATATTTTTTTATATCATAGTATTTTTTCATATGGTGTATACTATATGTGATTATAATGAAGAAAAAAAGAGAGAAAAAATGTAAAATTAAAATATGACTGGTACTTAACACTGGCTTATGATCAATGTAGAACTAATCAATTTATTGTTAACCACAATATTTTTCTCTCTAAGGGTTCACACAATATCTGAAAGCCTCCTAGCACTGCCACTGATTAGTCAATTTACGGTGCAATATCAAACTATCTGGTAGAAAACTTACTCAAGTAAAAGCCTGTTGTTTTTACTTTTTCCAGGGCACCTACCAAGATTACATATCAGCAGATGACGAGGTGAAACAGCTTCTGCTGGACATCAATAAAATGGTTTATGAAAATGGAGAGGAGTGCAAGGTATGTATCGATTTTGTGTGTCATGCTTTTTTATTTCTAAATTGTCCATATTATCTGAAAAAACATTTAGAGATAGGTGAACTTTAAAGAAAATGCCCAATGGTGTGTAAGTTTATACCAAGTGATTTTATAATTTATAACAATCAATGATGGTTAATCAGTGTTATATAATGATGGGTGTTTATAATATATTAAATTCCATACATTCAATGTATTGACTATCATGGTATAGAATTTTAGCGTGTACAATAGAATGGACTGTGTTGTGTATATACACACAGAAGGAATTTGTAATTACCAAATTAGGATATTTAGTTGTTAGCCTTGATGGTGCTTAGTCTGTATATTGGGTATATACATTGTGGGGGTTTTGTTAGTTGGTTCAATCCAGCTTCAAGGGGTGGTCAGCATGGTATTGTACCAGAGACTTACTTAAATTATAACATTAGTGTGTATATATCCCTAATTGTACATATGGCTTTTAAGCTATTGGTGCATGTGAAAGGATTTTGTAGTAAGTTTTTTATTATACAAATCTGATGATTTGTCATTTAAAATTCACCATCAATGCTTAATTAGACTGAATCTATTAAAAATATTTTAAAGGTAGTGGGTAATTCATTTTGTAACCCATCATTTTGCCATCATAAATGCAATGGTCATTTTTCATCTCTAAATAACATATATAGGCTAAATCATAGAGCTGACTGAATTTATGTTTAAATTATTAATTACCATGATGATAATGTCTACAAATAGAAGATTTACTTGCTTTTGCTTTAAATAATGATAATTTCTGTGTTAATAATTAGTAGTCTGTGCTGGCATTATGAACAAAGTGTATGGAAACCATGAACTTTGCTTTTCCTGTCTGTAATAAATTAGCTAATTTTTTTCCTTCTGATTTTAGAAACTGATTGAAATCTTTGGAGACTATGCATTCCTGTGGTTGCAAGACGTGAATCTGACGTTTGAGGAGTTTCTGCGGGGGAAACTTTCTCCTAATCCCCTCAGGAGCCCCAACAGAACATTTGCAGGAATGGTCCGACAGCAGGCAACAGAAAGGTCAAGGACAGAGTCAAGGTCAGTATAGCTTCAGTAGACCAAACTCTTGTTGATACTTATCCTCCTAATCCACTGTGTGACAGAAAGCAAACCAATTAAACTCGTTATCTAGTAAGAATTAAGACATGGTTATCTGACTTTTGGAGATGACTATATCAGAGGACATCATCACCAGTTACGTCACTAAGTCTGTACATGTTGTTTGTTTGCAGAGCTTCATCCACCAGCAGTTTAAATTCAGCAGGATTACTGGGAACTGCAGAGAGAACATTCCTCACACCCAAAAACCAACAAGAAGAAGTGTCATCCAACATCCCAAGTTTGGATGAGTTTGATTCGGAAATTGAAATTTACAGGGTATGTTTGAAATGTTAACTTGCATTCTTTTAATATGTTTCTATGTGTATGTTGTCAATACTTAATTTTAAATGATAGTGGACTAATTTTTGGATTTGCAACATCTTGTAGACTGCCAGAGATGAAATTCAGAGCTTGGAGGACTTCCATAATGTTGGCTGGCTGCGTGTGGACCTTCAGCCAATCAAACAAGTCCTTACAACATATGCTGCCAAATGGATGTGGACATACACCAAATATCTCTCAGACCAGGTACTAGCTTACTTCTTTTAAAATTTAATTTTCACTTGTATATCTATCAACTTACAGTAAATTTTTATGAGAGAGGGATGAAGTGAAATAAGGAAATGTAAGGAACAAAAATAGCAGTGACTTCACATATTTTAAAACATGCATTTACTAAAGAACTAAATCATTTCATAAGTAGGGAGTATAATCAATTGTGCAAAGGTTTAGAGCTCGTAGTAGCTAGAGAACAGTGTCTGAGATGTTACTTTATTTTAACAGGTGACAGACATGTTAGAGAAGCACGACATGTTCCTGAAGCGCATTGAGCCAGAGATTGAAGGCATTACTGGAGAGGAGAGAGACACAGCCTCTTTTATGAAGATGATGAGATTGTTTAATGAGGTAAAAATAGAACTCCTATTAGTATCTAAAATATGGAGAAGTGGAAGGAGTAGTGGAAGGAGGGGAGGTGGAGAGGGGAAGGAGTAATAGAAGGAGGGAAAAGGGTTTCTTTATTTTTCAAGATTCCAATTTTAGAGTTAGCATTGATTAAATTAAATCAAATAAAAAATTAATATTTGCATCTTTTCTGAATTTCATAATCATACAGAAATCCAAATCAGTTGAATTCTAACCATTGTTAATTGAAACTTTCCTTTTCCAAGGTATCAGCACAGCAGCTAGAAATGGATGGCAAGTTCACAGCTATGCACAGGACAGTGTTGCTGCTGAAGAAATATGGCCAGAAACTACCAGAGAAGACCCAAGGTCTGTTCAGTGCCGCCCCAGGGCGATGGAACAATCTAAAAACCAAAGTGTCCCTGGCCAAGCAAAGGCTGGGGCCCAGGATCCAGGAGGAGTCAGTGCGTATCACTCAGGTATGATGATGAAAATACATTAGATTTTGTTTTTTTCTTTTTTAATTATTCAAAAGTGATAATTATTTACTCATATTAAGATATTGGTAAATTTTCCTGTGAGTTCATTCGATGATGGCTTTCTCTTGCTTTGAACAGGATTTGGAGGCCTTTGGAGAGAGAGTTATGTCCCTTGCCAAGGAGCTGGAGAATTCGGATGTGTATAACAGAGACTGTAACATTTCTGATGCCTGGGTTATAATTGATGGATTCTCCAAGAGACTGACTGTTCTGGAGAACGAGGCACAGGATCTGATAGAGCTGCAGGGACTCCTAGAGGCCTCAGTGGTCAACTTTGAAATTTTGCCTCAGTAAGTTGTTTTAATAAATGTTTATTTAATTTTCCAAAAGAATTTTTACAAATTTTAATCTACCAATGGTATGGTATAAAAAAAAAAATTTGAGCTTTTAGATTAGGTAGGAATAAGTGGAGAAAGGGTGATTGGGTTGGGGGGGGGTAAGTTATGTGCAGTGTATGAAGATAATTAAGTGATTTATTTCTATCTCATGACATTGTTAAAGAGCATAAATATTTAATTACGAACTGAAACATTTTGTTCACAGATGTAGACATGAGCTGAACAACCTGAAACAAGTGTGGGAGACTGTTCGAGTCATCGACGAGCAGCAGTCGGAGTGGAAGCGACATCGCTGGCAGAAGATGAACACCAAGTTCCTGAAGGAAGAGACCAACAAACAGCTAGACATAGTGAGAGGCCTGCCGGAGGATATCTTTACCTGGGACGTTTACATGGGGCTGCACGAGTCCATCAGCACAATTCAGGTAGGAAATGGTTAGAGAGATGTAAACAGTGGATGGAGAGAGGGAGGGTTATGACATATGTGTTATATGTGATTTGTTTTGGGGGAGAAGGAGACAGAATATTTCATTACATAGTTGTTTTTGTTGAAGTCTTGAAATAACATTTCAAGGGTTTTTTTTTACAGATTCAAAAATTTGTTCTTTGTCAGTTTTCAATTTTTTTTTGTTATGAGCAATTACTGGTAGATGGAAATGTGTAAATTTATTTATAAGTTTGATGTTTAAATTTATTGGTCATCCATTTGATTATGGTTTTACATTTAGAGAAATTTAAAATTTCATTGATTGAACATTAGTTTTATAATCATATGGATTACTTATTGTTTTCTATCCATCAGGCATGTCTTCCTCTGATTGATGACCTCAGTAACCCTGCCATGAGAACCAGACACTGGAAAAAACTGGTTCAGGTCACCAAAGGAGGGATCAACATTGACTCTGATTCACTGAAGAGGATGACTCTTGGGGAACTCCTGGGGCTGGGACTACAAAGTAGGTCATCTGATCCATGTTTAGTGTTCTATTATCTCATTTTTAAATGTGTATTCTTACCTCCCATACCATGATATATGCATAGATGGATGGTGATTTTTTAGTTCATAATTTATGTCAGCCATGGGAGAGATGTAGGTCAAGTTGGAAAAAAGCATATTTTGAATTCATTCATTTTCATGTCAGATTTATGGATTTTGTGGTTACCTCTTACATCCCAAACAAATTATGAAACACTGCCTTTATTCGTTGTGCACAGAAACAAATCCACTAAATTACCATCCAGTGAACCTTTAATAAATTGACAATCCATGAAAAATTGGCACCCATAGATTTAAATGATTTCACAGTATTTGCTTTTGAATTTTTTTTACCACTGACTACTTTATTCATAGAACACGTGGATGATGTCAGAGCCCAGGTACAGAGGGCTGTGAAGGATCTGTCAATAGAGCAGAGTTTGAAGACCTACGATGAGGTCTGGCTCAGCAAAATCTTTGAGCTGAGGCCCCACACCCGGATCAGGACCGAGATAGATGTGACCCCAACAAATCCAGTAAGTTAACGTTTTTTCTCTCAATATTTTAAAATTATCTTTAAAATGCTTTTTGCAAAGAATTATAAGATACTGTATGCATACTTATCTTTCCGTGCCTCAAAGAAGGCATGAGGCCATTCAACAAAAGACTCCACTTACGATGGTCCCTGTCAACATCCTGATCAAGCTTCCTTACCAAAGGAACATTTTCTCCGCCATTTTATTTCCATCTCATTTGCCATCAATTATTGTTTACTAGCGTAAAATTTTTGGGTTTTTATTTTAAGGATCAACAAAGTGAAAGTGACCACTCTCAGCAGCATGGACAACCCCCAGGGGCCAGTCGTAGCCAGGCCCGAACAGGGAGTCGAATCTCCAACCAGAGTTCACACAGTAAAAACAAGCGAAGCAGTATCGCATCACTGCCTGCTTCGCTGCTTAACCTTGGTGAGGTAATCGAAAACGTTAGTATTTCCTGGCATGGTGTGCTGGAGTTTTTTCTACTTATATCTCACCCCATCCCCTAAATTGATAGCTTTGAAAGGTTAGAAGTAAGATTTTCAATTTTCAATATGAATTAATGAATTGAAATATAAAGACATTTCAAATTAAAGAAATTTGATAAAGTGATTTTTTATAAGAACATGTATAAAGAATCTGAATATTCTTTTATAATAATTTCTCAATTTTCAGTAATATGTCATCCAAAATCAGTATTTTGATTTGATTAGTTATCAATGATTAAATCTTTCTAACTGATAAGTTTTGTTAACTTCTTTTTTTTTTTCTATGGGGAAATGTAAATCTTAAGAATTCTTAAGTTAATTTCAACATTTGGTAAATCCATGCATGGTGTTTTTGTGTGCCTGAGTGAATTAAAGCTTTATTGTTGTAATGCATGACTGGCTAGCTTTTGTTGTAAAATTAATTTAAAAATGTATATAGTAAACAAAATAGTATTAGGAAAACTCTTAAATCAAACAATCGACAGTTACAAAGTTCTTTCTAAGGAAGTGAAATATAGTAAGTCTATAATGTCAATTAATTTTATTCACATGGCAATTCGATTCAGTGCCATAATCCTCAAATAATTACAATTTACCATAGACCAAAGATCTTTCCCTTTAACAGTAGATATAACTAACACATTGGTGTACTGGAATTTTCCACATATTGATCAAATTCACCCTGTGTTTAGTGTGGTGTCATAATGGTGTCCTCTTAACAATGAATTTATTCCTATCAACATACGCGCACTTTTTCAAAACTCAGTTATTATAGATCGAGTGAAACCATGATTTCCTTTCAAGACTGTTTTGTTTATCACCACTGAAAGTGTTAAAGATCAAATTCTATTGGAAACACCTCAATATTTTAATCATTTTCAGAAATCGTAAGAAAGAGTGGGTCATATTAATTTCAGATATATATTGAAGTATGATGAAGAAACAACAAATATATTTAATTTAAACATATTGAATTTCATCATTATTTTTCATACTTATATTTTCTTTTTTACAAATTTTACAGTTTACCTAATTCTTGATTGACTCAAAAAGTTCATGAGATATTTTTCCAAATTACCATAATATTTGAAAAAGAAATGTTATCTATATTTCAAAATATTTTAAATCTGTTCTGGTATAATTTTCTCAGGACACTGGACAGATAATGCTCCTTACCATGACTGACCCGATTTTTGGTGAACTGGAAGCCCACCAGGTGTCACTTCAAGCAATGCATAGCAACAGTCTGGCAGGCAGCTTCATGGATGACGTTGTCAAGTGGCAGAAGCGTCTGCAGACCATTGAGGCTGTCCTGAGAACTTGGCTGGATGTCCAAGAACTCTGGATTGAGCTGGAAGAGGTCAGTTCAATTTTGGAAATTTCAAGGAAATGACCTTAATTGACATATTTTTGAGGAGGTCACAATGATTGCAATTTTCCCCAAAATTTATAACTTGAGTCTTAAAATATTCATCAGACACTGGAGCACATTTTATTTGTTGAATTTCTCAGTTGTACATTTATCTTGGTTTTTTAAAATCACTTTTAAAATGTAGTGTAAGAATGTGACAATTTCAAAGACTTGTAATCTTTTATGGTGGGAATTAAGGTCTACTAACTAGCACTGTTCATTCCATTTGAATTTTTTTTAAATTTGATCCTGGATCTTTACCGATTAATTCTTTTGTTGACTTGTAGGTGTATTCCAGCACTGATGTGAGGACCTCGCTCTCCCATGATGCCAACCGGTTTGCTGTCCTCAACAAGGACTTCAGACTCCTCATGAGGGCCACGGAGAAAAACCCTAATGTACTGCAGAGGTGTACACGCAAAAGTAAGTCGGATTTCATTGTCCTCAGTGAATCTTTCTCTATGGCCCATGAATTTTTTATTTTAAGTCAATTATTCAGTATTATCTATATGTTTTGTATTAAACAAAATTTAAATCGGTATGCTTTATTACATTTTCTTCTGAAAATATGTATAAAGATATAATGAAAAAAAAACTTTTTTTGTTATTTTGTTCCATATAAAACTTTTGAATTTGCCAAAAATAACTTTTGCAAATAAAAAAAAGATACATTGAGACCTAAACGCTTGAAAAAAAATAAAACACTTGGTTAACATATCAACTTGCAAAATCAGGTTGTGTTTGAATACCCTTTTGCTTACAATTCAAGATTTTTAATCCTATGTGTTGTGATTTTTCCAGATATCCTGTCCATTGTGGAGCACATGAAGCACGGCCTGGAGACCTGTCGCAGAAATCTCCTCCATCACCTGGAACGTCGACGACAGATCTTCCCACGATTCTACTTCCTGTCTATGGAGGATGTCCTGCACATTGTCTGCAATGGTAAACTTGTGTTTATAATAATCTACTATGTCAGCTAGCTTACAACAGTGGTTATAATAGTTAATACCAGTTTTCATTTAAATGTTATGATAAAATAAAAATTCTAGAAATATAAAGGTAGTTTTTCCAAAAAATCAGTTTATTATCAATAAGACATTATTTTTATTACATATATCAAATACACATACTGAATAGAAACTAACTGATCAATTGACTTAGATTACCAATGCTTTTTAATATAAAATATAAAAGCATGCATATACTTATATAAGTTAGTGTAACATGAATGATTTTGATAATCAATGCTTGAAAAGTATATGAAGCAGGCATTGAAGACTGTTACTGTTAGCATAGATACTGAAATAAAATCCCTATTGCATCAAAGGTGTAATAGTAATACTAAATGTATATGACACACACAGGATATGACCTAAACCAAGTGAACCTGTATATCAACAAGCTGTTTGAGAACGTGGGCAGTATCGTGTTCGAGGAGGTGGAAGAGGAGGAGAGGTATAAATTCCTCATCACCGGCGTCACCAGCTGTCTGGGCGAGAGGCTGGAGTTCAACCAAGTAAGTACCGCTGCATGCGGAATTACAGAGGAAATATAAAGTCAATCTTTTCAAATACTTTGTAAACGAATTACAGTTTGCTGTCTATTCTATTTAGCATTGTTTCGCTAAATCAATTACATCTGTACACAAATTTCATGCATATTTGTATAAAAATAGATATATTGTGCTAAATCAAATCAACACTTACTTGTTGTAAAATCAATTTCCACCAAATATAGTACACCCCATATATAATCTGTTTACAAAATTGAGGAAGAAAAATAATTTATAGGTTTGATGTCCAGTTATGTTAACTCTCTCATAATATGATATATGTAATGCTTTATTCTAAAAATTCATTGCTAACTACATGTATATCTCTTGTAAAAATCTCCTTCAGACAGCTGCATGGTTAGTTGTTTATGCACTGTACACTGTTCATCTCTCTTCCAGCCTGTAGCATGTGAGGGACAAATAGAAACATGGCTGTCCTCCTTTGTGAGCTGTCTGAAGGGCTCCCTTCAATTCCAAATGGCCACTGCCCTGGGGTATGAAAAACCTAGACCCAAGAGAAGGACCATCAGGAGTGCTGGCTCCCGGAAAGTCTCTGTGCCTGTCCGGGCCTCAAGCTCCCTCAGCAAACAGAATAAAGGTCAGTGGAGTCAAGAATTTTGTCCAGTTGGGGGAATAGTCTATACATTTATTTGGTGATAATGGTCAAATAAAAAATGATAACGATAATGATGTGGTGAAATCAGGATCATTCTGTCAGTCATATGGTAATGATAATGTTACAATTGCATTGCCTGGTTCTTAAAATAACAATGGTGAAAAAATATTTATTTGATACAGCTAATTTATTGCTTGTTTGCTTGTTTGTGTCAGTTCTCAATGGGATGTTTGTTTTTGCTCTTTGTAACTATCAAAGAAAAACTTTCATAGATATAAATTTTGAAGTTTCACATTTGTAGGAGACAAAACAGGAAGTCGGGCCAGCAGCAGGCAGAAGAAGGAACGGGAAAAGGAAAAAGAACCCACCGCTAGTCGTGCGTCATCTGTTGCCGAGCAACTACTAGGCGACCCAGAGAGAGACCCCCAGAAATCCTGGACCCTGGATCATGTAGCAGAGGTGGTCTACCTGGCCACTCAGGTGCAGATGACCGAGCAGATCACAGAGAGTCTGGCAGCACTGGATTCTGGGAACAGGGACAGTCTCAAGGTTGGAAATTTATAGAATGAAATTGTGGAAAAGCTCAAAAATATATATCAAAATTTTAATAAATTGCTCTAAAAGGTATATTAAGATTACTTGAATATAAGGATGTGATAATATGAATTTATTTATAATTTACACAGAACTGTTTGGATAAGATTAACTCCAGTATTAAGGCCACAGTCATATTACTCAAAGGCTTGGAGGGTGACAAGGAGGCTAAGGGCAGGAAGGAGAAAACAGAAAGTGAATGTAAGAGCATTCAGTGTTGATATTTGTGCAATAATGTACAGGTAGATTTCTGATTTCTTTCTTAATGATTTTTCCACATCCACTTAAAAATATCTAAAAGTTCTGATCTATTATTTTTATTGTGCGATTGCTTGGTTAAAGCAAAGTAATTACAATTAAGGAGAGGAAATATTTATTCAAAGTAATTAAAATAAAAAATGTAAGATAATTCTATCTTTTTTCTGCAGTGAAGTCCAACCGTCTGGGTGAGGACAAAGAAGAATTTTCAGAGTCAGCCTCAGTTGCTGGGGCCAGGAGTAGCTATGGTGGGGCATCCATGGGGCAATCCAGGAAGGGCTCTATGTTTGATGTGGGGCTAGAGTCGGGGCGATCCCCCATTCCAGAGGAGGAAGGGTCCCTGCAGGACCACCAGGACTGTAAGTCATTATTAATACTCAATTATTCTCAATACTGTGTCATTACCAAAGGTTATTTGCTATTCGTGCTAATGTTTTTATGTGATGTTAATTAACAAAATGAATATAACCAGCTCATGTTGTGAATGAGTAAATAAATTACAACACTTGTACTACAGAAGGTGAAAACTTGCTATTTTTCACTTTGCAACTGTAATTAGATTAAGATATCAGACTTTATATAATTATGCCATATTAGAAAAAAATACGAGAGTGTGTCAACTTCCAAAGTTTTCCACTGTTTCAAATTGATTATTATTTTCACTGAATGAGAGATTGTTACTTGTAACTGTAACTTCTTTTAGCTACTGGGACCGGTGGTGAAAACACTCAGCGCTGTATGTATCTTAGATATATATCCCCCTCCTGTTCATTGTTGTTGTCCATTAATTGTTGTAGAGTTCCAGAGCCAGCCTTTCCTGCAAATTTCATGCTTGCATATTTAATTGCCTAATGCTCCCTCCATATCTGTTATACTATATACTGGAGAGAGAGAGAGAGAGAGAGAGAGAGAGAGGAGAGAGAGAGAGAGAGATCTGTAAGCTAACATAGATCATTTTTGAAAGTTTGTTCCATACAAGTTTACATTTGGGAAATTTTCATTGTACTAGAATACTCTTTAAAACAATTTTCTAAAAGTTGATATGAAACTTCCCCTTCTGAAGTTGAAAAAAAAATGATTCAGTGAACGATACTGTTACTAATCTGAATCATGAAGTACCTTTTTTCAAGTTAACCATTCTTTGCAAGATCTGAATGAATCAACTATTTGATTCAATTAATAGAATTGTTTCCCTAAATTAATTACTGACAGAATAAACTTGCATTGTTCAGAAAATGATTTTAGTCACTGAAATCTTATTCATAATCAATTTTCTCGAAAAACACTCTTTCACTTCCAGCCAAAACTGACAAACCCGACCAGAAAGGTAACATTCACACCTGCGTTTACCTGAGTGATCACCTGTAGATGATATTAAATTACGAGTTTCATATATTGTTGATGCAGTGTGCATTTTGCAACCCGTCCCTCCCCCCCACAGGCCTCCTCTCTAATACTCATAGAACACCCAATTTATATGAAACTGCATAAAATTACATTTTATTTAGTCCAGGGCTTGAATGAAATTGACAGTTAATATTCTACTTTTCACAAAACCTTTTATAACATTATACCCACAGATATGTTAAAGAAATTCTTACTAGTAAATGTAAAAAAAAAATTCCACTAATTTTGCACTAGATTTGCTAATCTAAAACTATTCCTGTTTTCTTCAAGTAATTTTCACATGCTTCTGAACTATATACATGTACTAGTGTATCTATATCCTTGTATACCATATAAAAATATTATTAGTCTATTGTTTGTCTCCAGTTCGCAAAGAGATCATCAAGGTCAAATGTCAAAAAACAAGGATCCATTATTTATGTAGACTTGACGGTCTTGAATACAAATATAAGTAATAAAAACCTAGGATAAAGTTTGACTTTACATGATCATGTTGGTGTAGTTTATATATACCAATGATTTTTTTCTTCTTTATTTTTGTATGTTAGCTAATTAATTGTTCTGATAATGAAGCTGATAAAAAAGCATGATGGCCTTAATTTGGAAAACAGGAGACAAATAAAATCTATATTTATTAATTCCTTTACCCTGACTCTTTTATTCTTACCTATACTCAGTCACTCCTTTTTTCTTATTTTAAGCTTTAAAAAAACCAACATTATTTTCTTTATCCTTGAGTCTAAATTGTATTATTGTATATTCTGTGGTTTCCTCAATATTTGTTAAGCATCAATATTTTGGTAGATTTTGTTGTTGAGTCAATCCACGAAATCCAGTGCTCATCGTTTTTCAATAAATGACAATTCATCCACAAATTTATGTATCTCTTTAACCATTAACTTTACTGAATCCATGAAAATTGATGCCCACAAATATTCATGAAACCACAGTATTCTAGATTATTCAGAAATCTCAAATAAGGTTTTATTTCTACTTGACACAAATAAAAATTACTTCAATTTGAAGTATGCGTTAGAGCTAGCAAACATACTTGAAATTTAGAGAAAAATCACAACATTCACATTGTAAAAAAAATAACCATGTTAGTCTAGTTTGTTCAAAAATTTACTTTAATTAAATACTATCAAGATCTTACAAGGTGCTCCTGGAATAAAGAATTTTGAAATTATAATTCACTGAAATAAATAATTAAATCTTACTCAGAGAGATTGTCATTTCCTACAGCATTGGTTGAACCTCAGACAATGGAACCTATTGATACCATGAATATTCTCAATATGCCACTACCCACTATCAAAACCTCCCAGGAAGTGGAAGCAGCTAAACTGGAAGAGCCGATTGATAACTCGGAGCTCAAACTCATGCTTTTCCCGAGTCAGATCCAAAAACTCACCTCGTTGCTGGCCTTGATGGCTCACCTGCGAGATTTCATGGAGAGGATGATCGAGGCAGAGAACAACGACGCCTTCAGTACATTTCAGTGGAATTCTCAGCTCAGATATTACTATAACAAGGACACTAAAGGGGTCACTGTCAAGGTGAGAGAGAGTTAGAGATCACAATGTGAGAAGACTAGGGAGGATTGATAAGAAGGGTGGGGGAAATTTTTATGCCTGAGTTTTATGATCGCAGATGTACCGGATTGGTATTGGGTTTTTTCGTTTATTGTATCAGCTCTAATCATATTTGTGAAGAACACAAGTTAAGAGAACTCCTATTGGGCCAACTGATTAGTAAGGGTCAGAGGTCAATTTCAATGTAAATCCAAGGTCATTTATGAAGGTCAAATATTTTTAAATTGCTTCAGGAATGTGAACTTTCATCACATGGGGAATAGTGTTTCAAAATCAGTTACGGACCATTTTAAAGCTAGCTAGAGCACAATCTTTCATAAAAATTGATATGTGTGTGTGGTATGTGAATGTCAACTTTTCTCTTTTCTTTTTGAGTTTCAAAATAATATATTTTTTATGCTCCAGTGTCTGGATGCGGAGTTTGACTATGGCTACGAGTACATTGGTTCCAGCAATCGGGAGGTGATCACACCGCTCACCGAGCGAGTGTTTGTGGCCTTGTGTCAGTCCATCAGGGCACACATGGGGGGCATGTGTGTAGGGGCCATGGTAAGGGAATCTTTAATCTTGGAAATTTATAATGATAGCAAATTACAATTAATATTAATGTAATTCAAGAAGTGTACAGTAAATAGCATGTCTTTTATAAATAGAGGAGAGATTTCATTTAGATTATATTACATGTACTAGTAGATTTAACTACATATTATAACTATGCATGACAAATTTTTATTTTAGTAAGTACTATGAAGTAAAACTTAGAACACGCTTAAAGTACATTGAAAAAGTACTTGCATGATTAATATGCATATTTAAATGTAGGAATGCATGAGTAGTATTGTATTTTAATGAAAAAAGACAATGGTTTAATTAAAGTCATTAGACTTCAATCCTTGCACCATTTGAAATAATCACTACAAATTCTAGGAACTCAAACAATGCTGTATGCAGTTGCATATTTATCATCTCTAGCCTTTGTGGCTGCAATATTTCTACAAATGTTGCAAAATACTCTGATGAATTGCTTGGCATAAAAGAAAAACAACCATAGCTTTAGCAACATAATTATATTTTGTTTGTGTTTATTAAAATTTTGCATTGCCAAGCATATTGAACCAGATTCAAACAAAACTTTTATGCATATTCATAAGCCTTTATTTACAGCTGCATGGCCTTATATGCAAAATGTATTATACTTATGATTCTGCTTCGCAAAGTAATGGAGAAATTTAAAGCTTAAGTAATAATGTTTCCTTTAATGTTCTCAGCAAGCGCGTTGTATATATGCTTACATTGCCAAGCATATTATTATTCAAAATGGCTACCAAGAAAATGACGCTTCTTTTTAATCAAATGATGAATTCCATTTGATATTTGATTGTAACCATTTGCTTTTTTATCACCAATAATTTTGCAGCCTGAGGTAACTAGTTCTTTTTTTGTCAAATTTCAGTTTTTTTAAATTATTTTTTAACCTCTGAAACTATCAGATCCTTCCTCCTTCTCAAAGCTTATTTCATACCTATAGATTGAAACCAAAGGAGCTTGCATACAACTCATAATCAAACCAACCATTAATTAAAGATCTGAGAGTTTTTTTATTAAACTGAATGCTTTTATTTCATTTTTATTTAATTGTGCACCATACGTTTTCACAGAGTTGACCAATTCACTGAACACAAGTTTTTTACTTTTTTTCAAATTATGATTTCATGAAGTATGCATGCTTTTAAATTCATTTTATATGACATATTAGTGTAAGATATGTCATAGAATCAAAGATCTTTTAAAAACCCGTGTTAGTAATGTATCCTTTTATTTACAAAAAGCGAGCAAGGCCATATATATAGATTTTCATCGATGGATAAACACATTGTGTCTTTAACAAATGCCCTCTCTCAAAACAAAAAATGAAAAATTCTCAGACCCCTGTTTGCCAAGATTTGTTTTAAAAAATTGCATTCAGGTTATATAACTACTCCTGCCTTTACACTTATAGAAAAAAGCATCAATAACATTGACTGATATGCTAGCCTTCTTTCCTAGAGATTTAATTAAACATAATAAGATGAAATTCCACTTTTCAGCATCTCTGTTAACCCACTTGGGTTCTTTGGATAATTAGAAAAAGTTGTGTTAATTTCCCCTGCTTTGATTTACCAACGCTTGCTTTAAATATTGGATTATATTCTGTGATACATAAGATTCATGTTTATTTTTGTCTGCATATGAAAATTATGCAGTAAATAAAGATGTGTCTTCATATCTATTAATTTTCAGATGATACTTTTAGCTTAACTGGCATTGGAAAATGTACATTCACTTGCCATTCTTTTAATGTGAAAACTATATTTTAGTCAATTTGAAAGCCTTGAAAGTAACTAAGGCTTTGAAAAATTAAACTTTAATTCTGTCGAAATTTTAGATTAGAAATATCAATGTTAGACTCAAGAATTAGTATGCTTTGTCCTTTTAGCTTTAATTTCTTGGTTCTATATGTCAGCTAGACTCTTGAATGTGAAACCTTTCATGGCATTTATAAAACAATTAAATGTTGATAATCATTACCCATATTGTTAAATCATGACATCAGTTTAAGTTCCATACTTTTTCAGTACATGTATTTTTTAAAGTTTTGTAACAAGTCTTTTTCTTTCTTCCCCCTCCATATGAACAGGACACAGGAAAGTTTGAACTTGTTCATGAACTGAGCCGATCCCTGGGCTATCCCCTGTACAGGTTCAACTGCACCAAGACCATGAACTATGAACAGCTTCAGGACATCTTCAGAGGAATGGCTGCCACTGGTCAGTGTATTTGCAGTGAAGAGAGAGAGAAAGAGAGAGAGAGAGAGAGAGAGAGAGAGAGAGAGAGAACATGAAATTATATTTTTATATTATCATCAAATCTTAATCTTAAATTACCAGAATACATGCGGGGGGGGGGGGGGGGGGGGGGAGATATTGTTGCCTGCTTTTCATATGATATCTGCTAAATAATTATTTTATCAGAAAAGAAATATCTACATGCTGTGAAAAATTCTTCCATTATTGACTATTTTGCAAAGTTCTGTGTCATACTTTTGCAGGATCCTGGGTGTGTTTTGACAACTACAACCACTTGGCCCCTGCCGTTCTGAGTGTCTTTGCTCAATTGATGTCTGCTGTAATGGAGGCCCTGAAGGCAGGGAAGGCAGCGGTTCATCTCCAGTCCGATGACATACAGCTCAGCCCCAGCGGGGCATGCTTTGCCCTACTAGACAGTGCATTGAAGGTCAGTTTAGTTACCGTGTATTAAGATGCAGACCAATGGTTGCATGAGTCCTTTTGGACAATTGCCCACATCACAGTATTTTTTGTTTGGGTTTTGATGAGATGCATTAGAAAAGGCAGAGCAATGAACTTTATGTAGATCATTTTATTAGATTTATAAATGAATTAAGGCCCTGATTTGGTATATTTTTAATTGTATGGCAAAAAGGTTTCCTAGATTCCAAATATCTGAAGAACCATCATAATCATAAGAAGAACATACATCTCTTTATATTCACCATGATATTTATTTGACTAGAAGAAATCTACAGACTTATGGATTTTCAAAAAAATTTCCATTATAGAATTTGAACTTGCATCTAAATCTTTCTTTTGTCTCTATCTTTGCTCAGGTTCAGCCAGGAAACCCTGACAAGCTTCTGCTGTATCCATCAGTCACTGCTGCTCTCCCAGACTACATCATGACCCAGTTTAGAACTGTCACAATAGTACAGCCTGACCTTCACCTTACACTGGAGGTCATGCTGTGTAGTCAAGGTAACAAACAATGTCACATGGTTTTGTAGAAAATTTTATAAATAACAAATTGACTTACAAACAATTTGATACAGTAATTTATAAAATACTTTTCTTCTTTTTTTCTTTCTTTTTTGAATAGATTTATTTCAAATTTCACTAAATTATCTTATTTATTTTTGAATAAAGGATTTATTCATGGAAGAGAACTTGCCAAGAAGACGATGATGGTTTATGAAATGTGCCGTAAACTCCTGGGCACAACTCAGTTCATATCTGAAGACATGACACAAGGTAAAAAGAAAATTAATACATCTATATGAATATTGCCTTACCAAAAAAATATGACTTGAATTTGGGAACTAATGGAAACTTAAAACATTGCATCAATGTGATGTACATTTTCTTCAGTACTAAATAGAATATGAATTTTTTGATTTTATTTTTTTTTCTCAAATTTTTTATTTAGGTTGTGACATAGCTACAAGCAATGGTGGCTGGAGCATCAAGACTTTGAAAGGGGTGGTCTCAGAAGCAGGCGCCTACCTGGAGAAGAACATGTCTGACGTGCTGGACATGGCAGAGATGAGCCCAATTAAAGAGGAGGAGGAAGAAGAGGAGAAGGAGGAGGAAGAAGAGCTACAGGAGGATGGAGAGAAACATGAGGAGGAGGAGACTGAGAAAGGTAACACTCAAGGGAGGAAAGTCAGAGAAACTAGAATGAAGTATTTGTTGATATGAACAGATTGTCGGCAGTTTACTTTTTGGTGAGATTGCCAAGCAGTATAAACCAGTTGTTGGTTTGTAGTGACTAATTAGCAGTTTCTGCTGCCAGATCTAAACAATTTTGTTGAAATCTTAAATTCATATATTTGTATTGTTAGAATAAACTTTCTTTGATAAAAACTTTACATAACAATTATATTTGAATGATACTTAATTGAACTTCATTCTATAGCCAATTACCTTATGTTGTTTGGATTCTTTTAAGGGAGATGGGGAATATTTTAAAAAAATACTAAAATCAAATCAATTTTAGTGTCAAATATTAAAATATTACCGGTCAAATTGGAATATGTCAGAACTTTGCACATTGATGAATTTTCTTTCAGTGAAGAAAGAAAAAGTGCCTGCTGCCACTGCTCCTCAAGGAGAAGACATTTCCTCTGAAATGAAGCTGCGGGCAGAAGAGAAGTCCTTAGTGATGGCCATTAGAGACACTTTCCTTCCCAGAATGCAAGGCAGAGATGCAAGCATCTTCTGCACCCTGATCACTGATATCTGGCCCCATGTGGACCTTCCTCTGCTGTTCGGAGGAGAGTCTCCCTTGTCCAAACCACCCCAATCCAGAATCAGCTCCCGGGCTAGAACCGCCAAGAGTGATAACTCCGCACGGTCATTAAAAGGTGAGAAATGTGTTTATTTTCTCTGTACAACCATAAAACAGTTTCCTTTGGTTGAGTATGTATGCTTTTTTTCTGAGGTAAAGGTATTAGAACAATCTTTGTAGAAAAGATAGATAGAATGGTTTATGTAGGATGATATTTTACCTGTGATGTGTTGTATTGATTATACATGTAATCGGTAGACCAAAATTCAACACCTGTTTTCCAAACATATTCATATGCCTTGTTTAAGTATCACTTGATAGAAAACACAATTGAGTTTTTGTTTGCTTGTAGTTTTTTGTGACTTAAGTCTAATTTTGCTGAAAGATTTTCTCTTTTAATTGAGTGTATTGATATTAATTCTTATAATTACCTTTGAGTCTACTTTCTAATGACTTGAAAAGAAATATTTAAAGGCCTTACTCATTTCTGAAGCATTCTCTTTGGTGAATTCCTATTAGCTTAAGTGTTGTTGGTAGTATAATTCAATTTTTGTTTAAATATGTAACTTAGATCCCATATTCCATTGGAGAGGTAAGGTCATAATTAGCATAGTTGTAATTTACATGTTGTTATAGCTGGTTAGATATATAATTAGTTCTTAATTAACAAATACTTGTATATTTGCTTTTTTATTTCTTTAAAATTTGAAGGGGAACAAGTTTTGATTCCAGGTGGCGTTGACTTTTAAATTTATATGACGTTCTTATATATTCATTAATGATATCTATTACTAAACGAAACACGAATATAGCGTTGTATAAAATATCATAAAATAACTACTAATTATGGTACTATTTCTAATCAACATTTTATTAATTAAGATACTGTAGTGTCAGTCACTGGGATATATATGTAGCAATATTCACATACATATATTTGCATGCTGTATCAATGGTCTCTTGATCAAATAGAACAGTAGTGTCTACACATTAGATATCATAGTTATACCATATCACTTATTATTCTGTTACATATATACACATACATATATTGACAAAATGGAGAATGAAGCTTTATAGGTTAAAAATTAAAAAACCCAGGATACCAAGATTTTTAATATAAGCTAGGACATATGTAGATGAAAAATCCATCATCTTTCAAAGTGATAGGACATTTGGTCAGCTCAATATCTTTCCATTCACAATTTTCAATTGATTAAAATGATAAGTTCATACATTTATGACCTGAAAGTGTTCCAAAAAATATCATACACAATACAACTCTGACATGTGTTTGATTTCATTAACAGATATTTATGAGTTAAAAATATACATTTTGTACATGGTACATATGAATGATAGATATTTTGTAATTATAGTTTAATTTCTCTCTATCAACATCAAACACTCAATACAAAAAAATTCTATGGTAAGTATATACATTACCTCACTGCATGATGGAATATATATGGTACAAAGTAAATGTTGTTATAGGTATCAACATATTGCCTCCTTCCCCAATTACTGACTCAGAACCTTCACATCAAGGACCAAATTCATTCACAATACATGTATCAGTAAATGTTTTAACAATTAATATCATTAAATTTTAAACTTTATCAATGGTGCTTGGCAAATTTTGCTCTATGTGATAATTTGGGTACCGGGGTATATGTGTTTTATTGTGTTGTCACATGATAGACGTTATTCTTATTAATTTGTATGTTTTGTTGTTATGAGTTAAATTTTTGCCTTTCATCATCAGCAGACAAAGCAAGAAAGCTTACGTACATGTACCATCTGAATACAATATTATTAAATATAATTCTATGCATGCTACTTTCATGTGCACATGCATTAGTGCAATTTTTATAGCTTCATGAAAAGTTTGAAAACACATGAATTTATTTCATTCCTAAGCTAGGTTGATGTGGGTTTTTTTTGCGTGCTTGAAATCACTATTTCATGAATTCGTTCAACCAATCAGTAAATTTACAAGCACTGATTCATATTTATGTTTTTACTGCATATTGTCCTGAATTTATCCAGCGATTATTTACAGACCTTTCTTTTGATAAGTGAAACTAACTCTCTAACCAAATATTTACATGAATACTCATGATATATGATAAATTACCCAAAATACTTGATAATAAACCTTAAATTATCTTCTTCTATGGTTGGTACAGACTCCATCAATTTGAACACCCCAGTGGTGCCCTTGGCTCACGCGGCAGGCAGTCGATTCATGGTGGACGGACAGAGACAAGTGTTGGAGGACATGCACGATGCCATTGCCGTGGCAACGGGTGACCTTGGCCTTTTGCCAGGAGTTGCTTTCCAAGGTCGTGTGGCACAACTGGCAAATCTGAATGCTGCTCACCAAACAGTATGTGCTCTATTTTAATGTTTGATCTATAATTATGTGTTTGATATACATTGAGCTACAAGGAAAGGTCTCAGGATCCAGTTTATAACCTCAATGTTTAAATACAGGATGTAAAATAATTTTCTTAAAATAGGATATACAGAGCATCATCTTTGTTTTATATTTATTACTTACACATGTACATATATATGCAAAGAAATTGTTTGCTTAAAACCTATATATGTTTTATTACAGATATTTGTGGTTGGACCAGCAGGATGTGGAAAGAGTGAGTGCATCAAAACGTTTGGATTTTCGGAGAGAGAGCGTGGTAAAACTATTGCTGTCCAGACACTATTCACCAAGGCTGTAGAGTCTGAGGAGCTCATGGGATACTTCCACACCAAGAATGGGTAATGAGACACGTATACTAATACAGTTATACAAAATTAAGCTTTTTTCATCATTTAAAAGATCATTATTCCTTCTTTTATTTCTCTTTTAACCAATTATCTGTAAGATAAGAAATATCCTTAACATTAATGAATACTATAGTTTCATGCATGCTTTCATTTGTGTGACAGAGAATGGAAGGATGGATTACTGACATCTCTCCTAAGAAAACTGTGTATCCAGCCAGCTTCTACCAACTATGACCTCCAGACGACCCAGAAAATGAAGGTCATCCAGCTGGATGGGGAGGTGGATCCAGGTCAGATGGAGCTGCTCAGTGCGGTGCTCAACAATGATGGTGCAGTGGTGCTGGGCAACAACGAGAGGATCATTATTCCAGAGACTGTCCGATTCATTTGGGAGGTGAGAGAGAAAAAAAGAGATGTTTGTATGGCCCACTCTTATGTCTGGTCCATAACTCTTTATTAGTAAAGACAAAACATGAGAAGCTCATACTAAATGTCTTTGTCATAGATCATGACCTGAGAGGGTGTCATTAACCTAATATGTGATGTCATCATTAGACCTTGGTCAAGGTCATTATACAGTATTCAAAGTTTCTTTGTTATTTGTAAATGATGGATAATTTTTTTTGGCTTGATATAACATGGATATTAGAAACTAAAAAAAAATACCCCGTATATAATTACACAAAAATTTGAGCAGAAAGGAAGATTGAGGGAAGGCTCTATTTAGGAGATATCAATTTTTCTTCCAGATGGAGAATGTGGAGAGGATGAGCCCTGCTGTGTTGGCCAATGTAGGAATCCTGATGATGACCTCACAGGATGTTGGCTGGAAGATGATGCTGGTGCAGTGGCTGGAGAAATGTGATGAGGCAGACAAGGAACTGATGACTGGATTCTGTGATATTTACATCGAGAAGACAATAGACTATCTCTCAAAGTGCTGCCAGCCGCACATGTTTGGAAACAACGACACTAAGGGATGTCCCCGCTACAAGAGGGTCATCAACCACTCAGTGGAAAACATGGTGTCTACATTTACAACTCTTTTGGATGTAAGTATTTTTATGTTTTTGTAATTGAATACCAGTAATCTTTCAAATTATTTATGCAATCATGTTATTCAACAAAACATATTTAAAAGTGCTCATTCTAGATTTCCTTGCATGAATTTTTTTCAAGAATTTAATTCCTGAAATTTTATAAAAATTATTGCTTGTGTTTATATTTTTATATGCAAAATTATATGGAATAAGCTTATCATTTAAAATATCATTAAATAAAACTTGTGAATTTGATCAAGTTCAATTTTCACTGGCTTAAAAACGATACATATTACCTTACCCTAATTTGCATCAACTGACAATGACCTTTCACCTTCCAGGCCCTGATCTCCAGATGTAGAGAACTGAGTGATGTTGAACTGGAGCGATACTTTAACTTTGCTGCTGTCTGGGCCTTCGGAGGAACTCTGGAGGCAGAGTGTCGGGAATCCTTCAGTAACTGGTGGAAGGAGCAGTTTGAGCAGCATATTGACTATCCCGAGGAGGGAACTGTAAGATTTAGCTGCTTCTCTTTGTGACCATGCTTTATATTTCCAAAGACTTGTTGCAAAGAAAAAAAGTTGTTTTCTGAAAATTGTGATAAAAAACCAATAATAAATTGTCTCTAGAAATTAATACCGGTAATGTAAGTTTCAATAAATATTCCAAATCTGTTGGACAATTATAAGACATTCATTAATAAAGTAAAAAGTTTTTTAATGCATTTTTAATGCTAAGAATCAGAATACATTTACACCATGTTATAAATATTTTACCATGCATCAATATTCCCGGTGAGGAATTCTGTGAGACTTTTAGTGGGTCGACTGTAAAGATACTTTATTACAACACTATCAATGGGCAGAAATTTGAAGATTCTTGATTTCTACCACTGTTTGTATCAGATTCAAGGAATAACTTTGTCCCTACTTTGTGTGACAGGTATTTGACTACTCTGTGGGGTCAGTAGATGCAGTGGACCAGGGAACCCATGAGTTTGTACGCTGGGCCGACATCTTGCCTTCCTACAGTAGCAGTGCGGCCATGGGAATTCCCCCAGAGGCATTTGTGCACACTGTGCCAGCAGAGGTATAATTACATGAAATATACAACAAATGGAGTTTAGCAGAAGTAATCCCAAAAAATCTTTTATTAATGAAATACATGTACTGGTATTTGTCTTTGTACATGTATACTAGTCTTGAAATTCTCTTCTCCTCTTTTTTTTTTGCCTACAAACAAATTTTTCATGTGGTTGGATTTGAATACATGTACCTTTGCAATGTAAACAGTTGAATGCCAATGATGCAAATCAATTTTGTTTTGTGTTTACAGCAAATGACCTTCCTGTTAAGTACACTCACAGACTACAGGAAATCTGTGATGTTGGTCGGAGAAAATGGCTGCGGTAAGACTGCCATCATTAACGACAAGATCAGGACAGCCTACTCTGGAGAAGTAGCAGAGGTCCTTTCCCTAACCATACAGGCCAACAGGTAAAGGTCATCTAAAACTCAATAGAAAACAATGGCCAACATATTGGTAATCAAACCTGTTTCTGAAATATTTCAAAATTTGGTTAAATCATATGTTAAATGGACATTTTTCATGATTTTATTAATTAAGTGTTTTGTATCGATCATTTTATTTACAAATTTCTTTGTCAGTAATGTTTTTTATATGCATGCAAATACTGATAGTCAGAACCTTCAGTTTTCAAATTTGTAATTAGGATGACTTTGTATCATAACAATGATTATTTTATTACTTTTCTACATTATGCTTAACAGTTGTGTCTTTTTTGTCAGGTTTACCAATGCCAGACTTCTGTATGACAGACTTGATGAGAGATTGGAATGGAAGCATGGACAGACATACGTTCCCAAGGGCAACAAACGTCTGCTCTGTCTTGTGGATGACATCAATCTATCCCAGGTAAGTTAAACTAACAATTTTGAATTATTTTTTTTTTAAGTTCTATTAAAATATTAAACTTATATTTTTGTTTATTTAAAAAAAACTCAGCATCTTAATTGTTTCATTTTTGAGATTAAAAATTTTATTTCATAAAAATGTTATTTGCTCATTACATGTATTTAAGAATTTACAACTTTTCTCCTTTAGGTTGACTTGTCCGGACAGCAGACAGCTGTTGAGCTGGTGAGAGAACACATTGATGATGGTGGCTTCTACAACCAGGACACGCACGCATGGCGCTACGTCAACAGTGTCACGTACTGTACCACGGTCAATCCCAACACCACCGCTAACGTCCCCAAACTCAGTCAGAGGTTCATGAGGCACTTTGCCGTCTTTGGAGTGCCCTACCCAGAGTAAGCCATTTTGGAGTGCTTTTCTGCAAAATTACCATTATAATTGCACAAGGATTAAGTTTTAGTTTTATTTCTTTTTTCTTTGAGAATAGGGGTGGGTATTTTTATTTAAATAATTTTTTTTTAAATACATGTAGTTGCAACCGAAATATAAGGTGGTTGGATATGCCATGGCATTAACTTTAGGATTTTCATAAAATATTTAAAGGATTCTGAAGCAAAATAGATTGCTGCAGGCTTCGTAAAATAATATTGTTAATTTTTTTCTTATTACAGCTTGGCGGACCAGCAGAGTATCTTCTCCATCCTCCTACAGACACACTTCATTGCCCCTGAGACCTCCAGTACACAGGCTGGCCATCATCTCCATGATGAAAAGGTGATGATTTACTGCACTATGTATTT
>WFKH01011581.1:33790796-33817902 GCA_016163765.1 Magallana hongkongensis | reverse complement strand
GCAGATATTCTTTAAAAGTATCTTAAGAAATCAACATATTCATTTTGTAAAAGAAATTAGATATGATGAATGAAAATCTGCATAGAATTTAGAAAATTTTAAAACTTTTTTAAGTGCCAAAATTACCCACTATACAATACATGTACTATTTAAACTTTACATCAGAAGATTAACTTTATGAATTGAATTCACAATTGTGTTATAGAACTGTAAGGAACAATTTCCGAGTTTGCTTCATCATGAACGAGGGCAAGGAGGCTTTTCAGAGACGGTGCCGAGAATTCCCGTCCTTCGCCAAGAACATCAACTTCCTGTGGTTCCCACACTGGTCCAAGACACAGCTGGTTGAGCATGCTCAATACCATTTTAAAGGTCAGAATTTGACAAAACAAGCACTTTTCTAAAAAGTGAATAAAGTTAGGTTAATTTTGCATTTTCCTAAAAAAAATTCTATGGAATAAATTATAGGTACTGATATTGAATATACCGATAGTTATGTTATATATTTTATGTTAAGTGTTGTAGTTATATTGCTCCAGAAGTACTGATAAATGTTGATACTTAAGTTTATTAAAGACTTCTTTTGGAATTTTTTATTGCTGCAGTACACATTGTTTAATTTGATTGGTGTTTTTTCCCTGCAGACATAGACTGGATGACAGCCATACAGAAGGAGAACATCTCCCACATGTTGGCCTCCATGCACCTGGTTCTCCGTCAGCAAGACGGACAGGAGAAGGATGCTGGCGAGTACTGTCACATCACCAACACAAGCTACGAGAAGTTTATAGAGAGGTCAGTGTCTCAATAGTCAGTTGTCTTACATCATGAAATAAAAAAAGATTTGAAATTATCAATGCAATTTATGTTGTTACAAACAGCATTTAGCAGTTACCAGTTTTCAGGATTTTCTTTGGACCTTATAAAAGACTTTCACCTTTTGCTTTTGCAAAATAATCATAATAATTACAGACACTTACAGACATACATATTATTGCTCGTACATGTTTATAGTTGCCTTTAAAGATTTAATGTCTTGGTGATTTGATTTACAGTATATTTGAATATCATGGGCATTTTGCAGATACATATCACTAGCCTCTGCTAAGAACCTAGAGGTCTGCTCAGACCATGACTCTGTGACAAAATCACTGAACCATATCAAACGTGAAAATGAGGTTGCTTTGAAACTGAGAAAACTTTTGGAGCATGAAATGATTGTGCTAGAAGAACGAAAGGAGGGAACTATTAAAATTCTGTCCCAGATTGGAAAGGATACGGCCATTACAGAGCAACAGATCAAAGTGGTCAAGGCACAGCTAGACAGAATCTCCAGACTCAAAAAGGTGGGACAGAGTGCAACATACCATCTTCTCATGATGATATTGATATTTGAATCAGTGTGATTTTTTAAAGAATTTAATAAAAAATTATATACAGAACCCAGAGCTACAAAAGCTATGTAGCAATTTTGTATAAGATGATTACTAAAAAAATGGAAACTTTTTTTTATATTTTTAAACAGCATTTGATTTAATGAATCATAGTATTTTGGGAGAATATTTTCATACACAAATCTCTGTTTGTCTCTCAGTTGCTACCAGAATACCAGGTTGCCCATGAGAGGGCGGTGTATAAGGCAATAGCCATCGTAGCAGACACCAAGAAGGTCATTCAGAACATGGACATAGAGAAGCTGAGTGAACTACGCGGCATGAACAAGCCCATCCTGGACATCGAGGATCTAATGACGGCCATCATCATGATATGTAAGTCTGATAAAGAAAATCATCTTTTGATTGTATAAATATTGGTTGTTGAGTAGAATGGATTTTTGCGTTCACATATGGATATGATAATTTGATTGGCACTACAATAATGAATATAAGAAATCTGACTTGTAATTCTCGGAAAGTTTGGCTTTGTAAAAGAATAAATGAGGATGTTAGTTAAATGTATATAACGGCCAAGAAGTTCAATCTGAATTATGGCATGTATCTGCATTGGATAAATGTGAAAATGATTCATGTGTGTTACAAAGAAAATGAAATCATCTGATTTTAAGTAGGTAATTATAGTTGCATATAATTGAATATAGAAATTTCTTCTTCTTCAGTGAAATCTCCATCTGCAGACTTGACATGGCAGAAAGGAGCAAAACGACAAATGGCCAACTTAGAGAGGTACATAAAGTTGTTGGTTTAATTCTTTTAAATATCTTTAAATATATCTGAGGGAACTTTGAATTGAGGAGAACAAAAAAGGACAGCTTATATTAGCAAACTTAAACTGATCCTAAAAATTTGTGAATTTCAGATTCATTGAAGAGTTGATGTCATTTGATGACAATCAGCTTCCCGAGTCTACACTGCTTTTAGTGGAACCCTACCTGAAAAAGCCCAGCTTTGACCCTGAGGCTTTGGAGAGGAAGACGAGTAACTCAGCTTGTGGGGCTCTATGTAAGTGGGTCATTGGTGTGGTCCGATACCACAGGATGATGATTTCCAAGGTCAAACCATTGCACCAGAAGGTGGAGGAGACCACTACATCTGTGGAGGAAGCAGAGCACAAGATGGCTACACTGGAAAACAAAAGAAAGGTAAAAATGGCTGATAAGATCCTATACTCTTGGACAGACTCATCCTTATTTTATATACATTTGTATTAAAGAGAGAAATTTAAAAAATCTATATAAAGTATGTTTGTGTAATTGAAAGATTTAACAATGCTTTGTGTTTAATTTTTGCATCTTTCATAATCAAATTTAACAAAGTTTTCTAAAATATGTATTGTCAAAAATCTATTGTTTATTTGATACCAAACATTATTTAAAAAATCTATTGTAACAAGGAATCCCACTATCATGTAAGCTTTAGGTGAATTAACTATTTTGAATTTTTGTTAATGATTATCATGACTTTTGTTAACAGTCGCACGAAGTCAGACTGACAGACCTGGCCAGAGGTTTTGAGGAAGCCACCATTGACAAAAATCAGCAGGAGGAGAAAACTAAGATGATGAAAAAGAAGCTGGAAACGGCTGCTCAGCTCAGAAAAGTATGTGCTCTTTGCCAAATTTACTCATTATATTGAATTCTGACATTTTTTGATTTGAACATATTTTATTATGCAAAATAATATTTACATAATAGGATTGGGCAGCAGGCAAAGCCTATTTAAGCCTTCTCCACTAGGTACAAGGTAGTCATATGTATAAAATACAAGAATTGAGGAGTTAAGTGATACAATTAAGAATACAAGATTTTTTTGTGTAGCAAAGTGAACAAAAGAAAAAAAAGAGGGGAAAAAAAAAGATAAAATTAACAAAACCGGTTATAACAAAAGTAGAACAGAATTATCAAGTTTTGTCAATAAGGTTACAGCATATATATATAAATATAGGTATATGCATAATTTTGTTTACATTTTCAGTATATGTGTTAATTACATTATTTTCTTTACACAAATCTTCTGGATTTTTTAATATATTCATGTACAAGCTTGAACAATTTAACATTTTCATCATATGAAACATCATTATCTCCATACAGTAATAGATCTAAGGTAATTGGTTTTTGGGGATTTAACATAGATATTTGATGAAAGAAACAATTTCTTTCATCATTATATTTTGGGCACTCAAAGAAAAAATGATTTGCATTTTCAGTATGAAAACCACAATAATCACAAACAGAATTTTCTCGAATAAAATCACAAAATAAGTCAGCATTTAAACTGCTAGCATTATTTCTTAGTTGACAATGTATAATGTTTTCCCTCCGATTCCCTAAATTAAAAAGTTTTGTTGGAGTCTTAAAAAAATATTTCTTAATAGCATTTGAAAAGCAAGCCAATTTTGGAAGACTTCTAATAGCTAGTGGAAGATCATTCCATAGCTTAACTGTAGATGGTATGAAACTTTTTAAATAAGATGTTGTTCTGGCTTGAGGGATAGTGTAAGTAGATTCATCATGATTTCTTAAAGGATATGGGGTTATAGGTGGAATACCTTGTACTTTGATTTGAAAAAACATTGGTATTAAAATCACCCAGCAAAAATGTTGGGAGATTATGATCAAGAACTTTGTTAAGGTTTCGGGCGAGTAAATCCCAATAACTAACTAAAGAAGAAGGCGGCCTGTATAATGTACCTATCAGGAATTTTTTGTTATTTGTCTGAATTTCTGACCAAACAATTTCTAACCCTTGCATTGATAAATCAGTACGTTCGTAATAACTTAATTTGTCAGAAATATATATTGCAACACCACCACCATGTCTATTTCTATCATTACGTATAGGTGGATGAAAGCCATCTATCTGTATACTTTCGTTATTAATAGAATCATCAAGGTGGGTTTCACTAATTGTAATTATATCATACATTGATAATTCCGCAGTAATAATATCTAACTTGGGTAAGAGGCTACATACATTATTGTGTACAATACTAAGAGGTTTCGTAAAAGAAGTATTGTTATTTGGTCCTGGGTTGGTTTCAATATTACCTAGCATGAGGAGCAAAAAAATAATGCAGAAGAAGTGTAAATTTCTCATAGAGTGAGAATGAAAATGAACCCCTGTCATCTCAATATAGGTTGAGTTTACCTTAATCATTTGTATCAAAAATATAGCTTAGGTATGAGAAGTTTGGTGACAGGAGCTCTCTATACATCGGATATGCTGTGGAAGTACATAAAAAGAAAACCGGTTTGAATTGATCGTAAGAATACGGAAAGAAATTGAAAATACAGTCAAAACAGAACATATATACAAAATAATATGTAAACTTTGAAATACATGCAAGAATGGGGTTTTCTTGCGAAAAGCATTTCACAAAAATAACATTCCAAAAAAGAATCGTCACATGAAGAAAAAAAGACGACCTTTGAGTGTTTGAAGTATACAATACAGCAAACAGTACAAATAAAGATATGTAGATATAGATTACTTGTATATACAGACTCATATTTAGATACGAGTAACCAGCAGAAAAAATAAAAAATAAATAAAGAGTTATTTAATAACGTATAACAGTGAAAGTCATTTAGAACGCATCTCTGGAATAGCGCATGAACACGTCAAAATTCTGACATTGAGTTGACTGTTCTGTACATTAAGGATTCATTAATGTACAATTTGATTTCTGGTTTTCAGATTCTGAAAGGAGAGAGACAAAGATGCCAGCAGATTTACGATTCCCATGAGCGACGCTCTGTGGCGATACCTGGTGGTTGCGCAATGGCAGCAGCCTTTGCCACTTACCTGGGACCCTACCACCACAACTTCCGACGAGTGATGCTGACCATCCACTGGCCCAACTGTCTGAGGGAGAGGGGAATTCCCCTGGTTATTGATAGCATTGATGGATTGAAAGGTGAGCATTAATTGATAATTACAACTACATATATTAAAATATACTGGTAATAAAAAGAAGCCTACTGATAAACTTATGAAACTTCCTATCTGAAATCTTTTTCATGCTAAGAAATGAAAAATGTCAAAAATGATTTTTTTTTTTCCATAAAACTAATTGAAAAGATTCAGAAAATACACTCATTATTACGCTTTGTGTTTAAATATTAAATCATATCTAATTCCTTTCATTTAAACAATAAAGGATGTAAAGCTGCTTAAAAATATTGTATGATGGGTATGTTTTGTAGGTCGAGTGATAGACTGGAGTATAGACTTCTTGAAGACTGCCACAGGGGCCAGTCAGGTGTATGACATAGACTATACCTCAGCACTGCTGGGTCAGAATGTGGATCAGGACGACTCCAATGCCACTCAACTGCAGGAGGAGGAAGTAAGTACAACAGCAATTACTGTAAATGTATTATATTTAGCATGTATGATATTTGGTGGAAATTGATTTTTCAACATGTTAGTGTGGATTTGAATTAGTGTTTTTCAGAATTTACCTATCATTATACATATATGCATGGCATTTAGCAAGGAACTTGATTTAGCAGAAGCTGCTTTTCACTAAAAATGCTACATAGAATACACAGCCAAATGAAATATGTTTACAGTATATCTATATCTATAGATTCATACAAATAATTACCTCTGATATCTGTTATTTGCGGAATAGGAATTTTTTTAAAATGCTATGTATGGTGTATGTTTACGATGGCTGTATAATAACATTTATTGCTAGCGCTCTCGAGCGCTAGCAACTACATTAGTCCATTTTACTTGAATACGCATGCTTGACTTTACGGTAGGGCATTCTGGGAATACTACTGTAGATAAACTGTACCATGTCAATTTCGTTTTGTCATCTAGGAAACATATGATCTGAAGTTTTATGTTTTGTTGTAAATGTCAAAAGGTAATAGTAGCTTAGGTCTTATAATGCCAAGTTATTTCAAAAATTATAATAAATACTAGTAGCTTGCTTTTCTTAACTACCTTCAAGCTCGTAAAACAACCTCGGATGTGTTTTCCGAGCTTGTCTGAAAGGCCCGAGAAGATACGATGTCTACAAAACAGTACCAGTGGTTATACTGATCTCTTATCTTTCACCTCAAAATTGAAATTACAGTACTAAATACAAAAATTAAAGCACAGTTAACGAGCTATGCCATTGCCGATGTGAAACCCACTCTAGAATTACCATTCTGAATAGAGAACCCCACCCCACCCCTCCCCAACACAATTCCAGTTCACCTCTGTGTCTTCCTATTACTAAGTATTAATAAATCGTTCAAAAAATTATACCAATAGTTTAGAAATCTACTTTTGTGTTTGATGGTGGCTACAGCGCTAGCTCACCAATCTTTTTAAAAGATAAGCTTGTTAAGCTTTATATTGCCAATTTTGAGCCATGTAAAGAGATTACCAGTTACACAAGAGCTCATGAATATATATGACTTTGTAGGAAGAGGTTCTTGTGGAAAGTGGAGAGGAGAGCAAAGAACAGGAGGGAGAAGAGAAGGAAGGAGAGAAGAAGGTGACAGCAGAAGGGAATGAAGAGAAGGAGGATGGTGAGGAGAAGGGAGACAAGGAAAAGTCAGAGAAAGAGGAGAAACAAGAGACCACTGAACCTGCTACAGGTAATGAGGACCAATGATAGGTGACAGAGTTGTGTGCCCTTGTTTTAAGAAATGTATCATAATATTCTCTATTGATAAGTGACAGAGTTATGAGCCCTTGTTTTAAGAAATAAGTGAAGATTTTCTTGAGTAGAAAGAATATCAATTTGATTCATTATCAGTGGTGTTCCATTAAACTTTTATTTGATAGAGAGCAGTTTTAAAATCTAGTCTTGGACATTACTTATTGCTACCTTGAAAAATTTCAAAAGGTTTTTTTTTTTAATAGCATTAATTCATGCTATATAATGCTTGTCAACTTGATAGCAAATAAAGTTCTGTGCTTTCCTTAATCCTGGTTTAGCCATATAAGCAGACATATTTGATCGTATTCTTTCAAATTACAGAAGATAAAGAGGCGGAGGAATCAGAAAAAGGGAAAGAGAAGTCGCTGGCCAAGATCCAGGAGCAGGAGGAGGGGAGTGAGGAGGACAAGGACAGTATGGTCACCCAGTCCACCACCCCCATGATCACCTCGGTCCAGTACAATAAGTACGTCCTGTCCCTCATCAAGCTCCTGGTGGGGGAGAGAACTCTCAACGACTGGATCCGTAAAGGTAACAACTCACATTGCTCTCTTTCTGTCTGCACTCTGCAGCTTTACATAATTACTAAAATGGAGGATTCTGTATAATGCTTGTATGCAAATAATGAAAATTTAACTTGATTTTAGAGTATACACTTTATACATACCTTATATGTATAATCAAAGAAATTTTACTTTTCAATACATGTAATATGTCAAATAAAGACTCCTTTTTGCAATTTCTCTTTCCATGGTTATTGTTATGAATAAAGTACTAAACATTACCAGTATATCAAAGAAAGTCTTCAGTATTTTAGAAATTTCAGTTTGGATTTTAAGAATCAAAATAAGTTTGTTTATATCTTCCCTTTTAGACTTTGGACCCAGACAGATTGAAAATGCAGCCATGTTATGTTCATCATGGCAACGACCTCCCATGATGATTGACCCCAATGGAGAAGGATCTGTTTGGCTGGGGAAACTCAACAAGCTGATGAACAAGAAGAAACTAGTGTCCTTAGACATGGAAACAAGGTGTGTAAAGGACAAACTGAAATAGGTCAAACTTGTGGTTAGAAGAGAGATACATGTAGAAAGATGAGAGAGAGAGAGAGAGAGAGAGAGAGAGAGAGAGGAGAGAGAGAGAGAGGAGAGAGAGAGAGAGCTGCACATGTATCTGTGTTGAAAATTAATCAATTATGTGTTATTGTTTTTTCACTTGGTGTGTATATTTGCTGTGGTTTTGCTTCAGATTGATTTGGTTATATTGATGTTTTAAAACGATAAAATAGAATTGTTTTACTTTAAAAATTCAATTGGTAATTAATTCAGAAATAGTCATTTAAAACAAGAACTGATATATGAAAACTGTAATATTACATTGAAATTCAAGTATTGTAATGAAATACTTTTAACAATTTGAAAGTATTATAAAAAAGGAGATAATTAGTTAGTTTCAAATGCACCATTGTCAATGATTTTGATTCAGGATTGGTTGAGGGTGATTTTTTGAACATGTAGCATGAATGATGTGTTGACATAACTAATATTGTGGTTTTCTTTCCTCTGACTTGGGGCCTATCACTAACCATACACTGCGTGCTGCTTGGCAAATCTAGATGGTAAGTTTGCAGTTATACCACATACAGTATATCTTGTTTTGTAAAGAATAGAAGACTTGGCACAATTAAGGCACAAAACGGTGCTTGGTAAACATGCCATAAATTCAATGCAGCTGAGATTGACATCCAAAATTTAAATTTTGAAAAGAAAATGAAGAGAAATTTTGTATGCATATTCAATTGATAAACTTAACATTGATAAAAAACAATTGAAAGATTATTCTATGCAAGTATTGTTGACAATCTCATATGAGATTTTTATTCACACCCATTTTCCTTCTGAATGTAGATGATAGTTATGGCATTCCCCAGAGCATGGTTATAAACAATATTTCATATGTTGAAACTACACATTAAAAAAAAAACTATATACATACATGTGTGTACTAGTAAGCAAACTTAATGACATTTAGTGATAAAAATTGAATGATCAATTCCAAATAATCTGATTGATCCAAATAAAATTGTTATATATTATTCTTTAAAATTAATCTTTTACATTGGACAGGTCTGATCCACATGTTCTGATTACACTGGAGAAAGGAATCATGAGGGGCAAGCCTATAATATTGACCAACTGTGAGGAAAACATTGACAATGTGATCACCCCTCTCATCCACCACCGCAACACTGCAGAGGAAAACGACAAGAATGAAGGTACACTCAGTATACTTTATAAAGACCCAGACTTGATGAAATACAATGTAATTGTAAGTTTCATCACATTTTTATTACGATACCCAGTATTTATATTTACTGTAAAATTGATGCAATGTTTACTGATTTTGTTTAAGGAAAGATTATGTACATACTGGGTTTATATTTTGAAGGCCCAAATGATAAGCAACCTTTTCAATAGTTTTGAAGTTGTTTCTGAATTTTGATTTTTATTTTTGATTTGTAGCTTTATGCTACAAATTACTGTCAAATTTTCTACAAACTGCTGTAAATAATTCAATGTTAATTGTCCTATTTCAGAAGCCCGCATGATCAAGTTTTGTGGACGCAGAGTCCTATGCCAACCAGATTTCCGCTTCTACCTGTCTACCCCTCTGGCCAAACCCAGATTTAACCCGGAAGTAGCCTCGACCACGACCCTGATCAACTTTGGAGTGTCACATGACACATTGACTGAGGACCTCTTGACGAGAGCGTTTGCTCGCATGAGGCCCGAGCTGTATCAGGAGAGGTGTAAAACACTGAAGAACCTCCAGTTACAGAAAGACACTCTTCTCTATCTGTCAGAGATCGTGAAGTCTCATGTGTTGTCCAATCAGGCAGGAATTCTGGGAAGTCCCAAGGCCCTGAAGTACATCACAGACATGACAAATGCCAAAATGGAGGCAAGTCATTTTCAACAAACTTAACTTATCATCAAAACTGCAAATTTATTCATTCTAACAAGTCATATCATATTCTCATATCAGTAACTAATTTTTTACTAACAACATATTTGTAAAAATATTGAGAGGTACATGTATATGTATTAAACAGACAAAAATTTTCCTTTCAAAATCATTGCTAGAAAAATTAGTAGTTGCTGATGTTTAAAATCTGCATGTTTACAGTTAGCGAACAGGTTGAACGACACTCAAGCCCTGCTGATACATCTGAATGATCTGAAGGATGACTTGTTCCCCCTGGCACGTAGAGCGGCCATGTTATTTGCGATCATCCGCAGCTTGCAGAGTGTTCACAATGAGTACCAGTTCCCCTTGCATTACTTCATTGAGTTGTTTGATGAGGCAGTCGGTGGAGAACTGCCTCCAGAGTTCTTGAATGGTGATGAAGAGGAAGGGGTAAGAAATTAAATGAATCCACTTTTTACTTATACATGTATTATAAGTAACAATTTCAGTTTTATATTGAACAGAATGTCTTTGCCTTTTTTCAAAGGAAAAAAAACCCAATAGTTAAATTTAACAGTATCTGAAGAATGTTAATACATGTATGTATAAATATCCACATAAAAATATGTTTAGAAAAGTGATATTTTTACCCAGTACCTCAAAGCAAATGCTAGTGTTTAAAATCTTTAAGAAAAGCAATTTTATGTCTGGTATCCTTAGATAAACACTACGAAACCAAAAAGAGAGGGAAAAAGAATTATTTATTCAATGTTTCTTAATAAGATTGTGTTCTTAAAGTATACCAGTATTTTCTTGAAATAGTATGACAAAAATGTGAAATTTATAAAAAAAAAAAAAAAAAAGACGCTATTTTTGCTGATGCAGGGTTACGAAGATGGAGATGACAGCTCAGCCGGAGGAGCACTGCAGAAGAAGCGCAAAGACAGTGCAGCAAGCTCCCAGGGTTCCAAGGCCAGCGCCACAGCAGGTACGGGAGACAAACAGACCCTCAAGTCGGAGAAAGATGGAGAGAAGGATGAATATGCTGATGACTTTGAGGAAGATAAGACTGAAGGTAAAATACAGCACATAGAAGAAGTGATCGGCTGCTTTGATGTTATTTCAATTTTTTTTTTCATTACCTGTTGTCCATATACTGTATTTTGTGAATATCAAACTTTTTTATTGTAATTGTTCACAGCATTCTTTTATTAATATTTTTGTTTCTAAAGCTTATGGCTATATTCCTCTTTTGAAATATGTTCAAGTAGTATGTTTAAATAGTAATGAAGTAAAAGAAGAAACAAGTGTAGAATGACACAATTAGGCAATGAAGATGACAGATACACAGTAGATGTAGTATTAAACAACACTGAATAGATAGTTATTAGTCATAGATTAGTCACAACTCAAAGTCACATTTTTAGATTCAGCAATAAAATTCACACTTAAATAGCAGCACCCAGAAATTCAACTTGTATGTTCCTAAAATCAAATGCTGATTGCAGTATTTCAGTTTTTACGAACAACAATTAATGGTATAGTGAAGCTTTTTGTTTAAGGTGGTATGGGACACGTACCTGTCAATATTAATGTGGATAAAAGTACATTATAATCAAAATACTTTCACCAATTTAAAATTTTCAAATTTTAAATATTTGACCAAAAAATACTTATAACTTACAGATTCATAGTTAACGCTCTATCCCATTGCACTACACTGCTAGGTAACAATTTTGGTAAAGAATTTTTTTTATAGAATTACTGGTATACTTGATTTTATTGTTTATTTTGGTTATAATATGGAGGTGTCCCGTACCACCTTAAAGACAGGCGCAGCATTTTGTTGTAAATACAATTACGTAGCAGAAAAAAATGATATTAAGATTCTTTATAAATTCTTATGAGGAATGCTGTTTTAAAAATTGCAAGAAGAAAGACAAAATGCTGTCTGAAATGAGAGTACATACACTTATGACTGTATTATTTTTTAAAATTTATTTCATATCAAATCTACCTTATTTTTCATTAAAGTAAGCCAGATTTCTTCACATGGATATTTCTGTACATTACTAATTTAGGATAACAACACAAGTATAGAGTTCACTATGAAGCTAACCATATTGCTTTTCTGTTGAATGCACCAAAGGTCTACTTAGAAGTTGAAAATTCAAATGATTTAATTGTTCATGTGTCCCCATACACTGATTTCTTTTCAGAAAAAGCTAAGGAAAAGGATGATAAGGCTCTTGAGCCCCCTCCCGAAACTCAGTTAGCAGGTAGCACTAATTGATTGAGTGATATTATTGGATTGATGTGTAACACAGATTAAAAGAAAATAATGACTGCATGGTCTTTGAAAGAAACAAGAGTGAAAATTCACATTGTGTGCAGTTCCAATTAATATTTTTGGACACCATTATGTCGTGAAGATCCCCTATCCATTTACCATAATTTTCTTCTGTATATAGCTATCAATAATGAGCAGAATGAGATGAAAATGGTGTTAATGATAACTTGCATGATTTTAATCACTACAGTACCACTCCATCCCCAGACCCATACCCCGGCCTTGCAACACACACCCCCACCCCTTGATTCCACTTGATAATTGTAACCCCAGTTGCAAATAATATTTCAACACTCTTAACAAAGATATCCCAACTTTCTTCTAATGCAGTACACTTGCAATTAACATAACACTTGATGTTTTCCAACAATTAACGCTTAATTTATGTCTCAATGAATCCTTGGCAAAATTCACCATGCACTGAAACAAAAAATATAAGTCTTCAATGTTTGCCTTAGTTCTAAAGGAGCTGTACCATGACAATATATATAAATGCCATCTTCTGCTTCACAGATCAAGAATATATCGAGTTGCTAACTGTTTGGAGAAAGCAGGGTAAAAAATTATGAAAAATGTTATTTGAAAGCCAGTTATAAATTGTGGTGCTTGATATATAATCAGGGGCTCTCAATTAAAACAATTTTATAAATCTAGCTCTGCATCCATCTATCCATACTAGTTCAGTGATGTGGTCTGTGGGCTTTGGTTCCTGTTGTCTTTCAGGTGGTTGTCAAATGTGGGGGCATAGAAATCCTTTAAATCTCCTGAATATAGGACTGGGAATCTGGAAACTGGTTTAATTGGATTAGTCTAGAACTGTTGTTGCCAAGACTTCTCTTTAGTAATGTCTGTTCTATTTCACTATAGTCTTAGAACTCTGAACTGTTGGATCTATCTATGTGTATATATGTTTTGATGATCTGTATATATCAGAAGGGTTTACTTTACAGGAAGTTTGTTTAAAGAGCACCTGAATTATACTAACCCAGAGAATACTTCTGTGACACAGTTTTGATATGGAATGGTGGCAAATGAATACTAATATATTGCATGTTTGCTTGATTTGGATATGTTTTATTTCAATGTGATATTAACCAGAGAACATAAAAGGCATTTGCTTCATTTAAAATGAAAAATTGATACTGCCTTTTTTTGCTTCAAAGAGCTTCAAATTAATATATTCACAAATGGAATACATGTATTGTTGTCAGGTGAAATGTTGACTTTTGATTATTTACCAAAGGTTAAATATTAAATATTTGTCTATTCATTTTGTTTCAAAAGGAGATTCTGCTAGTACCGCTGCAGCTCAGAAACTTCTTGAAGGATCAGAATCAGAGGAGTTGCCTCCCCTTGATATCCCAGAGACTGTCCCCTTGCCAACAGAGGGAGTTAAATACGAAAGTCTCTCAGCCAATCAGATTAAGCAAGTCATGGACAAGATGACTGGATTGGTGTACAGAAGGATCAGAGAGTATGTTATCTTTCTATGGATTGGTTGACAGATTTGCATTTAACTTCATGTATATTTTTAATGATTGAATTTCTGTAATAATTATTGTTATCTTTAAACTCTTTAGAGCCCTGTATGAGAAGGACATTCTACTGTTTGCCACTCTGCTGTGCCTTAACATTGAATCAGAGGGAACAGAAAACTTCTCAAATGAAGAGATGTCATTGCTCCTGCAAGGTTTGTGATCATAGTAATTTTTGTATACCGACACAGGGATAATTATCACAAGACACAACAAGCGTCACCTGTAACCAATATTAAAAATTGCCTAATATATCTGTTTTAAAATCAGTGGGACAGCCCTTTAGTAAAAAATTTACTTAACTAATATTTTTTTCCTTCAGGTAACCCTGGCTTGGGAATGCAGTTGACCTTGAATGACTTTGACTGTAAAGATCCACCTCCAAAATGGCTCCCACAGGAAAAGTGGGAGGATATACTGGCCCTGTCTGTCCTCCCAGGGCCCCTGGACAGTCTGTGTGTACACATGGCCCAGAACTCTGACACGTGGAAAAGCTGGTATAAATCGGACTACCCAGAGAGGGAGCCACTGCCTGTAGCCTCCGCAGGTGGAGAGGAAGGTAGGGGAACGTACTCTGAACTGAATTTGTTAAGCTACATTGTCCCTCTGATAACTCAAAGAAGAATTTAACTCCCTTGGGGATAATTAAATTAATATTGTTTCTATACAAAACGATTGAAAATAAGAAGGGTTTTTGGAAAAAAAATTTGGCCCCAAGCAATTTTGATTTATTATCATAAAATCATCATTTGTTTGAGTGTACAGATGGATGCAGCATTAATCTACTATACTCGAAGCTTTTTTATTGCATGGCCAGTTGTGTATTTTTTCTTTGTAATTAAGTGTATAGTGTACCATTAAATCGGATGATTTATGATAATTCTACAGACAAACGCCCATCTTCTGGAGGAAGTAGGAACAGTCAAGGTAACGGCATGAAGACCCCCGACCTTGGGCCTCTTTCTGACTTCCATCAGCTGCTGTTACTGCGCATGCTTAGACAGGATCGTCTGCCAGCAGCACTGGTCCGCTATGTCAACAAACATCTCACCATTAACCTCCCAGAGCAAACTGACTTCAAGTAAGCAATCTTCAGTGTTTGCTTTTTTTCTGAATTTAATAATATTTTTACATGCCTTTTTTAATACCATTTTAGTAGTAGAAAATAACTTAATTTTAAAACAATTCAAGAGTTTTTAATAGTAAAATAAAGCTCACAGCCACATACAAGTGATTGGGAAAAAAATTTGAAAAAAAATCAAGTATCTAAAATAATAAAATAAAGCTCACAGCTACTTTCATGTCTTGAAAATAATTTCCTGTTCCTTAGTTTGAGTGATGTCCTCCAAGATGCAAAGCGCCATCTAGGTGTGTTGCTGCTGCTGCCACCTAGTGTCTCAGAGAGTCAGCAACATCCATCCAACAGACTGCGCCTGACCAAACCACCAGTGGAAGTCCTGAAGAAAATGGCACAGGTATTGTATCTGAATCCTAGAAAATTAAAGCCATATTAATCTGAATTTTCTGTAATGCATTGTGTACTCCTTATAAGTAACTTTCTAAATATATATTTGTTCAGTTTTTTTTATCATTTTGAAAAATGTTTTATGAACATGAAAAATCAGGGGAAAACCTAAATTAATTAAATTTGTCTCTCTTTGAAGGCCATTGGAGCCCAGGTGGAGATTGTGCGTGTTGGTGATGGCTGTGAAATTTTAGTGGATGAAGCCATCGACAGTGCTGATAAGAACGATGGCTGGGTGATCATTCAGGACCTTCACCTGGCTCCGCCCAAATTCTTCAACAACCTGAAGAAACACCTGATCCGAGTGGCCAGATCTAGAAGTAAGTTTTCTTCAGTGGATACAATAAAGGATGACATTTGTCGATCAATATTATATTTATCGTGATTTAAAAAGAATTGTATTGACTGTTGAATATTCTTTTACATTTTCTGATCAAAATGTAGAATGTGAAAAAAATATCATTGTCAAAATCACCAGATAGTTCATAAATTGGTCACTGTTTTTCTTATACAGGTAATGCTCAGGATGAAAATCAGAAAGGAAATCGTTTCTGTGTTTGGATTACATCAGAACCATGCCCATTGATTCCAAGCTTCTTGCTGCAGAACCTACACAAAATAGCTTGGAACCACATTACTGAAGATGTGGTTGACTCAAAGACCATGAAAGATGAGAGCAAGGAGGCTGAAGGGGGAAACCAGGCCCCCAAAGCCCCGCTCGCCATTGCTTACAGATCCCCGGGCACATACCTCCACTCTGGTAAGTACATAAATAAAACATGGCAAAAATTTCCTTCCATTTTGTTTACCTCTTGTTTATATCAATTGTATATTTCAAACCGTGGCTTAATTTATTGAATGCATTCAAAAGAAGGTCATGCCAAACTCTACTACATATATTCTTCCTTTCTCTTTCCATCTCAGTCTTCTCTCTCTCAAAAAAATATCTTAAAGTTTATAACTTTGACAATGAATGACTCTGACAATCTTTTTGTCTCTTTTCTTCCCCAGCAATTGTGTCCACCCTTAAACAAGTTCCTAAAGAGCTTTTGGAGAAAGTCTCCTCTGAGCCTCAGATGGTACGCACTATCGCATTCGGTCTTGGGGTCATACAGGGAATGCTGGTGGCTCGCCAACTGTTTGGAGCTCAGGGCCTTAACCAGTGGTACCCGTTCAACCAGGTTCAGATGGAACAGGCTCTGATTGCCCTCACCGGTAAAATGCTGAAATCTGAAGAACAGCAGGCACCAAAAGTTGACACAATGGTTGAAATATTTGCCAAGGTAAGCTGAATTTTTTTTGGCCTTCAGCTATTCTAAAATGTCTGGCAATGTTATGCATGTATTAATGAGATAATACAATATATTGTAAACTTGTACAGACCGAATCATCATTGACTACCAATAAGACAAAACCTCCCCATAAACTGGTTTTGTCTTGTTTTATCCAGGTAAATCTGGTTCAGGGAAATGAGTTGAAATCTTTGTTTATTTTCGTTTTCTGGAAGAATTCCAATTTTCAACACTCTATCAGTCTCCTCTGCATTGAATGTTTATTTCACATCTCTCTTTACCTCAGGTTGTTTTTAAGCACATTAATGGTGTTGATGGTAGCACCAAACTTTGAATGTTGTTTTATAAGACCAAAAAAATTAATGTTTTGTTTCTCAGGCACTGCAGCATCAGGTCAATTGCTGGTGTACCAGTATTGATTCATTCTATTGCCTAGAAAAAGGGGAATAACTCAATATTGTTTTTAATTTCAATTAAGATATTTTTAAATCAATTGAGCTATTCCCAAATTTTGCAATTAAATGAATAACTTACAAAATACCTGTTTGTTGCATTATATTTTGATTTTTTATATTGGCCTGAAAACAAAAATATAGAATTCAAGTTATAAAAGATTTTGGTCAGTAAAAAGATAAATATCTACAGGTATGATGAAATTATAATTACCAGTATCCAGTCTAACAGTACTACAGCACACTTACACATACACTACTAGCTCAAATGCTGATGAATATATTGACAGCTGTGCTAAATATTAGGTGGGTTTTATTTCTAGCTGATTTACCAGAACTGTGTGTTGACCTACAGTGACATGGACTATGTAGAGGCCTGTGTGAAGAATGTCCTAAATAGCCTGTACCAGGACAGCACTGGAAGCCTGGTGCTGGGGAGTGTGGCTATCCCAACACCTCCTGCTAACGTTGGTAAGGAATTTTACTTTAAAGAACCAACATATATGCACTCCATTTTTCATCTTGCTTAATTTCAGCTTTCACATAGATCAAAACAGACCCCCCAAAAAAGATTATTTTTCACTTTCTTTTGCGTTTTTTTTTTTTAAAGATCCTGTAGACTTTGGACAGTGGTATGAAGATAATGTGGATGAAGAATTCACACTAGGAGCCCTGCAGTTACACACCAGTGCAGAGCGAGAAACCATAGACTCTGAGTACATAATTTACCCCTTATATTGATAATTTACTCTTTGAATGGTTTTTTTCCCAAATGTGCAAACCTAATTCATGCATTTCTGTTGTCTTATTTCAGAGCTACCGATTTTATCCGAAATCTGGACTTGATGTTTGAGACCCAGACAATGGAGGCAGGAGACATAGCTAGCATCCAGCAGGACCGAGTGAACATCATGAGGCTGAGGTCTTCCCTGGACCTTTGCTCCGAGGAGTTACCTATCCTGTTGGAGCTGGGACAAGTTGGTGACCTGATCAAGCAGGACTATAACTTCCCCTACCATGTTCCCAGTCTGATCAGTCTGGCCACAGCCAGCAGTTCCCAAATGCCCGAAACCATCGGCTACTGCTTGCTGCAGGTGGGTGATGCTTGCTGAAAAATGTGGGGGGTTTTGCTGGTGAAGCTTTGACATCAACTTTTCAGGTTCTTATTCAGAAACATATCTGGTAACTGTAAAAGCAAAAAAGTGTGCAGGACTTTCTTATAATGTATAATTAACATGGCCATTTATTTCACAAACAGGAGTGCCTATGGATGAACAACTCCCTCTGTCATATGAGGCAACAGATCCATGAACTACAAGGCTGCCTTTTGGCAGGCCCAGAGGCTATATCTAAGGAACTCCTGCCCACTGCCTGCAGCCTACAGGAGGAACATGTACCTGTGTCTTGGATCCATCCTAACTGTCAGCCTTCCACTCACTCCCTAGTTTCCTGGTTGGAAGGTTGGTTTTGATCTCATTTTATTGATAAAGGAAATCATACCATTGTTGAGCTTTAGTAGTTACACAGAGTGTATTCTTGCAAGAACACACTCTGAAAAATATTTTCATGATATAGTGAATGGTTTTTCCAGAATATCTTGTGAATGTTAAACATACTTAAATAGCATATATCTCTACTTTAGATTTAAAGAAAAGATATGATCAGCTACATAACTGGGTCAAACACAGCATGGTCCCCATTTTCAAGAATGGGACCCTGGAAAATCCCACCATCGCTGCCGGTCACCTGGGCAAGGTCTGGCTGGGAGGACTGGTCAACCCCCAGGCCCTACTGGTGGCCATCAGACAGGAGAAGGCCATTGTTGCTCAGTGCTCCATGTCAGAGGTAAAAATTATACAAAGAGATGAACACTGTGTTTATAATGTTGTAAAATGAATGCATACATATTACACTGTGTGCATTTACCCAAAGAGAAGAGTTTTGAAATTGAAAATATCTCTGCATGTACCAATGAGATTGTATGATGCCTGTGCATTAAACTCAACGATAGTTAAGAGATGGCTTAGAAGAAAAGTGTGGTATTAAGGTCAGGGGTAGTAAACAATGACATGAGTGGTAAGGACAAGGATTTATAAATATTATATACCGGTAGATTCAGAATGGTGTTATGTTGTTGGTAGATTTCCTTTGAGTGCATCGTGATGGACAACATCAACACTGATGAGTATGATCTGGATGAAGGAGGAATGTTCATCAGTGATATTCATCTACAAGCGGCAGCCTGGGATTATGAGAACGACTGTCTGAAGGACCCTGTGTAAGATTTTTTTGCTAAAAATAAATACTTTTTATAAATTCAAACACTACATGTATTTGGTTTATTCTTCTTTATACAGATGAAAGAATTTTCTTATTTGTTTTTTTTATGTGCCGTTTTATATTTTTAGGTCATCTTTGTACAACATTCCATACATGTACATGAAGCCAGTTCTAACAGCTGAACAGGCGGATAAAATCAACAAACAGACCATATATCCCTGTCCCATATTCATGAACAAGGTATGCACAGATTATACTTAAGACATTCCTTTTTTACCTCAGAAATTATGTAAAGATTATGAATCATTCCTTATATGTTTTCTTACATTGAAGATCTAAACCATTTTAAGGTGGCTCACTACACCTTGAAATATTTTCTCAAATCAGCAGAAAATTACTTGATTATGATAGATATCATAATGGATAAGAAGTATTTAAGTCAAATAGGCAAAAAAATGTGCAATTTTGGATAAAAAATTACATTTTAGAAAATTTAATTCAGTAAACTTGAACAAAAGCTTCAGGCGGATTCGAACTCATGATCTGCGGTTCAGAAATCCAATACTTTAACCACTGAGCTACGACGATATACAACCGAATCGAACGATATAAACAGTTTAACAAAATATTTAAATCGCCATCTTGTGATGTAGTGTCTTAAAAAGTATAAGTCTGGGTGTAGTGAGGTACCTTAAATAAATACATGTACATTTGAATATATATTTGCTGGAGATGGAGATCAAGATCATTTAGCGTGAGCTCCTTTAATACGTAATTGAATACTGTAATTTCTTAACTAATTTTTGGTAGAAATAAGAACGGTTAAAAAGAATCTGTGAAAAGCTTTGAAAATTTTACGAGATTTACTGAGGTAAAAATTTTCTTGGTCAACAAAGTTTTTGGAATTTGGTTTGATAGTTGGATCTATTTTCATTACAGAGCAGACAAGTGCAGACTACTACAGTGAATTTGAACTGTCCAGTTCCAGTGGACAAATGGAAGATGGCCAGAGTTGCCCTAATACTGGATCCAGGTATAATGCTGCCGTCTCTTGTTTTATATATAACTTTATGTGGAAAAAATGAAAATTGTTAATTTTTTGATAAGTTCCAATACATTGTTTGGCTACATTTCTTTCAATATATGAGTTAGTAAATTGATTCTAACAGAAATAATGTTTTCGATATTTAAAAGGTCTACCTGAGGATGGTGTGAAGAAGTCAAGGTCTTATTTGATGCTGATGAAGGCTCCCATGATGCCTATACAAGAAGAAGAATCCATTTGTTCAGACGAGGAAGAAGAGGAACTCATTGAACTAGAACAAGGAGAAGAAATTGAGAACTCAGAGCAATCTCAGATGTCCTACAGACCAATGAGCCCCAAAGCCCCACCTCTGCCGCCCGGACTGGCCCTTCAGAAAGAGCCGCCCATGGGTGGTGACCAAGCATCATCATCTTCAAAGCAGGCAGGTGCAGCAAAACAGTCGAGTATCAAAGGTAGCAAGGACTCTGTATACAGCCAGGGCAAGTCAGAAGGAAAGAAAGAAAGTCGAACAGCCACGCCTACAAAAGCCAGTGAGAGATCTGAACAGCAGTCGCCGACAGAGGCAAAACCTGGTTCCCGACCCCCAACAAGGACTAGTGTGACCAGTAAGAAGTCAAAAGGAAAAGAAAAGGTAGCCTCAGAGGAAGAGGTTAACGACAAGGGAAGTGTTACCAATACCAGGCCTCGATCGGAGCATGAAGATCCAGTCACTCAGGTGGAGATGGAGCACAGTGAGGATGAGGTTGGAGGGGACACTGAGAGGAAAACTCAACCGGTAAGACATCTGATTATGAGAACAAACAAACACCAACAATTCTTTTATGAAAGATGCTCTATTTGTACACTGCACTTGGGGGTTTTTTTCAAGTATTGTTAAAATTTCTAATCAAATTTTATTTGCAAATGGTGTGGTTTGAGAGCTTATCCATAGCAATTAATCTTCACAAACAAGTACTCATTATTCTACATTCATACACATGTGTATCATTCATTGAATAACCTCATTGTGACAATATTTTATGGGGTTTTTTTTTTATGATTATGAAACTGTTTAGGTTTCTAACAGTCTTTATGTTAACATTCCAGGCTAGTGACAGAAGTTCAGAAGAAAATCAGAATCAAAATGCCACTACTATGAAAAAATCTGCATCAAGCTCAACACTAAAGAAAGGAGAATCAACACAAAGTTTAAAGAAAGGAGAATCAACACAAAGTTTGAAAAAGGGAGAGTCAACACAAAGTTTGAAAAAGGGAGAGTCAACACAAAGTTTAAAGAAGGGGTCATCAACACAGAGCTTGAAAAAGGGGGAATCAACACAGAGTTTAAAGAAAGGGGAATCAACACAAAGTTTGAAGAAAGGTAGTTCAACACAGAGTCTTACAAAACAACCATCAACCCAGAACTTGAAAAAGGGGACATCTGGGGAAAGTTTATACAAAGCAAAATCTAAGGAAAGTTTGAAGAAAGGTACATCAAGCGAAAATCTCAAAACCACAAGGTCAAAAGACAGTTCTGAAGGTCAACCCTCTGAAACTTTACAGAAATCAAAATCCAAAGAAAGTTTGAAGAAATCTTCTTCTGAAGATGAAGCCAAAGAGTCTTCAGAGCCAGAGGCCACAAACAGGGAGTCCGAAAAATCAAAATCTTCCCCGCCACCTACTAACCGCAGTGTGGAGGAGAAACAGAATTCAGAACCCCAGAAAGAGGCTACAGCAACTACTGATGATACTACCAACCAAAAACAGGAGGAAAGTGTAGCAGACGACAAGCAAGCGGAGACCAGCAAAGAGCAAGAACCAGCTAAACAGGAGGAGACAACTGGTGCCAAAGACAAGGATGAGAGTGATATGGATATGCCGTGATCTAACATCAAAATTTGATGGATATTTTTTGGTTTACATGTACTGCCATTCTTATTTTGATTTGTGAAGATCCAACTTTTCTTTGAGGAAAAATGATATTTAGAACCATGATACATTATTGATTCCTGTTTACTTATATATTGTTGCATCAATTTATTGAACAAAACATTTCAACAAATGACATGTAAAAAAAAATGTGCTTTGTTGTTGATAACTTTACATTTATATAAAAATTACTATTACCAAACATTGTTGTAGTTATGTGCCTTAAAGTTTATAGTTAATTATACAGGTATTCATTTTAAAAAACATTCCGTCCAAAACTTGCTGATTTTTACACTTATCCAGTGTCTACAAGTGTTTGGCCATTTTCATTAGTAATGATATCCACTTCCGTCCAAAAATTATTATTTTCAAGAACTGCTGATCTTGGCAAAATGACTTCTACATTTGTTATTTTCTCATACATGTACTTGTCAAGAGTATATTTTTTTGAATCTTTATTTATATGTTGTTACGTCTTCTTTTTTGTTGTTTATTTACATTATATTTTTTTCTTTTGATGTTACTGAATTTTTGTGATAATAGTGTACTTTATGCATCACTGTCAGAAAACTGGAAATTATTTACTTTGTATTTAAAAGAATACATTTAGTGTTAATGTGTATATGAATAGTTCTGTATTTATTTGCACACTATATTGTGGTTTATTTTGGAACTACCTGTTGATCAATTGTAGAATTTTTTTTTTTTTTGCGTGTGATAATAAATTAAATTTATTGTGAGTATTTGAATATGCGATGATGAATAAACTGGATTTAAATTGTTCATATGAAGTCTATACTCTGATTTTTAAAGAAAACATGAAAGGTTTTAATTTTGGTAATTTGCACCCCATCCCGAAGATTTTGTCAGCGGGTTTTGCCCCTTTCCTTTTTTTTCTCCTTTTATAGTTTGAAGGGATTACATGTAGGGGATAGCTGCATGAAGTTGCACTGAATGGTCTGTTTACATGGAGCCCCATAAATAGTTTTGATTTAACAAAATTTGAGAAACAGAATTATGTCGTAAAATTTGTACTCTAGAATAAAAGGGCCTCCTCTCAACATTTTTTATGTTCAGACAAAACAAATTACCTACACACATTTTTGTTCTCCTTGCATGCTTGCTGCCTTCATACCAACATGATACACCAAAGAAAACGTTTTTAGTTTGTCTCAATGAACCACCAAAGATGTTTTTCTCTAAAAATTAACTACAGTATTTATCGATCTCGAAAATAGTACCTGAAGATTAAACTTCAGAAGCAGACAAAATAGACATGATTTAACAATGTCAACCTTATTTATTAAGCATTTGAATAAACAATGAGCAATGAACAAGACACAAAATTTTAAAACAGATAACTTATGTCTTCTGTGTTAGTGATTCGGTCTGATTTTCATGCCTGAGCAAATTGCTCTAAGCATTGCCATTTATATACATACAAGAATACCTTGTCACAAACCACGCCAAATTTGAAAAAAAAAATTAAAAAATTCCAATCTACCATTGAGGAGACACCATAGAAACTTTTCAATTTTTTAAACAACAACCATCATACGAACGAAATCTGCAATTAAAGAAAATGTTTGAACTTCTATGAACATATTCCCGTGCTTCCTGTTACAAAATATACCTATTATAAATGTTAAATAATAAATATTTGTCTCCTTTTTACCACCTAACTATTTCAAGTCTGAATCATCAACTACATGTATTTTAATCGTTTTGTTATTTGAAAATTGAAGGTAAAAGCATCTCTTTGCCAAAATCGTAAAGGAAGGAATCAATTATTGAAAATACAGTAAATGTAGTATCAAACGACAAAACGTGCCCCAAAAATCGTTTGATGTATTCATTTTTAATTTTCCCTGTCAAGACACTTCTGTCAATTGAAATATAAACGCATATGAAAAAATACAAAGGATTTTTGTATGTTAAGCATAAAGAAATATAATATTTATATATTTTGAGCAAGATGGCACACGAGTGCATTGTGCACTTAAAGTCTAATATTTATAACGGTGCGTGTAATTTATGATATTAGTATGCGCTTAGTAGAAAGTATACATAACTTTTTTTTCCTTTAAATAAACACCCTCATTCTTGAACTCGGTGACATTTTTATTGGAAAGAAATATTTGACTAATAACTTTAAAGTGTGTTATGATAAACTGATAATTAGCAGGATGGCTTGTCAAGCAAACAAGAACTTGTAATCTTTTTCACGTTTTTATTGCCATAATGAACGACAATATTTGTTTTCAAAAATAGATGCAAGCGCTTGGATACTAAACTCAGACTAAATCCGCAAGCCTCATAGTTATAATGCGAACTGTGTGGTACATGTATATATGTATATAGTCTGTTGAAAGTGGAATAAAAATTAAGGATGGAAATCTTGGAATGTATTGATGAACGGATCAAACATCATAAGGAGATTGCTCAAGATTCTTGTACGGACGATGTACCGCCGATCAATTTCTTGGATCCGATTAATTTTACTCCCCGGACCCCGTACAGAGAACCCCCTCCATCAAGGGAAGACAGAGGAAAGATTCAACGGACATATCGATGGATTTTTGCAACCATTTCGCGAGAGGCAACAGAAATTGAGCCGGAAATATTGGACTGGTAAGTCATTTTTAGAGGAAGTTATCAATCTTTTAATAGTTAAACGTTTTCTTCCATCAATATTTGGAATTTTTGGTCTTTTCCCTACAATTTTAATGGGGAACACAATAGTTGAAACAATAACGATGTCTTAAGAAAATAGAAAACGTTAAAAAAAACCCGTTTTTCACTCTTTGTAAAATTTCCGTTAATTTTGCAATAGCACACATCTTGTCATGGTAAATGCACTTTACGTTCACCCAGTAAGTTAAAAATTTTACAATATAACAGTGCATGGTCTCAAATACATGTAAGAGTAAGATTTTATAATTGATTATCCTTTTCATCAACTGATACATTGTGTTTCCAATGCAATAAAGCTTGATGAAGTTGATAAAATGGTAAGCTCTGTGAGATGAAATGATGGTGAGTACTCAAATTAGCAATAAAGAATCTTTCCTAAACCAATAGGCAAAGGGTCGTTCCTAAACCTGTAACTCTGTCATTTTACTCCTTTGCGCTAGTAGTAGTAGAGTTGACGTACTTGTTCCTCATGACACCCCCATCCGGCCCCATTCTATTACTTAAATATTAAAATAGGTATGAATAAGACAGATCAAAACCCTCTCTCATTTGATGGAATAGATGTCAGTATATAATCGTACATAAAAAAAAATTCTAGATTTCAATCATGATGACCATGAATAATCACTTGGTAGATAGACCTCAAAAAACCTTGACATTGTGAAGATGGATAGACCTATACGAACTTCTAATGTAGTCAGGACAGAAGATGAATGGCATCCAAATACTCGCACACATACATATATATACGCAATATTTGTCAAACTCTCCAGTCCTGTTTCTTATGACTGTAGATAATAGATCGTATAAAACACACTCTAGTGTTGTCTGGCATGAGGCTCAATCAACAGATGACACTGTAAAATCTCAAGTGTCCTTTCACCATTCCTGTCATACTTTACGTGGTTCTTCAGACCATTGTTGTCAGGAACAGTAACTCTTACTTACGATTGAAATGCAATAGTCAGGTTTACTCTTTACAATAGATTCTTGCTTTAATAATATTCTTTGGAAACAAATTTATTGCTAGTATTTTAAATAATATATACGGATTGAATTACAATTGCCTCCCTTGACATATATTCGCAATACCACAAAACATGTCGGCTTTTCCCGCCCAATCGATCCTAACACAGTTTTTTAAAAACTATATTACATAGAGAGAATATTGACTTAGTTGAGTTTTATAAATTTTGAAATGAAATATTGATATCAAGATCAATACTTGGCGTTGTTTTATTCTATTCTTAGTTCGCCTTTTGACATGGTCGTTATTGAAAAATGCAATATTGAGCCTTTGAAATATACACCATTGATTTTTTTTTCCAGTCTGCAGAACTGTATCTTTTCAAGAAAGTTTTCGATTACAGAACGACAGAATCTTTTACAGCTTAACGCGTAACCATAGGCCATTTTTTTATTATTTGCATTGTTGTTTTTCAAGACCGGCCGAAATTTTAAAGAATTTGAAAAAAAAATGTGTTTGTTGAGTCAAGTGAATAAAGTCAAACCATTATATTTTTTGGAAATATTGGCATTAATTAAAAGTAATTTGAACAAGTTTTTAAAAGGGAATTTCCATGGGATATGTTGTCAATCTCTTTGGGTGTTGGTGGTGGTATTATTGCATTTATAAATTTGTGCGAAAATGAGTCTTTCATTTTTAAAATTTTTGAAAAACAACTACTGAAAAGATATAACCCTACTTTAATATCAATGCACATATTATTAACCCTAACCGATTGCATAAGTACTTTTTGTTAGAGGTATGCCCAGAAGCACGATATCGAATTAGTTTTGAGGCATTTTTTGTTACGTATATTGTATATTGCCCACAACCATCCTAGGATTAGCGACATTTCTTCAATACAATCACACGCGCACGTGCGTGCGTGTGTCTGGGCGTCGATATGCGAAAAAAGATCGAAAA
>WFKH01011581.1:33712979-33790786 GCA_016163765.1 Magallana hongkongensis | reverse complement strand
AATAGTTTACTCTCCCCACCCTTGAAACGGCTAGACTACAAATTTCGAGCACATGAACCTATATATTTCAGACGAAGCAAGAATGTCTATTTCAAGGACACGAACAATGTTTATTTCTTTTTTGACATGTACCTCGGACTCCGTTATCCTTTCAAGGTAATATATTTTGAAATGAAGTGCTTGTACATTACTTACGATGACACTTGTGTACTTACATTTCCCGTTTTACGTGGTGTTATCCATTTCAAGCGCAAGACGGTCAGATTGAGATGAATATCTTCATACTTTTAAGAATGAAAATACATTTTTGATTGATGAGTGATGTTGAAGTTAAATAAACCGAGGACATAATTTGTCGTAAACTCTTGGACAGATGAAAAGTTCAGTGTAAAGGTTAAGATTTCAAGACTTATTAATCTTTTTAAGCCAAAAACATAAAAAAACGACCTTGAAATTACAGCAAAATACCCAGGTCTTGTAAATATTATTGATGACAAGTCAATAACCAAGGACAAAATAAAAAAGAAGAAATATTATTAGCATATTAATTTAAAAAAAAACCCTCTGTAAGATGATCTAAGTTTAGCGAGACGAAAATGTAATTTTAAGTGACAGTGTTTAATCAAATACATGTACCTATAATGAATTGCGTATATTGTCTATTATTTTGTTAATGGTTGACTTTGCGTAAATTATATCGCAATCGATCAAAACTAAGCTACATTGAGAGCACGGACTGACGCCAGACATCAAAATAGTTGACCCACGTATGGAAGAATTAGCTGTTTCTTCTCTGCAACCTACTGATCAACAATAACGATAAATTGCGTATTTTTCTAGCTTTGAAGAGATAGTCAGCGAATACAATACAATGTTCATACAGGCAATGAAGGTAGCTATCATTGCAAAAATTAAAAAAAAATTAAAAAAAAAAAATGCTAACGCGGGCTATTTATTTTTATTGCAAAAAAATCACTTCCTCCATATCCACACAAACCACTAAAAATTCATTTCGAAAGAGAAATAAACCAAATTTCCCTGACTGTTAGAAGGCACATAACTTAACGTTCTGTACTTGGAGTTTTGAAAGATTTATCTGTCCTTTGTAAAAAAAATATATATATGAAAAAAAAATCATTATATCTACTGGCACGTGGGCATGGATACCCTTCATTCTGAGACCAAGACACACATTTTTCTTATATATATATTTTCTAAACTTTGCGTATAATTTTATCGAAATTGTGACATTTTCGACTAGGGCAATTTTTTAAAGCGCATTTTTCGAGTGACACATGAAAATCTGTCAGTTTTTTTATGTTATCAGTCGAAAAATGCTTTAAAAAATCAAAAGCTTAAAAAGACAATTTGGTTATGTTTGTTACTGTGTCGGTCCCATATATTTTTTTTAATGGTATTGAAAAGGGGGTGTTCCATATTTCATGTGCCTTTGATTATTTCCAAATGTATATTTATGATTAAGAGGAAGTTCCCAAAACTTATAATGATGAAATAAGTATGGATAAATTAAGAAGATACCTAAAGAAAATTATCTTTTCCATAGATTTCATTGCAATTTCCATCGAGGAATAAATAAGGCGTAACTTAATTATTTGGAAATTTCCCGGGTTGAATCATTTGGTAAACCCTTTATATTGGTACCAAGATACCAATGATTAAACCTTCTGTATATTAATCATGAAAAATGTTTGTTTGAATGCCTTAAATGCTCAATTGTAATTATGACTGAGTTTCAAACCTTAGTACAGTTCGTGACGTAATCTTTGTCGATAATAGACTTTTTTTTTAAACCAATGATCAAACCTTCTGTTTATTAATTATGAACAATGGTTGTTGTGTATTGAATACCTTAATTGTTGTTATGACGAAATATTCACACCTTATTAGAAGGAAATACCATTCGATGTAATCTTGAATTATTGATACTGGTTTATTTAATGTACTTAGTTCCCTTATTTTGTAAATACAATAACATTTAAAAATTATTATTGACGGAAAGTTACACGATAACAATACCTATACTACTATTTGGATCCCAATGAATGTCCAAGTCACACGTTATAGGACAACGCTAACGGACGTCCAACAGATAAAAAAGGGCTGTTGGATGCTCTCGTGATCGAAGAAAACGGACAACCTAACAATTACCGGACATGTTCCGTACAAGCAACACTCAACCAACGGACCCAAATTAAGCGTAACGAACGAATATTTTAGGGTAAAACGAATGCAAAACCCATGGGAAACTAGTGTCCGAAGAAAGTCCGCTTTAAACCATTATATACGGCCGGAAGTTGTCCGGATATCACTCGTGTACAACGGACATCAACGAAAGCAAACCGGCCAACTGCATTCCCCCGAACTCATGGATATGCAAAAGTTTACGAATGGATTGAATCTGCTGAACGTCCGTAACGCACGCGTTAACGAGAGAGAGAGAGAGAGAGAGAGAGAGAGAGAGAGTATATTGCCAATAGAAACAACCACCTCTAGGAAAAACTAAACAGCATTTAACCAACTCGAATCACTTTTTTCATCCATACAATTTTTCAGATTTTACCTCGCACTCGATATAATGTACTCAAGTTACCCGGTTTGTCGATGAATGTCAATAGTAATACGAAGTCGATACGCGGTTAATCTAGCTTTATCAACGGTTCCCAGTGGTCTTTACAAGGGATCGTTTATTAATGATCCGATTTCAGAACTCCAGTATGACCGGACTTGCCATTAAATACCTTAACGAGGAAACGAGAAATTAATACAGTGAAATTGAATTTCAAAAGTACTGATCTCAACATGTGTTGGCCCCTCATATACTTGTAATATTGAGTGCTATACATTCGATATACCTTCTGAGAGACAAAAGTTAAGGTAAATGAATATCCCGGAGACTAACCCCTAGGGTCATACAGAGATTTACAAAGTTTTTGCACAGCTCCGTGACAGATAATGGAGTGTCTAGGCTTATTATATCTTATTTAAAAGTCACTGACGCACAAATGCATCGCTTCAATATAGGCCTAGACCTGTCCAACTATCTATATACACACCGACATAGAATTAAATCCTTTTTATGTATTTTTTTTTCTTTGGCCCCCATGTCTTGATGCATGGTTAGTGTATTCATATATTAAAAGAGAACTCCAGTCTCGAAGAGGTTGTGGCAGGAGAGAGAAAATGATTGTGAAGACTTTTAAAAACCCAAATTGAAAAGTCGCCACGAAGATTTTTTTCTCCCACGGAGATCCTTTCATGTTCCGATTTTGAGATTCAAGACAAAGGTAGGGAAAATCGTTCTTCCTGATATTATTCAAGTCATTGAGCTAATCGCCAAATTACAACGAAGATTTTTGCTTCACGATAACCTTTACTTATATGTATCCTTGCAAAAATAAAAAACCCCATAAATGTATAAAGAAAGGGTTCGCGACATTGCTGGGAAAGATAATGCATTCCTTTGCTAGCTTTTCTTGACACCAAATTGTGGGCTTATTGACAAAAGTAAGGCATATTTCAAGTAATCAGATGCCACAAACTGCTTTCAATGGAAAGTCATATCTGACTTCGGAATAATCGGATAAACATAGTGAACGGAGGGACATTAAAGGGCCACAAGCTATATGTAGCCTGACTTCTGTACGTAAAAAAATAAAGAAATTGTGTTAAGAAGAGAAAATACCCAGAATCGCCCCTCATAAGAGTCGATAATATGTCTTGGATTCTGTAGTGGTCTCTTCTGCAAAAGTTGGATCTACAAGACAATTAAGTATATACTGGGACTTGGGGTTAATAAAAATAATGATCTTGTATGGTTTTGCTGGACAAAGAGTTTCTTGAAATTTTGCAGGCCTATTTCATAAGTATTGGATAAACAAAAGTACATAAAATAACCCGGTTGTTGAGTCTGGGCATAAACAACTGTCTTAAAAACGTGTTTGTGCGACATTTATCACCAGAAAATCTAAGAATTCCAAGGTTCATTAAAAATAAATCCATATACACTATATTTTCTACACCACTGTCGCGATACCAAAAGTTGTTTTGCCTCGAATCTGCCGTTGCTAAATTGCGATTTTAAATTAGATACCTTTCCTCTAACTCGTCTCCGGGTTTTATGACCAAAATCTGAATGCGAAATTCAATCGGCTTAGAATTGAAATGTATCTTTCCTTTTAAAGCACAAAAAGGGTTTAGTGAAAACGTTTAATGGCACTAGTTTCATTTTCTAAAAAACAAAACAAACAGAAAACAACTTTACACTATACTACATGTACTCTCTCTCTCTCTCTCTCTCTCTCTCTCTCTCTCTCTCTCTCTCTCTCTCTCTCTCTCTCTTCCTTAGTAACTTAGACATTGTGGTTGAATTAAAAGGAAGAAAGTTCGTTATTATTATAACTGATCAATTTATCATTTACAATTTTCAAGAAGATGGGATATTTAAAGAATAAATATCAAATGCAAATCCGGTTGACTAAACCAATTTTCTTTAATCCACTTAAATTGAATAGGAAGTGGGTCGTTTAGGTCGTAAACCCGAATTTTGAAAGATTATGACATGATCAAGAAAATCCGGAATATTTGATTTAACTGCCTACGTGACAAATTAAAATTTGTTTTACAAATTGTCTGTTTATTTAAATTGTAATCTCTCATGAGTTACCGGTATATAAGTTACATTTGAAATCTCTGCAGTGCAATTTTCTTCGGCCATGAAATGCAGGATACATGTTCTTTGATGATAAACTAAACTTGACGTGAAATTGTAAGTACACGTATATTCATATGTGTAGAGACCATACAGTTTTTATAATTTTGAAATAACGTTATCATAGTTTAAAAATATTAAGCAATAGTTACATGTAAAAAAAAAAATCTTACAAATAAATGAAATTCTTATTTGAAAATTCCTTATAAATCAAACTACTTTACGACTGATCTAGTTTATCTGTTCTTGCACCTGCACGAAATGGACCCCCACACTGTAACTATCACCAAGCCATTCAACACATGGCACTTTCGTCAAGAGAAACTTCCAACGATGTAATTTGTTTTCAAAACATGTTTTAGAATAGGATCAGACCTTTCCATTGTAAAGTTCTATTTTCCTTTGTAGGATTTAATTGTAATGTTTCATCTTGCCTATTTTGGTAGATTTAATCGTCTACACGAAGCAAGTGTACATAACAGATTTGAAAAATGTTCAAGTGGAGATTTCCAAAGTTTGATGATTATTTCGGATTTGTTTTGATCAAATGAAACACGAGTTCGATTTGTTTTACCTGTTATCCTTTTGTATTGTAGGGTGAATTATTCAACTTGTTGTTTTCACACATGCAGGTCAATTTAAGGGTCGTCATATTAAGATAGTCTTTATTTCATTTTAAACATTCCAGTGTTGGCCTGAAAGCACTGTTTCTAAAGTGACAAAATCATTTATCTTGTCACACTAACCTTAAAGCAAATCGGAATCATTGAAACATCACCCCCTCTACTAATACCCCCACCCTCGGAAACCCCGTATAGCAATGTTGTTCGTATGTTTGTTGTTTTAGCTTTTTTTTATCTTAATGGTTTGCTTGTCTGGTATAGTAACTTCGGTTATTGAAATACGCGGTTTCTCTTACAGGCCTTAGATCAAAACAGTCTAATACCCTAGGCTAGCTTTAATTGCAATGTTAATTCATCTAGTGACAGCTTAAAAACAGGCTATGTCGTCACAGCATCAAACCATACATTAATTTTTCATTAATTTATATATAACTTTTTTTTTACTTTAAAAAATTGTTAGCCAGAGGTACCCTAAGCAACCATCGGAAAATTGATTCTTTTAAAATCGGAGCGCTGAAGATTTCCTGGGAGATTAAAACGTCGCGCTATAAAGTAAACTCGCGACTAGAAAAGCATTAACAAAGTGATATGTTTGTACAGAAGTTCTTTGGAATAAATCACTCGTCGATTAGTGTATTAAATGCCTATATAACTTGGAGATTATGATAAGCCCAAATAAATCTCGCAGACGGAATAGAAGTACATAAGTCTGTATGGACCATGAGAATCTAACCCTCCAATGGCCGAGGGAGGAAAAAGGTAACATGTAACTGTAATGTTGTTTTTTAAATTCCAAAAGTTGTTTTGACAGATTAACATATTGTTGGTTTGTTGTTATTTATATTATTAATATTTTTATAAATAGGCAGGATGGCACTTGCAATGGTTTGTTACTGTTTTTTGTGGTTTTGTTGGTGTTGTAATTTTTGTTCTCGGGTAGGGGATGACTAGTGAAACTCAATTGTCTTTTGCCTCACTGGTTGAAAACAATTCGTTGACATCCAATCCGAATTTGGCTGTCTTCTGTTCATTGTTTTTACTTCCGTCTGGGGTTGTTTTCCATTGTCCTTTCTTTTTGGTCTTCCAGGGGGGTATCGAATGATGATTGTTTACATGAACCCTTCCCCCAAAAAACTAATAATTACTTGCAGGCAAAAACGGTTTACCAAATAACCTTCAAAAAATCCTTTATTTCAACCACTGTAAGAACAAAACAATAATTTTACACGTAGGTTATCAATTTTTTAACCCTCTTTCACGACAGTTGGAAAAGAACTAATATGCTAGTATTTGTATATAGAAGTATAAGTATACAAAATCGACAAGAAAAGCCACGGATAATGTAGCTAACGACTGAAAGACAAAATTGGACATGTCTACGTGTTTCCTGGTGTGTTTCAATCATATATTTTCCTATATTTATTTTTAACTCAGAATCATAATTCCACGGATACACGTACATTCATAAACATCAGATTTGTCAAAATTAAGACTACTATGCGTCCAATATTCGTACGAACATTCGCGTCCTGGTAATTTTCAAAATTGCGCACTTTATAACATAACACGTCGACGAAATGTTTAAACTTTAATTCTTTACTAGAACTTGACACAGGACACGATGTGTGTAATTGCTCCTATAAAAGAAAAATACCTGTACCCCAGGTCCAATTTTCTGGCTATTGAGAGTAATCAAAACATCCTATCCCCTGTTTTGTGCAATGATTTATGATTTATGGAAACTACGTTATAAGTAATTGACTTTTGAAAGATTACAATTGGAGACACTGAGTTTTCAGATTTAATCATACAAACATTAACAAATCGTCGTTCTGAAGTCAAGTTTGATTATCCAGAATTGAAAGATTTACATTCCTTCAATAAGCAAAATTGCGATGAAAAGCACTTGCTTCGGATTTCCAAAATTTTGTTTGTAAACAGCCGAAATGTCAACATCAGCGATTGAATTGCAAGTCATCCAAACAAAATTGAACAGACTTCTATCGACATAAAAAGAGTAATCGAGGTGTATTGACTTCACTGTAAATAGGCACAATAGATGAACAGCGTCTTAAGTGCCCGCTTCATGTGAAGATTTCGGTTTTCTCGTATCTCCTCAAAGTGGACAATTCAAAGTTTTATGGTGCTTTGAAAGCCGACATTTCGCCAATATCCAGACGAACAATAACTTTGTTGTAACAGAACTTGAAGTTGTTCCTTTTCAGGACAGAACATAAGGCTCCCGTTTTGAGTACATTGTATTGGGATGTAAAGAGGAACCGTCAATCAGAAGTTCGAACGGGTCATAGAAAAAAAATATATGGGCTTTTTTGGCTTGTATGGAAGAAGTGGCTTTTTTATTAGCAGGCATTAGAGAGTTGGTGTGAAATAAAGAAATAAATTTTCCCTTGAAATCTTTTAAAGTTTATAAATCAATATGCCGATCGTGAAGTCCTCCCGTCACAGTTTTAAAATATTATAAGTGGTTGGATAGAATGGTGGTAGACGTGTGTAGGAGAAATATACATGTAGCTATAGCGTTTTGTATATAGGCCAAATAAAACAACTATATTTATTAATATCATTCTCTACAATTGTTTTCAATTCAACATCTTTGCAAACGAATGCATGCTGATCTGCCGCTCCTGAGTCCTAAACCCAGTATATATCATTTCATATGCCACTGCAACATCAAGCATTTATATTCAAACAATTTAATTCTGGTTGTAACGCGGCATTTGATTGGATAGAAAAATTTAGTTAAATGTATAACCTGGTTTGCACGTCACAAGACACGTCACAATGCACCAACGTCAAAAACCGTTTAACGTAACGTTTGAATTTTAAACAGATTAATATCATTTTTAAAAAGTAAAACGCACTCAATTTGTACAGTAAATTACAGAAAATTAAATTATAAGGAATGAACTCAATATATACCCAAGTTATACTCGTATAACCTGGGTTGGAGCAATTTACGTTTATTTATAATCCGCTTCGCACGCGCTTATCGTTTGACGGTTGCATTATTTCATACTTAAAAACACGCTTACATCAATACTTCTGAACGATTTGCCTTTCTCAAACGTAAATATAAGAAATAAACAGCAAATTTTAAAAGTTCACCGGGATATGAACTTGGTTGGTACTTGATCAAATCTTCTGAGAAGCCTTTCGGGCTTCACATGATTTGATCACGTGACCAACCAAGTTCATATCCCGGTGAACTTTTTAACTTGCTGTTTATTTCTTAAATGTCATTTACATTATTGTGCATTACTGATTAAGGAATAGACATTTCAATCATATGTGCTGTCTTCCAAAACCAACGTTCATTCATATAACAATGGGTTGTAAAGGTACGCCTTTTTTGCCAAACCCTCGCAGCCCCTCCCTACCAAAATCCCATTTTTTTAAAAATTCCCTGCAGTACGTATTCATCGAAATACATTGAGACACAGAGCCACTTTAAAATATCGATTGAGTCCAGATTGTATATCACTTTAAGTGACTAGGTAAATGATAACACTTATCGGAATCGCCCAGTGCATAAGTAGGCTTTAATTTACGACCAATATCTAACCCCCTATCCAAGAATGCAAGATCTTGGAATGTCAAATCCTCACTGAGAGAGCGGGACACTATCAGAAATATATGTAGATGTACACGGACTTGGTTGGTCAGTATGGTTGTTAATAAAAACAAAAATCAAATGCTGCCTATAAGTTGGGTTTTTTGAAGAATTCAAATTAATTACTTAAGTATAATATTCAGGGTATGGCATAAACACTTTTATCTTTTGTGCAACATTTTAAGCCACCTGTCATGCATTGCCTACCCTTCATCCATCGTGTTATGTGCCATCCTCCTTTTGCTATTAAATACATTATTACGTAAATGAAAAAAAGAGAATATGGCATAGTCATCGTTTCTTTTGTCGTGTCGGCTTTCCATGCATATTATTATTTAACTGACAGAGGAACTAGCTTGCAATTAGGAACCCTTTTGACTCAGTCTCTTGTCGACTGTAGAATATAAAACGAAGGAAAACCATAAATAAACATTAATCTTGTTGTTGTATTTGCAAGAAATGATCAATAGCTTTAATATGTACTCGTTGTTAAGATTTTTTTCTAAAGTTACCAATATGGTGACCATTGTCGGCCCTGTTAGCCTCATCAGGAAACCGACTCGCGTAATATACTAGTACAAGTACTAGTTAGCAAGTCAATTTATGTAGACTAGCCGTCATTGCCCCTTTTTTTCTGCAATTGCATTTTAGTTCCTCCTTCGTAAATACAACAAAACACGACTTTTACTTTACTTCGTTTTTACTACGTAGTCCACAGTTTGCCTCTTGCCTCTATAACTACTTCTTACACTCTACGCCAATATTCCTTCACCCCTTTCATTCTTGAAAACACTAAATGCAGTTCTTGAAGAAATTCCTTGTACTTTCAACATCCACGCAGTCATAATGATTAGTCATATGGGAGATTACATTTCAAACATGAAATATGTCAGGACATTTCTATATTCTCTTCGTGTTGCCAATATTACGTTAGTCTGTCAAAATTTATCAATACCTTATTGCATTCTGATATTAAATCCAACACGTAGATTTTTTTTTATATTTATTAATACCTAGCTGCAAATATATTTTTTTATATTAATAACAATACACATAAATCAATTTGAAACCTTATGTTTGCCACGTTGGAAAAAAACCAACAAAATTGATGCTAAGCGGACAATGCCTCTAATGCAGCATATGATTATTAATCAAATGGTGACAAATGTCACCAAAGAAAATCAATACTCAAACAAGATTGGAGTCAAAAGAAATGTATTGATCAGTTCTTCGTAGCTGTATTAGCAGCAAACTCATTAGAAGTCATCGACAGTTGCATACTGTACATACCCAACTCGAACGGGTACATTTCTTCAAATACGTAGATATATATACTCTTTCATTTCCATATTCATGACGACCCACATACATTTAAGGAATAAGCAAGTATTTAAATGAAGTATGACGGATATGGAATTGCTGTCTTTTGATAAGTCTAACTCAAGGTGTGTTTAATTCGTTGCTTCAACTGCCTTCTTAGATGTCATAAATACAAAAGGTGCCTCCGCTTAAACACATAAATCTAAGAGTCCCTGCTACACACAAGATCGAGGAATATCAACCTTTACAAGCATGGTACGGTATGTTCTTCACCTATCCTTCTTTCACTCCATAATACATTTTTTTTATATAGAAAATTGTCGCATCCTTTCCCTTTTTATTTTTTATTTTCAACTCCAAAAAATTTTGGCTTTTTTTTTTTAAATTTTTTAATACAATTTAAAGGGTTGTTTCCTTATTTCTGTTTTCCGCCTTTTTCACTTGTCACCAGCATCATCAAGACCATCATGCATCAGTTTAGCTTCTTTTTCATATCATTTGTTATTCTTGCATGTATATATGGATATTGTTGTTTGCCTTAACAATTTTTATATTTAAAAACTGGGGGTTGGGGTGTTCGATAAAAAAACAAAAACCAACCTACCAACCTGCTATATTTCAGAAAATAAACATAATGTAGCCAGTTACTGAAATACTCATCAGAAGTTAAAGATTTTTGTAATAAAATATGATCATGATATTGATTATGCGAAAAATTAAAGAATAAAAATCAACTCACAATGGCTGTGTGAACAGATTTTATAGATTGCACTGGTTATGACGATTTCGCGTTCCATTAAATATTTACTTAAGTTTCTTGTATTTCATGATCAATTCGATTCCACCTACCATTTACAAACACAAAAAACAAAACAAACATTTTTAAACAGGTGATTGAATGAAAGACCATTATCCATCGACAAATGGGATATGTATGTACAAATACCAAAAGAATAAAAGCACAAGGTTTGGGCAATATTGGCGATGACAAAACAAGCATTTGCATTACTTCTCTTTCTCTCAATTTTTTTTTCTCTTGTTGAATCGCAGACGAGACATTTTTGTTTGCTCAAGCCTTGGTGTATAGAGTCATTTGCATTTAAAACTCATCTCACTGCAATAAAACAGTGTATGTTTCGGATAACAAAAAAATATATAGTATGCCAAACAGAAATAGAAGGTACAGTACGTTTATTTATTTGATATAGTTCACTATAATTAAAGTCAGTGTTCTTCTTTATTACTGGTAAATATCTGCTCTACAAAAGTATAATTTTAATGCGTGCAAATGAACTCTGTATTATATATAATTTTATATGTATTGGTTCTTTTTAAAAAATAATATTTCCTATTAATGCTAAAAAAAAAAAAAACCAATCGTCATAATAATTTTCTGAACGGTGTAATTTGAATTTGTAAATAGTTAGACTGGGATTTTTTTTTAAAGAAGAAGAAAAAAACCAGCAATATATGTGTATTCCTTAATATGACATTTAGTCATTGTTAAACAGAAAGGTTAAATGGTCAGGTAAATGGAAAGAAAAAAACGTTCGTGGCTAGACGCAATGCAGCCGCTCTTTTTGTATTTAATTACTAATTCAAAACAATTAAAATAGATGGTTAACAAATTTGATTACCGCTGATTAAACGGAATTTCGCAGGGCACAACAGTTCATCGATTGTCAATAATAGTGAGTTACTCGGATTATGAATTTAATACGACAGATATTGTATTTCTGATCCCTGACTTCGAGGCAATTCGGGCGATCGTTGCCACGCGTGCTTTTATGTTTGTTAAACAATCTAATTTGACGCCACTAAGGGATTCCCGAAGATATGATCTTGTTAAATGAAGCGATTGAAATAAATTAAGATAATTATTTTTCTTCTTTCTAAACAATCTCGGTCTTTTTAAACCAAACTTCGTCATTGCTGTCCCCGACTTTGTTTATAAACCCATAGAGAGGACTAAGTTCTGACTCAGACCAGTATAAGTAATCCCATCAACAATTAGACCGTTATTAATGATTAATAATTAATAATCAAATAAAGTGCACTCGGTGTTTAACGATTAGCCCACGTAAACCTGCACATGGCGCGAAATAAACAGCATTCTCTGGCTAACTCCTTCAGGGTTTTATAAAGCTAACTTGTTAATTGAGCTTAGTATATAAAAGCGATCAGCAATTAAACGATTGTAATCAATTATAATTCCATAATGAGTATGTGGTGGCACGCAATTTGTCTTATACAGCAAAATATCATCAAGTAAGTCAAGTTTAAGTTTCTAAACTGTATTTCTGTTTTCAAATAAAATAATCACCTTTTGAAACTATGCATGCATCTAAATAAGGGATAGGTTCCTCAAAAGTTAATGAACAAGACGTTCGTTACATGGTCGTTGCTAGGACAAAATTCAGTCATTAATTTCTTTCATGCAAACAAATGCAATGAAGAAAATCCTCTTTTTTGGGATAGTTGAAATGGATATCACTGTAGACTATAGTAAGAGAAATAATGTTATTCTCTCTCTCTCTCTCTCTCTCTCTCTCTCTCTCTCTCATTGTTTTCTTGATACATATCTCATACAGCTATTAAGTTATTATACTGTTACCGTCACCAATATGACGCAAAAACAGTGATAACTTATCTCTTACGGGTGTAGCTTTGTGCAAAAATAATTATTATATTCTAGAATGGATTTTAAGCGTAAACAAAAAATGTTCTTAATTCAAAATTAATCAGCCTTTAGGTTGGTTTTTGAAAATCGATTCTTTCTTTTGCGATTTTGAACAATTCCTACAACATCACGAGCGGAAGGGGTTCGACACAACGCGGGCCTTTCAATGGAATTTCTCAAATTGGTGTCAGAATTAGCTTTCCCAAGCGGTACAGAATCTTTATCTAAAGACCATAATGTCTGGAATCAATATATGTCGGTTTCATTTGAAAGAGCTATGGAACAAGCAACGGAAACGCCATTTCCATGCAATTTTCTCTACACCTTTTTAAACGTTAACTTGTTAATTTCTCTGCCTGTAGTTTTGTCCAGAAAGATTTCTGAAGTATGAAGTAACAGTTTTACACTTTTTTAATGTACATGAGCGAAACCCTCACCCCAATTCCTCAAAAGAAAGTACAAACTAGATAACAAAAAGTAAAATAGATAAAAATTAGATAAGAATAAGAATTAAATGTCCAACCATTGTTGTTAATTCATTTTGAATTTCAAAATCAATTGCAGTCGTTCGTTAAACTTGCGAGAAACGATCTTTAAAAACATATTAATGATCAAATAAGGAACATTTTCAATACACAGACACTGCCGTGAATTAAGTTACGTTAAATGTAATGACTAATTATTTGCTCAATCAACTTTAACAGTTCACGATTGAAAAACTTGAATGAACCTCCAATCTTTTTTTTGACAATAGAAAACATTCGATGAATAGATCCCCGGCCTTAACACAAATTGAGAGGCCCCACTTAGGGGCAGATTTAAAAAAAAAGATTTTAGTATGATGTGAATTTTTGAATAAATATATTTGTTAGTAAAATGTTCCTAAAATTGCTTTAACATATTACCTCAGTAATGACAAAAGGAGCGAATCATTTTAATTTGAAGTGACACTTTGAATTAAATTTTATTTGAGAGACATGAAGTGAAAGTATAAATAGATTGGGTCGGTGCCCCTTTTTCTTTTCATCAGCTGCATAAACCCCCGCTGCATAATACACGAATTCATATAGGAATCTTAATCTTAATAGATTTAATCTAATTCCGATTGATTTTGGTGTAAAAAAAAACCTGTTAGATCGTCATCTATATACAAAAAGATTTAATTGATTATATTACAGTAATTCATGAACATTATATTAAATTTTCATAAGTGTACTGCATGCATCGTTTCATTTTTGTCATCCATCACAAATATACCAGGCTACAATATGAATGCTGTTCACTTTGATGACATCCTCGATATGTTAAAATCAACAAGAGTTACATTTTATTGCCAGATCGGGCAATATACCATAAGAACATCAGCACGCAGCTCTTCGCACAATTTGTCCCCAACGAATTATTGCTTGCTTGATATATCGAGTCTGTAAGAAATTAATTATTTATAGATTTGTTTTAAATGTGATTGCTATGGCCACAACTCCCACTCGTTTTGTTAATGGAAACATGACAAAAAAACCTGGCAGTTTTGATTTCCACTGAGAGTTGTCGCAAAATGAAATAACGAGTTTTTCTCCTTAGTCTATTTTTCATTAGTTGCATCGAGAAACCTTTTTGCATTTGAACTGTCTTTCAACTTTGCTTGTTAATACCTGGCGGAGTTTTAAATGTCATCGATTTAAATTTTACCCTTGACAGGACCTCAAAGCGTTTACTTTGCGTTAAGGAATATTTGTATGAGCATTACTAGGCATTACTGTATGCAAGTTTGATCTGATATAAGGAACTTTTGGTGACAATATCAACTCCAGTGGCTTATGAGCTTCAGGCTCGCGATTTAAAACACTGATTCATTGGTTAGCGACACCGGCGGAATTGTTTTTTGGTATGTCGTAAACAACCATAACGACAAACGTCAATCAAGAGGGTGACTATACTCGCTTTCTTCAACCTGGAATATTTTATATAAGATCAATGGCATTGACGTCTTGAGAAAAGCAGAGAGAGAGTTCAATCTTCTTTGAAGTGTTTTTGTGTGGACAATGAATGAGATCTAGCTAGCTATCCTCGGAGTTTAAATTATGAAGGATTCGCAGTGTTTGAATTGTATAAAAAGAACTGTAATTTTTTAAGGATATTTTTTGGTAATTCACACCACCAGCAATGCCGGTAGCAACTGTTCGGAATTCTAATGCCACTGCCAAGAAACGGCCATCTCCTGAGTGAGTCTCTCTCTCTCTCTCTCTCTCTCTCTCTCTCTCTCTCTCTCTCTCGCAAAGAAAAGTTTTGATACACCGTGAAAGTGCGATTTATATATTGGAGACCAAATCATCCATACTTTCTGAACCAAAATAATTGTCATGATAAATAAGATTCTTTTTACCTCACCCTCCATCCCGGCACTTTTTTGTTATATAAGATCTAGATTCCCCTTGATGGGTACATTGCCAATCTTTAGTCTGATTTTTCTATATAATGACAGGTAATCTTTTCACAAGAAAAAGACAGATATCGTAAGTGACTCCGAATGAATTAGAAACTGTTAAGAAAAAATGAATTATTGCCAAAAATGTTTTACAGAACATGTCCAAACTAATGCTTTAACAGGTGCCCTGAAACTTTACCAGTACTCCAGTAATCAATTAGTTCTTCAGGTGTTTCGATTAATAAACGATTATCCATTTCCGTTAAGTCGCCCCAATATTTGTTTGTAAAATGGAACGTTTTAGAAGTGAGCAGGATTTATTGTAGTTCATCAATATCATTTCATTTTATCGCTAGATTTAAAATGTGGCTCTTATTGAACGATGGCGAAAGTCGATTTTTCCTCTTTTGATTTAAGTGCCTAATTTTCAATGTGATCAAATTTCTAAAGTAGTGTTTGTTGTTTTAATCATTTCATGTTCATATAACTTTATCCGTCTTTCACATTTGAAATAGATTTATATATATATGTTCGAGTATGTAATCATATCTTGTATGACACCGACTTTTTTCACTGAAAACCCAGATTGCGACTTTAGTTTCACAGAAAAGTACATCGGGTTCCGTAGGAAAGAATTACAAAACCATATCAGGATCTATTTCTGAGCAAACAATAACGAGATCGATTAAATGTTAAAGAATTTTAATGACCCATTTAGAAAACTTTATTCAGAAAGTGCAATTTACGTACAGAAGTATAATTTTCTTCTCAAATGGATCTAAATAATGATTAAATGGTTGGCAAAACATATCCTTCTTTTCTTTTGCTCGTGCAATTGGTTTTAGCAATCAATTAAAAATGAACATTTTTGGCATTTAAAATGTAAAGTATGAAAAGGGATTTAAATTTTTAACTACAATACGGAAAGTGTTTAAATGATAAAATGTGTCCATAAATAGAAGCAATTTTGTTCTTCATATTTGTTTAATGGTATTCATGACCGATTTAATTGATTTTTGTTGTTAGTAACATCTGGACTCAGAGCAAGGTTTATTACTTCTCTATATTTGATAAAGAGTACGTGCGTTAAAGTTTCGTCAAGTTCCACTCAATATTTTCTCTCTTGCTCTCTTCCTCCAGATCGGTTTAACATGAGGTTTCAAGCCAAAGCAAAGGGGGTGTTTGTCATCCCAACACCCAAATTTGACCTCGAAACTGACTCTACTGTTTCAGAATCAGCGTAAGAACAGACTGTGTAATAGATGGGTATAGAGGTTTATGATAATAGGCGTAGATTAATTTTATTTTCAGAATCTGTTAACAATCAAGTTTAACTTCTTCGTAGTCTTCATAGAGACCTTGATAATATTCAACTCTTTAACCTAAAACGATTTTTTTTTCATGATGTTCTAAACTTTTAACCACACAGACATATGGTTCACTTTAAGTTTTAAAATTTATAGAATTCAAAACTATCTATAACACGATTGTTATAGTTAGTTTAAAAATTATACGAATTCTAAAACTTTAATATGACATGAGCATGTGACTGTAATGTTTTAGATTGATAGACATTCACTTGTTGAATTCCTTTTTCCTTTTTTTTCATCAATGTTACTTTTTGATACAATTGGTTAATCTGTAAAAGTTTCTTTTCCTGGTTTGTCATCTCAGGCAATGAAACGCAGTTCTGCTATTTCTGTGACGGTGTCTTTTCGTTTTTATTTCTAGTAGTCTGATACTGTTTTTATTCCTGCATATTCACTAATGTTCTTGGTAATGGTAGATTGTTATCTGCAAGAAGAAATATGGTTTCCTCTTTTAAAAAAAGGCCATTGTCATTATCGGTGCAATGGATGAAAAATGAAAAAAATCTCTCTCTCTCTCTCTCTCTCTCTCTCTCTCTCTCTCTCTCTCTCTGAGATGAATTTAAACACATTTGGTTTCCAGAGATTGATATGTCCTATCACACCGTTGTACTTTGTCTATCGTGGTAGCGGACTCTCTTTCTCTCTACATGTTTATCTTTAATTTAAAAATGATGCATCGGTTGATTTGATCAGTTCGTTATGAGACTTTGAGTAGCACCTGATATTAAAATCTAATGTTCAAATGAAGCAAGCGCGATTTATTTTTTTTAAGTGGGTCTTTTAAATATTGCAAACAAAAAATATTGCAAGTAAGGCTCGTATATATTACTCATCTGGTGTATGTTTGTATTTTGTCATTAATGTTTTTTAGTCAATTTTGAAATACGACATTAAGAAAGATGCAAGTAATGGCCTCATAGTTTTCGCTTTTATAAGAACATAAAAATCTTGGATAAAACAAGTCTCGTTATTCATAGCAACACAGAAGCAGTCGTCTTTGGTCGGAACAAGCAATTTCGCAATTACTTCGCCCATTTTTATTGTTTTTATGGTAATTTCAGGTCCGAGAGTGGCGGAAGCATGAAGAACAAAGAAATTTCTAATTCGTGTAGCGTTGCTATAGGAACTAACAAAGACTTCATGGACGACGACGCACAGTTAGTTTTCCTTTAATTTTAACAACTATATTAAAAACTCATTTGCCGAATAATGTTTTCACTTTTAGAGAGTAAGTTTACGCAAACGGTTTACAAATTACTTTTTTGGTGTAATTTTAATTAATTGAATTAATTTGGAATTTTAATGATTTTTTTTCAGCCTAAAAGTAACATACTCGCCAGGTAAAAAGGGTGGGAATTTCGGACTTCCGAATGGCGGAAAATTGATTTTGCCGGAAGGGCTGTTTGGCAAAAAAGACACGATTACTTGTCAAGTGGCTTCTCCTTCACAGAGATGGAAATACTACCCCACCCTCCCGTCATACGAACACATCACGAGCGAAATATACACGCTACAGTCGACCATGCATCCCCTAAAGAAATCAGTCATCATTCAAATTCCGTATTACCAAATCGAAACGGAACACAATGAAATAAACGTTAAAGGAAAGTGGAGCGATGAAAACGAATGGGTTGATGTTGGATTTTTAAAGAAGGCAAGAAAAAACTAGATTTCAGTCATTAGACGTGCACTTCCTGTACATAATGATTTTTAGATGAAATCGTTTATGGATTGCAAAGTCTTTATTACTAACCAGAGCACTTATCATCTGTATTAAAGGTGTGTTCGATCGGGCAAGAAAAAATAAAATTTTTCTCACTTGATTAGGTACAATGTGACTTGAAATACATCACATATAAAAAGATATATTCCACAGGCACCTGACTTATTCATTTTTCTCATAATTAGTAATCTTTGTAAGGTAGGAGGTATTTTTTTTTTATTAGAAACAAATATATGACGTCAGGTGCCTATGATATATTCTTCCTATGTACTGTAATTAAGTACCATGTACTTTAAAATGGTCGATAGAAATAACAGAGACGTGTTCAATAAATAGTGACCAAAGGCATTAAATCAATTGCGAAAAAACACCCCTCACTTAACTCTCCAAATTCAAATATAGAAACGTAGAATTCACGTTCAGAAAAAAAGTGAAAGGGGTTGAGGATATTAAAGTTAAATTAAATGCCCCGCATTATAATGACGAGTGGACAAACATTCCATGGTATCGTAAAGTTGAATGGTAAACACTCCACGTATTGACATAGTATACCCTCCTATTCTCTGGTGAACTTGTTGTAACTTCTTTGTTTTCACAACAAGTTGGTTTGGTTTCGATGATCAAGTAAAACATTGACTCGTTATTCAAAATCTGTATTTAGGCGTAGTTTGAAATTATACAATAAAGGATTTAATTAACTGAGATCTATCTTGACCATGTATATTATAATTTACTTAGCTATACATCTAGATTTTCTCCCGTAAAAAGTTCAAACATTTTGTTGTTGTAACAAGTTACATTTTTATCTTTTACTTTACACATAAACGTTTGTTCTCTTAAAATTTTGGTTCAAGTTTCCTCCAACAAGTACTCTTTACCCAACATTCACGAATATAGAATACTACGATGGAAACGTTTAAGAATATTATTTGTTATTGCAGGAGGATTGCTCCGTGGAACTAGAGGTGGACAGATTAGGAATATTCATTGTGACCTTTACCCCCAAAAAGGAGATCTTTGACGTCACTCCACAAGGTTGTTTGTACAACGCACACATAAGCCGTTACATCAGCGTGCGATTCCCAAAGAAGGCGCACGACAAACCATTTCAATGTGCAATCCAGGTATAAATGATAGATACAAGAATTTAGTTGAAATGAAGCATCTACCAGCTTACACAGTCATGCTTAAATATTTCAAATTCCAGATGTTTGCATTCATTAAGCATAAGCCTCACAAGCTATCAAAAGACCACACTCCGTGTTTCTGGCAGCTACGTAAGGGTATGCGTTGTAAAAAACAGCAAAAAATTTAATCTTTCTTTTCTTTAGATAAATCCCATTCCCAGCGACAAACTTCAACTTGCAAAAGAACTCAGTCCCGGGGAAACAGCCGACCTCATTTTGGCGACGGAGTTTATCGACCTCATTCCCAGCACACCTTGCGTTTTCAAACGCGCAGTTTCCGTAAAGCTTCCTCTACCGACAGGAGTTGAAGTCGAGGAGGAGAATGATGACATCGCAGTGCTTCAGAAGACCGAAAACGGTTGGGAGTTGGTGGATTCAAAGTACAAATTCACCAGAACCACCGTGACGTTCGACACAAAATCCCTCACGAAGTAATTGTTATACATGTATCTCCGTTGTGGTTTCAACTAAATCTCTTTTTTTAGTTTATATTTAAACTTAAGAAGAACTGAAGAATGGGTGGTTAATCTATTAGCCTAAGAATAGATAATTTTATTATACTGCCTCTGTGACACATTTCCAAAAGAATGCAATACACTGTAGAAGTATATTAGTATATTTGTAGAGTGTAATCATATCTTGTTGACACGTATATTATTTCCAGCAGTCACAACAACATCAATTAAATCACTAAATATTTTTTGCAAATACTAATTTTGCAGGTTTTGTGTTATGCAGTCCAAACCAGACAGGAAAAAACGACTACCTCCTGCAGCGCAAGTCCTAGAAAATCGCAACAATCGGGAAAAGGGCGAAATCGTGGCCTTTTTAAACCTTCAGGAAAAACTTTGGTTTTTGGTTCTAGAATGCATGCCACTAAGTAAACTCGAGAGTCGTGTGAAAGAGATGAGTGAAAAGGGATTTAAACACGTCGTGAAAGAAATTGTCAAAAAGGACGAAGGTACCAATTTCTTTCGGCGGCCACAAAAATTTCAGCAACCAACACGCCAATTGCAAGTTCCTCCAACGTGTGAAATAAACGATGGCATGAAATGGGAATTTTCAGTAGTGGATGACATTAAAGTTAACTCGGAAAGCAATTATATTGAAAACAGAGAACTCCACTATTTCCGGTATTTACCGGAAAGTTACCGACAGTTTGTCATAGAGCCGAAAACAAACGAAGAACGCGCAATCAGTGGTGCAATAAACCTCGATCCTCTTGGGATTGAAGACAAAAACCTTAAAGAGAACTGTACATGTTCCATTCAAATTGAAATTGACGAGGAAACCGTCAAAGCTTATTTCAAACCAGAGTTCGTACCGGAAGAACCCGAACCTAAGAAAGAAAAGGTTAATTTCGACATATTGAATACTCCTGTATTCAAAGAGGACAAACCGGAAGTCCCTGTAATTCAAAAATTTAAACCACTCCCGCCAACTGTAATGGAGAGACTGATGAGAACTAATAGAAAGCCAATCATAAGTAAGTATTTCTCTCATGTTGAAGTGATACGTTCTATTGAAAAGAGCGATAACTCTTCCTTTGAGAAACAATATTTTTCAACTTTTAAATCACTTTCCACATTTTCTCTCTCACAAAGATGCAGAAAAAAAGTTGCACACCATTTATGCATCAGTATTTATTGTCATTTCATACTGAAGAAGAATTTTCATTTTGATTTATTTAATTCTCACTTGTTTTTTTTTGGGGGGGGGGTATAAAATCTGTTTTATTAATATATGATAATTGTCTTATTTTGATTCACAGCAAGAGGTAAAGATTTAATCATTTGTTTGCAACATAGTCAAGACGGCTTTTCATGTGTAGCTCGAATTTCATTTGCATGAACCGCATTGCATGGATTAATTTCAAACCACATTGTTGTTGTAGTTATAGTAGTATCCCTAAATCTTTAAAGATGCATGAGTAATTTACTGATAAACAATTGTCAGTAGAAGCTTATTTACTCGTTTTTAATATCCCTCCTGTTTAAAGATGTTTTAGAATTCAGCTAGATATGGATGTAATGTTAGACTTTGTCTTTGGAACAAACCCGTAGTGCTACCAGGATGCATGCAAACTCAAGTTGGCCAAGGTTCAATTCATTGATAATGCATGTGCATATATTAGATATTGCCTTTAAACTGATGCATACATAAAATGTATGCATTTGCATGTATTTTCAAAATACTATTTTTTATTCATGTATGTATCACAAATCCTGAATTTCCACTTCAGATTTATATGAGATATATCTTTAAAGATAAAATAACTTATAAAATTTATATTTGCAGTTGAAAGAGAGTCAAAAGTTCTGTCTGGAAAGAGTCTGCGCAATTTATCTAAACTGGTTCCGGAAGGTCTGACGTTGGCCGTTCACCTGGATCTACCCGACAGCACCATCACTGGCCTCGGTTTCGATGCCATTTCAAACGGTCTAAGCATGTCTGACGTCACATACAAAATCCTTCTCTACTGGAAGCGCATGTGCAAAGACAAGAAGGACGGAGCTGTAAACTCCCTAACAAACGCACTGAGAGACATGGGCCGGGAGGAAATCGCAAATATCGTGTTCGAACGCCATCGGGATAACAAGGAACTCTCTCCAGATGCTTTCACTCCCTTGTTCACTCCTTATCAGTAGAGGTCAAAGAGGATATCGCTAATGCAATATTCCAAATGTAATATTGAAATGGGTTCCTTAACTTGGTAATAGTCGCATCAGAAAGCGGCATATTTACACGTGTTACAAAAAACACCTTGGTATATATGTTATGCATTTTTCTTTTCAGCTGTGATAAAATTTTGTTAGCAAGCCGTCCAATATAGTTTATTTTACATATGTGTATTACTTACTTGATTATTCTTGTAGCAATTGTATTTTTTGCATGCAGCATATTACAAGATTTATGATATATATGAATGTTATTAAAAGCTTACCTCTTTACCTGATGTTCAGTTCTCTTAGAATTTTTCTTGGAAAATTCAAATGGGGGGGGGGGGGGGGATGGCTATTAGTACTCACAGGTGACACTCGAATTTAAAGAATTTAGCATAATGATTACATGGAGTAAAAAGGCTAGTGAAGAGTTGATCATATTTTTAAATATGATCCTTTTATGTTTTATTACAAAACAGCCCACAAGACAAAACGTGTTTCTGTCTAATAAGAAAAAAATCGGGATGATTACTACAACGTGATAATGAGGACGTTGTAAATTTCATGTTCAATTTCACCGATGGCATCAACCAGGTGCTCGGTGTGAAATATACATCGCGTACACGGAAGTGGTTACCACTAGTCGTAAATTTCTCTTTGACTACTGAAACGTACGCAAAACGTCATGCCGTGGTTGACTCAGAAGGGTGTCATCATGGTTGGTGTGTTTAATGTCAGAATTGGCCATCGCATAGCCTTGCACTTCAAAAATTCCTTTGATAAGTCTAAAAAAAAAAGGGGGGTCGTTTTACAGAATTTATAATTTGTTGTTAATTGTATTCTTCAAAATTGCAATATTCACATTCTCCAGTGTCTTTGCCTGCGATAACACTACAAATTGATTTTGTAATGTATAGTCCAATACATTTCATCAATGACTATTCTAATATTTAATCGTACAATTGCTGATACAAAAGCTGATTGAGCATACGATGTAGACAAATATGATTAAATCTAAAATATTTTATCATTTTACTTTGTTTCATTAAAAAAAACAATTTAACTACCTATGATACGAATTTATGAAAAAAAGAGAGAAAATAACATTTAAAAAAAATAAACATTCACGACGTTATTGCTTTCGGAAAGTCGAAAAATTATTAGAACTCGACGTGTTTTGTATAATCATATGTTGTCCGGTATAATAAAATGTTTATTGCATGAATGTTCGAGAAATATGAAGATTTATTCCCCCAGAAAATTAAATTTCCCTCGGGCGAATAAATCTTCATAATTCCCTTACTATCATGCAATAGTACTTAACAAAACCCCCGGTCCAGATGGTATAACACCAAAAATCCTTAAACTTACATCCTCTTCTATATGCAAACCACTTGCAAAACTTGTTAATAAATCACTTGAATTAAAATGCCTGCCAAACATATGGAAACAGGCCAATGTTACACCGGTTTACAAAGGCAAAGGTAGTCCTGATCTAGTCAATAATTATAGACCAATATCCCTGACCAGTTCAGTTTGTAAAATCATGGAAAAAATCATTTTTAAATATTTATACAACTTTATCTTAGAAAATGATATCCTAACAAAATATCAATCAGGATTTCAACCCAATGATTCAACTGTCAACCAGTTAGTGGAAATTTATAATACCATAATATATAACTTAGATAAAGGTAAAGATGTCAGGTTTATCTTTTGTGATATTTCAAAGGCCTTTGATAAAGTATGGCACAAAGGCCTTCTCTTTAAGCTAGAGTCTTGTGGGATAAATGGTAATATGTTGAAATGGATTGATAACTATTTATATGATAGAGTCCAAAGAGTAGTACTAGATGGGTTTCATTCAAATTTTAGACCTATTGCTGCAGGAGTCCCACAAGGCTCTGTTTTAGGCCCTTTTTTATTTCTCCTTTATATTAATGACATATCTAATAATCTGGTTAATAATACAAGATTGTTTGCGGATGATACCTCTTTATTTATAGTTGTAGATAATGATGTTAACACAGCAGCATTATCATTAACAGCTGATCTAGATAAAATTGATACATGGGCTTCCACATGGGCTGTGGATTTCAACCCTAACAAAACTTGTAATTTAAATTTTTCAAGAGGGTCAAATAATCATCCTCCTGTTCATTTTGGTTTCAATGGTAGTATTATTAATGAATCTAAAACCCATTGTCATCTTGGTCTTATCTTTCAAAGTGATGCTAGGTGGTCATGTCATATAAATAACATATATGAAAAAGCTTGTTCAAGGTTAAATCTATTAAGAATGCTGAAACATTTACTAGACAGGAGTGCATTAATTAAGATTTATTTTGCTTTCATTCGGCCAATTCTGGAGTATGGTAGTATTGTATGGGATAATTGCTCACAAGAAAATTCAAATCTCTTAGAAAATGTCCAGATAGAAGCAGGTAGAATAATTACAGGTCTGAGGAAAAACTCATCTAGGACTGCTTTGTACTCAGAGTTGGGGTGGGAACCATTATATAAAAGAAGGGAAAGACAAAAACTTCTATTATTCTACAAGATTGTTTATGGCATAGCTCCTGTATATTTACATGATTTGATCCTGCCTTTCAAACCACCACAGCATGGATATCACCTTCGTAATGTTAATAACTTTAACTTCGTTATACCACAGTCTAGGACAGTTTCATATAACAGCTTTTTGCCATCAACTATTCAGCTATGGAATAATTTACCATTGGAAACAAAACGTAATGAGTCCTTTTCATCTTTCAAAAATGTACTTAAAAAGCAATCTGTAGAATTAGCAAAAAATGCCAAAGTTTACAATTATGGAAATCGTAAAGAAAATATTGCTCACTGTCAACTTAGAAATAAATCCAGTAATCTACAAGCTCACCTTTTTAATCAACATTTAAGTGACACTTCAACTTGTATTAATTGTGGTCACACACGTGAAGATAATCTTCATTTTTTCCTTGTTTGTCCAGCTTACAGTAATCACAGAACATTGCTCATTAACAGTATTCAAAATAATTTAAACCTAAACAATCTCAATCATGAGCAAGTATTACATGTTTTACTTTTCGGCGATAGACAACTTCCCTACAAAACCAACTGCTCAATTTTTCAAGCAGTTCAACAATATATCAAGTCAACAAAAAGATTCTAAATAATACCTGATATTAATAATCTTGTATATCTATACATGCACCCAATATCTTATACCTCTTATTTTTATTATATACTTAATACAAAATATTCACTATCATTATAATTTTTCTTATTTTCAATTGTTTATATGACCCCAAATTTTGTTATTATTTTTTTTCCATTTTTTTGTGTTTGTTTTTTTTGGTTTTTTTGTTTTTGTTTTTGTTTCTTATTTTCTTTCTTTGTTCTTAAACCTACATGAATTCCAACTTCTTAAATGCAATAACATGTTTCATGTTATATTATGAACTTATTATATTCTGTAACTATTATTCTTATATAATCCAAATGTAACTGAAATATCAGTTGTAACTCTGATCCTTGGGGAGAGGACTAAAATAGGCATAGCCTGATGTCCAATCCTATTATGTATTTATTTGCATAATAAAATATTTGTTAAAAAATTAAAAAAACTATCATGCAATAAATGTATAATATTTAAGACAAGTTTTCGTGATGTAAGATTTATTGTCATTTTGACATTTTCTTACGATTTTATGGTCAGGAACATTCATGATAATACAATGACATCGAAAGACTAAGTCTTTCAAGTCTTGCCAAGGCAATTTTATGCAGCGTAATCAAACTTTCTAATTAACCGATAGAAATTTTGTTTATATTTTTCACAAAGCTGGCGTATATTACAACATTTAGTCCCGACCTCTAATTTTCAAATGGTAAGAATGAGAGAGAAAGTATCAATGCATGGCGTCAAAATTAAGAACGGGTAATCCAAAATTAATTTTTGGCGAAAACAGAGGTGATACTGAGGATTGCGTATGGCTTTAAATGAACCTTCGCATAATTCCCCCCCCCCCCAAAAAAAAAATGAATCCGAGAGAGAATATATACGACTTACGCATTAATGTTACATGACGTCACGTAACGTGTTTTGCGAGTCCCTGTAATTTCCTGAAATTCAAAAAAAAAAAAAAAAATTGGGCGTGTTCTTTTCGATTAATCAGTCCAAAGCTAGCGCTATTTTTGTTCGCCGTAAATTGCTTTTTAACACGTATGGAACTGTAGCTGCCAGGTCGTCCATCCAATTATTTTTCAGACCGGGAGCTTACAGACCTGCAGCTTAGTGAGGGTGTTTAAAAGAAGTTTAGAGTCAAGCTAAATGACTGTACATCTGTAGTAAAATGTATAAGAATTCATTTAGGCTTTGAATATTTTACAAAATATTCAGGGAATTAAGCAAATGAGTCCATATTAGGGCACGTTTTTGTGCGCCGTAAATTGCAAGTTTTTTGAATGGAAGAAACTGTAGCTCTATGGCATATCAACCTGTATTTTCCTGTAAACCTACAGATCTGCAGCTGGTAAAAAAAAAAAGAAGTGTCAACTTATAGTATATTTATTTTTAGTGTTTAAGTCATACATTGGGCGTTTAACGTCCTAATTAAAATTGTGGTGCACAAAGGTCTGTAGAGCAACAACTCTTCCCAAGTAGCACAACTAAGCAGGCGTGTTTTTAAAATCTGGGGTTTTTTTCGAGCATGATTTTTTAAACAAATATTTCAACAAAAAACACTTTTAACAGCATTTGCCTCGAACGACAGAATTACATGTCGGAAAGAGTCCGCTCTGAGACACATAAACGAAACCCCAAATTTAGCATCTTTACAGGTTGTAGTTTCTACGCATTAACCATACTGTAAGATTTATTATAAACATATCATAAAAAACACCACATCAAGTAGAAAGGATAAAAAATTTAATTCTATTTATACACCAGCAAGTGTGTTGGGTTTCAAACAGGTTGACGGCTGGATGTTTAAGAACTTCAACGAAAATGGTTAACGTTACATGTAAACAGCAAAGGGAAAAGAACATAACAGGAAAGAACGTATGTTTATTGAGGAAGGAGTAAAACGTCCACAAACGCTGCCCCCACCACCTATTTCCAAACAATCGTAAAAAGCAATCGCATTCACAGAGATCGTTTGGCAAATTTCTATGGGTGAAAAATCAAGTCAAAAAATGTGCATGTTTCCCCTCTTCTTTGTCTTTATTAAGGAGGAAATACATCTGTTTATGAATGAACGAGTTAACTTAACAAGCTAAATATAAATGCGTGTGGCCTTTGACCAATAAAAAAAAAAAGAAAAAGAAAGAAACCGTGAAGTCTCCTTGATCCAGTACAAAAGTCGCGTGATTAACATCCGTAAGCAATGCTATACAAAATACCTGTTAACCTTGAGCAATAAACAGCATGTTGGTTGTCATTTTGTTCGGAATTTCTACAAGTCTGTCGGTTGTAAATACCAAATTGTATCCTGACTATGGTCAATTAGGATAACTTATTAATTAATTGCAGCAACATGACAGCTTAGAAGTTCTGTCTCCGGATTAAGTGAGAACGGAGATAAAAACAGGAGTTATGTTGATCTATAAGGGTTTTAGGTCCTCGCTTAAAGTACTAAAAAAACACTACTGTATTACTTAACAAGCCTGATTTATAGGTGCAGTTAGAATGTTTCAGCATTGAATAATTTTAATGGAGGCATCTTTGTCCAGTTTCGTCACCTATTAAATCCTTTAGAATACATCATTACCTCTAAGAAGCTGAGCTTCTAAGCTTTTGCACATGAAAATAAAGGACATTAATATTTGGGGAATAAAAAATGTTTGCCCAATGCCCACTCGATCCACGTTTAGGATCCACTCACCTTATCAACAAATAGTAAACTTTATAAAAAAGATTAAAATTTGCAACTCATAGTAAGTATGCCAATCTTATACGAAGTTGAATTAACAGATTAATAGAAAAAAGGTAGAATAGCAATTAAAATGTTGGGTTTTTTTTTATTTGAGTTAGGTTTGGGTTAAAACAGGTTTAAAAAACCTTAAAATATTGAATCTTAAAATGATGAAATATGATAAAATTATTTATTGGAAAATACATAAAGCTTTCTTGTTCATTGAAAATTTTAAAATGAGTAGAAAAGGGGCAGGGCGTGTAATGAAATTCATGTTCGATGTGTAATTCTTGGTATAAGCGAGCGATGCGTCAGTACCTCAGCAATTCTTGTAATTATCAATAGTGATAAATAAATAGACAAAAGAAATAAATTTATTTATGGCTCAATAGGTGTGATTCCACGTATTCTTTGAACAGACTAGCCAAATAAAAATAATCTTCTCTATTTTCAAGATTTGTCAATTGTATATTCAGTAATAAAGGACAACAGCTGAATATACATTGACAGGTATATTGGACATTATACGTAGGCACTTGCTAGATGACATCTGACATAAAATGGAGGCACTCGCTGTCATTAACACCGAGTGCGGGGGGACGGGCAGTCGCTCTCGTAAAGAAAGTCGAACCAGCAGCGGGCAAGAACAGATTCCGGAAATTAGTAGGGTACTGATACAGGTTTTCGTACTACGCCGTTCATTCCTGCTGATCACTTAAATGAACATACTTGAGCAAAAATGAAACATTTCAACAAAGGGATTCTATTATTGCTTTTTGGTGAGTTTTTTTTTTTATTTATCTAAGTGTTCTTTTTTCTCTCATACGTCATTGACAACCAGAGCTTTTTGTAAGCCTGTGTTTAAAAAAAAAAAGAATTGTTTTGACGAGTTGTTTGATTTGATTTTTAAATATAATTTTTGTCTTAACTATCAAAAAGACCAAAAGCATTTTACAAGATTATTACCTACTTATTCAAAGATAATGATATACCACAAAAAAATGGAAAAAATCGACAGAACATAAATATATTTTTATATAGAGTGTCTATTGTGTGGTTATTGTTTTCATATAATACCTATCTTTGTACGCAATGGATATTTTGTAATTTTTTTGTCCCAAAAAGGGATTTATTTTATGAAAATTCGAAACATCATTTATGATATTTGTAAATCATGCTAAAAACAATAATGTCCATTGAAACCAAATAACATTTGGTTACTGTCTATATGATTTTAAAAAAAAAAAGAGAGTTGTCATCGAATTTGTTTATTTTCTCAGAAAGGAATATATTTTAATTAAAGTTGTAATTGTTTCAAGTTTTCATGGCCCAAATTTTTCAACTTTTGAATACTTTTTGGAACACGTTCAACATTGTTGAATTAAAGAATGTTTGGTAGCAAGCAATCTTTTCCGGGTTTAATTTGAGCTGGTTTTTAAGATGGATGATAAGAAAAGAAAAGAAAAGAAAAAAAAGGAAAGGAAAGGAATATCCTAAAAATATAGAAGAAATGACATTTCACGAGCAAATCAGCTCGACTCCCTTTGAAGAATTCAATGTGTTTCTTTAAAAGAGCTTTCATTTTAGATTTTTATAATAATAATTTTTTGTTTTTTTTGTTTTTTTTTTGGGGGGGGGGTCTTTGAAATCTTTTTTCTTCTAATTTATATAGCCCATGTTCCCAAAAGTCCTCTTTGTCCGCTTGTAATCTTACAATAATAATAAAACGTTCAATAGGTTGTTTAGACATAAATCAACTATAATTCTACCATGTGTAATTATTGGATATAAATGTAGAGGCTAACACTTCTGCATGTTTTGCGGGCGGACATAAACTGTTATTGCCAATTAATGCGTGAGTTTTTATGTTCCGTTTTGTCCATAAAATTATGCAGCCACGGTGCAAAGAGCCGCATGGATTACACCCATCTTTTCGTTTGAACAAACGCTTGGGTGATCTGGATTGTTGGTGGGGTTTTTTTCTTCGGAGAACGTGCTTGTTGTTTTTCGTGAAGAAGGTATTATTTTAATTTAACAACAACAGGATTACTGCGACATCGCTGCATCATTTCGACGTTGACCATTTGTCAAGACAGTGGCTATAAATACACCGAATGATTAATGGGGCAACTGCCTGCAAGAACAACATTGTCACAAACGCAGATCCCAAATTAAATCAAGAAGTGTTTCTTCTTACCTTTTTCCCACTAAAGTTAACAGTAGATTTTTAGTAGTAGTTAGATAATAATAAAATAGTAAATATTGACGTTACTTCGAACACATAAAATGTTAATGGTTGAAAAGCATCGCTTATTTATATTTTGCGATTGTATGAACAGTATTGTATGAACAGTTGAAATTAATGATAATTTCATTTTATTTTCAGCGATCATCCTTTAGATATTTAATTTCCATGAACGGTTACATGTTTTTCATCAAGCTAACTCACTGATATACGAGCTTGAGTAATTAAATTTTTAGAGACATTTTAATTAACGACTCTTGTTATCACGTTTCAGGAAATGATTTTGTTTAATACCCGAGGGCTATAGATAGTGCGAAAAAGCAGTTAATGAGTTCATTAAAACATCATGTACATGTAATAAAAACAAAATAAAATAATCGTAAAACACATTTTAAAAGTATCAATTAGTGTAGTTCCTATCTACAATAACTGGCTGCTTTATTCCTTTAACCTTAACATTTGACCTTTGCTCTCTCTTTCTCTCTCTATTATTCTCTCGCTCACATTCTCTCCCTCCCTCACTCCCTCTCTAGAACCAAATAGTAATAATTCATGCACATACATTAGCAAGCACCTAAATGGTCAAAAATAACCCCGAATTACCATATCTTTACCATATCTGGACACCTTAATCCTACAGTTCTGTATCGCTGATATTTGATGAGCAGCCTTTAAAGGCCAGACTTGAAAACAACCTGTTGTAGGCATTCAATCATTCTTGTCATAGTTTTGTCCAAAAATGAAAAGAATAAGGCGACATTCATGATCTGTTTTCACTGTGATCCTGTATATGAAAAATTGCAAAACGCGTCTGCTTGTTTCCTCTGGATCCCCCAAAGTATAGCACTTAATAACTTTAAAAACATTTACAATAGCAGTAGAAAGAAAATTTCTATAAAATAATGAGTTTGTTTCTTCTTTCATATTTAACTCTAAAAATTTTTAAATAGCAGTAGGAATTAAAAAACAGTAAGAATATCGGTATAACAAATTAAAACATACTTTTGTTCAGCAATTCAGTATTTTCTTCAAGTTTATTTATTCACTAAAAGCCAAGTTAATATATGGCACAAGAGGACAAGATATCATACATTCTAGATATGGACATATAAAATCGTACAGATATCACCATTGACTGTATATTTTCGATTTCCCTCTCAAATTTAATTAAAAAAAAAAATTAACACCTTATTGCAAATCACTTTTTAGAATTATAATTAAGTGTATACGTTAGGTGTTTAAAGTTAATGTTTAGTTCAGTTTATTCCCTAGAAACTTTAAAACACACGAAGCACTATATTTGTACATACATGTACTAGTATACAGTTAAATATATTTACAATTTTCTAAATTGAAATTGGTCATACCAGTAGTGATAGTGAGAAGTACATAAATATGGATATACAAAGCTTGAATCATTGGAGGACATGTGATAATACCAACTTTTCTAGTACATGTATTTGGAAGAGAATATATTCTACTTGTGCGAAATCAATATATTCATTCCAAACATTTTATGGAATTTATTTACACAATTTTAAGATTACATGTGCTTGCTCCTCTATTTGCCTATTAACGTGAGCTCCTTTCTTTGAGCTAGACAGTCACACATTATCTGCTAGATAGCTTTAGTGACAAGATGGCTTACAGAGGATTAGCAGTAAATGGGGGAAAAAAACTTGTTGGACATCGAATCACTTAGTACGAACCACACTGCCCGTAAAATAACTGTCTGGGTCACAGATAATTGAACAATTAAATATAGGGCGGTGCCAGTGAACATGAAAAATCAACCCTTTTTTGTTATAAACGTACCGACACTGTCGAGACTTTCATGTGTTCCGGATTTTTAAGTGCAGCTAGTCCAGTTTATGTGGTTGAAGTTTAGTATATGTCGTCTTATTTGTGATTCTGTGAGGATACCTGTGTTTAAAAAAGTTTACCTAAGCACCAAAATTAAGAAACCGAAAAGAAAAAATACAAATTACAGCACTGGTTTTCACGCAAAAGGCACATTTAATTGCAATGGAATTTTATCTTGTCATCAATAATGAGCTGAATCTGCCTCTTAAACATCCAGCCAAAAAAAAAAAACAGCAAAAATAAACAAATCCGAAAAAAATCAAACAGCCACAAATCACGCATGCAACTAAAATAGAAAAATACTTTAAATTTGTAAGACAAACCATGAAAAACCTTTTTAAAAATATAAATGTTGGTGAGAATTTAATTCGAAGGATATGATTAATACTTTATTTTCATCAAGTTTAAAAAAGAGAGGTAATCGCACACACAAAAAAGGATTAATTTTTTTTTTCATTTTTTTTTTAGATACCCTTTTGCTTATTACGGAAGCCCAGACCGCACATGGTAAGTTAAATAGATTCACTGGGTTTACAAAGAGGGTTAATCTTTTTCTATGTTAAACAGATTGAAACACTTTCTCCATGAAACCTAAGACTAGCTAGAGTAGTCGTATACTTGGATCCGATCGTCGTTATTCTACCAACACTCAGAGGAGACCTATCGTATCATTTTATTTAAAAAAAAAATTAAACTTAAAAATACTTTCTGGCATAAAACTGATGACGTCACATTATTAGGGGTAAATCTGAGTGTTGAGCTTAGGTGGCGGGCTGTTCCTTGAAATAAATCAAAGCGTACATATGTATAGTTAAATTGGTATGATAAAAAGTCATGTTTTATATATATAACTTCTGCTGATTGTTCACCATATCTTTGAAAAATACTGAATACGATTGCAGTTGGGCAGAACCTGACGTCACGTGATTTCTGGCATGAACTAACATTCCCGCAAACGGTTAATCTAGATTGTTACATGTACTTAACAGCATGATCCAAAAGTAGAAATCCCCTTAAGTAGTCGATTCTGTTTAATATCACCTTGGTAAAGGATTCCGGATTCTTTAGAATTCTTGTTTCTTTGATCTCTTTTTGCATAATCAATGTAGATTGAAATTTGTATTTTTAGATAAAGTGTGTATACTGAACAAGGGTTTGAATCGATTTATTAATTAATTTTGAGATCGGACCAAGTATTTCTAACCAAACATGGAGAGGATATCCTAACTACACACGTATCTTGTTATTAACCACGTTTACCCAAAGATTCAATATAATCTCTGACCATGCATAATTAGAAAAAAACAACTTGAAACTATAATCAATGAACGATGTACCAGTATATCTGCAATATTGTGCATACGGTGAAATCACGTGACATGTGGGGAATCTGCCTTTCTGCAAACGTAGTCAGTGATTGGATCTTACCTAATATTTCCGGTTCAAAGGTCCCTACATGGCGACGCAGTTCGGCGGAGGAGGCTATAACCAACCATACAACAACCAGGGCTACAACCAGCCATATAATCAACAATACAGTCAACCCTACAACCAACAATATAATCAACAATATAATCAACAATATAACCAACCCTACAATAACCCGTCGGTGGGAGGTGGGTATAACGCCCCAGTGGTTCCCATTACCTCCACAACCACCACGCTAGGAACAACGGTAGAGACGGAATTCGAACTAGAAGAAACCACTGTTCCAGTCACCACCAGCACAACCACAACAACAACACCCAAACCTCCCCCGCCACCGAAAAAACCACAACGGCGGGGACCACCCTCGCAAAGACAGGAACACCAACCCGAGCCGAGGCGAAACAATTGGATGGGACCAGCAGGTGGTCACCAAAATATGTGGCCACAAAGGGGGCAAAATGCCCCAAATCAAAAACAACCACCGCGAAATTACGTACCTCCAAGTTTTCAGAGACCGCTTAAGGGGCAACAGAATATGTATAATCCCCCTTCAAATCAGCCTTTCAGAGGTCAGCTTCCAACTATCGATTGTAAAATCGATATAGAGATAAGCTCCAATATAATATCAAAATATAACTTTTGAGGAAAAATATTACGATATATTTACAGTGTATATACCACTGAAGGTCAGAGAGTTTTGTAATTCATGTGTTGTTCTTTTACAATAGCATCACACTCCATTTTTGTCACTGACAGGTCAGCAATATCCAAACAATGGTCCACCCCAAGGCCCACCTCAGATGAATGGCCAGCCGGTCAGCTATAACCAGCCTCCGTACGGCGGTGGTCCACCTTATAACTTCCAACAACAGCAGATGAGACCTAACACAAATCAATATCGACCACCACCACCCGCTGGCATGCCTCCCATGCAATCGCCAATGCAACCACCAATGAGACAACCAATGCAGCCAATGCCACCACAACAACCTCAGCAACCAATGCAGCAAATGCCACCACAACAACCTCAGCAACCAATGCAGCAAATGCCACCACAACAACCTCAGCAACCAATGCAGTCCATGCAATCTCAGCAACCGATGCAACCACCGCAACAGGGCCTTCCACCAATGGCACCGAGGCCACAAGCATCTATGAACAATGCAGCAAACATGGTTCAGAAACCTCCAGTATCAAAGAACATACCACCACTTGGTGTCAAAGCGCCCAAGACAGTTGGGGAACAGTGTCCTACTTATCGCTACACAGTGGATAATAACTTTGTCGAATTCCACACGGTACCTGGTAACTGTAAAATGTAAGTCAATTTACCTCTAACATCATTGCAAGCAACGATATCCTACAATAATCATTTCTTTACTTCTGTTGGTTTTTTTTCACAACGTTCATTGCTTTTAATGTTTACAAAATAGGACATGTTTTTCTATTTTGTGAGCAAATATGGTTTGTTGAAGCAAATTGTTAATCATAATAGAAAATTTTAGAGTATGCTAGTACAGCCGATACTATGAATACATTTCAAATAGTTTAATTCAAGCCATTTGATACAAGCATTTACTAACTAAAGCTTTTTTTTCCTTGTTAGTTTGTGCCCTCGTTTTGTGTTACATTGTAAATCATTTTTTGGTGTTTTGCTTTTGACAGCCAAGTGATGTATCCGCCAGGTGGAAATGGGTATGTACAACTATACGTGTATATCAATCTTTCTCTCTCTGTTTGATCTTCCCTTTCATCTCGGTCTGTAATTTTTATGAGCGTCGTTTTACCGTTTTAATCTTCCAAAGAGCATTTGATATATGTCTTAAAATGAAGAAATAAAAGCCAATTTCAAATTGGTGCCTGTGGATTTTAAAAGGCCTCCGTGGCATTACTACATGTAGATGGTTTAGCACAACATTTAAACCAATCAAAGCGGAAAATCAACATCTTCTCTCTCTCTCTCTCTCTCTCTCTCTCTCTCTCTCAGAGCAACAGATTACTTAAACGTCTTAAAATCACAGCACTGGCATTATTATTGACTTTTCATGTTGATTAAGATTGTATAATGCCCATTAAAGTCTTGTTATGCACTGGTTAACAGAGGGAATATACATACGTACCAATAATAGGAATGACTCGGGCTCACGACTTTTTTTGTCCACGATTTGTCCTAAATAACTGAAGAAAAGTGATGAATAGCCGACATTTTTATGACGCGGATTTCTTTCTCGCGGTTAATGAAAAAAATTCCGTCCCCATAAAGAGACGCCTGAACTATTGTACATGCACTACATTTTCGGTTATAAAAAATGCATATAAGGTGGCAAGATTGTAGACTGTTATGGATAAGAATTTTTCTTTTCTCCATAATAGAATGCCTGTTTGACTCAAACCACAAATTTAGCTGACCGATCTTTACTAGCATGCGTTATGAACGAAACTAAAAAATTTCTGTTATTTATGCTTAAGGAATTTTTTTTTTTTTGGGGGGGGGGGGGGTTAGGGTTGCAATTTTCCTTTTTATTTTTAACCGGGTTTTCCAACGGAAAAATCCGGTTATTGAAATGGTGAAAATGGCGGGCGGGCAGGAGGCTGCCAAAAGGGTACCCTTATTGTACGCATAACTCCTCCTACAGTTTTCAAGATAGGAAGTTGTTCTTTTGCAGATCAATTGTACATATATCAGAGGTGTGCATAATGCAAGGATTTTGATTTCTGATAATTTATGAAAAAAATACCAGCTTTTGAACTTTGTCATTTTTCGACAAAATATTGCATATAGGGTACCCTTATTGTACGGATAACTCCTCCTACAGTTTTCAAGATAGGAAGTTGTTCTTTTGCAGATCAATTGCACATATATCAGAGGTGTGCATATTGCTAGGATTTTGATTTCTGATAATTTATGAAATAAATACCAGCTTTGGAACTTAGTCATTTTTTGGCAAAATATTGCATATGGGTACCCCATTTCTTTGGATACGGTAGGTAGTGTTTATCAATTCAGGGTTGACATAGATTATGGATACAGTTCACATAAAAGACAACCCGGTTTGCTGTCACATTGACAGCTTTTCACTTGTTCTATTGTTGTTTGTTAAAGGAAATTGTGGGTTTCTGGGCAATTTTTTATATATGAATTTGAGCGAAGTTGCATGTTATGTTTATCAAAATTTGATTTTTTAACGATTGTAGACCACATCGGACCGCATACTAGCAAAATTAATTTTGACATTTCTTTTTTACCCGATAACAGGTTATTTTTACTGTTCTGAATTTTTACGAATTTGCTTTATTTAAACGAGACATGGCAGTTTCAACAACACTGCGCATGAGCACAAGGAGAAACAACGTCTTTGAAAGTGGGGGGAGGGGTAGACTCATCTAAAATATCTTGACAAGCGAAAAAAAGAAGCATCATCCCAAATAATTTCAATTTCATTGTTAATTTCCTTATTTCACTTCAATTTTTGACATCCCCCCCCCCTAATTCTACGTGCCTGACTAAGTCTGATTCTCTCTATTTCTTACAAACATTGATTGTAACTCACAGCTCTATCGAATCTGACAGGACTGAAATATACACAATCCAGTTCTAACCTGTTTATCGACGACTTGCCTATAACTTTTATCTAACGTACTGATGTACACTAACGATTTAATAGTTACTTTACTTACTTTTCTTACTTTTTATGATCAATTCATTAATTTGGTTATTGCAGAAAAAAGTTACATAAATCGCTAACGCGGGTTATGTATTTTTTTGCATTGTCGTTACTTTCATATTCCGCATGAATCACCAAAGAAAGCATTTTATTGTTTAAATGTATTTTTCTCTTCTTCTTTTTCTGTAGTCCAAAAATAGAATCACGTGATTAATTTTGGCGCGGTTATTGCCTGACGTCATGACATTAGGCATATTTAAGGTTTAAAAGTTGCATTCTTCGAAACAGTGCACTCAATGGGAGCTAGCAATATCAATATTTTTCATAAAAAAGATAACCCGATGCATGTTTAATGTGTCAACATTTAAATCGAAATTAATGAAAATGTTATATGGGATATAATAAGCAACAGTGAGCAAGAGTTTTCAAATGAAAAGGAGGTTCACCATGCCCGTGTGTAATTCTGGTTTAAGAATAGATAGCCAATAGATTGGGGGGGGGGGGGGGGGGTCATCGCAACAAGTTGTTACCTATTGTCTATTACGGTAGAATGTAAGTAATAATTGATGTTGGATTATCATTATTAACAAAAAATCTTCAGTTTTGGATTAAAATAGATATATATTCGTATAGCTGGAATATTTACTGGAGGAACTAATTCGCCGTAGCGGGGCGTGCCCCGATTTTTCGATCAATCTTGAAAAGGGTATAATTTGCGTGTCTTCCTAAATGTACATTAAACAATTACTAGCAGTGTGTATGTTTATTCGTTTGATAGATTCCTCCTAAAACATTCGATCAAAAGTATAATATATCGTTGCTACAAAACAAATGTCAAAAAATTGATTTGACCTCCTCCCCATGGATCCATGGATGGGTTTATTCAAAGCATCGAAGATCTCATCCTTTAGGTGAAAGATAAAGCAGGACTTCGCACCATAATATCACATTCATAATTTTTAAGCACCGATTAGTGGACGAGTCTAAATTGGGATCATGAGGATACTCCGGAGCACACCGTTTGAACACATGCAGCTTTCTTTGAAAACAAAAACCTTTCCTATTACTTTTCTATGGTTTGAAATGACAAAAAAGGCCTTTGATTTTGCGTCTTAATATAACAATATAATTTAAAATTTGACTGTTTTCTCTTCTGCTTTCAAGCGTACAATTATTTGATACATGTACATTCCTAAAATAATTTGAAATAATGAAATAATTTAATTGCAAGTGATATGCATGTATATGCACTGGATAAGAAAAATTCTTAAATTGCTTCTTGAATCTGTACGTTCCGTTTATGAATTTATGAACAGCAGCGAAAATTAAAAATTATTTTTTATAAGATAGCCTAATTGATACATGCTTCCAATGGAATAATTTTGTTTAATCAGGCAAGCTTTTTGGAAAGCTATTACTTGTTATTAAAGTGTGTGGCGGAGTCTAAAATAGATACTTAAAGGCCGTAAAAATTAATACCTGTAAAGCAAATGATTTCAATTCGCTTATTTGCATGTCACAGGTAGTTTAATGAAGGGAAGAAGTTTTAAAACTTTGGATCATAAAAAAATACGTTATTATTTTCAATACATGAGTACCTGTAAATTATCATTAAATTTTGATATGGAATGATAAAGGAGAAAAAAGCATGTTTTATTCAAATCCCTATAGTTAGCTGCAGGTCTGTAGCTCCCGGTGTGATTTTTTTTTTTAGACCGGGAGCTACAGACATGCACTTTACCCCTAGTGTGATATATGGTGATAAATTATCAAAACTAGTGTATTTTTGTACATTAACAGTCTCTTTTTATTGCTATTCTTTGTTTAAAATGTAGCTAATGATCAACATTCCTTTTCACAGACCACCAAAGGTGCAATTTCTGGCTAAGGTCCCCGCAAAGGCATAAAAGATGGGCCGAAGAAATATTTTTCAAACTGAAGTTCTTTTGGACAGGATTGTGATTGGTCATCGGGTTTCGTTTTCGCCATATATATACAAAGAATCATGTATATTTCTCCCAGGAAACACTATCCAGTTTGTGATCAGATGACCGTTACAGAATATAAAAGCAGAACCGAGTCGACATCCGGAAACGGCTCCTCATATTTTCACCGTTGTTTTTGTGTAAATGGTGCGAGTGATTTAGTGTGTCGAAATGAAAGTGGGTCCCCTCATTTCTCATTGTTTTATCAATTTATCATGCTTCTATTTTATTTCCGGTTTACAAATAAACGTTTAGGGATTATTGTATCTATATATACAACATTGACTATTCTTTAAGGTATCCGATCCATAATAGCCCCAGATTCAGTGAATCTGGATGCAAAACAGATATGTATGGGCTTAATACTCAGTATACTTGGACATAATTTTCATGTTTAAGTATCAATATGTAAGAGTGGAATGTGTCCTAATTAATGACCTTTTCCTTTTCATGAAGAGTTGCTCCCCTTTGCTTTTAATCTATAAAAATTAATTCTAAAAAAATCTACACGGTATAAAATTTATTTTCAATTGTTTTTGTATTCCTAATGATAAAATACATCTTTCCACCGAAGCATTTTTTGATATTCTTAGTATTTACTTTTTTATTTAATAAAATGTGCTTGTCCCCATAGACCTTAATGCAATCTTCATTAATTAATTACTGCTTAGTTAATAATATTTTTGAAAATTTCTCTCGGTAAATCTTTTTCTACTCTAAATTGCTTTAGATTAATATCAGAGTAACTATTTAATACATGATGGATATTCAAGGTTCTAAAAATTAGGTCCTAATATGGATCGGATACCTTAACAAAATTCAAATATATTTACCAATGTGTACACATGTATATCAACACTCTTTTCAACAGTTTTTCAATGTCATATAAACTATATAAACTAAAAAATGCGTGTGTTGCATTTTAGATAAATATCAGTTGCAGTCTTGGAATAAATATATGCAAATGTATTCATTTATCATGATGTTGTTATAAATAAATTATGTATGTTTTTTGTTGTACTTTAATTCAAATTTATTTCATAGATGGCGGAGTTCTACTGGAAATTAGTTCAACCAACGAACAGTTACTAACGGGTGGGGAGGGGGGCACTTTCTCACATGAGTCATTTTTCCGGGTATAGTAGAAATACCGGTATACAGTCACACTATCTGATCAGCGCATTAAAGAAAATTATCATACAATGCTCAAAAAACCGTAATACTGTGTGAGCAGTACACATATTTTATTATATTTATATATTATATAATATACTGTGGGTTGTTTGAACATAAGTTCCACCAACTTTCTATGACGCCAAAGAGATTTTATTCATGTAGCTATAGGGATGTTCAGGAAAAGCTCAATAAACTTTGAGTCAATAAGGTTGTTATTAGAAAAAGTAATTTAAAGGTGATTAGTGAATTCATTTTAAAATGCATGGATATGCAAAAAAAAACCAAAAAACAAAAACGTAATAATAAAAATTATGAAAACAGATTGACTAATAAAAAGTTCAGATTCTATCAAAATTCACCAATTGTCTTCATCCAAAAATTCTCTATTCTTTTTATTTCATAAATTTGGTATGCTTTTCCTATTTTAAAAGAACGTTCCAAATATATAGTGAATCGGTCAATTCTAACTTGCCTTTAAATCCCGCATTCTTTCCTACATTTGTTTGTAAAAAAATAAAGATAAAAATAAACACCCTTTTTGTGCATATTTCTCAAAACTAGCCTTTACGTAGCTACATGCATTTGGTATCTAATAATACAAAAAACAAAACAAAGCCGCGCCCCCTGATCTATAAATGTCTGAACTATCCCGAAGCAGTCGTAGAAAAATGAGGTTTTAACTGGAAAGGTTGAAGAAAAAACCCCCAAAAGATTCATTGCTTGTCTCATCCAATATGACGAGCGAAATATAAGCTACCATCACAATCAAATAGTTCTTAGAGTGTATATTTGAATGTCGTAAAGTTACGTGAAAACTTATATATTATGTACGGGGTTTCTAAGATGCGACACGGTTTTGAGAAATGGACTAGAAGTGAAACTGGGAAAAAGTTTTTTTTTCTTTCGATAGATCTGCTATAAGTCAGCTTTGTGAAACTGGCTCCAGAGAGCTACAAAGGGATGACCTTTGACACTTCTTCCATATTTGGAAGTTTCAGGGCAATTGCAGTTCATTTCGCCATGTTCACTGAAAACCAGTATTCATTTGCTTAAACAAATGACAACAAATATAAATATAACTCGTAATGTATCTAATTGTATCATGCTTATGTATATATATGTTTTCACCCAACTCATGCCAATTGCGTGTGCACTGAATTAAATTCTAATGAACAGTATCTACTAATGATAAGAAGGGGCATTAGTAATGCTAACCATAAATGATATAATTTTATCATTTAACGAACTTCCTAGCCGTCCATTAATGATACATGTATAATTTCAAAATAATAAATCTAATGGTCAAAATTCAAATATACTAATGATATATAAAATAAAACCGCAAAATCAGTACATCTTTGACAATAAATGATATAATTTTATTGCATTAATGGATGGACTTCAAATTATGTATGAAATAGTACTATTTTAAGCATGCATTTCTGCGTATTCTATAGGAGAATTGTGCAAGTTTACATTCAACTCATACCACTGTTATCAACCGTGTGCATGTTTACACCCAGCTAGTGTCAGTTTTCACCTAATATATATATAAACATAATATATGCAAGTTCAGTGACTCTTCTTTACAATTAGTATGACTGGTGAATGTGTGTATATTTACACGCCAGCGCTACGACTCTAGCAATGTTCGATAACTCTCTTTGAACTTAAGTCTCAATATTGTCTGTGGACAATCTGAAATATATTTTTAAAATTATTTATCACCCCCCCCCCCCCCCCCCCCCCACAAACCATCATAATTCTTCAAACATATATTGTAGGTTGATGTATTTCAAAACATATCTTTATATCCACTCGTGTTCAAATAAAGTAATCTGAGTGGTTTTGATTAATAATTGATTGCAATCTGATTAAAATCAGATCCTCGATCCGCTCCTTTATTTTTTTATGTAGCGACAATAAAGAAAAATGGAGCGTTCCCAACTCTTATAGTGTCTTAAAAATTGTGTTATTTATTTATTTTGGTTTGTAACTAAAAACAACGAATTTATAACGGAAATATTGTTGTTTTTATAACAATCGGCAATAATGGGTACTCGGCAATAATGGGTACTCGCACGTTATTGTAAATTTCGTTTCACTGCCACCCAATTAACTAAAAATTTACAAAATGACACTTTCTTTACATATTACATGTATTCGATATTAAAAACATACATGAAACAAAAATCTTTCTCGTTCTTTATTCATCCACCCATTTCGTCACACTTTTTTAAGAAATGTTAATTTAAAATGTACAACGTACGTTACGCTTAAAAACCCGAATGCGCACGCTCTCATCAGCACCATATACGTCACGACGTTGTCAATGGAGATAACGTATAGGTCGTTGTGTTTACGCAACCGCATCATAGTAACGTTGCCATCTTTTGAGAGCGGACGTGTCTTTTGACAAGCGAACAAAAACTGAAATTTCGACATGAAAACGAAACTTCCAGAAGCAGATTTTGATACAGAGGAACTTATAAGGGTACATGTCATAGTTTGTCATGCATTTTGTGGAAAGTTGTGCATAAAATGATAAGTTATTTAGTAAAAATGATTTTACCGGGAAGATGTGGGTGATAAGCAGTGATGGAGAAAATAAAATTTGAGTTTATGCTTTTTAATGTGATTTTTCGAGTTTATTTTTAAAAATAATGTTTACAAGATTGTATTTTTTAATATACTAGAACACGATATTTTAGTAAAAAAAAAAATCATTTTGGAAGACAATCTCGGAGACATTGATTATATTTGAGGTTTAAAAAGTCGAAAATAAATAAAAAAGCAACACACTATAGGTTGCATACAAAAATATCCAAAATTGTTTCACACTAAGTATTATGCACGAATAAAGACAAAATCGATGTATTATAAGCTAAGCTAGTTTTTATAAAACACAACAAAACATTGCCTGTGTGAAATTAAAATTGTCGGCATTTTATTGTCATTTGTCTTATTAAAACTCGGGATTTATAATTCAATCGCACAAAAAAGGAGTGAAACATGCATAGTTTTTTATTTATCTATTTTATTCACATGTATTTATTTTACAAATTCAGATATTTTCACAGTAAATCTATAGTACAGTAAACCCAGACTAGAGCATTCATACGATTCCTAATAAAGTAAATTTCTTGTTTTACATTTTTTTCCCTTATATTTTGTATTTGTTTTGTAATATTCCAGCCTTCAAAAAGGTCAAAGATCGAGGATCCGGGCTATCAGTCAGCTGTAGACGATAGTGCCCAGTCCTTTGTCAATCTTTTGATACTGGCTCAGACTGCCCTGTCCTATGTGAAGGACCAAGCCTCGACTGAGGAATCGGGGCATGGGTCTAAAGTGAGCGAGACCGAGACAAATTTACACAGTGACAACACAGCTAGACAAGATGCAGGTGATCAGATGTCTAGACCTGCGGTACTTCATCGTCAGCTGTCCCTGCTCAGCGAATATCCATATAAACCAAGAATGGTACTTAGAGTTTCACCAACAGAACGGGAGCAAGCGAACTTAAACCACAATGCAAAATCGGTAAATGTTTCTCAGTCTATTTTTGAAAGTTATCCAAGTCCTTCGTTTATTCTTTTAAGATAGATGTATATGAAACGGGTTTTTTTTTTTAAATTTTATATAATCTTCTCGAATATTGTTCATGATTATAGGTACAAGGAGGTGCCGTTGAGGAGGAGCATATCAATGAGGCCTTGCCCTGCTCGAGTTTGGAAGACGGTCTCCAAATGCTGGCTCAGACTGCATTGTCCACACTCCCTTCTCCTGTTCACACAAATTCCAATGCTGCAGTCACCACTACAGTTATTGGAGACGACAGGCCACGACCTTCAAAACAGATCCTGTTAGATCCAACTCTAAGCACAAATTCCTTACATTCTCAAGCAAGCCATGAGCAAACAACTCCAAACAATAACTGTGCTCAGGTGAGCCAAAGATTGCGCTTGTCGTAGTTCAAGAGGGCTGGATGGTCGTTTTTAGACTATATTGATCTCCCTGATAAGAAGAGTTTTGTATAATAAAGATATAGGAAAATATTAAAAATTTAAAGCTAAGATACATGTATATAGAATTTTTCTTTACTAAATAAAGTATATAGCTAAACATATCATATCAGATCTGATGACAGTGACTAATATTTGTGGACCACCCAGCCTGCTTAAAAATAGGGCATGTTATACTTGAAGGTTCTTAGTCGGCTTTAATTTTGAATAATCTTTATTCATTTTTTCAGTTGTCTAAAACTGGGTCAAGCAGACGTAGAAAACGAGAGCCACGAAGGCGAATCCCGTCTGAGAGGGTAACGGGTACGCAGACCAGCACGTGTACAGAGAATGGATCTTGTAAAGGGTCTTCTCGTAGGAGAGCTCGAAAAAGAACTACGTTATTTGATGACTCGGGCGAACTTATTCCAAAAAAGACTGTCAAACGCAGTACCAGTAAAGTCGCAAAAGTTGCTGATGAAGACACACTACTGCCTCGCCAGACTCTGGTTGCTAAGCATCCGAGGACATCCGAAGTATCTCAGGTTAGGATAATTATAGTCGATGTTTAAAATGAACCCTAAAGTTTGGTAGTCAACTTCATTGAGAAAAATTTGAAATATTAATATCCTGCTGTTGCAATAGATGCAATGTAATGGGCAACGCTAAACTGTCTCGTTCTCTTTCTCGTTTCTCTCTCTCTTTCTTTCTCATCTGACTCTCTTCTGCTTTTCTTTGTCGTCTTCAGCGACAGACTCTCTACAATTCACTGATCGCCAACTGGAAAAAACAGTTGGATGACTGGGTAAGACTTGAAGGGAACTCTTTCAATGACTTTTACCTCAGAGATGAAAAGTGTTTCTCATTTCTTCTGAGGGAAAAATGCTTCTCTTTTTTTCTGCCTTTAAACCTTTGAATTACAAATTTAAAAAAAAAATTAAATTTGTACTTTTTTTTTTACAGAAAGCTAGAAATCGGGCAATTGATTCTAAACATGCTCATAAAATGAAGTATCCTTCACACTTGGTACGTTATGTAAAAAGTTTAGGGAAGATATCGTAATTTTTTCTAACCTTGTCTAATCAATTTCTCATATAATTGCTATTTATTTTCAAAAGGCTATTATATTTTGCGCATTTCATATTGAAAAAAGTTTTCGTATGTTTACTCTATATTTTAGCACGAGTGGTTGGAGAGAGTAAAATTCAGTCACACACGAAAATGGAAGTTGTTTCGGTACGAGGAACCAAGATGGACGCCTAAACAATTGGTACTGACTAGAGAGCCGGTGTCATTTTCAGCAGCCTAAAGGTGCGGTCACACGATACGATTTTTCATCCGATTTTCAATCGACTTGCTCAGGTAAGTCGATTGGAGTCGATTGTTGAGGTGGTCACACGATACGATTTTACAATCGATTTTCGATTTATAAAACCTATTGAATAGTTTTGTTGTACGTGAAAAAATCATTGTGACGTCACGATTCTCACCAGAGAGTCGATTGAAAATCGGACGGACTTCAGACTTTGCTTTCGACTTCAGACTTTGCTTTCGACTTTCGACTAATAGGTGGTCACACTGTATAATTTTAGTCGAAAGCGAATCGGATGAGAAAATCGAATGGAAAATCTGATGGAAAATCGCATCGTGTGACCGCACCTTAAGGTTAGCACACAATAACCCTAGAACCAAACCAGAAAAAATCTGACCAAGACTCAAAAATAATCTCAACCAGGTCCAAGAGTCGATATATGCCCGCGAAACAAATCTGTCTTTTAAAGCGAAATCTTGAAATTGATAAAATAGCCTTGCATTGTGTCATGATGTAAATTTTGAAATTTACAACATGACAATTGCATTAAACAGTCAAATAATAACGTCTTTCATTTTTTTTCTTTAAAATAAATAAAAGAAAGATACAATTTTTAAACAGTTTGGTTTTGTTTCTTTTACAGATTTTGGTTCCTACACGGCAACTTCTTCAGCATGGAAGGACAACGAGAGCTGTGCAATAATATACAATTATAGACTTCTTTTCATTATTGCCGATCATGTGCCAAACCCATTATGCATCGTTGACATACTTTCACCTGTAAAAAATCATTGATAATATTTTTACGTCATTTCTTCTGTGTTTATTGTTAAATTTACCATAATTATATATATATTTTGAAATTTTCGATTGTTTAAATACAAGTTTTTGAAACATATTTTTTAGAATACTATTCAATGTACTGAATAAAAAAGTTTTAAATTTTTCAATTGTTGTTGCTCTTCAGAAGATGACATGAAGTGTTTAAAGTTCAATGAGATATTTTGAGATGAGATTTCATTATGAATGAAAGTACACGAACATTCAATTAGAAATATAACCAGCGTCTTATAATTTTTAAAATGTATATTATATGGTCTTTAAAATGCATTTCAAAATTTCCTAAAAAAATCAAATATACCTGAAAACGCGCAACGCTGGATCATGAAACAATCTTAGACTTAAGTCAAAAATTGTACACTTTCTTAATGTCTCTTAATTGAAAATACTGACAAAATCGATATGCTATTAAAAGTGTCTTGATATAAAGTTGTTAATTACAAATTTCAATCGCCATATTATGATAAACAATCATTTTATGACTGACTGAAATTTTGACTTAAGTCTGAAATTGCTTCATGATCCTGAAATTCTAGGACTTGCAGATACATGAAAGCACCTGACGCAAATCTGAGAATCTTTTTGCTACGCTGAGAAACTACAAATTCGTAGATGATTTTTAAAACTGTTTTCAGTCGTATCATCTAGCAGTGTTCAGTGCATATAGAGACAAACGTTTATTCAAGTACATTGGTGAATGATGTCTGTTGAGGTTAATTTTGCCTGGATTATGTTGCGATCGGTGGAAACTTTTCGGTACATTGCAATCATGGAATGCACAGACAGGCCTCAGACGTCAAACTAATTGTTAAAACTTCCATATATGAGAAAATGGCTCTTCTTTCTATGAAACGGACTGTTTGACAATAGCGATATAACTTGCGTTCTTTTTATCAATTCATATGAATAGTTTAAAGAAGATTTAAAGAGATAATTTAAGGAAGATGTAAAGAGATGTAAATGCCTTTTTTTGAGGATATGGACGATCATTGCAGAAAATTTGCATGACCCGCGTTATTCTGCTGTGTTTGCTGCCTTCATACCATATGGGCCACTAAAGACAGCATTTATATGGCTAAAAAATTGACTCGCACACCAACAAAGCTATTTAATTTTTTTTATTTATTGGACATTACGATAACACACATAGGAATATTTCATATCCAGCACTAACAACATCAAATAGATGTGAATAAAAGAAAAGCCAGCATTATCAGATTATGCATTCTCCCAATCAAATATATATGTACTTACATGCGTAAAAAAGTTTTTTATTAGGTATCCCTAATATTTTTGATATTCTACTACAAATCATATATCCTATCCATGGAGAAAAAAAATTTAAGGAAAATGTGCATGATTTAGCTGTTTTGACAACCTGCAAAAACAAAAGAAAAGGTTTTCCTGCAACAGAGAAGTTTCTTTAAAAAACAAACCCAACTGTTTAACAAACTGAATATCATAAAAAAGGAATTGTATTTTTGAATTTTTAAGGTAGAAAAAAAAAGTTCACAAAAATACATGTACATTGCTGACATCACACAACAAATGATTTTCTAACAATTTTTCCAAAAACAGAGGGAATTACAAAGATATACCATGGATGATTATGCCAAAAAATACTAAATAATTTTTACAAAATGTGTTATGGCTTTTTTCTCCTTAAATTAGTAATCATATGGACCTGCCATATTCTTTAAAACAATGTCATTTTTGTTCCTCATCAAAAAATGTCTTTATTGAACCTCAATAAAAGAAATTAAGTTAGTTAATTAAAGGAATTTCTCAAAAGGATTTCTGACAAATTGTATGTATTGTTTACATGAGTGAATGTTTTACAAAAAGATATAATTATACAGTTACATGCCACTATTAAAAAAAAAATCAAAGATATATTATACAAGATCTGTAAAGCTGCAGAAAAGAACTAATCCGGTACAAAATACAGAACTGGGAACACACCAATTAGGTTACAAAAAATGTAACAATTTAACAATCAACATACAAAGTATGTAAATTTTCTTGATTGATTTATGTACAAGTACATATAGAATTTCATATCTTGATTTGTATTGAAAAATACTACATGCACCCTCCCATCCCGAATAGAAAAGTTCAAATATCAAGAGAAAACATTAACACTATTGTAAACAACATCTACACAAATAATATTTTCTATTTCAGTCTATAAAATAGAAGAATACAAACTCAAAGGATGTCTCATATATATATCTATCTGCATTCAACTAGAGATGGACAATTGGAATGTTGTAAAAAGATATTTTTAAGAAAAAGCGCCCCAAAGTTTAATTTTTTACCATGTATTTTTAATACAGAAAAAAGCTATTCAAACAAAATCTTCCAGAATATTCTCAGTTTGTAACCAAGATGTCACCAACCAACGGGAAAACACAGTGATTATTCAATTACGATTACCTGTATAACAGTACATGTCAATTTACATGTACATTGTAAGTACACAGTATAAACAATGTACTGTTTGGGCAGAGCTGTTCAACAATACAAGTGATGTATTGGCCTATTCTCTTCACACTACAGGGACCTGTACAGGATAATAAAGATGACCCCAGAATGTCCTTGACCTCTCAGAAATATCTGCCTGGGTGCTGGCCACTCATGTGATGCTGAGGTCTGGACTGGGCAGTAAAAAGAGGCTAAAGAAATAAAATGAATAAAACATCATAATTACCTTGTTTGATATGAATTACATGAAAAATAAAATTACAATATTCTCAATAAATTCACATTTGCATCTGAGTCTCATCATTGGAACCCACAGGTTTTGCTTATGAAGCACTGCTTTGTAAGCTGTGTAACGATGCAGTGCTTCGTAAGCAGTGTAAAGAATAAAAAACCTGTGGGTTCCGATAATGTATATTGAGTATATTGTAATGTTATTTATCTGTTACACTGCTTCATAAGCAGTGTAACGGAGAGAGAATCCATGGGTTTCTATGCAAATTAAAAGCTGATAGTCTACTACATATTGTGAGAGGCCAATTCTTTACCTGATTACTAGGCTGCGGTTGGTACTGGCTAGTGGAAATAGGGGTCTGGCCTCTCGCAGAGTAACCTGTTACAATACTGCCCTGAAAATTAAAAAGCCATAGAATTTCGTAAGGAGTGCATTGTTTCTTGAAAGCATATGATATACGCAAAAATTAATCCCAATTCTAATGTATGATAAATCACCAAAAGTGGAACCAGCTTTTTTTTTCTTTGACTTTGATATAAAAAGGCAATTACAGTAGTTTGAAGTTGAACGGAAAAGTTTAATTAACAATAACAAAGTGTTATGATGGATGGACTACCTTAGAGGTTTGCTGCTGCTGTTGCTGAATTTGCAGTGGCTGGTGCATCATGGACTGCTGTCCTGGCAATGGAGCAACCCCTCTGATGGCCGAGTTTTGCTATAAAAGGTGATATGAAAAAGTGAAAGTACAATTACATGAAACAAAAAGATATTCAAAGTAGGTGGGATGGAGAACAAGTTTACTTGAATACCAAGGCAAATTTTTTTTAAAATAAAATTTTCAGTTTGTTGAGTTCTTGATAGTTAGTATTGTTTCTTATATCTCCTCTCAATAAATACATATCTGATGTCAAAAAAAACCCTCTCAAAACTTATCTGGTTCAAACTTCATTTAAAAAATGATTATCTTTATATGCTTGAAATGAATAAGCTTGAAAAATCTCATCGTTGTGCATGTCTTGCTGTTTAGAATGTCATATTACACACATGTTGTGATAGACTTGTTTGATCAAGTGGATGACCTACCTGTTGTAATTTGTATTTTTCCTCGTTAAAACCAGACTGTTGATTGGCATGTTCCAACTGTTTCTGTAGGGGGATACTTGAGCCATGCTGTGTGGTGATGTATCCTGTAATTACAAATTAAAGCACTTTCAGTGTTTAAAATCAATTTTGTAATCATTTCCACTTTTCTCATAGTCAAAGGAATTACCTGTCTATATACTTATGATTTGTATAGTATTAATTTGCTTGTTGGTTTTTAAGAGAGCATACAACAATAAGTATACTCTAAACCAATATTTATCAGTGACTTTCTTTATTTAACAAGTGGTTCACCACATCAATTTTTCAAGATTGTGGTTTCACTACCACTTCAATTTGTATTATTCATTTAATATGTTCTGATGAGACACCATTGCAACAAAGAAGTACTTGCAAATGTCAGTAATGTTTCTGTGTACCGGTACATGAACAAAAGTTAGTTTGCAGTAGTGTACATACATACCTTCATCAATATTCATGGGCATCGAGGAAAATTACGATTTCAAGGATATGTAAATTTATGGAAAATGATCCATCAATGCAGTAAGTTATTAGAAATTGTACTTCAATTAATGAGCATTTAATTTTGCTGATCAACTCCATAATGAAATTCATGAAAATTCGTACTCAATGAATGTTGATGAAACCGTAATATTCTGCAAACTGCCATTAAAAATCCAAATACAAACCAAAAGTTTTAATTTATAAAACAACAATAAAAAAAAAAGTACCTGGCTGCTGCATTCTGTACCCTGGGAACCCCGATTCCTGAAGCTGTTTGGTCTGCTGATGTGCGTAGGGATTGGAATAGGAGGAGAATGCTGACTGACTCCCAGGATTGTACTTGACCGGAGACTTGCTAGGGACATACCCTGCCTGCTGGTAGGCGTGACTCGACTGGGTGGGGTAGCCAGGACCTGCCTGACTCTGGGGGAAATTGGACTGTTGTTCTGTATTAAAAACAAATTGTTTTCAGTCACTAAAATACAAAATGTGTATCAAAATTTTATTTATTCAAAATGCATATACAAAAATTTAAAAAATTTGGTTTTTTGGTGAGGATTTGTTTTGGCTCTATGATAGCAGGAAAAAAATTGAAAGGAACAAAGATATTTGATTTGAGAGAGAGAGAGAGAGAGAGAGTGAGAGAGAGAGAGAGAGCTTGTTTACTATAATCTGGCTGGGAGGTGTGAGTGTAGGGGTGGGGTTTCTCCACTGGGATAGAAGCTGCCATCATTTTGTTGTTATACTGATATGGCTGAGCTGGAGGGGGAGAAGGACTCCTTCCCCTCTTCAAACTGACTTGCTGTAAATACATGTAGAAAATCCTTTAGAGAAATATTAACCTTTTCAATTTCAAGATTTGATTATCAACAAAAAGATTTAGGTAATAATATATATTTTTTAATTCACAGTTAAGTAAAAACTTAAGTTTAAATTCAATTTGCTATCAGTATTGACATACATGTCTTTCACTGATTTTATTTCACAAAATTTACAATCTAACCTCTAGAAAGTGAAGTTCCTGAAATCACCACCAAGATATTTAAAAATAAAAATTCTTACCTGTACCATGGTGGGCTGTGGTGGTCTGTATAACATGGGTCGTCCTGTCATGGCATGGGGCAGTCCCAGAACTGTGCTGTGTTGCATGATCTGCAGCTCACTGAAACAGATAAAAATATCAAGAATTTTCATTAAAGGGACTTAGACATGATTTGAGATGAAAATTTTATTTTTTATTTTTATGTATAAAATGGATTACTTGTGTATTTTGAATGATTCACAAAAATTTGAGTGCTAGAAGTCAGGTTACAAGTGAGATACAGGGAGAAGAAATCGTTGTTATGTAAACAAAGCTCGAGTCTTATATTTGTTAACAAATAATGTAAAGTAAAGAAATTACCATTTCTTTGACAAAATAACTTGTGACAAACAAGATAATCTGATTCAGTATGTTCATAAATAATTTTATCAACAACAAAAAGCAACACTAGATTGAACTTAATACCAATACAACACATATGTAAACAATACCAGGACTAGAGCTTTGTTTACAAAACAAAGAATTCTAACCTCTGTAACTCGCTAGTAACTCGATATTTGACTTCCAAATTTTACCAAAGCATTAAAAACATCTATACTGACCATTCTATACATTTAAAAAGAAAAACTATATTTTGAAAAATTTGAGCTCAATCGTGTCTAAGTCCCTTTAATACACCATGAAAAGGTGAGTATATCCTTCATAGCCTCTTTATGGGAAATATGATGTATCCTTTACAACAAACACATGTACAAATTAGTTTTCAAGTGAAACTGTTCTAGGAAGGCAATCACTGACTTTCCAATTTCACTTCTTAAGGCAACTACTCCCTGTGTAAAATGCATTAAATCAATACCTTTGTTCCTTCAGCTGGGCCTTTTTGCGAGTTTCATCTTCTTGATGTAGAACTTTCTTCAGCTGGGAGAACAAATCATGTTTTTCTGCTTTTAGGTCCTCCATCTTCTTGTCAAGCTGAGCAATCTTCAAAAGAATAAAATTCAGAGAGAGTTTAAAATAGACAATACAGAAAGAACCTTAAAGTTTATATCACTTACATTTTCTTGCATTATATAAATGACATGTAAGAATGTGTATCTGGTACTATTTTTTGATTTTGTGTCGTTCATAAATATTTATTTAACAGGCAATCCACAACCAAAATAATTTCAGTTAGGCTAAACCAAATTTTATTTTGTTACTTAATTTGTCTTACATAATTCTGTTTTAACTTAAATTATCACTGGGACCTAGGTTCAAGTTTTATTTTGCAGAGTATATATACATAAAACAATATCAGGAATACTATAAATGTGTCACATTTGGCTGTACCGTATATTGAATTATAATCATTGACTAAAAGCAGCTGTTATTGAAACAAATTACAACATTTAAAGAATGACATACATCAAGAAATGCCCTATTAAAATCCATTTATGCTAAATCATTAAAAATATCTTTACCCACCCACCCCCCTCCAATATTGTACATGCAAACTACAATTATACAACTTTAGTGACTTTAGTACCGTAACTGTAATTTTTCAGCATATTATTCAGTATCAAATGTCAAATATGTTCTACATCAGAGTTTGTTTGACAAAATTCTATCTTGAGGTACTAGGTCAACAACAAACCACAATTATCAAAATTGATACCGTATGTCTGGTAATTTTCATAATGATCTAATTTTCGCTTTTTTCACGATCACTTTTACATCACAAAATATTCAATAAGCAAAAATTATATCCAATATAGTTTGCTAAAAGAAACTCTTTACATTGCAAAAAATGACTGCCGCAAATCAAAAAAAAGTTAATACACATTTTCCCCATTTCACAAATTTTGTGACACATGAAAAAAGGTGGATTTTCATAATGAAAATGCACTATATTTGTAAAACACATGAATATAAACCTGCAGATTGAGTTTACCTGCTCTTTTGTTTGTTCTAGAGTTAAAACATCCTCCTGTTCCTTCTTCTTTCTCATCTCTTCTTCCTTCTTTATTCTTTCCATCATCATGGCATCTTGTTCTTGTTCTGATTTTTAGAGTAAAATTTAAAAGATTAGGAAATTGTCTTAACCAATGCATATTCATTTTAAAGGAACCTAGACACGATTTGAGATCAAAATTTTATTTTTTATTTTTTTATATGTTTAAATTGTTTACTTGTGCATTTTGAATGATTGACAAAAATTTGAATGTTAGAAGTCAAGATACATGCGAGATACAGCTCACTGTTTACATAACAAAGAATTTCAAACTTTGTATCTTGCTTGTAACTCTATATTTGACTTACAAATTTTGACAAATCATTAAGAATACCCATATTTACCATTCTAGACACTAAAAATGGAAACATGAAATTTGAAAATTTTGAGCTCAAATCATGTCCAAGTCCCTTTAAAACTAAATACACATACCGGCAGCAGAAAGTCATTATATCACTTGTTACATTGTGTTAATCCTGGTTAAGAAACACGGGCTGCTCATGAAACTCCCAAGATGAATTACTGTAAAACGAGAAAATATGGCGCACTACAAATTTTAGCGCCTTTGGCGCAACTGTTCTTAAGCGCTAAAATTAGTAGCGTGCCAACGATTTTCCATGTAGAATCTACATGTATTAAATATTTTAAAGTTACAAAACCATAACCTCAGTCCTCCTTATCCTAGAAGTGTGCGCTTACATAATTATGAACAGTCATTTCTGTTTGTTTACACAACACAATTACACAGGTAAACAGAATGGGTAATTGAGTAAGCTCTACTACAACTTGAAATATTTAATACAATTTTATTACGTATTAGTATCTATCATTAGCATCTTCAAAATTAGGCTTCTCTCCGTGTCACTTCAAGTTAGTGCCTCGAGGTGAAAATGTGATCAAGTGTGTCGATCGTCCATGCCGATTATTCATGATTGAATAATTTCTAGCTCTCTGATTAGCGGATCTTAAAATAATTGGACGATACCTCAGTTTGTGTTATTTTAATGTTAATCTACTGTGAAACAATTTCGCTCATTGTGATCGAAACTTACTGGTAGCATTCGGTTTCCCTCACTTTAGTTTCGGAACTCTTCTAGTGTTATCTCAGTCGCTCGGTTAAATTGATAGTCCGATAACTCGAACTTGTTTACCAAAAAAAACTTACACATCATCGGCAATAAAAGAAGTTTTATATCTATCTACTGATTATTTGGACAAAACCAATTATTATAAGTATATTGTTCTCAACGACAGTTTACCGTGTATGCAACCTAGGAATGAAAATCATTGTGTTTACGTGCTTGAGAGACACATAATTAAGCATAACCGTTGATCAAACAAGAACAATTATATTTTATTTAATCTTTTTGAAATAAAAGGTGCGTGCGCTAAAATCTAATTGCGCCAATGTATTAGCACTTGCGTTTGCGCTAAAATACGTATGCGCCAAATTTTCTCGTTTTACAGTATTGAGCAGGTCTTTCAGATACACCCCCCTTTTCTCCATTTGGTGCTGAGAGTTTGCAGGATCACTGGTGCCATATGTAATTTGATCATTGCTCATGAATATGCATAATATTTATACATATGTATTTGGGAGCATATAATCTACTGATACGTACAAAAAAATATCATGCATACTCATTAGCAATGCCTGGCAGCTCATCACTTAATTATGGCATGCTTATTAAATATTAATTAGATTATTTTATAACTATATTATTTTGGGGCTTAAGTTTGAAATATTGCCCGTTATGTTTTCTTCTTTCCATCTGCAAACAGACAATACCTTGTTTTTTCCTTTCTCTCTCCTTCATGATATGCCTTTTCAAGGCCTGGTACATCGTCTTTGTCATCTTAGGCCTATCTATCAATGCCCCTGGCATGGCTATGTACTTCAATTTATAATATGAGCACCTAAAAAAAAATTTTGTAACTTATTTTACAATGAATAATGATGTTTAATAGTTAATCGGCCTTCGTCTCAAATCCATGCATATATTCCTAAAAAAGATACAATGTCAAAATGTGTACTACAAACTGCAATCAATAAATAAATCATGGCGATATAATAGTAATCAACAAATAACATGTAGACATATTTATGGGTAGCCAGCATATAAAACTAGACAAAACCACCTCTAATGTAATCTTGGTAAAGATTTGATATATTTGGACGATGCCATGCAGTTCCAAATAAATAACCTCTGCAGAGATTACCTCAAATGGCAGTTTGGACATCTATCAAATAACAAATATCTGTTACTAGACCTGCAATGTGTATAGATCCACATTGTCTTAATGCATCCAATAACAGACTTTATACAATATGAATATATACAACTTATAAGCTGGTAAGGGAGTCTTGATTTTTTTCTCTACTTCTATACCTTGAGGAAAGTAAAGCAAAATAGAGCTTTCATTGCGATACCCCAGTGCTAGACTTTATGTTCTGCTGATATTAGTTTTGATTATTATTTATTTACTTAATCAAATCGTTGTTGATCCCGATACATAGAGAAAATAGAAGTAATAAACAAAAACAAATCATTATTTGGCAATCAAATCAATACAATGTTTGAAAGAGAGAATCAACGCACACAATTGTTGATATATATGGCATGCAATTGATTATATATCTATTTTTAAAAACGATATATAGCATTTAAATACACTGCATGTCAAAGAAAGAAAGGTATTAATATTTACCGAAAATACACTTTTATTTTTCTGTGCGTAATGGTGGTTTACAGATGAACTCTTCTGTGTCTGAAGTTAAATATTTACTTATCAAAATGGCGGAACAGAGCAAATTTTTTTAAGGAAAGAAATCTTAAACACACTATTTTTGCAATGTTTACACAGTTTCAATTTTGTCAACTTTGTCGTATCAATCACAAGAAGAAGAGGAAACATATTTATTCTATCAGACATCAAAATGTAGTAAATAATATATTGGAAAAGTATTTTAAAAAGGTAAGTTACTTGGTTGTTATCAACTAATTATTTTTTCATAGCAGGCCAGTAATTTCGGCAGATCAGCAGGCCAGGCACAGTAATCTCAGCGAGATTCGTCGAGACTGAAAACTTTTGAGAGATGTCCGTTAAAAATTTTCAGTCTCGACGAATCTCGCTGAGATTACAGGCACAGGAGATCGCAATTTCATCAATAAACTTATAGAGTCAATAGATATCACCCGATTGACCAAGCCCTGAGCTATGCGTTAGCATAGTGAACTGTTCGCTATGCTTACGCATAGCTCATGGTTCCGTCAGTAAAGTAAGTTTTTTGGCTTTATTGATAAAAATTCGAACTCCAGTGGGCCAGGTTTGTTAATATCTACTGATAGATAAAGCAAAATAAAAACTTATGTTTTTTTGTGTTTTTTTTTAACACTACTATCATATTTATGCTATGGATAACTTTTATTTAAAAGTGATAAACGTTGAAGTATAACCTGATTAGTTCCGATTTCATACCGTCTTAAGCATGTGTTAAGCTTACTCACATTTTTCATTTTCTGTAAAAATCCCATTTCTCCTATGCGAATTCTTTCGGGCACAATGTTAATAGAGAGCAAACCTCACGGCATGAATTCGCCCTCTATGAACAAAGGGCCCATGCGAGAGAAGCTCTTGATCCCTTTAGATAACATGTACATGTATATGTGAGAATAATGACTATTTCAGAGATTGCAAACTATACCCTATAAACTTGAAAATTGTTGTTTAAGATGGAAGTCCTTACTATTAACCATTTTGAATCTCGTCTTAAGAGAAGTTTTCCAATTTGGTAAAAAAACAATTTGCATTTCAAAATCAGAAACTTCATGAAAAGGATATTAATTATAATGTAATTTTTCTGCAACTGATCGTTTTTATGTTCTTTCAAACTTGTAACTGTAGAGAGCTTTGCCACTGTGACAGAATTTGTCGTGTGATGTTTATTTACTAATATGACATCACAATGTGGATTGAGATCAACTGAGCGTGCAGACTTTAGCGTAAAATTTAACATTAATTTTAAAATATTGTATTTAATTGTGTCTTCATGTTCAGGTGTGATAAGAACACTTCATGTGGATGCTGTTCCCATGCAGAGAAAAAATAGAATTAAAGGGACCTAGACACGTTTTGAGATCAAACTTTATTTTTTACTTTTTATATTTAAAATTCTTTACTTGTGCATTTTGAATGGCCGACCAAAATTTGAATGTTAGAAGTCAAGTTACAAGCGAGATACAGAGGTAAGAAATCATTGTTATGTAAACAAAGCTCGAGTCTTATATTTGTTTACAAATAATGCAAAGTACAGAAATTACCATTTCTTTGACAAAATGACTCGTACCAAACAAGATAAACTGATTCAATGTGTTCATAAATAATATTATCAACAAAAGAGCAACATTTGATTGACACTTATACCAATACCACACATATGTAAACAATAACAAGACTCGGGCTTTGTTTACATAACAAAGAATTTAGAACTCTGTATCTTGCTTGTAACTCAATGATTGACTTTCAAATTTTGATGAACCATTAAAAATACCTATATTTACCATTCTAGAAACTAAAAATGGAAAAATAAAATTTGAAAATTTTGAGCTCAAATCGTGTCTAAGTCCCTTTAAGTGGTCAATACAAAGTTTAAGATTACTACACATTATTTCCTTGCTTGTTTTATATTCTTCTAGTGTTAAATAATTCAGTACATGTTTTTTCAAGAACAGTGAATGGATAAATTTTTGTCTTGTTTCGTAGTGAAACAAGTGCACAGTAGGAAAACTGATTTATTCTAAATAATTTTTATTGTTCTTTTTTTTATATGCAGGTCACTGAAGCTAGGAGTACTTTAAAATCTCCTCAGATTCATAATGCACAATTTGAAAGAGGAGCCAAATTTTGGTGCCATTTCTGTGTGGAGGAGAAATTGAAACACATGGAGCTAGACACTTGTACTGTAAAATATGGTGGTCTAATTGAACACATTGCAAGGTATTTCATAGCATAAATACTCGTATCTGTGTTTTGATGCAGACTCGCTGATTTCAAATAGGCAGCGTACCCTTGTACCCAATGCTGTACATGCATATACAGTCATTGTTTGATATGTCTTGCAGTTATGACCATAAAAGAAAAATGTACAACTTCTTTTATGAGAATAAAGTGGATGAAACCAAGAGACATCCAGATTTATTCCACATGCTAGAGGAGGAACTAAAACGGTAAAGACACCATCCATCATTTTTGTTTTAAGAATTGAGGACCTTATTCAATTTTTCACGATGACAATTTTTAAAATTAAAATTTGATAAAAGTTAGATAAATCATTTACAAGCAGGTGTGATGAAGAAGAATTAATAAAAATGACAAACTACTCAGTTGAGATTTGTTTTGGCATTGTCAATTTTAAAACTGTTTGATTGTAATTTTAATTTCATTTTTCAATAGAATGTTGTGGGGAAATGACACATTTTTTGGATATTTAGTTTTCATAAAGCAGGGGATTATCTGAAATACATTTACATGTATATTGATGATGAGCAACTGTTTATGTACATTGTATTGATTGATAAATAGTGAAATAAATGATTATTGATGATTAACACTTGTAGGTTTCAAGAGAAAGTTGCAATCCATGCCAAAGAGTATGATTCTGGTAACAGGGAGGAATTGGAGAAGGTATTTATTAGCTCGCGAGATAAGTCTATCTATGAAGATAGCATTTATTAGTTTAGAGAAATTATAGCTACCTGTAAATGATCTCCTCATTAGAATCAAATAAGTTTCAGCTTTCAAATTTTAAAATTTATGTATTATTAACAATAAAAACATTTTCCTTATTTTGATATCTTCCAGTCAGCAGAGAAGATCAGACAGACAGAGGCTTTGAGGAATCAAGTGGTGCAATCTCACCACTTCTCATCGCTGAAGGTGTGTGGGGCCTGAATCAACGTATCCAAAACTGCCAGCAATTGGCCTTGTTTTTATTATCAGTTTTATAGTTTTTATACTTGTTTACCATTGTTTAAATGTATATCCCGTTATTCCATAGATTTAAGTTTTTACTTGTATGATGATGCATAGAAGTAATAGATAATACTTTTTACAACTCTGTTGGATTTGGAAGGGAATATTCTGGTACATGCAAATGCAGATTTTTTCTTTCTTTCTAACAATCGGGGGAAAAAACAAGGTAAAATGTAATATGTCAGCATCTATGAAAACCCCTATCTTCATAAGCTTTTAAATACAACTAAAAGAGGTATCTCTCTCCAATACAGTTTAGAACTTGACTTCATTGAGTGTAAAGAATACACTAAAAATATATTGCAGCAGTATGAGCTTTATACTGCATATAAGCAACCATTTTGATGAAATTTTTTACATTCAGTGATGTAAAAACATTTGAGCTGTTTTTCCCAGCTCTGACTGAAAGGCCAGAAAAGTTTCAATCGAAGAAGATATTTTCAAAACTATGTTTAGTCAAAGGGAGGTAACTTCATTAAAAATTGAAATTGAATACATGTACTTCAGGTAGTGTTGAAGGTATGGAGGTTTCAGTTATTAAAAAAAGATGTGTCATCAACATTCATCTGTTTACCATAATCAGAGCTATGCATTCATTTGTTATTACAGTCAAACCTCGTTATCTCAAACTAGATGGGACTGGTTAAAAACTTCAAGGATTTTGAGATATCAATTATCAGTGGTAATTACCTAAATTATAAGTGGTTGGGACTTACAAATCACTTCGACATATCCATTGTATTCGAGATATCAGTGTTCGAGATACTGAAGTTCAACTGTATTTAGATGACTATTGGATTGTGGTTTGAGAGAGAAATTTTATGTTAACCACAATTACAGAGGCTTGATACAGAAACTTCCAGTATTTTGATTTCTACCTTATAAAGGCTTTTCAGTTTTAAGAGTTGAAAATAATCAACAGTTTTCATTTACTGTTGATCTACCACTTCATTTTCTCATTTTGGTATGGTTTTGTAGCATCTTAAATTTTGCCTATTCAGGTGACCAGTGTCAGATTATAATCACTGAATAACATGTTCCAAGAATGAGTTAACTTAACTTACACAACTTGAAGTCAGCAAAGTTGTGAAAAAAAGCAGGCATGGATACTGCTTCCCTTTTTTCTCGCATTTGACAATATTTACATCTGTCAACACCCTCTTCCCCCTTCCAATAGATTTGCTAGTACTTTTTTGGTAGATTAACAATATTATAGCTGCATAGCTCTAATTATGATAATGTGTCATTTATGTTCCATTTGATTGTTTTGACTATATTTTGTTCCTGAACAATAATACAGCCGCAGTTTATTGAGAATACAGCATCTCAGAGAATGAATATACCAAGCTACATAAGTCCTGGAACCATTATTGAAAAAAAGGCCACCATGCTTGCCAAAGGTGAAGGCTTGACTTTTATTGGAAGTCATGTGAGTATTATGTACTGTAATACATGTATCTGTATGGTACAGTAAGGGAGAGGATTGAGTGCCAATAATATAGACATGCTAGTACATAAACTTGCCTGAGTTATTTTAAATATCAAATTTTCATATTCAAGATAGTTTTCATAGTTCGGTAATAAAAGCATGTGTTAAATTTATTTTTCCCACGAAGCTAGCTTTTAATTAGCTAAGTATTATAATACTCTTTGTATTACAGATTTATAACAGGAATGAGGGCAATGTTCACTCAGGAGCTCCTCCACCTTGGCTGTTGTCCTCGGAGGAGGAGACAACGAGCGGTGAGATAGGTCCTACCATAGACTCATATAAAGCACATTGTAAGTACATCTGCCCCTGAATCTGTTTTCCATCATCAAACAGATCCTCATCATTGAAGAGATCCTCATCATCATTTCAAATCTAGCCACTTACTGATATTTGGTTACTGTAAACCAACTTTTATTTTCGCCACGACTTTATTTCGCGATTTACCCTGGATAAACTGGTTTGTGGCGACTAATTTTTGTGACCAAGCTTAATCCAAACCCATTTTGTTATTACAACCATACAACAAGGAATGGTTCTCAGCGAGAAATATTCGTGAGGATGAGACTCTCGCAAACTTCGCAAAATTTTCTCGCACGTGAATAAAGGTTGGCTTACAGTAATGTCTATTTACATGCATAGACTCATATAAAGCACATTGTAAGTACATCTGCACCAAATCTCTTTTCCAGTATTGAACAGATCCTCATCATCATTTTAATCTAGCCACTTACTGATAGTTAGTTAATGTCTATTTACATGCATGTAATTGTTTAGAAATATAAAATAAAATGTGGGTTGTTCAGATCAGAAAATATGAGGTCAAAACAAAACAAAGACATATTCCTCCTCTTCAACTCCCTGTCCGTCAGTAGGTTTTCCTCTAGCTGATGAAGATCAGTTATGTTTCATCGAGTAAATTTTTAGAAAATGGGTTGCTTTTGTTGAATCAGTCAATTTATATTTTAAGTAATTACTTGTAATAAAGACCTGCCCCCAAAATATTCTTTAGTTTTCTCAGGCAAAAATACATGGATTTCAAAATATAAAGTGACAGGCAGGCACAATGTATTTCATGTTTATTGCAACAGTTGAAAAGAGGAATAAATCAATTTTTAAATGTTGACTTTAAAATGAAATGAAAATTGAGTTATTCCCCTCTTCAATATTTTGCCAAAAAAAAAAAAAAAAAAAAAAAAAAGATATATGCAGCAATATTTGACCTGATTCTGAGGTGCCAGAGAAACCAGGTATTTAATTTGTTTGGCCTAATAAGCAAACAGGGGCCACTAAATTTGCTGCACAAGAAAAGTTAACAGTATATACTTTGTGTGGGAATTATTGCTAGAAGTTTATAATACGGAGATTTTCCAAACCGTGGCATGCATATTTAGTACTCGTTCTTTTTATATAAATGTACATTCTTTGTCTCAAGTCAAAAAATGTCCCTGTTGTAGTGGAGAGGGAGAAAAAGAAGAAACTCCCTGCCAACAGGGTGGGAGCTAAGTTTGATCACCAGCAGAGCACGGACCAGTCCTGGCTTCCATCCTTTGGGCGAGTCTGGAGTAAGGGAGGAAGACAGCAATCCAAGTAAGATTTTCATCAAGTTTCAAAATGCATCAACATTTTTATTGTTCTCCATCTCTTCTGCATTATCTCAGTGCCCATGAAAATGCCCCAAAAGGTGCACTTGTTAATAGGTTAAAAATTGAGTAATACAAGCACTTGTTTTCCCTAGATTCTTAGATTTAGGTAGTTTGTCCCTCAGATACTGCATTGCTTTGCATATTTTCAGGGAGGGTATAATTGATATGTAGATTTGAAAAGGAGATAAGAGAAAAAAGTTAATAATAATGATAATAATTAGTTACCTTATCATACCTGGTTGTAGACTTGTTCAAGTTTATGAATACATAAGTTGCTTAAAACTTGTTAATCATGTAAAAATGAACAGAAGACTGAGATTTCCATTTTCAACACAAAGATTTTTTTAAGGTCTTTTCTGAGAGCTGATATATAATAAATGAAGTTGAGAAATTTTTATCATTGAAATGTCAAGCAACATATTAAAAGACAAGGGTAGTAACAAATTCTTCTTATAAAAGTGTGAAAGTATGAAAATTATTATTTAGCATTTGAATATTAATTGTGCTAAATAGTACATGTACATAGTTAAAAAAAATTATGTCAACATTTTCATCTTGTAATTCAAATACTACATTTACAGAAAGTATTTCCAGAGGATGAGTTCAACAACAAAGAAAAGTTCAACCATCAGCAATTTCACAGCATCTAGCGATAGAGACACATCATCTTCTAGTGTACACTGTAGCGAAAATGACACCCAGAACAGGGTGGAAAGCAAGATGAATGGCAATTTATCAGTTCAATCCAATCCTAGAGAGAATGAACATTCAGACATATTTCAGAATGGCATAAGAACAGACAGTCCTCAGATCCACAGTAATTCAACATTTCCATTACATCACCAAAGTGGATCAGAGGTGGATGCAAACTTTTCAATGGTACCAAGGAATAATGTGAAACCCTATGTGAAAAAACACAGACCTGAAAGCACAGATTCAGGTTATACACATACTGCAGGGCAAGCTCAGTATAATCATGGAGGTATGAACCAACCTCAACCACATAGTTATGGAGGTAATTTGAACATGAACCATCTTAATCAATCTGGGAGTTATTTGAATCATTCTGTGAACCCCTCAGTTCAATCTGTGATGAATGAGTCAACTTATTCTGTGAATCAATGGTCTCAGTCTACAAGTTATTCAGCTCAGTCTGCAAGTCACGCAACTCAGGCTGCAAGTCATTTGACTCACTCTAGAACAGCCAAACCTTATGTTAGAAAACGGAAAAGTGAGAATATTGGGTCAACAGAGATGAACTCGATGGATCATGTTCCAGTAATCCCCACCCCCATTCTGGAGGCGAAAGCACCTCCATCTACCTCGAGGTGGAAATAAACCTCAAGCAAAGACCGTGTCGTAGTTTGTATATCATTTTCAAAAAAATATTGTTACAAGCACTATTTTATATGTCATAATTTTATTAAAAACATGAACACATTGTATAAAATTGAACAAAGAAAACAAAGTTTATATAAAACAAAAATTATATGTAAAGCTGAGTAACATACAAATTGTTATACACTAAAGAAAAAAGTTTCAATATAAAAAAGCAGTGAGTTGTTATCTGTCAAAATAAAAGTTAGTCTAATAGCACTTATACGGTAAATGCAGTACATGTCTTAACCACGAATATCATGGTAGAAATAAATTGCATATTAAAAAGCAATGCTGCAGTTTTCGATATATAAAAGCGAACTTAATAAATGAGGTAAAATTGTAACTTTTTTGAGTTAAGATAGTGCTATTTATTGCTGTTGCTATCAGAATAAATTTGTCAACCAATTTAAACAGTTCTTTATAGATTTATGCCTTTCAGCGTGGCTTTGAAATATATCATTGTTACCGAATGATGGCAAGTTATTCCTTATTATTCTTGCAACAACTTATTGAAAGAAAGCTGGAAAAAACTAGAATAAAGAGTTTAAGCAGCTATAGCTTTAAATCTTAGACCAGCTGGATACCCATAGGACATTTTTTCAGTAGTCCCATATCCATATAGAATTAATCCGAAAGTGACGTCTGAATCTGTATGATAGATGTGATGATATCCAGGAGAAACTTCAATAGTTACCGTAATGTATTCATCGCTTGTTTCGGAGTCTTTGACTGATTTCATAGTGTTCTGATATTTTTGTATAGCTTTGTTGTCTATGAGTATTCCATTAATCAGATAAGCTCGTATGGTAATGACAAAATAATGACGAAATAGTGACGTAGATGGCGTGAGGAATCTATAGTCGTTTGAAAACTGTTCGGTTGGAGGTATTAGAGTCATAAAACTGGACTCGAACGAAGAAAACACAACAGGCATCACTATTTCATTGGCCTTAGCAATGCATGGAAGTTGGTTACCAAATGCATAGTAAAACAAATCGGTAGCACCGCCTCGAAGTACATCTAACCCTGCAATCGTCACGTTATTTTGTTTGTGGTTTTGGAATTGAAATTGATAAGTATCTTGCTGAGAGTTGGCAAAATTTGGAATTATATATTTGAAACTAAGATATTCTACTGGGATCATGTATTCCATGACGCTGTTCGGTTCAAACATGGACGCGTCGCTCGAGCTCCCCGATATAACGGCTATCGGGTTTGTGCTTTCTATCAATCCAAAGAGATAGCCGTTAGCACTGAGCTGGATCGTTCGAAAGTCGGCAACCTGCTCAATTTTGAGGACATCGTTCTCAGTATAATTGGTGCCTTTCCATGTTATATAACTTGGGGATGAAAGGATGGTCAGTTTTACTGTGGTATTTCTGTACTGAGATGCGATGGCGATGTTGGCAAAATCGCTGTTTGATAAGAGATACTTGGTTCCTAGGTACTGTTTTGGATACACGAGAAATCCCTCTGCCGCGGAACAGCCACATTGAACAACGCAGTGAACACTGATTGGATGCGAGGCACGAATCACCACCGCTTTACTGAAAATCCCATCCGTATCCATGACAACGGAGACCGGAAGGGAAACCTCTTTCCCCGCGTTGGCAGAGACTTGAAACGTGTTGTTGACTCCTGGATGTAGTGACTCAAAGACCACAAAGGCGTCCTGCTTTGCTGTGATTAATACCTGCACTTTTGAGACAGGCCCTTTGCTTTTTGGAAAGGTGATAAGGAATTCTTTACCGTAATGACCTGTCAAAAAATTAATCTCGTTGAGAAGAAGCATGCAAGATTAAAAAAAAAATGTTGTTGCAAATTGGTTTGAGTTTTATCTCATAGTTTACGTGTTAAGGATATTAACTTGACTTCGGCTGTTTGTGGAATTTGATTAAAAGTGCAATGTTTTGCTATTATAGATAAAGAGTTAAGTACACTAAAGAAATAGGGGAGGGGTTGAAAACGAAACCTTACCATCTTGTCCAGAATCAGGCGGTCCCGTGGAAGAGCAGCCTGGAAAAAAAAACCCCAACGAATTTATTATCATAAGTAATGTCTAGTACAAAGTGTACTTAACTCATTTGTTACTAAAATGAGTACTGTTGTACAACAGATCAGGTTTCGTAAAAGCTAAATAGGATTTGTAAACCCATATGAACAAAAAAAAATTGAATAAAAAATAACACTACACTCTAGAAAGGAAATTGAAATCAATTACAGGTAGACAAGTGAATATTTTGCTAGGCCGTGTCACTTCGTTGTTTTATCGTTATTCCTAAGTGAAACAAAATATTGCCCGAAGCGACAATCATGTTTTTTCATGCAGATACCATCTTAATAGCTTATTCAGATGTGTAAATATAAATACAATATTGACACTTTCTCTGTAGTGTATACGACCTCAAGAAATTTACTTACATTTAGAAAGTTTTTCTTTCAAAGAATTTAACTCTCCCTTGAGGATTTCCATTTTGATGGCCTGGTCTTTAACAATCTCATGTAAAACACTTAGTTCCTTTTTAAGAATGGCATTTTCTTCTGGCCCTGTACAAGTATTTGGAACAGGATTTAGTCTTTGACCAAGGTACACATCCGTTGATAATAGTAGTATTAGAAATAGGGTCCAAAACGAACACTGTTTTCTGGTCGTCGCCATTTCGCTAATTTGTCAAATGAACAACTCACAGGTGCAGCCCAAAAAATGATCGAGAACCAAGTCAACTGAGTCACTTTAACCAGACTGAATGAAAAGTATGAATATGAGGGCTATGTAAATGTTGTACGCTTGTCATTCTGTATACGTTTAGCTTGACCCCCTCGCGGATTTTGTTTATCTAAAGGATATTGGTCTGCTCGTTTAGAGGGCCGTTGTTTTGTTAAGGTGTAACATCACATGCATGAATGGCAGTGGTGGCCCACGGTATATGTTGGAGTACACCTCGATCTCCAGCGACTTATCAGGAAAACGTTATCTGGAGTGAGTTCACGACAATGGCATCCGATCAGATAAAGCTGGGGATAGATCAGTGTGTCTTGTCCGATTTTTCGCTACTGGTCGCAACAAGAGGACTAGCCTGAATGTTTGGGGGTGGCATCTTTGACCTTTATCATTAATGAAATGGTGTGTCATATGAATGAAAACGCAAGAGTCATGTTTTTTTTTTAAATACATGTATATTACATGAAGACTTGTCCAGCTGATATGAGGACGTATTTAAAATATATTAAATGATTGAGATTCATGTGTTGCGACATCTCTTTGTATTGCAATTTTTATACCATGTTTTTCTTTTGCCGCAAATAGCTTAATACCTTTATGCAACGGTACCGAAAAATTAAGATATGGTTAAAATATGAAAATATGTCATTTGAAAAAAGTTCAACAGTTTTAAAAGAAAAAAAATCAAAAAGAAAAAACTTGATTTATTAATCTGTATAAAAATGAGTGTGCTATTTCATCAGCAGTCGTGATTCATCCGCATGGTAACATTTGGTTAAATGATTCATTAAATTTTCGAATTTGAGTGACAGTCAGATAACCTTTGAACACAATAATGTTCTGGATTAAGTCGCAAAGAAATTGTTAAATGATAACAACATTGTCACAATGTATTTTATAGTGAACAAATTTCTATACATATTTCGTACTGTGTGTACACTCCATATTGAAAGTAAATTCAGATGCTGCTTTAAAGTTACTTCTATAAGTATTTGCGTATGCTAGTAGTCTATTTATTAATTACTTTATTTTGTTTAGCAAGATTGCGTTTCGATTACAAAACAAACTTTCACAGAAAGGTATGCAGGAGAAGTATTTTGAACCTATAAAGGGCGAGTTCTTCATTGTTTAATGTTTGCATGCCGATGTATTTAAAAGTTTGATCAACGCTGAGAAAAAATGATTGATTTTCTGGTATAATTACTGGTTCGTGTGCATACCTTTTTTTGGAAAGGCAATCCTTTGATTAAGTAACACTTAAGCAGATATCTTTAAGTAATTTAAATAATGTGAATAATTTTTACTCTCTCTACATACGTAAATAATGTTTTATTTATCTGTAAGTGATGCTAACGTTTCCTCATGACTTTGTGGGAGGGTATGATTGTATTTGGCAAAGCTAAATATTGTCTCATCACTTAACTTCCGGCACTTCTTTAACTCAGCTGTTTGCTCGTGAAGAATTGGCATGGAATTAACTTTGGACTTCCTGGAAAAAAAAAACACAACAAAACATCGATGACAAATTCTGTACAGAACAGAGGCACACTACATGTATACAACAGCAGCAGCAGGGGAAACACCGTTGTTTTGTTTAATTTGATTTAGGATTAATTTAATTAAACAACATTCAATCTTCCAAACAGACAGAAATCCACTGTTTTACGTCGCCACTGTAAAACAAGTATGTCGTGCAAGCATGATTTTAATTAGACGTTAAATCTAAAAGTTTTAAGTTAAGGGGTTACTAGTATAAGTTTTAAACAAATTGTTATGCATAACTTTAGTGCATCTGCAGACTGAACCATATCTTTCGAAAAAGAGTTTTAAAAGTTGAAGTAAAACATATTAAGCAATTTACACGCAGCACTGAAAATTTCAGCAAAGCCATTGAAGTTAAATTACGCAATGTCCGTCAAAAATCTTTTTTTTTTCATATGAAAGTATATTAATATACCTTTTAATGAATTTTATTTATAAATTTTGTTTATTTTTCGTAATGTATAAAGGTTTTACTTTTTTTTGGTGAGTTCCATAGAAATGTTTACATCGAAAAAAATATGCAAGTGTTTACATACGTGTGATATGGAAGTTAATTGATTTAAAGCAAGTTGAGGCGTATTTTTATTTTTTGTAGAATGTTGTTGTTGCTGAAAAATCTTGCAATTGTTATGTTGTAAATTTTAAATTTACTGGTGGGTCTAAATACAAAATGTAAAACATGACAGTTGTCATTTTGTAAATTTTGTATTTACACCCACCCAGTAAATTCAAATTTTACAACGACACTATTATGATAATTCTACATGAAGTTTAAATCTTTATGATAAGTAAGATTAAAATAAATAATTAAATTTTAACAGATTTTTCTGTTATGGAATATATAGTTAACCAGTTTTTGTACAGGACGACAATTATGTAACAATTATGAAAGCCTCTTAGTAGCTTTTTTTTTCTAAAAAATATGACGAACAGAAGTTTATAATCCAAACTCTTGTTTGTCTTTTTTGTAGTGAATTACAAGTTCACAATAAAATTAACGACATAAAAGCAACTTATAATGCTGTTAAAAGTTTTTGATTTATCTTCACGAATCGTTATAGTGTCAAGGAATTATTTTGGGGGTGAGGGAAGAGGGTGGTGGGGTAATCAAGAAGACAACTTAATCATAATCTTCACGTTTAAAGGTGATGGATATGAAATTATGAAATTTAGATACTCTCTCTCTCTCTCTCTCTCTCTCATATGTATTCTTCTTACTGTGTCACACAGATACGACTTTTATTTTTAACGGGAATTCAGACTTCAAAAGTGCAAGTGAAATGGCAAACGACTTTCGAGGGGATGGTCTTTTTCTATCTACAGTTCAATAAAGAAGTGAGTATAATTCTTAGGCAAGAGGAATATAACTTAACATAAGGAAAAAAATTATAAAAATTTGCTCTTTTTATTTTTAAAATTAGGAGTCTTTGTTATGGGCGTTCCTCGTCTGAATCAGTGTTTTTAAAAAATATGGATCGCTTTACTTTAAAATCACCGAAGGCCGTTTTTTAAAGATATTTTAGAGGCTTATGATTTTGTACGAATAGTATTTACATTACCTAGTAAGGCAGTGTACAATATGACATTTTAGACTAAGTTTATTGGGTTTTTTGATTAATTTATAAAATTTGATAGATAATTTTATTTTAATTTTCTTTTCTTACGTTTGTTTTTTTTTATTTCAACGTTTCCGTCAAATGCGGCTTCGCCTGTCGCGTTGGCTCTATTGCTAGGTATATGTGACGTCACAATTAATTCAACGTCATAAGAGATTGGACATCAACAGTTTTGTTGCTAAAGTTGCTAAAGTGAAGTCCTTTTCAGAGTTTGGCTCAGAGAAATTTCACTTTACTATGTATTTACAGCAAGCGTAAGTAGTGATATGGTATAGAGCAATGTATGAATTATTTATCGTAATATGTTTAAGGTAATTTAAAAAAAAATTATTTCAATTAACAGACTTCCCACGATTCGGGAGGGTGTACTGTATGAGGAGTTAGAGGAAGTTCACGACACATATTTCGGTAGAACCCAAAATAAAATTGTTCAAGGTACGCTATCTAGATGTTTAAAAACGTCTGAAATACGAGTTAATTTCCTTCATTCTTCAAAAAAAAAATGGTAAACAGTCATTTTATTGTTGATGTCATTGAAATATTTATAGGAATGACTGCAAAGGAAAAGAGACCTGGAGGTCCGGCGATAAATGATAATGGAAGTAAATGGGATGTAAAGAGTGTCAGGTACCTCTAATTTCTCTCTCTCCTCTCCTCTCTCTCTCTCTCTCTCTCTCTCTCTCTCTCTCTCTCTCTCTCTCTCTCTCTCTCTCTCTCTCTCAAAACCCCTTTAAACTTACCTTTATTTTTTTTTTTTGCGTTGGCTTGTTTTTTTAAATTAATTAACACCTCTCTCTCTCTCTCTCTCTCTCTCTCTCTCTTATACAATAATTTTTCTCTCTTTTATAAGACTTTCCTCCATTGGGGAAGATAACACTTTACAGGAAGATTTGGATATAGAAGGTAAATCAAAGACAACGTGTTATGCAAAATACTAATTAATATGAAACTTACATGTATAATAATTTGCCTTTACTTTTGCATGTAATTTTTGAACGTATATATTCTAGATATCATTGCAAAGGAAAAAAGAGCATGCCTTCATGGTAAGAAGAAAAAGAACATCAAGAACTTCAGGTAATTCTCTCTCTCTCTCTCTCTCTCTCTCTCTCTCTCTCTCAATACATAAAAATATATCAATTTTTCTTAATTGGTCGAGGATGTAAATTCATTTATAAAGAGTGCCCACGAAATCAACGAAAAATGGGACACCACGAATGTTAATGATTCCACGTTATGTAGAAAGTAAATTTTTCGATCATACTACGTGTATTTTTTTTCTATTTATTGAAGTCTTTCAATGATTAATGAAGATGAGGCTCAGGAGACAGAAGTGGCCAAGGAAGGTATATCGCTCATTATCTGGCTCCTATATTTAATATTGCTTGAATCTACATACTGTATACAGGGTTATTTTCGCCCCGTGTTATTTTCGCCATTCTTCCCTTGCAAACAGTTTCGTCCGTCTTGAATTCGCCATGACAAAGTTGTGTTAAAAGAGAGATAATTTGAGACATTGGAATTCGCCCAGTCTTTAATTCAACTGCTGACAACGAGGGCGAAGGGGGCGAAAATAAAACGGGGGTGAATATTTCCCTGTATACAGTTTACTTAGTACTAGTATTTCATATTCGTTAACTTATAGTTCTTTACTCTTTTATGATATTCTAAATCACAAACATCTGATTGTATAGATAACAAAATGCCGAGTGTGGCTGAAACAGAGACCCTGTCAGAGAGCAGCGTCCAGCGGCTGGATTTGACAGTAGAACCAACTACAGTTACAGCACAGGGTGAAGCTGCAGCACTTACCCCTCAACCCACACGGGAGACCCCGATCAGCGCATTCGTACCGTAAGGGGACTATTTTTTCTTACATACTGATCAGTGATTACTTTGCGTAAATGATGTAAAGGCGTGATATCAACTAAAGATACTGTAAAAAATATAAAGCGTAAACTATTTCCAACTCATTGTATATTTGTTTCAGTTTTTTTAAAATTTGATAACTATAAAATCTAATTTAAAAAAATGAAAATGAAATATATAATAAGACGAATCATGACTCCAAATTACAAAGGATTGTACCAAATTGTCATGTACATCATTTTTACCGCATGTCATAGCGATACAGAGAAAAAGTATAAACATGAACGAAGTAATGACATAGCGCGTTAATAATATAAATTTATGTTTTTTTCAGAATTATCGGTAATGTTAAGACCATTTGGCTTTTTCGCGTCTTGGTGATTAAAGTAGATGGTTGAAAACAGTTTTTATAAAGCAATTACGAACTTAAGTAGAGTTCCAAAGGTGGTTTTAAATCTCTTTCGAAAAGAAAGTCATATTGAACAGAAAACTTCAGATATGTCAAGAAATGCATTGATATGATTTTTTTCCTTTTACAGAAAAGAAAAAATATTGTCCAGTGAAAACATTGAGGTCACTAAAAGCTTTGATATGTTGACCACTGAGCACAAAGATAATGTTCAAACTGCAACGGAAGAGATTAAAAAAAGCCGAATTCACAAACTGCAAGAGTTGCTGGACATCCTGGAGATCGAAATCAAGAATAAAACAGCTTATCTGTCTGCGCATCCAGAAAAGGCACTGGAAGATTTGGAATACAAAAACCAGTTGAGAGAAATATATCGAAAATCAATGCAGTGTCACGAAGATCTGAATCGGGAAAAGACCCAAGGGAAGATAGAGAATAAGCCATTTCATGAAAAAATCCAGGCAGATCCGCAAAAGGACAAAATAGATTCTAAGATAGCCAAGAAAGAAAAACGTGCGCATTCTGACCAAGTCGTCTATGAAATTATCAAAATTCTTGATAAAACTCGAACGAGAGACGGTCATCCCGAAGACGCCAAAAAGGAAAAGAGTAACCCCAAACACAACGCATCTTTAAAGCACAACGCATCTTTGAAGGATTCTAGAAGCGTGCAACACTGTGGTGGGAAACCGTCTGCAAATCATCAGAAAATGCGACAAAAACAAAAAGAATCAAAGAAAATCTCTGCTCTAATGTTAGAATCCCCTTACGCTGAAAATATGCGCTGCAAAGGAGTGCACTTACCACGAATGAAGCTCAGCCCCCACCAGAAAGGAGAGCCTATTTTCCCTCCAGCACAGAGCAAGGAAGTCTGCAAACTCCCGCCAATTCAGGGAACGAAGCAGACGTCTAGTCCAGCATTGATCGTTTGCACTGTTTCAGACAGAAGCCAAACTCCCCTTGATACTCTGTCACCAATGGTTCCCCGAACACCGAGTAGGCAAGAGGGCCAACCTGCATGCGCAGCGCGTGTACCCGCATCTCCCGTGCCTCGGCAAGTTAGCCCTGGACACGTGGTCCCTGCTGCTGGAAGATCCATGAGCAGGTCTGGGACAGGCACACCATCCACACCACCTATTCGTTCTCCATTGATGATTATCCCAACAACATCTCAAGATATCCGCAAATGCCTCCAAGCCCGTAAAACCTCAAAGAAAACATGAATGAAAAACCTTTTTTTCCTGAATTTAGTTTTAATGATATTGGGAACAGCAGTACTTTAATTTCTTTTTTGGTTTTAACCGTGAAAACGTATATTACAACACCCCACTACGATGTTCAAACAACTTGAATTATATGAATACTATTCACACATAGTGTCATATTGTCGGTAATTTGGGACTGTTTTTCTTCGCTGTTCCTATATATAAGTGACTCATGGATCTACGACGGTACATCCTACGATTTCAACAGCCTGGATTTTTGATGTCGTTTCCCCTATGACATCATTTCAATGGACCATGTTCTTGTAAATTTACAGTGCAATGGATAAATATATGAACAATTATTAAAACAAAACTTATTTCCCGAAAAACTGTAATGGTGCGTATACATGAAGACTGTACTTGCAAATCTACAAAATTACATATAGAGGAAACTCGGGCCACAAAGGGGACAAGGTGTTCGCAAGGAATCGTTTCCAACTGCTGATATCCCTTCGCTCTTTTGAAAGAGCATCCATCGATTCATGAATGAACTTTCTATATGAGAAGGTTGCGATTTCAAAGATCATCTGTGAATAGTTCATCTGGCGGAGACAAAACGAACTATAACTTGAAACAATAAGGGCTGTGATGTTAATTGTTGTACCAGTATGTTGAATAATCACATAAAAGATAACGTGAGATGATTTATAATTATGGTTTTGTTCTAATTATTGTTAAAACTATGTGTGGCACTATTTCATTTATTGTTAACATTCTGAATAAAATGGCGTTAGCAAAGTTATGAGTGTAAGAGTGTGATGATTCATGAATCTTCGAAGTATAAATTATAGAAAGACTTGTAAAAATAATTCATGTTCACTAAATTGTTATATCATAATAGATTTCTTAAACAATAACGAGCATAATTCTGTTAACTTAACAGAGAAATAAAAAAGAAATTAGATGGCGTTAAGTATGAATGTTGATTTCATGACTTGGCGTATATATAGTACAGCATAAAATCATAGCTTCATGCATTTTATTTCGTTAATTCTCCATTCTAGCAATTATTCCAGCAATGACTAACAGTTTACTCTCCCTTGGAAACACAGACTGCATTTCCACAGCACTGAAATGATAAACATGCATGTAAGTAAAATGCATGTAAGTAAACTTTGGTACAAAAACTATATTGATATTTTTCATTTAAAAATATATATATCTGCAGAATTTGATCACGATTATTAGAACCAACGTCGACAATAAAACAATAAACAAATATGAAATAAAGAATTTCCATATCCACTGGTGATTTTTTTTAACTTTTGATTTTGATTTTAACTTCTGCATTAAAAAAACCCCATATTTTCTTTTTTTGTTCCAAATCAAAATATATAAATATAATAAATTAACGTAAATTCATTGTCAAAAAAACAATAGGTATAGTTTAATTTACTTGTATATACACTTATTTCCTCAAATGTAAACACAAATACACATGTAGAACCATTTTAACAAGACCTTGGACTTTTGGTAGGATGTAACTATCTTTTTCTTGCGTCAAAACAAGTTAAGCTTAAAAATGATGCTGGTTTCAAGTGAAATATACACAGATTGCGTAGGCTTAGCTCAAAAGCCAGACAAATCTTGTCCATTTCAAAGAACAATGGCTGAGTGGCCAACAATGACATAGACAGGCCTACGTCACAATGCTGTTTGACACAACTACCCAAGGTCCAAGCTTCTGTTAAAATGGTTCTAAGTTACATGATACAAGACAAGGATTGTAAATGAGCACACAAGATCGAGGCAATGTACTTAAGAGGGCTCGATGGTCGTGGTCATTTTTAGAATCTATTGGTCTCCTTTAGAAGAAGAGCTCTATATAAAAATAAAAGTAAAGGAAAATAATAAAATTTAAAAGACAAAACGTACGGAATTTTTCTTCACTAAATAATAGTTTCATTATAGCTTTACAAGTCATATCTTGAAAGTTTTGGATAGATCTGATAGTTCATTTGTTGACCACTCAGCCCCTTTAACGTTCCTCTAAATCGCTAATCGAGTTATTCCACACCGAATGAACTGCCCGATGTACATTTCATGGCAGGTTGTGATTCAGACCTACCTAAAAATCGCGACAAGCAAATATGATTAAATAAACAAATTATTGAATGAAATAATAAATAAATGAGAAAATCAAAAGCCGTGGTGGAGAATTAGTTGCCTCTTACTTTAGATTTGACATACATAAAAATATCCCTACAACATTTTATACCGTCAAACAAAATTAGAGAAGCGTTCCTTAAAAATTATTTTTTTTATGGGATTATAAGAAAAAAGCACCCCACCAATTACTACCTACCTGTGTGTGTCTTACAAGTTTAAATATAGGGATGTTAATGAAACTCTCATTAAAGTCTTTAAACTTAAACTCGAGTCAGTTACGAACATACGAACATACAAAAACCATGCAATTTCTTACATCATTTTCAATGCACATATTTTGTGTCAACAGCTGTTAAGGCTTTACTGAATTCCTGCACAAGCCATTAATTAGCACCATATATTATATTCATATACCATGTACAAATTAATACTTGTTTATACTTTGAATAAGAAAATATTAAATGGCTTGCCAATCCATACACTAGCGAGCGAACTGGGAGTGCCACGCCACCGCATGGTCCTACTTTTTATCCTGATCACGTGAACCGAAAGCTATTCGAGTACGTATGAAAACCCATCGCGCACATAATTTTAATGAATAACAATACATGTAGCTTGTAAAAAAAAATTATGAAGACGTTTTATGACGAGGATGTGTTCTAAGTATTACGTGTATTACGTTACGTGCCATTTTATGGCAGATGAAATGAAATGCGGTGATTTTTGGCTGACAGATGGTTGTAAATATGTGTTTTTGTGTTAAATAAAGAAAACGCTAGCAAGCAGCGTTCCTATGAAATACTTGTTTTTATTTTATTTATTTAGCACTTTATTGTTTTATATTCGGACGAACGAAGTGAGAGATAATACAAGTCCAAATAACATCGACTGGTTCCTTTGTAGATCAAAATTGTTTCAGGTAAAGTGCATGGTTCCAAAGTGTACAGAATTCAAACCATTCATTCATATTATTAAATAATATTTAGTTTTTAGCACACCAAGTTGTTACTGTTACTCTGTGTCTACTTGCACGACACAACAAGATATAGCAAATAATTTGTGGTGCTTAAAAGAACAAAATACCACATGGTTAACGTTCAAGATATTATATCCTGTTGCATGTAATTTATATGGCTCTATAAATTGGTCTCAACCAATCTCAACCCCTCTCTTCCCACTTTCTTCCCCATCACCCACAATCCCCAATATTACTCAACCTTTTCATCTCACTCATCCACCTCTCTTAACCTACTCTCATTCCTCTCTAAGCACAAACTCTAACGCACACACACATTCTCTCTCTCTCTCTCTCGGCCAACACTCTCTCCTCACTCTTACCCTACTCTCTCGTTAAAGACTCTCCTACTCTCTCTAACAACTCATACTCACGCCCCACAGTCTCGCCTCACACTACCCTCTCGCCCAAGTAAAACTCCTCTTTCTTCTCCGCGAAGTCTCACCCTTTTCTCCCTCTCCTCTCTCTTTACTCTGTCTCTATCTCACCACACTTATTCCCCCTCTCTCTCAAAAACCACACTCATCCTCTCTCACACACTCTCTCTCTCTACGCACTCACACCCCTTCTCTCTCTCG